>CM039518.1:5964910-5985117 GCA_022433055.1 Begonia peltatifolia
GGAATGAATTTCATGATCGTAGAACGGATTTGATACCTTGGATCAGTAAAATAGTCTTCGGCGCTTGAATTTGAAGAACCACAAACTTGTGTTTTTCCTCTTTTTTCTTCTTCAATCAAAGCTTTTTTATAGTCTGCACTGGTGTCTGACTGACTGCTCGAGATTTTGAGTTTGGCTTCATTTTCTTCTGGGTACTTTGGGACTGGCGAATCTGTTGAAGACAAACAAGAATTTTCGCTGCTTCCACCCGAACTAGCTTGATCTGTCTTCATCAATCCAGTGGAAAGATTCAAAGATTCGAGCCTCTTCTTAAGAAGTTGCAGCTTCTTCTCAGCTTTGTTCTTCAATTGGGTTTCCTCGCTTAGCTTCCTCTCCAATTCCATTATCTGCTTCAGGCCAAAAAAAAAAAAAAAAAAACTTGTTAGAAAATGGGAGAGCAGATAAAGAAGGTCTGAAGAAACTGAATGTAGGTTTACCTTGTTGCCCATGAGCTCTACTTCTTCCTTTGCAGTCCTGGAACTTTGCCTCTCTGCAACTAATCTTCCTCTCAGACACTCCATTGTCCTCAGATCATCTCCTTCCTCCATTTTGTCACTGCAATAGACATTCTTTCACTATCTCAATGCTCATTGAGAGAGAGAGAGTGAGAGAGAGAGAGAGAGAACCCACCTCCGTTTGCTTTCTTCCACACCAGCCATCCGTTCTTTGATCGTTAGTTTCAGAAATGTAACCATTAAAAAGATCTGCAATAAATTTCAAAAACTTGAAAATTATTAATGAAAACATGTCTTCCTCCTTTTGTTCATGTGGATTGTGGGGGCTGTATGCTGATGCAAAAAAACAAAGATGGCGTCTGTTATCGTCAGAAAGCTAAAACTCAGACGCTGTCCTCTTTCCTCTTTCTCATCTTGAAATCATTCAATAATTATTTTCTCTGAGTTTTGTAACACTCGACGATGAACTGCAATGAATAGTTCATTAACACTAAATCTTAATTAAGTATGGTATGAAGCCAAGGTGTGGGAAATAGAAAGACAGATCGAACAACATTTATTTCTCAGCAAAAATAAGATGACAGAATGAAGCATTCAAAATTTGAACTCCATCACAGCATTAAATGTCTTCAATCTCTCTCATTTCTTATTTATTAAACTCACAAGACTAAAAATAACACACCACCTACTAAGTGAGGGCTCATTAAATTGATCTTTGACGTTTACAACTAGTCGTCGAAGATGCAACCTTGATGAAAAAAGTAGTTAAGAACACGATCAAGCTATGAAATCGTTCATTCTATTTTAGTTCTTACTAAAAAGCTCATAGCGATGATAAAAACAATTGAATGAAATTATAGATTTTTCTCACAGCAACCAACTACTGACCCGGTTAAGTGTTTTGCGCATTATGGGTCATCGGGTTGCAGGGGACGCCCCCGTGATATGACTCGTTTTAATGTTCTAGTCACAAAACTTAAGCTGTAGTTTGATTTTGACACAAGCAAATATTTCTGCTCTTGCGAGAAATTTTGATCTTTAAACGTTGTTGATAATTATTTTGGCATGATGTTCGAAATTATAACTCCTTAAAATACACAACATATAAAGTCATGTATCCAAAATTATGTCAATGCACTTAAACATGCTATAAATGTTCAAACATTATTGAATGTCATTCTCTCTAAACTATATTGATCTACCATGAAACGCCTCAAAATTTATAGTAATGAAAGTGCCGACATCGATTTGTCACGATTAATATGAATTCGGATCACAGTTATCATTATGATCTTTATATGATTTTGTGGGTTGATATCACGTGTTGAAAGTTATATCATTATCATATATAAGTAAAACGGCATAACGAAGAAAAAAGATTGAAGTTTGTGTAGTGCATGTCTTGTACAATGAACACATGCTATGTCACGCTGTTATAATCAAAACCACTTAAAAAAAACCAGAGATGTTAACATTGGGTATAATGTGTATAACAAGTAAATGTTATAAACATTTTTATTGCATGTAAAAAATAAATAAATAAATAATTTTTATAATTACTATTTATGTTTGCATTATATAATACTTAATAAATTAAAAAAAATCATTAATTATTTACAAAATTTTAAATTTACGTATATATTGATATATGTAAGATTAAATTTAAAAAGAAATAATCACGTTAGTTCATGACTTCTATTTAAATAATAAGATCTTAAGATTAATAAAATCATAAATATAATTCTTCTTTGAAAATGCATAGTCATATCCCGACTATATATGTAATGACATAAAGCGATTATATTTATGTAATATGATTATATTAGACTGGACGAGATGAAATTATATTGTCATTATAATATCGGTTAAATGAATAACAATTAATTTTAGGGCAATTGTCATTATGAACATCAAACTATTGGGGTTCATATTCTTAAACCCTAAAGAGTAAATTATAACAACACAAACTTTAACCTATTAAAAAACTAACAAAATAAACCTTGGCGGACGTCCTATCTCCGTCCCTTCTCAAATTTTGCCGTAGAACAGATGGACTGTTGAAAACAGAGTCCGTTCGTTCTAGAACGGATGGACTCTCTACAACATCGTTCTCCCGTTCTTCAAATTAGAGCTAGAGGGGAGGGTCAGAACTCTCTAAGAGTGCGTCTATTCTATTGATTATATTATAACCATTTTCTGCGAAAAATATATCGGCGGCTCGCTATTTCCTCACGACTCCTCGCCATTTTTTTTTGCAGAAAACTGACCAAAATTTACTTCAAGTTAGGTTACGTTATCAATTATGAATTGTTTAGTTTGATTTTTAGCTAGTAAATGTGTGAAATCCGAAAGTTTCACAAAGAGTACGGTCATTACTATCAGAGGGTGCGTCCGATCTCTGTGAATTTCACCGAGCAGACGGTCACCAACCTCGGAAAATGCGTCCGATCTTTCAATTTTCAGAGAGCAGATGGTGGTGACCCTTCGACAGTGTGTACAATCTCTTGATTTTCAGATAGCAGCCGGTCACTACCCTCCGAAAGTGCGTATGATCTCTTGATTTTTAGAGAGCGGAGGGTGGTGACCCTTCGACAGTGCGTCCGATCTCTCAAATTTCAGAGAGCGGAGGGTGGTGACCCTTCGACAGTGTGTCTGATCTCTCTATTTTCACAGAGAGCAGAGGGTCACCACCCTCCTACAGTGCGTCCTATCTTTAAATTTGTTAATACTAATTTTTTCTTTTCGATCTTTGCAGATTATTTGAATCGGCATATACTGAAATGACTAAGAGATCATATGCTAGGCAAAAAAGTGGATTGCCAAAACGTTGGGGACCTACGTCTTCACAAGCCGGACCATCAAACCGGCCAGTAGTGAGGCCGCCACTGTCGAACCAGCCAGAGTTTTGGTCTACTGAATTTCGCAGTCAGACTTGTGATGAGCAATACCAACTGAATTTATTGCACCGATCGGTTACGCTCTCCGAGTATGTGGATTTTAGAGGTTGGAAATCATTGAGAATACAAGAGATGTTCGATAGTATTGGCCTCGAAGGGGTGTTGGATTTGCAGGGCGATAGCTGTGACCGTATTTTTCGCCTATTCTATGCCAATATGAGTTTTTCCGGAAGGTCGGGAACTATAAAGACGTACATATTGGGTACGGAGTTTGTGATTACTCCGGAGACAGTCAATCAGTTGATCGGGTTTACCGGTGAAGAAGTTGAGAGATACTACCAAGACGTCTATCAGAATAGCAGAGGGAACACAGTTCTTAAGGCTAATTAATTGGAATCCTAACATTGTGGGGTATCCTAAGCCGGTCGCTAAAGATTTGAAATCAAAAGCTCGGGTAATCCACAACTTGGTGTTACACAAACCCTTTTACTGCGACATGGACGTAGAGATCTTGTTAACTTCATAGATTTCTACATGATGGAGAAGCTGTACAGCGGTAGGATGTTCGACCCTGACTTTCTGATTTTAAGTCATATGTATGAAATTGGGCGGACATGAAACAACAACCTGCCTTTCGGTGTGTTGATTATTAAGATTGTCAAGAATTTTGGTATTCACTTACTGTCTGGAGAGCAGATGAGATCACAGCGAGCAGTGAGGTTTTTGGTAGGATTTCTTTGGTTATGATGGGGCTCGTTGAAACAGACGAAATATAGACGTCCAGGATAGATGAGGAGGCCCCCCATGATGACTTTTATAGAGAGGCTCCTACAGCCACAACGCTTCTGAAGACTAGTAGGTCGGATATAGATATTCTCTTAGACAGAGTCCTTCGAGTCGAGGAGAGGTTGATGGAGGTGGTGGGCTCCTTCAAACAAATGATGAACTACCAGAGAGATAAGTTCGACTATCAGAGAAGTACGAGGCAGATCATCCTGGATTGGATGGAGGCAATGACGAAGATGACCAACCAACGAAGGGCGATGAAGACGACGGCCAGACAATGTGAAGAGGAAGTCCAAGCGTAGTATATTTTGTTTTTCAATTTAATGTACATTAGTTTGATATATGTTACTTTGATGTATATTAGTTTGATGTACTTTAGTTGGATGATGTAATTTGATGTACTTTAGTTTCATGCACTTTATTTGATGTACTTTAGTTTGATGAACTTTATTCTAGTTTGATGTACTTTAGTTTGATACACTTTATTTTGATGTTATGTAGTTTGATGGACTTAAGTTTGATGCAAAATTCTTAAACTGTTTGAGTAATTGAATATGCAGGTTCATACTAGATTTGGACGACTCAAAAAACAAAGGAAATTCTGCCCAATTTTTTAATTTTTTCACATTAGTTTCCTCTGTTTTATGGGTCTCTATAGCTAGTAGCAAACAGTTCCAGTATATTCAAATAACCAAGCAGTTCCATAAATTACCATATCCATAAATTACAATTACAGCTCTTCAAAGTAAGATGTCCATAAATTACAAGTACAATTTCAATTATAAAATATAATTGCCGTGTATAGTTTTATATTATAAACTATAATATACATCAATTTAAATTACAATAGACAAAATGCATAAAATAAAACTGTTCCATAATCTCCTCGCATCGCCTGGTAGTTCATCAGTCTCTTCCATGGCCGTGTGTCGTAGATTCCTGCACGAAATGACAGTTATATTAGAAAATAATAATGAAAGTTTGTTTATGACAATAATGAGTAAAAATGTACATGCGTCTCGTCAGATGTTTGGAAACCTATAAATGTGTCGTGCGAAGTAGCAGTGCTTGAAGTCGATCTCATTTTTGTACATGTGCGTCTGTTATGTCCCTGATATAATCAATAGAACGGGACGCACTCTTAGAGGGTCCTGACCCTCCGCTCTAACCCTAATTTGAAGAACGGATGGACGGTGTTGTAGGAATCAATCCGTTCTAAAACGGAGGGACACTGTTTTCAATAGTCGGTCCGTTCTACGAAACAATTCGAGAACAAATAGAGATAAGACGTCCGCCAAGGTTTATTTTGTTAATTTTTCAATAAGTTAAGGTTTGTTTTGTTAAAATAGAAGTTTATTAAATACAATGAATTAAGATCATACATATATAACCATCATTATAATAAAATCCACAATGTAAGACTTCATTATTTGTTAGTTCAAGAATTGAATAATTAGTGTGTAAAATTTTTAAATGTTATTAATTAATTATTCAATTAAGAACTAATGATAGTTAAGGATAAAGATATAATATTAGAAGTTAACGAATTTTATACATAGTTTTATTACAAATCTTAATGGATGTTTAATACATATGTAATGACTACATCAATAGACATTACTTTGAGTAAATATATTCTATAGTTCTAAGAGTACAAGTTTAGGTATTTAGTGGAATTACTTTAGAGTTAATAATTGTGTTAATTATTGTAAAAAATTTATATTAATTAACAAATATTATTGAAGCGTAGGACTATAGATCTATCGGTCCCTCTATCATTTTATATTACTATACGAATTTTCATGTTACAAGAATAAATATATAAATGATTCACTATGATTAATTATTTATAAACACTAATATAATACGTTATGATTTGAAATATATAAATAATTTTTATATTTTGAATTCAAAAACATCTGTCTTATTAGATGAGATTATTTGAAGATATTTAAATTATATTTAAAAAATCTCGTTAGATAAAATTTTATCTTCAACTCTTAACAGTTAATAGGTGAGCTTGCAAGCAACCCATCTCAAAAGATGAGACAAGCCACCTTTGCCAGTGGGACGGGACGAAAAGGATTCACTCGATCGACGTTCTGTGTTATTTAAGGTGTTTCGTCAAAGAATTATACCATGATGTATTGTGTATACATTGCTTATTGTCAAAAGTTAGAGGCGAATTTGAAACAGTCCACTATTTGTGCCTTTGAGTTCATAGTAAAAATAATATTTCATCAAATCTGAAAGAAAGTTATTTATTTATTAACCTAAAGTAATATAAATAAAGTAATAAATACGGAATGTTATGTGAAAATACAGCCCACTTATCGTTGAGATACGGAGGTTGTCCTACGTGTCATTCCCTAACCTTGACCACTAGAGTCTCTATCGACCCACTTCATTACGACGAGTTCTTTTGGCTACGTGTTCAATTCTCAATGGTTCTGATTATCTACGTGATTACCATCAGCCATCAGGTGTGTTGATCCTCGCCGTAAGTGGTAGACCTCGCCTTGATGAGAACGTCCCACAGCCGTTGGATCTCCTCGAACACATCTTCACTCGGAAGCTGAAACCTGCAACAAGGACAGGTGTTCGTCTTGCGCAGCCACTGCAGAATACAATTCCAGTGAAACAAGTGTTCGCATGGCAATTCGCAAACATCTCTCCCTTTCCTCATCGCTTCCCTGCATATCGTACACTCTCTCCCACTTTCTCTCACCTCCACTGAAGGTAGAGCCACCACTGCCGCCGGAGAAGCCGACACCCCCCTCGCTTTCCTTCCGCTGGATCTTCCCATCGCGCTGATAAATTTCCAGCTCCTTGTTATCATATCAATGAAGGGTATCAGAACCGATCCATGGTAGAATCCGATACCGGAAAGCGTGAGCAGACCGCTGGAATGAATCTTTCGTAGAGTCAATCGCCATTTGGCCGGCGATGTGTTTAGGGACTCGGGGTTGTACTGACGGACTTCACAGAGGAGGAGGAGGATCGAGACGGCGTCGCGGTCTCTGGATGTAATGGCTGTGGTGGAAGAGTAATTGGGAAGGAGAGAGAAAGAGGAGGTAGGATGAAAATGGGGGGTGAGGAGAGAGAGGGAGGATAGAAGGTGGCGAGCGATGAGGAGGGTTTTGTGGGGGAGGGAGAGGGAATGGAGGTGGCGGAGCGAGAGAGAGAAGAGAGTGGGGGAGGAGAGGAGAGTGGAGAGACGGCGATGGTGGTCGTTTGTGGCGGAGAAGACGGAGTTGGTGAGATCTGAGAGTTGGGGAGGGGAGAGAGTGGAGAGTGAGGCGATGATGGCTGCAGTTTCTTCCATTTTCATAGGATCTGGAGCTTATTCCTCACGTTAAACAAGTCTTGGGGAATTGCCAAATGTATTTTATTGACCATTTTGTAGACCTTTACTTTCACCCAACCCAATTGTCTATTAACAAGTGCATTATTTATCCAAATATTTGCAATTTAAATTTTATATTCTTATTTGTCAATTTAAGAGTTACAGTAAATATATATAAGATGATTTAATTGCAAAACGTAGTTCTTCGTACCTTATTAAAAAGATAATGACCAAAATGCACCCTACTCTACCCTAAAATTACAAAGTGTTTTTCAATTGTCATCTTAAATTATCAAACACTTCCCTCAATCATCATCTCAAAATTATACTTGTTAGCAACGAACACTTTATCGTTATAATTTTTGTTAACCGTAGTTAACTGTCTCTCTTCTTTGTTAGGTTCAAGATAAACACAAGTAGGAAATTTAGAATCCTTCCGAGTAGAAGAACGAGTCGCTCTGTCCAGGCTCTTTACCATCGAATATTTCTTCTATTTCAAAGTGGTCGTTTTAGTCAATTTTCTCACTAGTTTAAGGGAAGGTTTTCTCTTAAGCCCAGGCCCCTAATCTTTGACCAGGAGAAATCAATTTACCGTTTGAAGAAAGCAAAACATTCGGATTCAGACCAGATTCGAAGTCACCGTTTCTAATAAAAAATTGCTTCATCTCGTAAAAGCTTGATCAATCTAAGCTTCTTCAATTTCTTCTTCTCCTTTTTTCAGATCGTCTTCTTCTTCTTCTTCACCATTTTCCTGTCTCATTTTCTCTAGAGTAGATGACTCAACGCTGGCCATTGACATAGTCTCTCATTTCAGCAAAAGTCGACGCTTCGAAACAGTAAAGAAAAATCTTCATTTCAAGTTAAAAATGGATGAGGACTGATAATTCAGTGAACAATCAATAATTCACTAAAGAGAGTGCGAGTTTAGTGACTTTTAATTCTTGAAATTGAAGAAGAAACGGAAGACTCCTTCCAAGATTTTATTCTTTTCACTGATTCATAGTTGCACAGCAAGAAGTAGATGAAGCTGTACAGAAAAATGGAGAGAGGTTCCGAAAAGTTGCAGAAACCTGAAACAAACGATAAAATAGAGAGAATATGCATTCAGATTCTACAGAAAGCTCAAAAATCACTAAACAGTCAATAACTTATTTCAAAGAGGGAGGATAACGGTTGACGCGTTTGATAGTTTAAGATGACAGTTGAAAAATATCTCTTTTTCCAGAGTCCATACGGATAATTACCCTATCAAAGATTACTCCGTAGTTAATCATTTTTTATTTTAATTATTTGTAATACATAATTGATAAATTTTATTAAATAACATGGTGTATGCATTAGATCATTGTATAACTCAAAAATTAGAATGTACCATAAAATAGTAAAGATGCATGAAATTTGGAAGCATTGTGAAAAATAAACACATAACACACAAGATAAACCATGACACACTAATCACTATCAGTCTGCGTTGTTCAAACAATGATTCATGAGAGAGAAAATGGGGCATACAATCAAGCCTCAAAAGCTGAACAAAAGTCCAGGCTTTCGAGAGTACTCCATTCGAGTCTGAAGCACGGGAAATGACTGAACTAGACTTATATAACGAGACTCGTTTATTAATATTGCAATATGTTTATCAAGAGAAGTGAACTAAACTGTATGCAGCTAAGCTAAATAATGTTGGGAGAATTTGGGGCTGCATGGACATCAAAAGAATAGAGGATGACGACAAAACAACCCATCTACTACTTTGTCTCAAATGCAAGGCTTTTTCTCGCCATTATTGTGTTTTCTACTTTTTGCTTCACCCTTCAACCACAAGACTACAACCAGAACAGAGATTTCAATGTTTTTGCCATTCAAAGTTGTCCCCTCTGGGGAAAATAATCTATCCTTCTATGTACATTTTTCCTCAGAGGAAAGATAGAAGAAACTATTGAGAAATCCAATCTCAACAAGTACAGGGGAAAACAGGTGGGATAAATTTCCGTTTTGTGGCAGAGCAAGGGAGTTAATGAGGAAATAAATTACAAAAGGAACTTACATATTTATGTTTCTTTCATGAAAATTTCACGGTAAAAGTATTTACCCAAGCTAAAAGGGCCTTGATTGAAGAAATAAATAAGCCATAAATGGCTACAAAATTCATTGCTTCATAGGAAACCACCATAATCAAAATAAAAAAAAGGGTATTGAATTGGAAAAAAAAAACCTTCCATTCATCACTGGAGAACACGCATCAAAATTTGGTTGTTTTGACAAAAGCCTCTGTTCTTTGCCAGGAAGGCGTGCATTGCTTGAGTCTGAGATGGAAAACGCACTGTTGCCATTCTAATGGGGTCTGGAAATGCTGGCCTGCATTGATTTTTCGACTGCAAAATTAGATGAGAATGCTAGATTTACAAATATAGAGGAAAATAGGTGGATCATAACCTCAAAAACATGTTGATTGAGGACGCATCATAAATGCAACCAGATAGGAAGCGGTCTACATCTTCTGGTAAGGCGGTTCTGGGAATTCCTTGCAGTAAAACCTACCAAATACAAGCAACTCCCAACAACATTAATCTAGATCAAGCAAGCGTCAGAGGGTGCTAACTTTTAAGGCATGGGAAATGAAATCACCAACTTTATAAAGTATAAATCAAACTCAATGTCGAGTGAACTGTCTGCAGGAAGTTTATTGTCTAACTTTTCAAAGTTTAAACATGTAAATTGATTTCACAAACATGCTTTTCATGCAATTAACACAAATATTCATTGCGTTTTTACCAATAATGCCAACAGATGAAATAATACCCCAAGAAATGAAAAAATCGTACATTATTAAAAAAAAAAAACATTTGCCCTACAATGAGCTTTTCCACCCAACAATCAATAACTAAGCTGGTCCTTTGGGAATTATTCACGTCTTTTAATATTTCCTGAAATATATTATTCTCTCATAAAAGTCTCTGATAATTTCTAACTGCTCAAGATAAAAAATGTTAGGATTAGTAGTCTACAAGAACTTAACGATACAAAGAACATTATTTCCACAAATAATCATTTTGTATCAATAGAGAAGCACTACAAGAACGGAAGCCAAGCAAAATGCTCCAATCCCATCTATTTTTACACAATTTTCTTAGGAATGCAGTAACCCCCCAAATTAAAAAAAAAAAAAAAAAACAGAACCTGGGAGGTCTTATTGTTATGATGCCCCTTTAAAGCAATCTTATCAGATGGAAAAATAAATAAATTTATGTTTCAAGAAAGAAATTTGAACCAGAGCAGTTAGATAGTGCAACTAATTCACGAATTGTATAAAGAGTAGATAATTAAAAAGATAGCCTTACAGTTCTTCCGTTGTAAGGAGAAAGAAGATCCCATTGTGAGCGATCAGCCTGGAATCCAAAAATTCAAGAGTAAATGTTTTTGACTTGAAAACAAACGAAATAAATATAAAATATGGAAGATGTGCCCATTATTTCATTCCCATTATTACACGCTCCAATCTATACAAGCGGCCCTTCTTCCCTATTAGCCTAATTGCATGATCAAAGGCATTATGAGAGGAAAACTGCAACATCCTGAAAAAGACATGAAACAAAATCGAACTTACATGTTTTCCATGAAACTATAATAAAATGAAGATTTTGATTACAATAATAAAGATGATTTTTGAATTGGATGGATATGTTATGCTTTGTAAAAAAACTATTATTGATGTACATGCATATATGCATATGCTAAGAAAGAGGAGATACATTGCCGTTGGGTTAAAGTCCCGATTGTAGTCAACTTTAACATCGTTCATGGTCAAATTACATCCTTCAAGCAAATTGATAATGTCCGTCTTTAATGCATGTCTAGTAATGCCAAACAACTTCGCAAACACCGACCCTACAGGAAGAGAAAGTTACTCCTAGAAATATTTCAAAGCATCAGCTTTTGTAGATTTGAAATACGCTGATCCATAACCTCCTGATCCAATTTCCAATTTATCCGGCTTCTGTAATGCTAAAACAGGAATACAACTCACTGGGTGGATCATTAACTAATAAAGGCTTTTTGAAACCGGAAAAACTAGTGTAACTTAATTAGAACTATACAAGAAACTATGCTAATAATCAAAACACAAAAATGCTTCCGCTTTCCCATGAGAAGACATATTATAATCCCTTTTTTCATTAAAATAACATATATAAATTATTCCACAACCCACAAGCTTAAGCTTTCGGGATTGTTGGTAATTTATCATCTAAGTAATCCTGGCTTTGAAGTTATTTACCACTAAAACTTTCAGTGTCGTACTAGAAAACTCAGTGACTAGTATGCCAAAAAATTACCTACTGAGCAACCTCGACAATAATTATAAATATCATTTTCCCGGCATCCAAAATGATCCACACAGAAAACAATTAGCCCAATAGAAAAAAAAAAAAAGACATCATAGAATGACATAAAGGAATATAAATGTTCTTACCAGTATTGGTGGTTTGAAGAATCGAATCTACAGTGGAATCCGTAGAAGGTAGGCCAGTTTCCGTGGACAACATTCTCGAAGATTCGCGAGAAAAGAAAGAGATCCCGCGATTTTCCCTAACCATGCGTACGGAATAGTTCGATCGGAGTGCAGTTCCGAGTTGACTCAGCTTCGCCATTGTGGCGCTCAAATGGAGGTTTTTTCCTGAGATTTCTGAGGAGAGTATGATGAACTAGCGCTAGCGCGACGCGGGTACTTAACCAGTGGAAGAGGCGCTCGAGTTGGAGTTTTGCGGAAATTGAAACTATAAATTTCCTCCCATCACTTTTAGAATTTATAAGACAACCCCTGCAGTTTTCTAAATCTCTATGATCTTCGTTTTGGTCTAGAGTTCATTACAATCATAAACTTTATTTTAAAATAATTTTCAATTACAAAAAAATATTATTGAGTTCAATTTATGATGATGAACACCATTTATTACTCAATTTATAAATCTACTAACCTTGAATTAATTATCAATTAATGAATTTAAAATATATAATAACAATAACAATAAAATAATAATAATGTGATATATTAAATTCATTTGTATTTAAGCTAAGTTCTTAGTCATCGTATGAAGTATATAATATGGATAGGATGACACATCAGATGTTGTACGTACATAAGATGTTACTTTTACTAAGGATAAGTAATACAAAAAATTTAAAATATAGTCGTTAATAAAATTATTTTTAAATTATGTTATGTTTGTAAACAATTTTTATCTTTTTTGTTAAAAATTTCTTCTCATACGCTCGCAGTTCAATAGCAAGTGCTAGCAACGGGAGCCCTGTCAAGTCACATATTTGGACATGGTGTACATGGCGAGCGCCCACTATTAAGTTGTGAAAACCTACGTCCGGGTGCGTTCGACATTTGCCTATAAACGGGTGTGGGAGTATACTTGGCCTATAAAGACGTCCACATTGTTTTTTTACTACTTAACCTTTTTATTAATATTGACAAAATGGTTGCAATATCGCCACATCATCGCCTAAATTACCTGGGTTGAATCTACGGCTAGGAAGAGAACTAGGGCCGGGTACGGTTCGATTAGATGAGGTGTGAACCGGTTTGAATTCTTTTCTCTCCTTCCATTCTTTCCTTTCCAATACGCAAAGAAGGTTTCCGAACGGCCATAGCCCGCACCTTCAATTTTCTCGAAGCAGGCTCCATCCTTGTCATCTCGGGTTGTTTTGGACACCAACTGACAGAATAGAGGTACGAGTGCGCTTCTAATTCTCTGATCGACCACCCTGGCTCATCTCCTCAGCCTCGAGCTGTGTTGAATTCTTGAAACTCGATGGTCGATATGTCTATCAGGAATATGGTGAAACCTAGGGTTTTCACGATGTCTCTAATTTTCTTGGTGTTCTTTAGCTGTTTTCCAGGTAATTTTTCTCGGGAGGCAAACAAGTTTGTTGTATTTTTTTTATAAAAAGACGTAGGATTATGGAATGATCTTCGGTTTTTGACATCGCTCACACACCTAATAATGCAATAATTTGGGGATTTTTAATTTTAACCCATGAAGAATGTTGTATTTGTTTGTTAGAGAGATGAAGTTTATTTATACGAAGCGGCTGATTTTAGCTGACTTTTGCAGAGAACATTCTATCAGGAGTCGTCACCCTCGGTTCCATTGAAATATATCAAACCCATGAATGGATTGCACCTAAACCTACTGTTTATTTTCAATGTAAAGGAGAAAACAAAACGGTACTGCCCGATGTACAGAAAGCGCACGTCTTATACAGTTTCAAGGGAGAAGAATCTTGGCAGGTTCTTTGTTATATCTATCTTCTCTCTTCCTTGTTTTGTCTGAGTTGTGGCGCATATTTGATCTTTTTTGCTCATCTTCGTTATGATGGATGGCATGGCATTGATTCAGATTTAGGATCTCTGAGCTAGAAAGTGGGAATTGATCTGTAACCTTCCTCAATGTTTGAAAACTTTTGAGCTATAGAAAACGCATTTAATCATATTATTTGCCCCTTAATTCCCATGGGGAATGTAACTTGAGTGATAATAATCAGAGTTAAAATCTGGTATAACTACGTGCATTAGTCATGAGCTATTGAGCTTGACTCTCTTGTGTCCTCTCTGAAATTAATCGCAGATCAAGATCTTAAAGTCCATAATATTATAGAGAAAACTAGCACAGCTACTTTATTTTAACTTCTTGAAAAATACGTGGGATAATATAATTCTTAATTTTCTCTTTTTGTTTGCTACTATTTGTTCCTTGGATGATTTTCTATGACATTTCTCAAAGAGGCATATTTATCTCTATTTTTCAGCCACTGACTGAGTTTTCAAGTGACAAGTGCAAACGATGTGGCTTCTATGAGCAAGACACGATCAAGTCTGATGATGTCTTTGAGGAGTGGGAGTTTTGCCCCTCTGAATTTACAGAACCTTCGGGCAAATATACTCGATTTAAAGACAAAGAATTTAATGCAACCTTTATATGCTCACAGTGCCAAACTCATTCAATTGGTGAGTAATACAATCAGGTTTGATTTGAATGGGATTGAAGTGCCATCTACCTTAAGGAAAGTACAATTTGAGTCTGTGAAATGTCCTCCGTAAATGTTTTTCTTAGGCTTCTTTCCTTACTCGTGAACTAATTGAAAGGTCACACTTCCTGTGATTTAGCCATTTTAGGAATTGCTGGGTCAGAGTAAATAAAATCTACTTGTCTTCAAGAACAATATCTTCAACTAAAGAATTCTACCTGTGATGAAATGTACATTAAATTACATTATCTGTGTTGGAGGTTTCATATTTTCAGTGGAACTACCAAAATTATGGTTCTAATCATCTTAACCGTGTGTTTGTAGATTCTGAATCTACTTCAGATTCACGGGATGAAGGAAAAGGAATGCATGCCTCGTTAATCATCCTTATCAGTGCCCTTGTTTCAACTGTACTAATTCTAGGACTCGTGGGAGCTTTTAAGTATTGGCAAAAGAAGAGAAGGCAGCAGGATCAGGCTCGATTTTTGAAGCTCTTTGAAGATGGCGACGACATGGAGGACGAATTGGGACTGAGCAATATATTATGACTGCCTAACTTAGCCCCTTTCTGTATATACAATGAAAAAGTATAAAAATTTTTGCTCTTGTGGATCATATACGCATGAATCTTACTTTCCATTCTGTTTCCTTGTAAATCATGTCATCTACCAGATACTCTTTGAAGAGAGAAAATTTATTTGCAGAAGTAGTTGTCAATGTCTTGGTTTAAACATTTTTCTGAGATTGCCTCCCGTTCTTGGAAAGCTTCCAAAAGAATAGACATAAACAAAAAAGATGACAGCTTCCACTTCGTTCAGAGACTCTCGTCGTCATTCTGGATCTGCTACAATTTGTCTGAAAATATGATCCGACCAAATAATTCTTTCGCAGTAATTTAAAATCACCTGACTTCTCAGCATTTCGAAGTAGCAACGGAGCTCCGAACCGAGTCATTGAAGTTATTGAATTCCTTCGAATTCTTCCCATAAACTGATTTTATCGTGTCTCTACAAGAACTGCAATCAACAGAATTAAATCTTAACTATGATGTATTTGTCTTAGAAAAGAAGAAGTTAGGATTGGCTAGGTGATGGACCTGCAGGCCTCCTTGTTGAACCTTTTCTTGTCAATTCCATACAATGTTTTGAAAACACCAGGCTCTACTCGACAGAAATACGGACGGTCTGTAAGACGAAATAGTAATAAAATCAAGAAGAAGAAAAAGAAGATGATAATGATGAAGAAGAAGATGAACTTCTGAAGGAGTGGCCCAGCACACTATTCCAGTGTATCAATGGGGATTACCTGCATAAATAGAACATTTACGCGTGCTCTTCTCGTAATGAATACACCACCCATCTGGTCCTATTAAGCTATTGTAAAGCTGAGATTATGTAATAAATAAGGTTTATACTGAAACTCTCTCATCTCACGCAAATCAAGCATACAGATTGCGAAATTACGGAGAGAAACAACAATTTATTCAGGCGAACCTGAATGTCAGAAGGGTCACTGAAAATTTCTTCAGGCGACGCAAAAGAAGGTCCCTTGGCGAGCTTGCAACAGGCGCCGCAGCCCTCGACGCACCCCCATAACGGCTCATTTCTCAAGCCACCAAAGCCTCCAACCGAGCTCACGCTTTGTTTTTTGTTAGGGTTCTGATCCTCCTTCGTCCGCTGCTTGGACCGGAGTGTGGCAGAGATGACGGTGGCGGAACGACAGGTTAGAGCCATTGCCACGTACATGTCTGTAGAGAACACCTCAACCCAATCTTTTCGCCTAATGTCCAACACGTCCGCCGCAGCAGATCCCAAAAACTAAAATTTTAAAATCATTACTTCTTAATTATAATTAAATCATAACGAAATTAATTATATTTTCTGTTTTATTGGAGAAATAAAATTTTAATAAGAATGAAAAATAATAATGCGAACAACCTAATCAGACAGCGTGTTCTCATTATTATTTTTCAACCTTGACAGGTCTTTAGGTCAACTTTCCTCTTACCTCTTCACTTTGCATTGGCGACCCTCCTCCTTTACAATGACACATGCAAAGAGATGCCTACAACCTCAATTGTAACTCACTTCAACTTTCTACCGTCTTAATTCTAGAGGTTTGTTTATATATTATTTCTTTTACTTTTTTATTATTATATTTTAACCGTATGAAAAAAATTATTATTGATATTTTACGGATGGTATTTATTGTCATTTTTTATACTGACTAAATATTTGTAATTTTTCTATCTCGCTTCTCAACGACAATAACGCGACAAACAGTTGAACTTTATCTCGCATCTTACATGCCAATCGACAATTCGCGGCAAAGCCACTAATAAATACAAGGCCATCACTTTTAGCAGTTGCCACTTCGGACAAAGTAACTTGCGAACATTCAACCCCTTCTCTACCCGGTCTAGTTGTAGTCTAACCATGACAAAAGGTATACGAGCCACAGATCCAGCAACAATGGAAGAAAACTTATGGGAAACACAATATTTTTCAAAATATTTACAAGTGACTAGAGGAGTTAAAAAGCACGACATTGTCTGTTCCATGAACCGATCTTCCGTTACCACTCCTTGGCTAAAATCATTTTTTCTTAAATCTCCAGCGATCTATACTTAGGTGAATGACCGACACTAAGGTAAACATCATTTTTGATAATCATCGAGTTGCGACTTAACTACATTATAATTTTTAATCCCTCACTGATTTTCAATCTATTGTTGATTTCCAATTCTTTCATGTTGATCTATCTGTTCTGTTTGTCACTCGTCAATGCCCCATTGATGCTCAATTGTAATGGTTTGAAGAATTTGCACATGTATGAACAATAAATGTAACATATGAGTATGAGCTAATAAATATGTATGATTGGAAGTGAAATTAATTGATACATAAGAAGGATTAAAATATAAACTATTTCTTACGAACATTTGGATAGTTTTGGCGTCGTTGAATTGGTAAACATGAATGCAATTTTGTGTAAATTTAGAAGTTTAAAATAGACATCTAAATGAAGAAAATGACTGTGGAATTATCAAATTTAAAGCTTTGCAGCTAAACTTAAATATTTTTGAAGTTGAATTAAATGTACGAGACACTTGAGTATAATTTTTAATGAATACTCGATAGGGACAAATCGAGTAAGAATTTAAGGATAATTAGTCAGGAGCAAGGATTTATAAAGTTTTTATCTAAGGTGCCAAATGATAAAATGTGGTCACTAATAGGGTGGTCGTACATGTCAAACTAAACGTAAATGAGGTGTTGTTCAAAAGATTAATTAAGTTAATTAAATTTGATTATCTAAGTTAATTTAAATTAGTCTAATGAGTTCTTATTAACTTAAATCCAATTATATTAAGTTTATATAGATTGATTAGTATTCATTATCGGAGCAAGTAGCTTAAATCATAATATTTAAGTGGTAAAACGGAAATTTGGTCTTTTGACATGAAGTATTAAAGGAAAAATGGTAATTTACCCTAGAAACATTTATAGAGAGAGAGAGAGGGGTTGATTTTTCAGGAAAAATCCTAAAGAGTTGTAGACAACTTCAAGAGGATTGTAAAGTATCAAGAATAGTGGATCAAATCTCATCTTAAAGATCAAGCAAGGATGTAAGTAGTTGTAATATTTTAGAATCAGAATTTTATGTGAATTGCATATAATTGGTGGAGATTTATGCACATAAGTTGTTGGTGATGGTATGTGTATAGATTTAACTTGAAGTTATTGAAAAAATGGTTGGAAATTAGTCAATTTTGATGAGTTTTGATGATTTTAGTACGCAATAGTATTGAAATCGCGAGGAAATGAAAAATTGGCTTTGGGTCCAGGATTTTGGGATTCAATGCAGACACTCGGAGGTGTAAAAATAAGAAAATGTATGAGGACTAGACTTTCAATATTTGATCCAGATGCCTAGAGAAGTAGAAATGGAATAAACATTTCGGGAGTAGGTTTTCGAGGTTTGATGAGGATACCCAAAGTTATAAATATGAAAAAAAAAAAAAAGCTCTCAAGACAGGACTTTCGAAGTCCTAAGAGATGTTCAGATGAATAAAAATGAGAAAAAACTCTTGAGACAAGGATTTGGGGTGGAGGCAAAAGCCTAAAAAAGAACCTCAATTTAGAAATATGACCGAGCAGATGCTTGCAGTCGAGGAGAGGACAGCCACAACTTGATATTTAAAAACATTTTATTTACATTTTAGCTTAGTTTGTTAAAGATTTTATGTCCACTCTTGATATGTTGGAACATAAATTAAGAATATCTGGATAGATGTGTGACCTTAACTCATGCATTATTTTTGTTGTTAAATAACAAGAATACATTGTTCACGTTACATCCATTATTAGTATGTGTATGCATTTATTGTGTGTATAAAAAAGATGTTCAAATAATGTATCGTGAAATTATTTATACGCATGAACTGTATTTTAAGAGGTGTGAATGTTCATGTTCCAACCTAATATATGTTATTAATTATATATTGTATGACGTATGTAAAGTTAAAAAATAAAACAGAGGTGACAGTAAGTCAAATTTTCAACCCATATCATGTTTGACATTTACACGCTTACTGAGTACGCAACACTAAGGTAATACATGATTGAGTGTAGCTTGCCTTTACACACGGTGGATCGTGACAATGCATAAATGACATTCAAAAAAATATTTTAATATTGTAAAATCCTCATGTTTTTACAAATTAAAAAAAAATCAATTAAAAAAAACTAATATTTTCTCTCTCATTGCTTACCTCTTGTCCCTTTTCTCTTTCCATCTCATTTTATCTCTCTCCCCATCACAATCATTTTCTCTCTTTTCTATTTTTTGACTGCCAATTGCGAAGACGGGTCGAAGTTACGAAAGAAGTGTTCGACACCTCCATCATAAATCGATAAATCACATTCATAGCTTCGATTTGATATATTATTCGTCAAATGTTAGCCAAACTTTAAATGTTTCTAAATTTTTTCTAAAAAAATTTAGATTAAACTTTAAATATTTGCTAAACTTTGAACCCAATGTTTGACCTACTTTTGAAAAGTGTTTTACAAGGAGAATCGTTTATACCCATAAGGTGCTTGAATAGACGGTCAAAAGTTTTCATCGTAAAACCACGACCCGCCGCTTAAATTTCAGATCTAGGTTGTTCTGCGTGTCATCTCAGAAAACCGATGCCAATGTTGGATTAAGAGTTCAAAATCTTTGATCTTCCTTTGTTGCTGTCACCAGAGTTAAAGGTGATGTCATGGTGTTGATGTCATCATGATGTGACTTTGACTCTACTTACTAAGCATTGAGCACTTCTAATATGGCATGTGAATTGACTTTGCCAGTTGATTTGAATGTTAACAGTTGACAATTGACTTTTTATATTTCAGTAGAAATTGAGTGCCATTTCAAACCGCCTAACGATGCCAGAAAATTTAACCATCTTTGTTTGTTGATCCTTTTTGACATTCTAAATGCAGTGGTGATCTTCATTTTTTGAAATTTCATTCTGATCGTTTAGCACGTACATAGAGGTGATGGATGCCAAAAGAGTTAAAAACAAGAAATAAGGATTGAAATTCTTCTCCCTAGTCTGATTGAACAGTTTTTATATGAAAATCAAATTAGTTTTGAACA
>CM039518.1:5985127-6083191 GCA_022433055.1 Begonia peltatifolia
AGTCTGATTGAACAGTTTTTATATGAAAATCAAATTAGTTTTGAACAAGTTTATGAAAATTCAAAAATATTTGGTGAACAACACTTCTTAATTTCAAGCAAAACAACCATATTAACCGAGTTTAGTAATCAACACAAAGGTGAAAATAACGAAAATACACAACAAGTTTGCGTTAATGTATAATTGTAAATAAAAATAATATAATTGATGATTGGTACATGATAATTAAAAAGAAAAGTTCATTTGGACTTAAACATGGTAAAATTTGTTGGGATTACATGAAGTTAGATACTAATTTAAGATATTTGAATGATGTCATACAATGATATCATAGTTTGGTTAATATATTGCGTGGATGTCGTCTCCAATTGAAAAAATCCTTACCGATATTTTGATTTTCGAGGAGATCGATGACGGAGTCTTGATGCCAGTGACAATTCTTACTTCTCTCGGTGTGCTTCAAAGTGATCAATATCAGTGAAACTTGAAAGTATATTTGTTTTGATTTAATTGTCTAAGAATTGAATATTTATTGATTGGATTCTAGGTTTAATATATGCTGGTTGAGTTAGAAGAATTATTAGATATTTGCTGGATTGGATAATGATTTGATTATTGGTGTTAAACTGATAATTGTGATAAAGGTAATGAACTTGGTTCATTGAATGGATGTTAGTGCATTAACTAATGGTCTTAATAGATAGATTTGTTGGACTGCATCTTAATAGATACACTAATGGTTTGAATGAATGATGTACTCTTATTGTGTTTTATTTGATCTATGTTACGTGGCAATTAGTTGTGTATAGGATGGAAAAAGAAACGTCGATAGTTAGGAAGAGTATGTAATTTGGATTTTTGAATGATCTACTTGTACAGAAAGTTTGAATTTACGAATCAAATTGGACCCGAAAATACTAGTTCCGTTTAGTTCCATTCCTGTCTTGATTCGGTTTCAATTTAGATTTTTCATAACCGAAGACATAGCTTCGGGTCAGTTTGCCCCAAAACTAAGCCGACATCGGGTGTAAATAGCTATTTGAAATGAGAAGGAGGATGATTTGTTATTCTAATTAAAAATATTAATCTTCACTAAATTGGAGGAGTGATATGATTAGTTATGAAAAGTGACTTGACTAAGGAGTGGTAGGTGATCTATTCTTTCCATTTACTTGCTTACAAGACTATCATGATCTTGAGCTATTTTTCTACGTAAAGCAACAGGAGTAATATTTAGTATTCATTCAACACATCGATGGATAAATATTGTAAAATAAGCAATAGAAAGATTCACAGAGAAATCACCTATTCTTACATGACTTACAACTTGATCTATTAAATCAATAAAAAGATTCACAGAGAAGTCCATGGAGACATGATTGGAAGATAGTTAGTAGATATTAAGCCATTAATTGATAATTGTAAATCGAGCGAAGAGTTCATGTTAAAACTCGTGATATCAGGCTGGTCCTCGAGACGCGGAAGAATGTCTACATTATTTACAACATCTTATTTTTGGCTAAAGATGGAAGATGATATTGAGACATATATTCAAAGCTATCTTTAATTAGTTTATAGTATCACTAAAAGTATATTAATTAACATGTCAATCTAACGTTACTCTTTTGTGTGTTATGACAGTCACTAATGTTAAAGACAAAATGAGAAAGAACAAGTAAAGTATATTAATAAAAAATATAAAATTAAAATTCAAGAACCAAATTTATCCTAAACCAAGTGTGATTGCTTTTAGGTAAGTCCTTTTCTTCCAAAATTTAGTGCGTATAGTTTATATTGGTATCAACTTTTCTTTCTCGCACAATATTTTCATTTCTATTATATTAAACTATATTGCTTATCGTTTTGAATTATTGTGATTACTAAATAAAATAAGTTAATCTTATATGATTTACGACTTATATTTATGATTTGAAGTCTTCTATTGTAAATTGCAAACAAAGCGTTGGATTTTGTTGCCAGATCATTTTGAGAGTTAGATGGTTCAACTAAGGTTTTTTTGTCTTATCTGACATATCAGCGTAACATTACTCTTATACTCGTACACGTGTTATGAGTATAGTCTCTCCTATGACGATAAGATGATAAATAAAACAAGATTCATAAACAAAGTTTCATCTTCAACCTATACAAGGATTAAGTCCAAATCCAAGAACTTTATATTATTCCTACATTGATGAATAGGACATTCATTTTCAATTATCTCGTTTAAACCTGAGTAAGAAGCAGTTGGATAATGGAGTCTCATTTATAAACATACTTACCAATTTTAATGTGAAGGATATTCCGGTCAGAAACTGTAGGCTCTAGTTGTTCTGTACCTAATTTAATTCCTGTCTGACCTTAATGCACTTCAACTTTTACTATAATGTCCAAAAACATTTTCATTACTAATGATGTCTGTAGCATGATCACACTCATGATTATATAATCCCACTCTCTCTCTCTCTCTCTCTCTCTCTCTCTGTCTTCCAATCCAAGCATAGTTCAACTTTATAACCCTAAAACAATGTTACAGACATCCATCAAAGCTTCATCTTCGGTAGCTACCTCCAATCCCAGCCTCTGAAATCCTGACAATGAGCAAAGTATGCATATCAAACTGCATCAACGACTTACGCGACCCGCGAGTGCCGGCCCGCACAACGTATGTAAGCCTCCACCGGTGGCCGGAATCAGAAGCCGAGTTCGTGAAGTTGGTGGGTTCGAACGGGTTCGGAAGGGGTCCGAGGGTGGTGGACAGTATCTCATGCAGACAAATATATCTTCGGAGCTACAAATTCTCGAAGAAAGAAACTGTGCCGGAGAAGACGAAGAAGTGTTTGATGAAGGCGAGAGAGAAAATGGTTGGCCGAGAAAAGAAGAGAGAGGTGGCGAAAAAGGATGGAGAGAGGAAGTGTATGATGTTGAGGAAGATGAAGGAAGTTTCTTGCACTGCTCTGTTTAGGGTTTTCTTGAGGCTTTTATCCTGTGCTGCTACTGTAGATGTTGTGGAGGAAAAGTAGTAGAAAACGTAAGTGATAAATTTGGGTTTTTATTGTTTGTTTTTTTTCGTTATAATCTATGAATTTGTTTGGAACATGGCTGTATAAACTCAGTATGATGTTTATTGTGGGTTTTTCTGTTCACTGGTTTATTGACCAAGCTTGGTTGGTACTTGATAGCTGCTATTGGAATCTCAATCTCTCTCTCTCTATGCTTTATGGAACAAAGCAGCAAGCCAGCAATCACAGTTCAGTGGGAAAAGCCAATTATCTCGGTCAATTTTAGATCTTTACCCAACAATACTGGGAGCCAGCCGTGCAGTTCATTCCAATCTGCATATACTATTCATCAAGCATTTTCAAAGTGAGAACAGGGAGTTTAAATAACCAAAAACTTAAAGTCTTAAGGGATCAATTAAAAACCTGACTAAACAGAGCTGCAAATGGACTCATAGCTTCAATCATTTGCCCCAGGTCAGCAAGTTGGCCTCATAATGAAATCAAGAATTTACAGTCATGTTTTGTTTTTCTCAAGACAAGTTTTTAGAACCCAGAACATAAGAAAGCCTAAACAAGTCTATACTCTTCCTACCGAGTTTATCTTCCCATCTCATTAAAACAAGTCTTTTTTCATCTTTCACTGGGTAAAACAACTCAACAACCAAAATGATATGCCTAGGAGGCCTTTCACTCGATCTCAAATAAAGGCTCAAATTTTATCTAACCTATTTGCTAACAATTTGCTTTCTTTTGCAGGTGAGACTATTTTTGAAAACTTGGATTGAAAACTTAAAGCTCCAGACATGGAACAACCCCTACACCTCATCACTTGAGAGCAAAGGAGTGGAAAGCTTGAAGAGCAAAGGAAGTCTTCCCGACTTCCCATCCTTGTAACTTTTATTTCAGGTAGACATTAACCTATTTTTTGTAACATTGACCTACACTTAGCCATTTATTTCATCATACATTAGACATTAGAACTACATTAAATGGTTTGGTTAATTGATGGTTAAGGTAATTTAGATTGACTCAAAACTAGAGATGGTAGAAGCCCAACAAAGGAAGCCTAGAAAAGGGGAAGGAGATGGTTAGCCAAGGCCCAAATCCGCCTCAACATGCTGAACAACAGTAACTACTTCAGGAAAGGAATTAAAAACAAAGTCTGACAAACGGTGTCTGATCTTGGACCTTAAATTCAATTAAAACTTCACCAGCATATTCATCGAGTCCATGATATTAATATACTGAAAGAACTACATAAACTTGACATAGTATTCTAGTATGGTAAGATTTTCCTATTCCAAATTGAGATAAGTCGTGATCATCTTCTTAAGATGTTCGACATCGTAATAATTTTTATGAAAATAGTTTCGAACTACGTTCAGGTCATATCCTCCAAAAGGTAGTCCAACTTCAGAGATCTCCATCAGACTTCAGTCATTTTCTCAAATTGGTAGGTTGCAAATCCAACCCAATATTCTGTCAAAGCTCTCAAAGCTGTCACTTTTTTAGAATTACCCTTAACCCATTCTATGTAATTTGAGGGTTAGCATCGCCCACAAACACTGGTAAGTTCATCCCCTCCCATTGCATAAAGCAATTCATGCGGCGATCTTTATGTTTTGATTGTCGCGTCCTTGAGATATATTTTGTAATGCGTCTCTCACAACTATGATTGGATCAGTAGGCTGCGATTCAACCGGTTGCACAGTAGGTGCTGTAAGGGTATGGTTCCTAAGGGCTCTTCTTGGGGGCATTTTCAAAAATTTGAAAAAAATAATTTACGTTTTATGTTAGAATACGTTCTTGTGTACAATAATAATTCTTGTATATCATCATATCATCTAACTTACAAGTGTCACTTTTCAAGATGGGTAACATGGGCTCTAATGCCAAAATTTCTGTCACACCCTGAAGGGGATCTGAGACAGAATGAAGAACGACGAACCCGAACTCGAATCAAACAGTTTAATTCTTAATCTTATTCACTTGAAAAATATAGCAAAAAGTTTATACAAATCAAGGACCCCGAAACACATGGAATAAATAGGTCCAACAAATAACACAAGATAATGTGATGATATAAACCCAAATAAAGTAACATAGTGAAATAACTATATTAAAACTTACGATTTCTTTATAGTGTCTAACCTTAAAATTTAAGATAAGGTCTCAAAAGAAAATTTATTAAAATAGAAAATTCTTATCATGAGACTACTCTCGAGTCGATAACTATAATTTCTCTTGATTAAATCTTGAAAAAAAAATAAGGAAGTCGTTTAGGGTGAGTCGACTAAACTTAATAGGGGTCGAATTTATTTCCAGCGTTTATAAAATATTATACATAAATTTAATAAAAATTCAGTCATGCTATTTTAATAGAAGTTCAGTAAAAATAACATCTCTCATGGACTTTAAACATACTAAACCATTGACCATGATTTTAAAATAACGACACTCGGCAGTCGCAAGCCACATAATTATCTTGATCAGGTTTAGGGTTTCACGTCCAAGGACACGGCTCTTCGGCTATCCTATTACTTATAGTTAAAATACACAGTTTATATCAATTGATAAAGATGTGAATGGAACAATGACATAAAATTAAATAATCATTTTATGCTAAATAAATTAATTTAATTATTGAATTAAAAATAATGCTTAATAGAAAATAAAATAAATATCTACCTCGAGTGGACTTACAATAGGTCAAAACCCAATAAATCCAATATCCCAAGTCAATGAGTCCATGCTTTAATTCAATAAATTTGTATCTAACCAAGAGTAAAATCGTTTAATATTGGATTAAAGTTGATATACTTAAATTTTAAATTATTCTCTTAATACGTTTGTCTTCTTCGACTACGCTTTCTGTTTCTACCAAGACCTCTGACCATCTATGCCAGAATCTGTTACAAAAACTCTCATTCAATAATATTACTATCATTTCAAAATAGCAAATGATTTTTCTACAAACCTAAAGTTTTACCATTTGATTCAAACCAATATTAACAGAGAATAAAACTATACCTTCCGGCACAAATAATTTGATATACTCAACTGTACAATCAAAGAAAATTACCATTAACAGTGAGTAAAGGAAAACCTAAAAGTTGAGTTTTTTATACCTTCAGCTTGCAATTTCTGATAACCAAAACTCTAACTCACACCATGAAAGTTTATCACCCCCACTACAAACTCGCTCTAGAAATAGTTGAAATTTGACCTAGATCTCCTTTCAAAACCGATCGATTCCTCCGTTGCAAAAGTAGAAATCAAGTTTCCGATTTCACTCCAAGATTTCCTGAGAGCAAGAACAAAATAATGGTTTGCAGAGGATAATTTTAAAAGTGCAATCGGAAAGAGAGAGAGACAAAGAGACAGACAGGGGAGTGAAAATTAAATGAAGACAGAATAATTGAAGGAGATGAGGTCTTTTAGAGGGTTGAAGATGAAGAGAAGTTTTTCTCCAAAAATAGATGAAGAGTTAAGGTGTCGAACTCACTTTGCAAAAAGTGTTGTGGTATCTCCTGAGCAACAGATGAAGGGGGAAGGAGATTTATGGAGAGAAAGGGAGAATATGTGGAAATTGAATTTATGGAGAGAGAGTGGATATAGGTGGAAATTACATGAGTAGGGAAAAGTTAAACATACAAGTTTATATTTTTCTTCACTTTCCACCACTCCTCTGTCAGTGTGTTTCCCAATTTAAAAGGTGCGTCTCATAACCTTTCTTCGTTGCTGCCCTATGAAACTTAATCACCTATCTCTCTCAACTCTACCCTATGGCCTGATGAACTTTCTGGGTTACAAACCAACTTTTTAACTAAAGAAAAAAACAATAAGCTATTTTGACTAAATCGAACTTGGTTCAATGAACCAACTCTAACACCTACTCGTTAAGCCTTGGTATGTATAGTTGCATATGCATCAATACATCTCTAAAACTCTTAAATAGTTGTTTGGATTCTATAACTATGAAAGAATTAAATTGAGTAATCCATGGAAAAGGTCTTCAAAATTAGAAAGAGGGACCACAAGATGTGCTTACTCTCTCTAATGTGAGCTAACCCATATGACTCATGAAAGTGAAAGAAAAGAAAGAAAAAACGAAAATGATATTGTTTTTACAAACATGCATATTCATGGCATTCATTTTACTTTATATCACTTGCTGAGCTAGTTGAACTTTGTGGTATAGGAGAAGAGTTTTCAAGTGAGGACTTCGAGTTTCAAGTGGATTGAGGAAACGGTTGATGGGGGATGTCCATGACGTGTACTTGTTGCTGTTGGAGCGATTTTGACCTGTGGACAAACTCAGACGAGTATTTTGGTAAAACTTATGTAAATGTTGTTAATTAGGTATTTTGTTAAAGAGAATAGATTTGGTGTTTTATAAGCTAAATGATTTTTATTTAAATCGAGTTTTATTTTAAATTCGTGTTTAAAAAAAAAATGGTCTACTTGCATTTTAAAGACTTCCGCTATGTACTATCAAAAAGGATGTCATTTTTTTTAGTTTATTAAAATGATATTATGAATATGTTTGATGAGGATTTTATAGTAGAATGGCCAATTTGAGGTATGAAAGTTTATTTGAAGAAAAGATGTAAGTATTTGGAGGATTTATATGTTTGGGGAATTAAAACTCGAAGAGGTGTCAATCGATCGACCAATTGAGCCGACCGACCGCCACTTTTTATGAAAAAAGGAGATTGGGAACCGAGAGGGTGCCGATTGATCAACACTCATGAGCCGATCGATCGATACTTCACTGTTCATTGTTTAAAAAAAAGTTTTAAAGGAAATTTTATAAAAGATTTTACAAAGTTTTATGAGAAAAGTCTTAAATGATTACAGGTCGTGACAGTTAAATTGAGTACACTCTGTACATGTATCATAAATCTTTACTGAATGTGACATTTGGAAAAGTTAGATCAATAAATTAAATGAATTCGTTTTAGTTTTTATTTTTAATAGTATAGATTACAAATAAAGGAGCCAAAATGAGTCCAAAGGGACCTTGCGTCGTGAGACTACATAGGCGATCAACCAATGTTAGAGGTTTGGTCGACCAATTGAGAGTAAAGATTATTAGCCGGTAGTTGACCTAGATTAGATATTCAGTCAAGCAGTCTGAAATTTGGTTGACCAATTGACACACCGCGGTCGACCCTTGTATCAACATATTAAATGTCAAAGAAGTGGTCTACCAAACAAATAGAAATACTCTTTTGAACCATAAGTCTATTGGCCGAGTAAATCAACCTAAAACTCGATATTTCTCTAATTTCTCAACACCGAGCAATGTTGCAGCCAAGCCAAATATTTATAATCCAATTTCGTGTATGGATAAGTGACGTGTACCCATAAATTTCAAGTTTTGATATAAAAAAAAATCATATTTTCAAATAAAACTTGGAATTCTTATGAAAATGCAACATAATCGGTTTAATGATCAACTTACACTTGAAGTCATTTGATAACTATTGTAGATTAACACTCGTATATTGTCGATCCAAAGTTGTTTCTATTGTATTATGAGTCTGAATGGAATTCCCAAATTAGATTGCGAATTTTTATTATAAAAGACAAAGAAATCGATGGAAAGTTTACTCACCATTAAGTTCCTCTGTGTATGTTCTGATACTATGCACCAGAATCTCCAATCCTTGAATGACATGGTAGAATCTCGCCACTCAATTTGATTTTCTCTCTAGAGGCCACCACTTGTCTTTGCCAAATTGAGAGACTCTAGGCTAGGTCCCATACATGTCATTTAAATAAATCTTAGCTCACCAGTATATGATCATTAATACTATTAATTATATAAATAGTTCGGAGACCTAATGTTACGTTTAAGACAATTAACACGTTATTGACACATCTAAAGTTTACTTTGTAGTAAAGTGATGACATTTTTTTCTAGTCTGAAAGAGTCTAAAAACAAACAAAAATATCTCGTATTTTTACTTGCCGTAACTAAACGGTTATTCAAAATCCTTAACAATTCTACTATCGTTATCCTCACATAACGAAAATATCAAACTTGGATCCAAATGTGAAAATATCATATTTCAAAGACGTCATCATCCCAATAAACATAATCTTCAACAAAATATTTAAATCAAAAGTCTCTGGATTCAATAAAACATCTTCACCAAAAAATTAAAATTTTAAATTCTAAATATCACAAAATTTTCAAGGTATCTCGAAAGTTCAGGTATTGTTATGATAACAAATTAGTTTCAAGATTATCAAATCAAATTGTTCAAAACAAATGTAGATATAACAAAATTTAAACATGATATGAATTTCAACCAAAAATAATCTTGAAGATTGAGATATGTGCATGTCCCCTAAATATCAAAATGAATGCAAATCAAATCTTTGTTTGAGACTGATATGTGCACAGGCTTTAACTTTATTTTCCTCTCTCATTTTCCTATTCGTGCAATTCCAAATGCAGAGTATGAAGAAGACAACAGATCGAACGAGAAGGCATATTGGAGCGTGATTGGGTTGTTCTGTGCGACTGAAAAGATAATGGACAGGCAGCGACTTGTGTCAGCACGATGGGTCAACAGTCGAATGGACCTGTGAGAGATGGCTCGACCACACGACAGAGAAATAGAGAGAGCATATAAACTCTAAAATAGGTCTAGAATGCCACCTGCACACCCCCCAAAACCTAAAATGCTAACCACGACGGTGAGCTATGATCTCTGAGCCAGTATGGCTGAACCTTTTGCTACTACAACGTAGCCTTGATAGAAAAATCTATAATTTACTTTGTTGCACCATGAGCTTTTTTATCTGATGCCAACCAAAACTTAGATCATCGTTCTCAAACCGTCTAAAGCATCCAAAAGCGTATAAAATGAGTTTGAATTTGCTAGGGGTTGAAATGATGGAATCAAACTTACTTTATTAATAACGTTCATGACAAAGCTTAATTAAATCAGTATTAAGTCCCACAAACCAGAGACGTTTTCTACTATGTCAACATACAAGCGAGGGACTTAATTGAGCAGAACAGACAATGGATACTTAATGAGGCCAGAATCAGTAGAACAAGAGTCAGAATTAGCCAAGAAGGGAGACTGCGGCACAGCTCAATGATTGAAAAACTCAATAAACTTTCTAAGGAACAATAATTCGGAATCAACCCACCATGTAAGGTGGAATCTTTAGTGTTATTCTCTGAATCAAACTTCAAAATAGCATGAAATAGCATCAGAAAATTTAACTTCTATAGCTTCCTAAAGTTCTTTACTTTTGGAACAATCTTAAATATTCAAATTTAAATCGATGATGCAAGTATAGTGTTCTTTAAAAAGGTTTATATAACAATTTGTTTAATGATGTAAATACAATTATTGATATGTAATGCCATTTTTAACAAAAGAATTGTATCAGGCTCATACAACAATTAATTCAATCATATAAATTTATTCTATGAGTACATACAATGGATGAGAAGATCTAATAAATAATGAGGCACCTCCGAACACCCTGGTAGCTCGGTACTTGAGTAGGCTGGGTTTAACGGCTCGAAACGAGTAGTATCCATTCAAAGTATCTCATCTGCAATAAAAAAACATTCTATTTTCTGCTTTTGAATTTGTCATCCCTTGCTGTGAAACACCTTCAGATAACTCAGCCAGACAAATGTGCTCTTCCCCAGTTATATTGTCGTAGGGCTGTCGACGATTTAGTACGATGAACGAGTTGCTTTCCATCTGCTTATTGTGAAGCTGCGGTTCATAGTTTCATTTGAGACAGAGAGAAGAACTGATAGGAAAAGGGTTAAATAGCATAAATTGGATTTATTTCTGAATCAGAATCTGAGGGACCAAATGAGTTAGTTCCAGTCCTCGAAATCTTTTCCTTCTTCCGAACTTTCCGTTTCCGTTTATACTTCACCACATAATACGTCATTGTACCGAGAACTCCAGCCATCGTAACTCCTCCGATGATTGTGACAAGGATTGCGGCCCATTTATTCCGCCGTCCAACAACTATATAAGATGAAGTTATAAATGCAACTGTAGTACATACAGAAGCCAACCACATCAATTTATTGATCACCTCCACCACCCGTCTTTCTGATTTTGTCTCCCCCCTAACCAGCGTGATTTGTACCACCACAACGGCCAGTGAAGTGAAAAGTGCAAGTGCGTTGAAGATAAAGAACATCTTGAACGATGGGCTGCTAACTATCACAGCCTCTCCACTGTTGTAATCTCCTCCGGGGACTGTAAAAATGGCTGAAAAGGCAACTGTTGCAAAAAGAACAGCAACAATTGTGACCGAGTTTGTGGCGTTGTTGATTCCCGCTCTGTGCAGCTTCCGGAGCTCCTTGGCGATTCCATTCATGTTCCTGTTTGTCTTCCGGGCCTGCTCGAGCTGTATGTGCACATCCTTTTTTATCTCTCGAACTGTTTTTCTTAGCTCGTCCCTGGGCTGGTCAAGTTCGTTGGCTCGTAGTCCTCCATAGCGAATCAAACAGTCCTTAATTTCGGAGGTTTCTTCTGATAGGAAGAGTCCTTCGGCTATGTCGAGGGCTGTTTTATGGTCTCTTGTGAGTGCATTCACATTGATATCACCTTGCAGAAGCAGTTCATTCAGTATCTGCAAGAAATGAAAAAAAAAAAACAGGAAACTTCCAGCATGATTCGCACAATATTCTCCAATCCATGAATTATTTGATATCTGAAGTTACAAGTTGCAATCAAGTCAAATAAAAAAAATAAATTTCGGCCAGACCCATGAAAATATCAGAAAATGATGCAGTTACCAGGCAGGGTAAGACTATACCTCAGCTCGCTTCTTCCTTGCTGCCACATGTAATGGCGTATGGCCAAACTTATCGGGAAGCATAGCGATTGCTGGGTCGGAGTGAAGAAGCAATTTCACCACTTCACATCTAACTCCTTTCACGGCCATATGCAAAGCAGTCTGTCCTTTCTTGTCAGTCCTTCGTGCAAGTTGTGAATCTTTATCAATCAACACCTTCACAATATCGACATGTCCTTGGCGAGCTGCTAAATGCAATGCATTCTTTCCGTTTGATCTAGAGATTTCGAGCAAGCTAGAATCCCTTGAGAGCAACTCATTAACCACAGTTAGATGTCCTCTCGTAGCTGCTGATATGAGAGGAGTTGCATTTGCCTGCCCGACGGTTTTGATTAGATCTGGATCATGGTCTAGTAGCACCTGGACAATGGCTGCAAAAGGGTATTGAAAAGTTTGTCTTATAAGTTTTTATCAGTTCGTACTCAGATTATGATTTGCATACCTTGATGGCCTTGGCTGGCAGCAATGTGCAGTGGGTCGAATCTGGATCGGTTCTTCAACTTAATGCCCTCTTTGGTCGAATATTGCAAAAGCTCCTTCACAACATCTGAATGCCCCTTTTCTGCTGCCGTAAATAGAGCTGTCTCTCCCAACTCGTTCACCTCGTTGACGATTGATGACCTTATATCTGCAACCTCTGCATCAAAATCTGCTCCACTCAGAGTTCCCACCATTTGGGCATCAATTTCTCCGAGAATTTGTTTAACGGCAGCTAAATCGCCCCGTTGTGCTGCCAAGTGAAGCTCAGTGTCATTGTGCCGACCGGTCACTTGTCTTAGGTACTTCTTCTTGTCCATCTTCTTGCCAGAGTTGGACACAACCAAGGACTTACTAGAATTGGACACAAGGAAGGCCTTGCCGGAACTGGATACAGCCAAAGTTGGTGTTGTTGGAGAAGATGATGGCTGTTCGTTGAGAGGGTTCGCCCTGGGCGATATGCCCAGTCCCTTCTCCAAATCCCTCTCGCCACCTTATCAAGTAAATTATGTGATTGATAAACTTCATATAATCGATGTCGAAAGGTTCCGAACAAACCCTTTGATTGATAGAATATCAAGAACGTTTTAAACCTCTCACAAAACAAATTGATATAACAAAATTTAAAAAAAGAAAAATACCAGCTCTCGACACCATGAAAACCGTGCAATGTGAGAAAACAAAAACTATCAGAAATCAAACTGAGCATTGAATCAAAATCAGAAATCAAAATTAGAAACGATACTGAATTTTTATTTTTTTTCAATTTCCTCCCGATTTTTCTCGGCAACCAAACAAAACCATGTCGTTCCGTCATAAGAAAAACACCAGAAAATGCGAAGAGAAACAAGGGAGAAATTACAAAGGAATGTACCTTCATCGGCACTAAATCCCATTAGCAAAAACACCAAAAACCACGATTCGAAGCCCTACTTCATCATAATTGAAAAGCTCTAGGTATATCTCTACGGAGAGAAGATTTTCAGAGCTAGGTTTAAGGACGAAAACAGAAAAATGGAGGAAGATCGGGGACAACCGAGCTCCACCGCCGATCGATCCGGCCAAAACTAAGAAGATGGGTCCGTCATAGACGACGGCGGTTGGTCAATCATTCGAATGGGGGACCATCCGGGGGGACGGGGCTCGAATCTGAAGCTGATGTCTTTTGCGCATTTCGTTAGCATCAGAAGAGTCAACGACAACCGTATTTTCCACGTCAGCTTTCTCATTTATCACAAGAAGTAGATTGTACCGCGCGATCTTAACTACTTTCTAACTGTCACTATATAATCAATTTTGCAAATAATAACATTAAAATCCGCAAAAAGGATTGGTCTTCAATAACACGCGTCAAATGTGGGTCGAGCTTTTATCGCTGCGTTACAGATTTTCATTCTAAGCAGAATTTTCTTTGAAAGCTTTGTTTGATTCTGAAGGCATTATCTATTATCACTCTTGTATTGAAACTCCCCAGTAGAATTAGGTCGTTGAACAAAAATATCAACACACCTTGAATGTACTCGCTCCCTTTTGTATCAATACTATAATCCTTTAAATTTTGAGGCGACTTTATTTTGATATTTGTCTATCTCGTCAATATATTGCTTTCATCTTTGGTCGACAATAAATCATCTTTTGAGTGTTTGTGCGGTAAATCTCCCTTTTGTATAATCATTTATATATTTTTGGGTGTCTTTGTCTTACGGTAGTAGACATAAATTTTTACCTTGTGCAAGAGTTTTGAGGATATCTTTCAAAGTACTAAAGTTACAAATTGCTAGACCTTGAACTAATAACATTATGATTTCACGAAATGTTGTTTTTGATGAACACATTTTCTCTTTGAAAATAGTATTTTTCCTCACCAAACTCAACTATTTTTAGTCTTATTCTAGATTAGTTTCCTCCAAAGAATCTCCAACACATGCAACTACCACGTATAACAAATTATCATAACCCCCTTCCTATTTAGAAGATTATCACTTTTGCCTTACAAATAAAATGTCTTTATCCTTTTGCTCTCTCGTGACACTTGCACGATTTCAAATTCTTTATTGTATGATCGGCTATCAACATCTTTTGGATACTATGTCCTTGCATTATCTTCTCAAAATGAACCCAAATCGTTCTCCAAGTTAACAGTATTCTCGAATAGAGAGATGTCATGGATGCTGAGTTTAAAAGCTCTTGAAAATAACAATACTTGGTCATTAGTTCATTTACATTAAGATAAACGAGTTCTTGGATGTAAATGGGTACACAAAACATAGTTAAACGGTTATGGAACAATTGACAGACATAAAGCAAGATTAGTGACTAAAGAACGCAATATTAGTTGGCTAAGGAATTTACGAAGCAACAAGGCATAGATTATTTAGAAACTTTCTCACCTGTTGCAAAATTGCTAATGGTAAAGTTGCTGCTAACCCTTGCTTCTGTTAAAGGATGATTTTTTAACAAACTTGATGTTAATAACGCATGGAGAAGTGTATATGAAGTTTCCTTCTGGTTATACTTGACAGGAGGAGAATTTAGATACGGTATATAAGTTGAACAAGCCCTTATACAGATGGAAGCAAGCTTCTAGACAATTGTCTTCTGCATTGTTAGCATATTGGTTTTAAACAATCACATTCTGGTCACTCTTTGTTCATTCATAAACGTGAGGATTCTTTCTTGGGACTTCTTGTCTAAGGTGTCTCTATTTCTCAACGTCATTATACTCAGCAGCTTCTTAGTGACACATGTTATTTAGGTTCTGAACCAGCCTCAACATCGATGGATCCTGCAACTCAATTGACAGCAAATAGTCGTTGTTTACTTGATAATACCAAGCTCTTTAGATGGTTGATTGGTCAACTGATTTTTCTTACCATTACAATGACATTTCCTTTTTAGTCGACAATTTAAGTTATTATATTGCTCAACCAAGAACTTCCAATTTGCAAGCTGCCTATAGAATCTTAAGATAGTTGAAACATACAATTGGGTAACTTTAAAGTTTCTAGGTCCTATGTTAATGGTTGTTGTGTGTTTCTTGGCGATTCATTGATTTCTTTGAAATCAATGAAGCACCATTTAGTTTGTGGTTCGAGAGTTGAAGTCAAATATTGTGTTATGGCCAGTGTTGCTTGTGAACTTATCTGGTTACACACTTTGCTCAAAGATTTTTTTTATTGATCATTCGACTGTTTCTCATTTATTTTGTGACAATAAAGTCGATCTAGATAATGCTGCCAATTCTGTTTTTTATGAATGACCAAAACACACTAAGATAGATTCCCATTTCGTGTGACAACAAATTCGATTCGGATGTCTTAAGACATTGCATTTTTCTTCCAAGCATCAAGGGAAAATCTTTTAAGGAAACTAGTGCATTCCAATCTATTTCATTTTCTTCTAAATAAGATGAGAGTTTAATTGTAAAGATTAGTTCAATAATTTTTTGAATTAGATTTGCAACTACTATTGCAATTATTTTTTATCGTTTTGAAACGTGTATTACTCTATTTCAAATAGATAAGTGAGAGAGTTGGAGGGGATAAAGCAAAAAAAAAAAAAAAAATCAAATTTTAGGAAATTTAGAGTGAGTAAGAGAGAAAATAAGAGAGAGAGACAGAAAAGGATAAGAGAGATCTCTTAAGAAACGTTACTTTACTTGTAATATTGAGAAATGTTGTGCTCGATACTGTAGATTATAAAAATATTTGTTTTGTTAATTATCTAATAAAACTTCACTATTGGAGTGTTGGGCTATAGGCGTAAAATGGTTTTTTCTGAACCACGTAAATTTTGTGTTCTTGACTCCTCCTCAATTTTTCTTGATTAATTCTCGTGCGTTTCACAAAATTAATCTCCATCTTTTGAGGAGTGTTAAACCTAATAGCAAGAAGTTGACGTGACAACTATTGTATTTTTATGTTTACTCTTTTCGTTTGCAGTTTGTTAAATAAACAATTTTAATGATTAATTTTTTGTACCTTCTTTCCTCATCTTCAATCATTATAAATTGGGTATATAAAATATTTTCACTAATATGAGAAATCACAGTTTTTTCTTCAATCTCTTCTTTCGTAATAAAGCCCATAATATATTAGTGTTAGAACATATAAAGACCTGATGATATGTTTGAACTGTAGGGCTCCTCCTTAGTGATGAAGGACTCTTGTGCGTGTGAATTGAGACTTCAAAAATCTCCATTTGCTGAAGAAAGAATATCTTTGCCGCCTTCATTCCTTATTTTAGGGAATGTGTCATCTTCAAAGGCTTTATAAATAAATACTTCAAGAGCATTCCTAAATCATCCGAAGAAGGGATGAGAAGCTCAGTGAGGAAATTGAGGAAAATAATGAGGATTATTTTAGAATGAGAGAAAAAAAAAGAATGTGATAGAAAAACAGATGAGGTGCTTTTGTGCACATTGAGAGTTCTAAAGAGTGATGAATTTCTCTTAATAAATATTTTCTAGAATATTCAGTTCCTAGAAGAATATTGTAAAATTCTATTTTTCATAGTGAGATCTTTCTAGATTCGGTCTGCATTTTTTTTTTTCAATTTGGATTTCTACGTAAAAATTCTCAGAGTTTATTTTAGTATTATTTCTCTTATCTCTTGACCGTTATATTTTAACGGTGTTGAAAAATATTCATGATATATTTTGGATTGTATTTGCTATTATTTTTCATATCGCCTATTTAGTGGTGTAATTATGCTGTGTAAGTAAGTTATGTATAAGAAGATTGAGTTTAAGTAAAATCGTTTGTGATCCATCTAACATTTCCTAAGAACATACTAGGAAAGGTAATTCTGTCTAAAACGACTATCAAAAGTAGTCTTTCATTGAAATCATCCTAACAAGTACTCTCCACATTTATTTTATTTTCCAATAAAGTAATTTTGGCAGGAAGAGTTGAAATTGAAAAATTTAACGGAAATAATTTCTCAGTATGAAAATTGTTGCGGAAAGACAATTGTGTTATGGTCATCAGTGACAGAACGACGATCTTGCATGCTGCTCTTGCAAATGAAATTTTGTTAAGTACTCAAAAAGAACAACTGTCAAACAAATTTGTGATACATTGACAAAATTATATGAGACAAAGTCATTGCATAATAAAATTTTCTTAAAAAGAAAATTATACTCTTCAGCTGTGAGAGTCGACAATGAAGACTGGCCACATCAATACTCTCAATGCATTATTTTATCAACTTACAATAATGGAGCACAAAATTGACAAGAATGAACGAGCCGAACTTTTACTTCAAAGTTGTCTGATTTGTACGATCACCTCATTATAAATTTGGTCGTTGATACTACAAAGATGACATTGATATTCAATAATATTGCAGTTGATATTTTGAAGAAGAAAGCAGACAGAAAAACAAAGAGCACTCTTCAATGAAGCCTTTATCAATAATAAATGCGAGATCAAAGGAATGGAGGTTTCCTGGAGACAACATGTTAGACAGTTCAATGTTGAGAAGTAAAAAAAAATATCAAGTGCTATAATTGTGGCACATGGACGACCTAAAAATAAGGATTACTGAAAGTTAAAAAAAGGACAATGTACAAAATGTGCTAAAGAAGAGACAAAGAATACAAGTGCAATTGTCTCTGAGGGTGAAAATGTTATTATATGTGAAAATGTTGTCAACCTCATGACTCATAAATCATGTTGGGTATGTAACTATTGTGAATCTTATCATGTTATTTCAAAAATAGAATATTTTACATCTTACACCAATGACGATTTTAGCGTTATGAAAATGGGAAACAATCACATGTCCAGAATAATTGGAAATGGTAGAATCTGCATCCATACCAACTCAGGTTTTGAGTTGTTACTTAAAGATGTTACAAATGTTTTAAATATTAGGCTAAATCTAGTATCAGTTACCGCTCTTGATGATACTTGTTACAAAGGCAAATTTGTTGATAGTAAATGGGAGCTCAACAAAGGCTTACTAGTTATAGCGAGAAAAATCTAAAAGTCTAGTTTATATGTGACTCAAGTGACTGTAAAGAAAGTATCTGTAAATGCTGCACAAGATAAGTTATCCATTGAATTATGACACAAACAACTTGGTCACATGAGTGAAAAAAGATTTCAACTGCTTGGCAATAAAGACTGTCTGTCATATCTTAGACATGAAGTTTTGCCAAATTGTATCATTATTTGGCTGAAAAATAACACAGAATTTCTTTTTAGAAGAATTTTGCATCAAGGAAACTAGAAGTGTTATAAATAATCTATTTAGATATTTGTGGTCTCATGTCAACGAAAATGTTAGACGGTGCCCAATACATAGTCATATTCATTGATGATCACTCAAGAAAAGTTTGGGCTTACATACTCCAATCGAAAGATGAGGTGTTTAACATTTTCAAACAATTTCATACTCTAACAGAGCGGAAAACTAGATAGAAGTTAAAATGCATTCGCATAGATAATGGTGATGAATATATGGTATCTTTCGATGAATGCTACAAGATGCATGAGATCATACACAAAAGATCAGTTCCAAAGGCTCCTCAACAAAATGATGTTGCAGAAAGAATGAATAGACAATTGTGGAGAAGATAAGATGTATGCTATCACATTCAAAACCTTTCAAAATATTTTAGAAAGAAGCAATGAAGACTGCAGTAAATATCATTAACTTATCTCCATCAACACCTCTGAGTGAAGAAGTGCCAAACAGACCATAGACAGAAAAAGACGTCTCTTATGAGCATCTAAAGGTGTTTGAATGCATAACATTCATCCATATTCCCAAAGATGAGAAGTTCAATCTAGATAACAAAACTAAGGAATGCATATTCTTCAAACACAAAATTGATGCATCCATATACGGATTTTAGGATCCGATTGATAAGAAAATTGTTAGAAGTCGATATATTATTTTCTTTAAAGATAAGACCATTGAAGACAAGAAAAAAGATGTGGAGATCATTGATGAGGATATTATGTGATTGTATTACTTTCCTTTTTTGGTCTGTATTTAATATTGAGTATTTGGTATTTTATTTTCCTGCACAGTATTTTTTGGATGATTTAAGTTTGCACTATCTTATTTTTATGTGATCTGTATGTAGATTTTAGAGCATTACTTGTGGGCTAGGGCTTAGTTTATTTTAAAGCCTTCAGTTGTCAAATATAGATATGGGCTAGACGGTCAAGTTTTCTATAAGAATTGGGTCGTTCAATCCGGTGTTTCTGTCTAGTTCCACCTATGTTATAAGAACCATGACTATTGAAAAACCAGATATCCATCAACACATGAAATATTCTAAGAATCACCTTGTGATTCAAGAAAAGATAGAGGAACTAGAGTCCAATCTATCTTGTTGTTGAAACCTTAGTTATCAAGATATGAGATTGACCCGAACTAAACTCCTTGGTAAGAACTAAAGTTATCAAGGTAAGATCTTTCAAGTTTAACTTGAAGAAGATCAAGATTCTTCTTAAAGAAATAAAGAGAAATAATCTTTAATGAACTCAAGTTTTATATTCCAACCTTAATATCAAATATGTCTTGCCTTTAAATAGAATACAAGGTTTAATAAAATAATCCTAAAGTATTCTATATATCACTAACTAAAAGATAATGATAAACTTGATTTAAAATAAAAGAAATCGTGTGATATGCTAGAGTTCTATGTGCATGGCCAAATGACTTGATCTCCTATGTGAATCTCTTGCATATGTATGACACGTGACATTTAGTAACTTTGAATCAAGTTATGAATGTTCTTTTTCTTGGATCTGTAAGATTAATTAATGCAAGGTCTCACACATATTCTTAGCTCTTGATCAGATCATCAGGTCACCAATGTCTTCACATGGATCCTTGCTCTTGGACTTGAGCCTGGTCGCTCCATGATCCACATCACTTCGGGTTGTGGCAGTGTCTATATCAAGAAAAATGAAAAGAGGTCAGTAGTTTATCTGCTTTTGTATGTTGATGTATGATGATAACAACCAAATATAAAGAAGAAGTTAAAAGAGTCAAAGCACAACTTAATAAAACAACGTGAGATGAAAGATTTGGAAGCTATAAAGAAGATAGTTGTTATAGAAATTTATATAGATCGAAATGTTATAGAAATTTATATAGATCGAAAAGCTGGTTAATTGTACACAAGCTAAAGGGGTACATTTACAAAACACTATTGGTTTAACAGAAACAAAGCTAAACCAATTAGTAATTTATTGCCGTTAGCTGGCCATTTCAATCTTTCATTTGTTTTAGGTTCGCAGTTAGATGATGAAATTAGTTATATGTCATGAATTTCGTATTTGAGTTCAATGAGATCTTTCATGTATGTCATGGTTACGTCTAGATTTATCTTAGGTAGTCAGTGCGATTAGTAGGTACATGGAAAATCTAAGAAATGAACACTAGAAAGTTGCTTAGTAGATTCTTATATATTTACGTAAGATAAGGGATGTTTGTCATCAATTTGAATTAATTATAGATTTAGTGATTAGGTACTTTGATTTTGATTATACTGGAAACTTGATAAGAGGAGATCTCTTGTAAGATATATCTTTAGCATTAAAGGTTGTGCTATTAGCCGGATATCTTGTAAGATGTTGTTGCATTGTCTAGAATACATGACTATTATAAAAACTTGTAAGAAGACTATAGAGTTGAAAGAGTTGTTTGGTGAGCTAAATATTTGCAGATCCCTACAATGTTTTGTGATAGTCAAAGTACTATATTTCTCATTAAAAATCATGTGTTTCATAAGAACACGAAGCACATTGATATTCATTATCATTTTGTTCGTGAAGTTGTTACTCGTATGATTTTGTTGCGAGTAGAATCTATACTCATGATAATCTTCGTGATATGACAACCAAGACATAGCCTACACCCAAGTTCAAGCATTATTTGTTGATTACTTGTTGATTATGCCCTCAAAAGCTTTTGTGGGAGATGATATTATTTTTTTGTTGAAGATTTGAAAATATATTTATGTAATCAAATTCATGTCAAAATAAAAATTATTAGAGTTACAGTACACAGGGGCAAGCTAGTTGGGGCAATGATATGAGTATTAGATTCTAATTTATTATTATAAAAATATATTTGAGTCGTTAAACTCAATTATATTAATTTTTTTATAATAAATTTTTTCTGTCCATGATTTTTTCTTGTTTAAGATTTTTGAAAATATTTGTGTCATATTTTTCTTGTGCTTTTTGTTTTTTTAATATCATGTTTGATTTTTGAATATTTGACTAAGATCTATTACCCTAATAAAAGATAAAATATTATTTTACAAACTTAAACTAACGTTCAAGAAATTTGTGACAATGATTTGATGTACATAAAAAATATTTAGATAAAAATGTTTTGTTTCATAACCATAATCAGATTAAAATAATAATTGGAATTTCATTTACGAAATGGAAAGTTCACAGTTTTAAAAAGCTAATAGAAGCCCTAAATAATGTGTGACAAATAGAAATCCTAAACAGCAGTTTTACACCATCCTCTCACAATATATCAATAAATTTTGTTATATACTGAAAATGGTATTTTTTATATACTTCAAAGTTGGATAAGTTGAACATGGTATAGTTCAAATTTTTTATAAATTGGATAAGTTGCCATTTGGTTTTAGTAGGCAATTTTGAAATAACTAATTATTTTAAGGTAATTATCAAAATAAATTGATATTTTTAATTAATAATTTGAACTTTTAATTTGTCAATTCACACCTCAATATTTAAAGGCGTTATTAATTATCTTTATTATCCATTGTATTATCGGTTAAACCCCTTTAACGGTTATTTCTAGGGGTGGGTACGGTCTGGTTCCTATCTCGAACCGATATCATTCGGGATTCTTTTTCCATTCTCAAAACCAGTTTTGGGAGGATCGGTAACGAACCGAGTCCTCTCATCACTCTTTTTTTTATTTAAAAAAAATAAATTTTTTTAATTAAATCTACTGTTTGATTATTGTCTAAAGGGAATTGGTCTGGTCCATGATTCTTCGAGATTTTTGCTTTTAGACTGTGGACTGAAACGAGTGCCACGGAAAATTGGGTGGGAGTATCAATCCCGGATCGAGAAGCTTGGATTCTCGCCCTAAACCAGACCGAAACTATCAGTCCCGGTCCGATTCTAAGATCCTGGTCCGATTCTGCCCACCCCTAGTTATTTGTGAGGTGATCTCTGTCCACTTGATTCTTCTTTCTTGCAACCTCTGAGTTTCTTCATATCCCTCTCTATATTTCTTCTCTTTCTTCCTTACAACTTCACTGAAAGGCTAATTGGACATCGATTTTTATTTTTAATTTTTTTTAAAATTATCCTCCTTTCCAACTAGGGGTGGGCACGGGCTGTGCCTGTACCGTCCGGTCCCTGGCCAGGACCGGACCGGCCCGAATGGTTCAGGAATTATTTTTCCAGGACTGAAACAAGCTCTGGAAGGAATTGGTTCTGTACTGGTTCCTCTCATATATTTTCTCTTCATGGATCAATAGGATTCAAGAATCAAAATACACTTCAAACTAAAACTAATCATAAAATCAAATGAATTCTGCCAACCTAGAAACAGATTACCTTAATAGACTTAAGAAAATAGATTTATACCTCTTGAAACTACAGTGAGAGAGAGGTGACGATGACTGGCGACTAGAGGGAAGAGGGTCGCCGGTGAGTAGAGATGTTAAACGAGCGAGTCGAGCTGAGAAAGACCCGGCTCACCGAGCCTACCGAGCCTAATGAGCCTGCTGAGCTTAACGAGCCTGCTGAGCTTAACGAGCCGAGCCTAACGAGCTGACCTTAAAAAATTTCTAACTCGAGCTGGCTTGCAAGCCGCGAGCCTAACGAGTCTAGCCGAACCGGCCCAACTAGCCGTAACGAGCCGTTGCGTTGCTGAGCAATCTGATTCTCAGCAACGATCTAATGATCGTTGCTCAGAATCTCAGCTTCTCATCAACGGTCATCATAGTTCTTTGACACTTTAGTGTTTAGTGTAAGAGAAGAAAAAAAAATCGAGGGGAAGAAGATTGCTGAACTGAGGGACAGAAAGTCGACCGAACTACTGAAGGGAGTATAGTTGACGGAAAGAGTTCAGCGATCTGGGCGATCACCCAGCGACGATGGGCGATCTATCGCCCAGTGCTTGGACGATTGATCACCCAGCTCTCCCGACCCCGACGACGATCAAAGATGCTCGAGGGCCCGAGCTTTTGGACGCTGCGCTTCCATCGGAAACATCGAAAAGCTCGTCCAGCTTTGTCTATCGTCGCAGGGCAATGATCACCCAACACTTGGACGATCGATCGCCCAGCTATCCCAACCCCGACGATGATTGAAGATGTTCGAGGGCCCGAGCTTCTGGACGCTGCGCTTTCATCGGAGACGTTGGAAATCTTGCTCAGCTTCGCCCATCATCGGAGAGCTCAGTGCCGAGCTGAGCATGACCGAGCCTGCTCACAAGCAGACTCATCAAGCTCGCGAGCACGGATTGTCGAGCTCAGCTCGACTCGACTCGTTTGTGTGGCTCGAGTCACACCTACTCGCTACAGTAACGAGCCGAGTGGGCGAGACAGCCTGATCATTTAACAACACTGCCTGTGAGTGTGTGACACAGTCGGGAGAGACAGCAGAGAAAGAGTTGAAAGTCGGGAGAGCCGAAGACTAGAGAGAGCGTCGACTTCTAGAGAAAGATGCGGGGTCAGGCATCGAGGACTCAGGGTCGGTTAGTCGGGGACTCAAGGTTGAAGAGATAGGAACTCGGGGTCGGGACTTGGCAGGGGGGACTCGGGAACGTGAAGCTAATTGCTGAAGTTTTAAGTGAACTTCAAACTTCAGTATTAGGGCATCCGAACCATGGGTCACCAGGTTATATAACCTATTTTCCAAGCTATGAGTCGGTACTCCCATGATTTGGGCTAGTTCTCGGACCCCGTAACTATGCACCGAACCACGATTCCCAATTCTTAGAATTTTTTAATCGGGCCCAACTCCCAACCATGCAAAACTGGCCAAGAATCGGTCCGTCCGCGAGCTTGGGCCAGTTCTTGCCACCTCTATCTCCAACTGTACTTCTTTCAAAGTCACCTTGAACACGAATCTTTGCAGAAAAAACAAAACCCAACAGTTTCGCCGCACAACAATGATAGACGAAGCAACAAATTCGCCATGTTGTCGGAGTTCGAGTTCTGGATGGTCAGAAACCCGTATATGCTACGTAGCCTAATCTTCTCTCTCCCTGTGAACTCATCGTGGATGATCTTTTTTGTCCTCTCAAACAGTCAACGTCTTTTCCCATCACAATTCCCTGGCCCATACCCCATTTGGCTCCATTGAAGACTGAAACACCCTCCGCTCATACTTCGTTGAAGCACTTGAGTGACAATTTTTTAGAAGACTAGGAAGGAAGAAAATGATACGGAGAAGAAGAAATTGATCCAAAAAAAAAAAAAAATCTCCCCTTTCCCGGTGAAATGGAAACAAAAAAAGATTGGTTTGTTAGTTCAGGGCGAATAGGGAAAAAAGCCTCCATCACTCGCTTCGAATCTCTGCTGCCCCATTGGCCTCTGCCGAGAGGGTCGAGAAGTAAAGTTGGGAACGCATTCTACCTCTTCTATGAGTCGGGGCTTCTTCAAATCAAGCTCGCTCGATGGATCAAATGTTCTACGCGAGTTATCCCGTTTCCATAACTACACAATGATCCAAAACTCTAAATCTGTTCTAATTTTCACAAAAGGAACATTCGTTGATTCAGAAAACATAATGCCACAAATTACAAGTCTTTACAGTAGGGAGTATAAGGAAAAAGGCAAAATAGACAACTACAAAACAGAAATTCGAAGTAAAATTGTAAGTCGAAGAAAGAATAAAAAAACCTTATCTCATAAATGAAGAAAATCAAAATTTCCTTAATTGATACAGATGGGAGAGAGAGAGAGAGAGAGAGAGAGAGAGAGAGAGAGAGAGAGAGCCCGTGAGTGAAGAGAAGAAAAAAAGGAGGGGCTGGAGAGAGAAAGACAGTGAAGGTTGTAGAGATGGAGGACTGGGGGTGAGAGAATTTGATAGATTATGGAAGGGAAGTAATGGTAAGATGTTAATCGAATAAATTAAAAGGGTAAGATATTAATTGAAATACTATCTTAGTTCAAGTCTATTTTGATATTTAATTTAATTTTCATTAATCTTTTAATGTTAACTTTAATTACTAAGAAATAATACTACCTTCCATCTTTTAGTTTTTCACAACAAATCATTCTTAACTTTCTTGCTTTCTATTTTTTTTAAATGTACTAAAATTCAAAAGAAATATCTTAATTTAAAATTGTAAGTAATTAAAATAATATAATATACAAATATTTTTTTTCTTATTGGCACGTTGTTGCCCCATGTTCTCTGTTAGATGATAAACAAGATCATAGTATGAAAAAATTTAACTTACTGAATCTAACGAGTTAAATGAGTCGATTCCAACAAATTGAATCCAAGAAGCCAAATCAAAACAAATTTCAACTCGAGCTGACTTGTAAGTCAGTGTTAAACGAGTCAAGTTGAACTAGCCAAACAAGTCTAACGAACTAAATATACATAAATATTTTCAATTTATATAAATGTAATCTATATTTCGAAAAAATTTAATAGTAAAATTATGATAATTATTTATCATTATAATCTAAAATATAATAGTTTATTGTTTAGTTAACAAAATAGTTTTGTTAATATATAAAATGACAAATATTTAAGAAAAATTATTTGAAATGATATAATAAAAAGTATCCCACAAATATTATTACAAATATTTGACAGTTGTATGATTAGAAATTATACACATACTAAATAAGTTAACACTTATTTAATTATTAATAATTTGCAATTAAAATTACAAACGAACAGACCGAACCGAGTGGAGCCAACTCTAAAATGTCCGACTCACCAAGGCTAATAAGTTAAGTGAGCTCAGCTTAACGAGTCTAGTGAACCCAATGAGCCTATTCTAAAGAGCTAGATCAAGAAAAATTTCAACCCGATATAGCTCTCCAACCCGCTCATTTGTCATCTCTATATTCTCCTACTATTGCAAGTCTATCAAGATATCACTAGACTAGGTCAAACTGATCTAATCTGCTAAATTGCGATCTAGGTTTGGCCTTAGTTTAGCTTGACCGGCTATGGACAAAATTTTTGTCCAATAATACGTGACTTTAAACCATAAGGTTGAGTATTTTTACTTTTGAATTATACTTCATACTCAAAGCTTAATCTAAGGTTGGGCTGAATCGGGACTATACTTTAAAAAAAATAATAAAATAGGGCAGCAGGCCGCGAACCATACGACCACATCGAATTAAATGACATTAAGAAATGGGAATCATGATTTTTTTTATGGTGATTGTAAGATATATTCATTTTTCAATTAGTTATTAATAGAAATGTTTTGTTTGTTAAGTTATGATAATGTTTATAATTTATTGGTCATCATGATGCTAAGAATGTAGTGTTTGAGATGAAAAATAATTCACATAAAGTTTAGTCTGCAGCTAAAACGGGATCTTGGGAGAATCTAGCTATTGATATCGTATAATTTCTAATGCTAATTACTAATATGTGTCACGACTATTTGCTGTGTCAAATTAATCATATAACATACTCACCTTCTCAAAATTTCTGAAAGGATCATCAGTCCAATCCAATCGTCTTCAACACTGCTTCCTCATCGGCCATGGCATTTCTGTAAATACAAAATTTTCACTTTTCTGTTTTTGACTACCGTGCAGCCAATCTTCGCAGCTCCAATAAATCAGGAAAGTGAAAATGTGTCGTCGGAGAACTCGCCGCCTCCGTCTGCCCGGAAAATAGGTCCCACAAATAGTTCCCTACATCTTCTGGAGCAAATCTGACGTTTAATCCTACTCTTCTACTTTCTCCGAGTACTCTTTTTCTGTGAGCGTTGTAAAATTTTTCGTAAATGGGTTCTACCTTTCTGGCGATTGATAGCTTGATTTCTTCGCTAAGTTTTGGATCCTGTACGACATTTTCGCTCTCTTTTCGGCACGTCTGCTCGAAAACTTGACCGAAGTTTCTAAAAATTTCTGTTGCTCTCATCGCCGAAATCGGAGCCATTGGATTTTCCGGTAACGTCGCCAAGACCGGATCCCATGAGAACTGCTCGTACTTCTCGACGAACTGTTTTGCTTTGGCTTCGTGCTTTCTGATCCAGTCATCGTCAAGAAGATCGTTAAGCTTTGTGGTACGAATTGTGGAGACGACGTAATGGAAGTTATTTGCTTGGAAAAGATTCGATTGGGAGATGTCGTTGTAGTGCTTTGCTTTGCTCTGAAGTTTACAGAAGAGGACTATAATCAGCCACGCTATGTGCGTGGAGACTACCGGCGGTGGAGATTCATCAGAATTTGATCTGTCGAAGAAGTAAGACTTTAAGAAAGATGACTTCTCCTGATGCGCGGGAAAATCAGCGTAAATGGAGGTTAATTCTCCGCTGAATTCGGCGAGTACCGAGAGATAACTCATAATTTGAACTGTCAATTTATGAACTCCTCCGCCGGCGACCGGTGATTTCGACTCTTTCTCAAGTGAAGACTCGAATTCTGACAAAATCGCTCTTACTGCCTCATTAACTCGATTAATCGAGGTACGCGCTTGTAATCTGATAGTTTTGGCCAAGTCGGATGAGAAGAGGTTTTCAATTTTCGGCATGTTTGTGGATAATGCTTTGTACATATTCAGCAAGAGGAAGATCTTGTCCGGAGACGTCTTCTTCTTCGCTACTACTTCGGCGAACGAAAACAGGAGCGTTGAGCTGTCTTTTGTTACCTCGGTGAAACATGATTTTCGGTAGAGATCAGTAATTGCGAAAACATGATCGCAGACGATCTTCTCGGCAGCGAATAGCTTTTTCACGGCCATGTCAAACGCTTTCAACCAGTTCCTGATTCTGATCTCTAGAACATCCCATTCCATCTTGTTAATTTGCGAAAAAGTCAGTTTCTCAATGCCTAAACGAAAGATTTCTTTCTCCATCATTGCTTTCCGAGTAGTTTTATATATGTGCAAACATTCTTTACTGTAACCGGAGGTGATCATGCATTCGGCAATCGCCTTCAAATGCGCCATTTCAATAGACGATACTTCTTTCCCGTTGCCGTTAAAATCAGCTGCTACTCGATCGCCGCCATTAACGGAACTGCTAGATGGAACAAAAGAACGGACGGATTCAGTTTGGGTAATGCATAGAATCTTACGAAACTCTTTCTGAAGCCTCTTCATCGCAATCGCCATTAAAGTGTGCGCTTGAATTAGTATCTTGCAAGACGGATTTCTGGAGATCAATATATGCATGGCGCTCTGAAGGTCATTGACGAGCTTGATAAACTGAAACGCTTCCCTTTCGTTCTCATGAAACATTGAAGTTACTTTTACTGAGACGGAGAAATCAGGATTCCATTTCATGATCGTGGCTTCGGCCGATTCAATGGTAGTTTCCGCCATAGATTTCGACAAGCCGGGACGCGGAAGAGAGGTTGGAGCTGCAGACATGGTTTGGCAGTGAACGCAAGGCATCCTCACGGTAAATAACGATTAATGAACGACACCGTTTGGTTGTTGAGTATTGTCGTTAAGCAGGTGAATCAATTGTCTGAAGTTCCAGGTAAGAACTCTATTTATTAAAATAATGTCACGACCAAGTCAAGGAACAAGAGAGAGGTTCGAGGAACGACTAGCTGAGTGAGAGGGAGAAGATAAAGGAATAAAAGAATGATCTAGAAATCTATACACGTGTAAACACAATTGTGCCAAATTAGCTCTCTGTACCCTCGATTTTGAACCGAAATTTGTTAATTTGCGTGCTATCATCGTTTCTGGGATATCGACACAATCTTTCGAATCAGAATTAACCTTACAAAGCAATTGAAAAACACATTTTATTGAACTGGGAATGCAAATGATTGACGATGGATTTGTTCATCAGGGGCTCTTGAAACCGGCGATTTAGTCGCTGAATCAAGAGTCGGAATTGTTGAAGAGGCTTTGGATTGAAAATGGGTCCGATTATAACATGGTTTTTGCCTGTGATTCATTGGGGTCGGTGGTGTTAAGGCATGTGCATGGTTCGGTTTTCAATTTTGTGTTTAAAACTGAAACCGAATCTAAATTTTTAAATTCGCTTCGAGTTGTTTAAATCTGGTTCCTAACCCATAAAAAAGCTCATGAAAGTGAAACCAAACTAACAGAGTTTCGCATCAAATAAAGGCAAACTAAAAATAGAGATGACAAACGAACCGGTCGAGCTGAGCGAGAAGTAATCTGACTCACCGAGTCTAACAAGTTAAACGAGTCGAACTTGAAAAAATTTTAACCCGAGGCTGGTCGCTAGCCACGAGTTAAATGAGCCGAGTCGAGCCAGATCAACGAGCCTAACGAACCTTAACAAGCCGAGCTGAGCCGAGTCTAACGAGCCGAGCTGAGCCGAGTCTAACGAGCCGATCGTATATAAATATTTTCAACTTATATTAATATAATATAAATTTTTTAAACAATTTTATTTAAAATTACGATAATTATTAAAAATTATGTGTCAACGATACTTGTTCATTTAATTTAAAAATTACTTAGGTTACGATATATAAAATTGAATGTATTAATAAAAAATTTATTTGAAACATCCAATAAAAAATTTATTACATAAATATCATTGAAAATATTTTGAAAAGAGAATAGAATTTGAAAAAAATTACAAATTTGAAAAAAAATTACTTCAAATTATAAAAGAAATTCAATCAAAAGAATCTTTAGTGTTCAACATCCAAATTCGTAAACTATTCAATAATTTTATAATCTCGTTGTTGATCTTTTGTCTTGGTGTCGGTACAATATTTAATACAAATGAGCGTCTTCACGAGTTACGGTGCAATTCTTACTCTTCGTTCATCATAAACACGTCCACCTGTACTAAAAGCAAATTCTGATGTTACAGTAAAAACACAAATTATTAATAGATCACGTGTTATTATATAAAGAATAAACTATGTGGTAGAATATCTTTTTCACTAATTTAAAATATTAAAATTTCCATCTCGAGAAAATTGATAATGAGTTTCAAAATAAATATTAAATTCATTTGTAAAAAAGTAAAATAATTTTCAATTTATAATTCACTACATATATCATTAATAGTATATTGTTGACTAAAACTATCTACATCATCACCACTACTACTACTATGATAACTTTCAGTATGTGTAGGTGGTAAATAACAATGATTAACATTGTAATATTTTGTTTCATAAGAAGTATATAAATTACCAACTCTATTTATCATGTCATCACTAGTAATTAAAGATGTAATACATAAATTTGTACAAATCTTATTCAGTATATAACATACTTCTTTTAATTTAAATTTTGGATCCATGATACATGCATAATAAAAAAAATAAAAAAAATGTTATGTTAATATTTTTTAATTTTTGTTTTCATTTTATTAAAAATATTACTAAATTCATCTATTAGCCAATATTTTGTAAAATTACATGTTAAAATTACAAAAATAGGAGGAATAATATTAGAAGTGGAAAAATAAATTTCAGAACATTAAATTGTATCATCATAAAAAAAAAATTTCAAAAATCAAGAAAGATATTAACAATATCACAATTAGATTTGTCAATATTACTATTTTGTTTCTTATCATTAATAAAAGCACAAACAACTTGTCAATATAACGTAATATTTTCCAACATCAAATAAGTTAAATTCTATCTATTATCTAACTCAGTTTTTAATTTTTTTCATTTAAGTTACACAGCTATACAAAAATCTTTATATTCTTGTTGTCTCAAATTATATCCAATAATATAAAAAATTACGGATCTAATTAATTCAATATAAGGTGAAATATATAACATATTATTATCAACAACTAAATTTAAATTATAATATGACACACACATCTCATATGAAATAGATAACCACGAGTAATATCTAATTATAAATAATTATTAAATTGAGAAATAACACATCATTATCACTAGTATTATCAAGAGTTATAATAAAAATTTTATCTTTAATAAAATATTTTTGTAATATTTTCATAATAAATCTATAGATGGTGTTGCTAGAACGAGAATATTGATAATTAAAAAATCATAAATTTTTTTAATTAATTGTCAATATTTGCAATAAAATGAGATAATACAATTATATAACCAATAACATTACATGCACTCTATAAATCAGAAGTAATGCAAATAGACATTGAAGAAGCATTTGAAAAAAATATAATTAATTCATTTTTCATATCCATAAATATTTTAAAAATATCATTTTTCGTAGTACTTCTAGAAACATGTATAAAACTAGGAGTAGCATATTGTTTCATAAATTTTTCAAACACTTCACTATCGATGAATGACAAAGACAACTCCGATTATGCTATAGGTTGGGCTATTTATTCTTTCATTATATTTTGTTAATATGTGAAAATGTCACTACCACTAACATTTAATTGAGATTGTATTACATTTCGTGTTTTCTCATTTAATTGACATTTTTTAAAATGTCAACTAATGATGCTAGTAAAACTACTAAAAATATAATCAAACGTTTTAGCATAATATTTGTATTGGCCTCTAGTTTTTATTTTTTCTTTAATTTTAATATTTTTTAAATCAAAATGTTTCACACATCTGAAGTTTTATGTTTTTTTTTTCTAGGTGAGTGCATGGTTGTATAGATGATTGTCCCACAAAAAATATAAGATTTAATTTTTTAATTATCTTTATGTCAATATTATTAATATTATAATTGTGAAGATCCGCGATAAATAAAATTAAATTTTTAATAATAAATTGATATCACAAAATTAATATCCAACAAAAACTTGTAAGTGGTGTGAATTGATCAATTTCATAGATACGAAACTTAAAAAAAATTAATACAAAAAAATTTAGTTAACATAAATATGATTAAAAATTATATAAATATAGGTAAAAAAATAAATTAAAATATATCTTATTAAATGAGAAAAAGAATAAATTGTAAGAATAAAAAAATTGATTGAAAGTGCTGATTGAGAAATGAAATAAGATTTGGTAAAAAAAAAATAATAATAAAATAAATTTATAGAGAAAGACTACCTGAAAACAATGGTTTATCCCCTCTGCTAATTATTAACCTCAACATCCTTTGCTTCTCTGGAAACCAACCATCTCCCGCGGTCACATCTGCTTTTACATTTCCGACTGTCTGTCCCCGTCTTGTCCTCAACTTCTGTTTATCCTTTTCTTGCTTACGTAACGGTTTGATTTCTTCACGCTACCCTTGGAGAAGTCTTTCTCGAGGCCAATCTTCGACCATGGTTTCCGACCAGCATCTAATCTATCTCCGGGTGTTCATGGTCTGTAATTTTATATATTATATAAAATAAAATTACTTTTGTTATAATAGTTTAGTTATAATATTATATTTAAATTCTAACTATAATTATTATTAATTAATTATTATACTTATAATGATATACGTTAAATATAATTGTTCCACGTATATTTTTCCCTAGGGAGAAGAGTAATGTAAAAGCTAATTAGTTAATTGATAATATTAGTACAAATAAATACCATAAAGTAAATAATAATTTACATAATATGGAAACCAATATTTGTATCTAAAATAATACTAATTGAAAAAGTATTAAAATTTTATGGAGATTCGTGATTTATTTAGCTTAGGTCCTATATTCTATGGCTTGTCAGTTAATTTTTGTCAACAGTTTTAGTTAGTTCAATGTAATTTTTTGTACTTGTCTCGTATTTTTTTTTAATTATGTGAGTAATTTTAAATATTAATCAATTAAATTATATATACTAATACTATAATAAAATTATAAATACTTATTGTATAATTTATAAATAAATAATTAAAAAATGATATAAATAAAAACAGAAAAATTGTAAATTTATATGCTCGTTGGGTTTGTTGAATACGTGACTCGTGGCCTGGTTTAGGTTGATTTTTTTCCAATTGCTTTGTGTAGCTCTTCAGACTTTGTGTCAATTTTTTTTTACCTGACTCTGCTCATTAATTGAATTCTTTGTTTTGAGATTCATGTTAGATCTATAAAATGGCATTATTATGGTAGAAATCAAAGAGATTGGTACGAGTTAGTGCTTCATATTCACATTTGCCACTTACCTTTAATATTATTTTAAATACTAATTTTTAATCAACATGGTCGTCTTCCAAAGTAAGTCATTAGTCTATTCTTTTTAAGTGAAAATTGGTCGTGAAGGTCTCTTTATATAAAGGTTGTCTTTTGTAGTGGTGGTCAAAAAGGAAAACCCTAACAGGTCTTTCATAAATATAATATTATGATGATTCCGTCTTAGAGAATTTTATTCTCAAATAATTTGAACGATATGTCACAACCCAATAGGAATCTTACACAAAAAGAGTGATCTGACCTAAAAATAAATCGAACTATCTAACTCATAGCCTTGATTAAATAATTTAGCAACATAAAACTTGTTGGAAAATAAATACGGCCCAATAAAATTGAGATAATTCATTGGTTTAATATTATAAGTCCAAAATGATTGTGTGAAAAGAAAAACAACATAGTAATATTATGAAAAAGAAAATTAGTATCCTAGTCTCACCAAATAAAACCCTAAAAACATAAATACTAAAGGAAATAATTGTCAAATTTACTATTGAGTTGGTTGCTATTGGTCATACTTATTAAGACACAAAGGAGATGTCATTGTGTTGAGTCAATTGAGGTAAGAAAAAGGCATTACTTTACTATCGTAATAAAATAACAATGCTGATCAAGTTTAAAATAATGTTGACCAAATATAAATTTCTCTTGAAATAATTACTGAATTTAAGCTAAGAAGGCCAATAAGGGATTATCGACCATAAAAAAATACTATGTAAATGAGTATGTCACAATCACTGATGGTGATTAACCTAGATGTTATGTAAAAGCTATGATTATCAATACAAAAAGATATGATCAGATGCAATGCAAATGAGATGAGATTAGTGTAGTAGAATCCAACATATGAGTATGTTCAATTTCCAAAGAGGAGAAAGATTCTCAAGAATAAATAGGTATACAGGGTCAAAGCTAAGAACAAAAGTTCACAGTCGTGAAAGACTTTGTGCAGAAAAAAAATGTTGATTTTGAGGAAATACAAGCGTGAAAATGTCATCCATATGAATTGCACATGAATTAGCCTCAAGTGTCAAATTGAATATCGAGTAACTCGATGTGCAAACTGCTTTCTTACATGGGGAACTAGAAGAAGAAATATATAGAGTGTACAAAAAAATTATATCATAATAAAATTATTACAAGTGTACAATATCAAGTTTTGTAGTATAATGATGAATAGAGTCGTCGAATTCACATGGAATATGTAATTTATCAATTTTCACCTAGTACTGATATAATCAATTCTAATTTTATCTAGACAATTATACATATAAATTTGAAAACTAAAATTTATTGTGTACATTTAATCCCTTGCGTAAGGTATTTGAGACCAAAAGTTGAGAAGTATGTGCACGAACATTACCACAGACAAACCTTCTTACATATGTTTTTTCACTACATTGCTCCGGTTAATGGGATGAGTATGTTGCCAGAGATTGCTTCATCTATAATTATACCTCCATTACAAAAAAAAAAAAAAAAACAACCGTGTAGACCGTGAAAGAAGAGGATTAGAGACGCCAATGAGCCTGAAAGTAATACTATTGTCTCTAAAAGGAATAGAGTGATGAGATGCTCTAAGTGCAATGGGGTGGGACATAATGTTAGAAGGTGCAAAAGAGTTAATTCAAATACATCTGCACCGACTACTCGTGGAGCTGGAAGCGGTAGAGGAAGGGGCTGAGGGGTCTAAATGTATAGACTCTTAATGAATCTTATACAAGATAGGCGATAGCCCATGGTCTTATAATGGATGGATTATTTCAATTACAGTTTTGTCTCTATGAAACATGTGTTACAGTTTGTGAATATTCCTTCTTTTAAATGTAGCAGGTTTATGTTATATTTTAGAGCTAGTAGCGGTAGGTGTTGAGTAATTCAGAGCTTTGGTTATTTAATAGCTTTGGTTATTTAATTTGTTTTCATTTTTGTTATTTGATTATCAAAGACAAAGTGAAACTTCCATCTTTATTTTAGCAGTGAAACACACTCTTTACTTAAAGGAGTAAGCATAGAGTACTTGACTTTTTACAAAAAAATGCAACCAGAGTTCAAGCCCAATGTGATTGGGAATGCATATCAACAACACATCAACATATACTCATGAAAACACACAAATACTCTACTCGTAATGCATATCAACACAACAAATACTGATGAAAACATTAATCTCATCATCTAGTGTAATTCCATCAAAACAACAAAACATCAATCTCATCATCCAGTATAAACATAAGCTACAAACAAACATACAATAAATTACATAGTGATATAAACATAAGTTACAAACAATAAAATTGTGAGTAGCCACAACTGTAAATACATTGCAGTTTTTTTTCTCCACTTATTCAACATAGCTTCCCTCCATGTTTTCTATTTTTTATCGTAATCCATTAATTATATCTTTCTCCCTCAATTCCATGGCTGCATCGTACCATGAAAAAAAATTGCATCCTCCTGATTCCATCTGTAATAAATCGTACAATTTCAACTTCATACAGGTGCAATATTGTCACATTGCACAATAATTTAAACAAGATATCATAAATTAATATTATATTACTGCATAGTATTGACAGCCAAAAAATCTTCTACTAAGATTCTTCGGTGTCCATCATGTGCGAAGACGAGCTCTTGCATTGCAAAAATATTTAACATTTGATAACACTTCCGAATCATCTATAAAATTACACAATGAATATTGTATAATTGCAAACAACACTTATTTAAAGAATAATTCGTGACTATACTGATAGCACCTTCATTCCTTTGTGATGCATGCAAAGCCATTGTCAATTAGATTATACAGTTCAAGAGCACTATAGCCGACACATTATGAGTTGTTACCATTACCACATCAATAATAGTACCACAAAATTAAAAACTACAAAGGAAATTATTGTAAAGTTTAATGAATCCACTCAATAAAAATAGAAAAACTGGTAGTCGGTTTGTTCTTCTACAACACAAAAAAGGTTATTCAAAAATGAAATATGGAAAGGACAAAGGATGGTGAAAAGGGTAATCTTAGAGCAGATAACATATAAGTCACTCTTCAATCATTTTAACTCAACGAATGAAAAAAGCCAACAAAGTTCAGTGAAATAATTCAATGTAAAATAAACTCAAAAAATATGTAAGGGTATTAGCCAAGACTCTCAGGCTTGCCAACGTCAATAAACATTTCACAAATGCAAAATAAAAATGTCATCACTAGAGAAACCACTTGACAAGGACATTGTTGAAACAACACTCAATACTCAATCAGATACATTCAACGAAATACATTCAGAAACGATACTCATATCCAAAAAGCTAAAGAGACAGAATCGAGAGAGAGAGAGAGAGAGAGAGAGAGAGAGAGAGAGAGAGAGAGAGAGAGAGTGAGAGAAATAGAAAATAGAAAACTGAAGGAAATGATACCTGAAACTCAAAAGACGTGGTTGAAAATCGGAGAAGAAATGTTGAATGGAAGCGAAAACGATGGGTTCAAAATTGGGTGCTTCAAAATAAGAAAGGGAGGAAGCTCACGATTTCGAGCTGGAGAATCTGGACAAATAAAAAAGGAAGGAAGGTCACGATTTTGGGCTAGAGCTCTGGAAAAGTGAAAAAATCAGTGATGAAAAGGAGAGATTACGAAGGTGAAGTATTAGGATTTAGGGCTTGGGGAAAGAAAAAATGTCATTTTTTGGGGGAAATTTTGATTCTGCACTTGCATTAATGTAGGGGTTTAACGAAAATCTTTAAAAGATCCGAACTGATAACAGAATAATAGTACAGGGTTCGGTTTACCAGGTTTTTTTAGTACAAGGGGCTAATTGTTCTTTCTCCATGTTGCTTTTTCAGTATTGGTTTTTTACGGTAGTTTTATTGTAGGTTTCTTTATAGCAGGGGTGGGCAGGCTTTCATGCCGAGCACGACTAGCCAACCCAACGAGCTGAATTGTTGGCCAGTTGGTTTGGGACTGTTTGACGCAGTCTCTAACAAACTTGCGAGTCCAGTCTTTGGGCTCAGCTTGATCCACCTCATAAGACTAGACCGAGCGGACAAACCAACCCTCCGTTAAACAATTTTATTGCGAAGCATGAAAAAGCTTTTCCCATTTGTTTTTTTTTTCTTTTTTGTCCTCGTTTTACAAAATTGAAATTTTTAAAACATTGAAAATCCAAAAATTGTTCAAAAACTATGAGAGTCAAAACGCAGATTAAGTAACTCTTAACCTCATTCTAATACTAATTTTCAAAAATCAAACGAAAACAAAAAAAAGAAATAAAACATTTAATTTACGTGAAAAAGTATTTCGAATAAACAAATTACTACTAGAGGATGATAGTACTATATATATCTAATTACAAATTTAAGTTTTGAGACTTTATTTTGTATTAAATAAAATTTGAGTTACATCGAATTCTGAAAGATTTATATGCAAAAGCCTTCTGGAAGACTTTTCTCACAAAAATGCGACGTTTACAACTACTTCGTATTGCTCATCATTTTCAACTTGTTGATTTTATTTTTTGGTTGCTCATATGTTTATATAACCAACTTCAAATATTGGTTTGAGGAATAGTTTGCTATTGCCTTAATTAGGGTATTTTGTTTCTCTCAAGTACAAGAAGAATAGAACACAGAGGAGTGACTTATATGTCTTATTGCTTCATTTTAAGTTAATGTCTTATTGCTCTTATTTTATTCTTAGTTAGTTCGAAAGAGATGCAATGAGTTTTTCTCATCATAGATTAATTGTTCTACAATAAATAGACCAAATAATTGAATCTTTTCTAGACTATATACAACCAATAAACATAGAGCTCTGCCTATGTTAATAGATATTTTGATTAATTAATTAATTTTTTAGTTTTTTGAAAATTGTAATACAATGGGTATAGCGCATTAGGTATTAAAAGTTGACATTTGTGTGTTAGTAAGACATTGAGGAAACAATAATGATAAATTATGAACTAATTTTATACTCTTATTTCATTAATTATGTAATAATTAATGTAAAATACTAATTAATAAATATTAGATAGATAAAAGTAGAGGATAAATATTATTTCAATTATTACATTTTGCTTATAATTTAGGATCCATTGCTAAATTCAAAATAAAGATTAATGACTGTTATTTGAATTTAATTCAACTGACATATGGTTAATATCTGGTATTGCGTCGTTAATCAGATTCAAGATTTGTTTTTTCTGACAGATGGGACGAGGAAAATCAAAAACAAAATTTGGGTCATCAGATTCTTACAACTCACTCTACCAGATTCAAAGATTTGTTTAGTTTCGTTCATTCGACGCCATTGTGGAACCTCTTTTCCTCCTCTGTAGCTGTTGTTGCAGCCGTCGTATAAGCAACTGCATCAGCAAGCTGGGCTCTTCTCGATAGGTAAGATCTCGAATTCATATTCAACTTTTGTTTTATAATCTTCTATCGTTGAGAATCAGGAGGTTTTGTTTGTAATCAGAGATTCCGAGAGGGATTTCCAGGATGAAACTGCTGCATAAACAATCCAGCGTCAATCACAGGCGAGACGAAGAGACGCTAACGTCCCCAATATCTCCGTACTCTCCTAAAGCTCTGAAACACCCCAGATCTCTTCCTAGATCCATCAATTACCTCTTGAAGGAACAGCGCCTCCTCTTCATCTTGGTCGGAATTTTGATTGGTTCCTCATTCTTCATCCTTCAGCCGACTCTAACCCGCCCCTCTCCTTCCGAAATTACTGCAATATCCAGATCGGATTCCCTTGGGATAACCAATCGAGACCTGATTTCAGGCGGTTCGACCTACGACGGCCATGGCTTGCCCAAGGTGGGTCGGGTTTCTGCTGGGATTGCGCAGAAGAGATTGAGGATTGTCGTAACTGGAGGGGCTGGATTTGTGGGCAGCCATTTGGTTGATAAATTGATTGATAAAGGAAATGATGTGATTGTGATTGATAATTTCTTCACTGGGCGGAAGGAAAATGTTATGCACCATTTTGGAAAACCTCGATTCGAGCTGATTCGGCATGACGTTGTTGAGCCAATCCTGTTGGAGGTGGATCAGATTTACCATTTGGCTTGCCCGGCATCTCCTGTTCATTACAAGTATAATCCGGTCAAGACTATCATATCCTTTTTCTGTATGATTATCGATGAACTCAGCCAAAAATTTTCCATTTTCGGCTCCAATCTTTATGAATTCAACGTTGTTTTTTCATGATTGTGCTACTGTTTGGGTTCCTTGACTAATAATGTTCACAAGACAAATGTAATGGGCACCTTGAATATGTTGGGATTGGCCAAGAGAATCGGAGCGAGATTTCTGCTCACTAGTACGAGTGAGGTTTATGGCGATCCACTCGAGCACCCACAGAAGGAAACATATTGGGGAAATGTGAATCCAATAGGTTAGAGCATGTGTTATGTAGCATGATTATCTCTAAATCATACCTTCTTAAATCTAATTTGTTCGTTTAATCTTAACTTAAGGTGAGAGAAGCTGTTATGATGAAGGGAAGAGAACAGCAGAAACTTTAGCGATGGACTATCATCGTGGGGCCAATGTTGAGGTGAGCACATCTTACCTTTGGTTGAAAATGATATGAAACGTTTCCTTTATTCTATGATACAAAGAGTATCCACTTTCTGCGAAGAACATTGTTACGTATTAGTGTGTCACATTGGCCATTCTTGTAGATTGAACAGAATAAACAATATCTTTTTGATTTACATGTCAGGATTCAAGATTAATGTTGAAGTTTCGTGATCAGAATTCTATTTAGATTGGGTAGATGACCCACATTTTGGATATTAGTTTCTAGATTCCAATTTGTATTATAAATATATGCTTTAGTTGCAAAAACGGAATTGTGATTTTCCGCATTATGGTTTTTTCCATTGGGTTTTTTACGTTAAATTTTGGTGTTCAAATTGCATATTTTTTTTTCATTTCATGTTTGATTTTCACCGATAAATGTTAGTAAAAGGTGCCCTGTTTGAGGAGTATGAGCAATATATAGATTCAGTATGATGGGCCAAGAAGCTCCTCCAATGCCAGATATGAATAACTAACCAGTGTTTAGCAAAACAGTGTAGCATTTATAATATCATCTTGTTTATGTTTGTGCAAGCTTGGCTTATATCTGTTTCTGTATCCAAAGTGGCCATTCCTATTTAATAACCTTACCTTCTGACTAATGGCTCGGCTGGTTATTTACAGGTGCGCATAGCTCGGATTTTCAACACGTATGGGCCTCGTATGTGTTTAGACGATGGACGAGTTGTCAGCAATTTTGTTGCCCAAGTTTGACTCGTTTTCTCCCATCAATTGAACCATAAGAATGTGAAATGTAAATTAGAGTTTGATCATTTGCAGCTTCCATCTAAGTGGTTTGTAATTTCAGGCCATTCGCAAACAACCTTTGACTGTTTATGGGGATGGAAAGCAAACCAGAAGCTTCCAGTATGTCTCTGATTTGGTAGGTCAAATCTTCTCTCTTTATCAGTCTTTCACTTTTGATGTCTACTCTGTATTTTCTTTCTTAAACTAGTTTATTAAACTCTGTTTTGTTGTATTTTGGATGTAAATTCTGTTCTTTGTTTTTTACACTTATCGTGCTTAGAAGGTTATAAATCATGTAAAAAAGGACAGTTTTCAATTTCAGGTTGATGGATTGGTGGCACTAATGGAAGGCGAACATGTTGGACCTTTCAATCTGGGAAATCCTGGAGAGTTCACCATGCTCGAACTTGCAGAGGTCCGTGTGTTTGAGAGACAGAGAGATTTTGAGATTGAGCTTCATCCTTCTGAATTTTGTTCCTTTAAATGTTCAGGTCGTAAAAGAAACGATCGACTCGAGTGCAACAATTGAATTCAGGCCGAACACCGCAGACGACCCACATAAGAGGAAACCAGACATCAGCAAAGCAAAGGAGCTTCTCAACTGGGAGCCTAAAATCCCACTCAAGGAAGGACTGCCACTAATGGTGAGTGATTTTCGGAACCGGATATTGAACGAAGACGAAGGGAAGGGCCTTTGATGCAGAAATCAAACTAAATTTTGATCATACACTGTAGTTGCTTCATGTTTCTTTGCTTGGTTTAGTTCACATTCAGTGTCCTAAATTATCATCCGCCATTGTTTCTTCACCTCCTCTGCCATTTCATTGGGTTGTTGTAACGAGAGTAACTTGTCGTATGGCTATTTTAAGTTACTGTAAAGGCACAGGAATTATTTGTAGTTTGTAGGCCCGCATCCAAACTACATGTCGACAAAATCTTCCCAAGCAAATAGAGCTATTTCTTACTAATCTCTCCTAGTCTAAGAAAAGAAGTCGTTAATAAAGAAAATAATATCATTATTACATTTATTGGTGAAATATGACAAAAAAGGTACCTATAAATTTGTATAATCACTACTTATATTTTCAAACAAATCCCAAAAAAATAAAATAGGAACGTACGACAAGATTTAAATGAAGAATGTTTTAGTGAAAAATCACGGACAAAGAATAATACCATCCGAGTTTTGCGATTTTAATTTACACGATTTTAAAAAAAAATTATAAATAAAATTTATTACGTGAGTTCACTAGTTTAGACCAAGTGAAATTTGGATTACACCAAATTCTAACGACGTGAAATTATTCTACTTTAAAAAAAATAATAGTGGTGACAAAAAGGATAAGATTAGTTTAACTAGATTTTAAAGTACTTCTCATATTAGATATTTTATTCATATTTTGTTTGTAATAATTATTCATAGTCAATAAATAAACTCAAGTTAAGATCTTGGGAAAATAAAGAGACGTAATATTAATCAGAATAGTTAAAGGCATACTTATCCTAATAACTTGATTAACAAAACCCTAGTCAGTGATTCAGTGCTGTGAGGATAGCGCGAAGATTTGAATAAATGAACAGAGTCTGAGACCCAACTGGGGTGTTGCTGATTCCTCAGCCGTTGCTTTGTCTCATCTGAGAAAAACAAAATATTAACTTCGTGTTGGATGAGATACAGCTATGCGCCATGGCTTCTGATATAAGGCAACCAGTAAAACATTAATTCTGTAGGCCATGGCCATCCATAACCACCGTGGGAAACACACCAACGACAGCTTCATTTCTCTCTCCTAATTTACATCAAATGTTTTAAGGACCCTCAATTTTAGTATTTGGAAATTCTGAGAAAACCCATATCAAAGTTAATGTCTTTAAACAAAAAAAACACCCCCCTTGTAGATTATCTGCGTTTTGTGCAGTTCTCTCTCTCTTTCTCTCTCTCCCTCTCTTCTCTCTCTGAGCCACTGGTTTTTCTTCTGTACTATGTGATACTCATCCTATTGAAAACGCCTCGTGGCTTACCTGCAATTTGTCTTGTATTTTAACTCGTGATTCAACGCAGTTCGTCTCTCTCTCTCTCTCTCTCTCTCTCTCTCTCTCTCTCTCTCTCTCTCCGGGGCTGATTTCTTCAAACTAAGCAACTTGTTGTCTTCTGTAATATGTGAAGCAGAGATGAAAAGAATGGACATTTTCTGCGCCTCCCAAGCTTCAACAGCCATATGTTTAAGCGTGGATCAGTCATCTTCTTCCTCATCCACAATTCAGCTTGGAGGCAAAGCTCTCGACCGCCGTAATCCCATAATTTTGGACGGATTTCGAACCAGAAACAGAGCTCTGCCCACCAACCCTCCTTGCTCGTTTCACTCTCCCATTCGTCCAAAACCTTATCACCAACTCCACAAGAACAGAAAAAGCTCTTCGAAACCCAGCAAAGAGCAAACTCAGAAAAGCTCAGCGAATCGAAACGAAGAAAAGAAGAAGAACGAGAAAGGTTCTAAACAAACAGATGACACTGTTAAGAAAGGTTCTTTCATGGCGATTGATATTGTGAGGAGGAGCTGCGTTAAGCCCGACAATTTAGCTACTCCTCCTGGCTCGTCTAGATATCTGTTAAGAAACTCGCCATTCTTCGATGGGTTATCCGACGTTGACCCTGTAGACAAAGTTCCATCTGAAAGCAAAAGCACTATCATCATTACAAAACAAGAAGACAAGGCCATGAACTTCTCTTCATCCCACTCCACCAAGCCCTCCTCTTCAAACCAGGTTTGTCAGTTGCTACAGTACTCAAAAAACAACTTAAATAATCCGGTCAAAATTAATTTGCCCAGCTAAAATATTCATTGTATCTTTATGAACTAATTACACGTTCAAGTAAAGCATGTGTTTCACAACTTCATAAACCTAGCGTGATACATTAATACGTCATATGCCATTTTTAACATTTAAGATGACACATCACTATGTTAACATAACCAAATTAACTACAATGTATTAAATTTTGGAGTTGAACTTCCTCGCAGGTTGTGGTTTTGAGGGTTTCACTTCACTGCAAAGGCTGTGAGGGAAAAGTGAGAAAGCATATCTCTAAAATGGAAGGTATGATATATAGTTTTTCTAATTTGTTAAACATATTTTTACAGCGCACGATCAATTTAAAGCATCATTGTCGGTGTCGATCACGATTCAAAGTTTTTGTTCGTGTGTTCGTAATATTTTATCGAGCAGGAGTGACGTCTTTCAACATAGACTTTGCTTCAAAGAAGGTGACAATTATGGGTGATATTGTGCCATTGAATGTGCTGGAAAGTGTATCCAAGGTAAAGAATGCACAGTTTTGGACCTCCACACTGCCACCATCTTCTGCCTCTTCCTTATTTTAAGGCTTAAAAATTTAACCACCATTTAACAAATGTATTTTAATTTCTTAATTTGTGCGATTGGGGCTTACCATAAGATTGCTCTAACTATATAACTTAGGGAGTCTTCAATCTTACAAATGCTACGTATACTAATTTTTTGCCATAAAGTTATGGAATGATGTCACGTTATAATATATGTAGTGCATCTAAAAATAAAGATATATGTCGCACCGAATGTCGGTAAGTAAATTTGTTGGTGACCCTATCATTTTGTTTAATCTTAATTGAAGAGAGTAATGTACATAATATAAGGATGTCATTTTGTAAAAAGCTAATAGAAACGAAAGATGTATTTGTTTACGGTCTTTATTGCATTAAAATAAAAATAAAAATCATTTAAAATTAGCGAAAAATGATCCTTAGAAATGAGTAACGACAGGTTGTCAGTGTCACATCAAATGACAATTGAAAATGTACAAGGGGACGTTGGTCTTGCATTGTTCTTGAAACACACTCCCAATAAAGGCTAAACGATTAGGGTTACCAAAATTGAGGTGGAAAGGAACAGAAAACAAACCACTTGGCAATTCACTGCAGTGGCCATGTTTTACGAGTGAAAGAATGAAGAAAAGTGTTCGTGATTGTCATCTACAAGACTACATGTGAAGAGAACACCAGAGCAGAGACGCCATTAATGGCTGCACATGCTGGAAAGAAATGGCAACGACAAAGTCAGAAACCTTTACTTTAAGGCTTGGTTAAAATATGGCATTTGTTTGGGATTAGGGTTTCGAGGATTGCGTTGCTTGGACCACTTCCACTGAATTTCCCATTTTTTGTCTTCATGGGTTTGGGCCCCTGACATTAATATTCAATAAAGAAAATAATTTATGATTAGAGAGATTGAATCTTATACTCGAACTTACCTTTCTTTGTAGATGGACTCTCTCCTAATATGCTAATTTGAAGATTTTAATTATCGTATTTATATTTATCATTTCTAGAATTAGAGAATTAAATTTATTTTTGCAATGCTAATTTGATCCTTTGCCATTAATCCTATTTAGCTATGTAAAATACTAATTTTTGTAAATTAATAAATCCAAGCAAATTTTTCGTAATTAGCTAAGTTGAATTATCTTATCTAATTTCACTTTTTGAAATTAATTGGTATAGGCTAAAAATTTATCATCGTGTGGTTAAAAGATTAAATAGTGCCATAAAAATTAAATATAGGGTAGAGTTCATTTTAAAGAACATTTGGAAGTCAAGATAGTTGATATATATTTTTTTGTAAATACCGTGAACCTTGAACTTTAATATGTTAACAAATGAAAATCTAAATTAACAAGTCATTAAATTTGTCATGTGAGGGAAAATACCCTAGTCTTTCTACCTCTACCTTCTTCTCCTTAAGGTGTTCATTAAATAGCAGTTAGACACATTGAATAGATGATTAGCGTTCGCAGTTTAAGTTGTGGGCTTCTGCATCGAAAGTCTACATTTTTTAACATGGCACCCACCTAAGTTTAAATTTGAATTCTTCAGTCTAAATAGGGGCTTTCACAATTCTATAGATATCTGCACTGGGCATCTACACATGTCGCCAAGCACCCACATAGGATGTCATTGGCCAAAATATGTCTCGGGATGGGGCATTCATGTAACGACCATCATTCTATACCAAATTTTCTATAAAATTAAATTTTTTTTACTTGAAACTACACCGTTTGAAATGCTCAGCAGAAACTTTGTTGTTTGAAGAAAACATTCGTAAAACCTCAATTTGATATCATATAAATAAAAGGTAAAATAATTAACATTTTTTTTTAAAACCACTACCCAGCCGACTGATCATCTTCTTCATACTCATCTCCTTTAAAAACAACTCATTTCAAAATACTAAAAATTCATCAACCTAAAACATAGTGCTGATCGATCGGCTATTCTATATTTTTGAACATCTTCTTTCTTTTCTAAAAATTTGGACAGCATAATGATAACTCTTAAAATAGAGTTATTTTATCCTATTTTTATTTATTAAAACTCGTGTGATTTGAGTGAATATAAAAAGAATTAGGTCAAAATTATAGAAATTACTGTAGATTGATGTGGTACGAAGAGATTTTAAGAATTTTAAGAATTTTATGAATATTTTCAGAAAGATCATATTATTACACTAATTTGAATTCTCTTATTATCACATTTGATCACTGATTTACTAGCGGGAAAAGAAAAAGAGAAAATCAAATTTTTATTTGAATGACCAAAAGATAAATAGTAATTGAAAGAATAAATCACTAGAATTAAGAATAGATAGAGAAGTTGTTAGAAAATTTCCTAGAATCAAGCAAAAGAGAGAAGATGGGCTGAAACAATAAAGAAAAAAATTGATTTTGAAAGGAGGATCATTTTTTTCTTGGCTGGTAACAAGAGAGAGAGTATGAGGTGTCTAGCAAGGAAAGAGGGCACAAGGGTTTTGGAATAAAAAACTCTCTCTCCTCTCATTATTCTGGATGGTGGAGGCAGGTTACTGGGAGAATTCTCCATAAGAGTAGAGGTGCAACGATTCGGCTCCACCCTCGAGAATCCACGAATCGTACGGTCTGGCCCACACACTAGTGAGATCTGCAAACCGCCAGCTCGTTCCACACACTAGTTTGACCCGCGAGTTGTGGTCATGACTTTCTTCCCCCGTGGATGAGTGAGTTTCATGTCTTCCCCAGCTCTCGAACTCTGGACCTTTAAGTACTTGTACCAAAGGCTGCAAGAGTTGGTACCACTTGGGCGCCTTTTTCTGCAACGATCCGGCCCCACCCTCGAAAATCTGCGAATCGTATGGTCTGACTCACACACTAGTAAAATCCACGAACCGCCAGCCCGGCCCACACACTAGTGAGATCCGTAAGTTGTGATCATGACCTTCTCCCCCCCAGATAAGGGAGTTTCATGCCTTCCCCGGCTCTCGAACCCTGGACCTCCAGGTACTTGTAGCAAGGGTTACAAGAGCTGATACAAATTTGATGTTACATGTTTCTATTATATCGAGAGATAGAAAAAAATTTTAAAATACATAATTGATTAAATAAATTAAATTATTACAAAATAGTTGACATTAATTTGTTTGGCATTGAAAACAACGTTATAAAAAAATTCAAATTAGTTTTGTCTTTTCAAAAATCAAAAGAAATCCTAAGACGAATTTAACTAGACAATTCGGAGAACCCTATAAAATATTAGTTCTTGCTATTCAGTGAACAATGTTATAGTTTTCTGTAATATGTTAACAAATGAAACTCTAAATTAACAAGTCATTAAATTTATTATGTGAGCAAAACATATCCTATTCTTTCTACCTCCCCCTCCTTCTCTTTCTTGCTGGCAATGAGCGTACGTAAGGTGTTCATTGAATAGCAATTAGACAGATTGAATAGATGATGAGCGTAAGCAGTTTAAGTTGCGAGCTACTGCATCGGAAGTCCACATTTTTTGACACAGCGTCCACGTAAGTTTAAATTTGAATTCTTCAGAATACTATACTTGTCAGAATTCGGTGATTCAAAATGCTATACAATCTTTAAGGTGTCTAGTTTCTAATGATTTAAACCATTTATCAAACGAAAGACAACATCGCAGCCGAAATTAACAAAAACCGAAACTACCCCGTACATAGCTCTAAATTCCAGTTTTTATCGAACTTTCAACCAACTTCAAAAATTCGTAATAAATCGAATATAGGTCCAAATTTGCTGATTAAAGATGATATGTAACCCTTCAAGAGTCTATTTTCTCATATGAAATCCATTTATTAAACCAACATCATTAGCTTAGCCGAATTAACCCAAAACAGAACCTACTCTGTATTAGCCCAACAATTCAGTTTCTTTCCAAAAACTTAACCAAACATCAAATTTTTCCATATAAACCATCAATATATTTTCATAGCATGATTAAGCATTCAAAGAGAGAAAATCCAGCAACTAAACTTCAAAATTTCGTACATCAAGTTAGGGTTTACCAAACGTTTTCAAAGCTCAACAAAATCAACCCACTTATGCATATAAAACCCTAACTTGCATACGCTAAAAGCAACACCCAACATCCAATAATCCCTTAATAACTCAAAATTATCACATATAATTCAAAATGATTTTTAAACCTTTAAAGAATAGCTAAGAATTTACCTTAACTTTAAAAGAGATGAGAGCTTTGGGGTGGAAATGAAAATCGCAGTAAGAGAAGAAGAGATAGTAGCGTAAAAATAGTGGACAACTTTAGGTTATTTTGTTAGTTTTTATTAATACCTGAGATATTTTACACTAAAGGTGAGGTGACCACCTTTTAAACCATGTAATTAACTTTTCATAAAACATCATAACTACATGTAGCTCCATTCTTTGTAAAATGCATCTTCAATTTACTAAAGATGTTTACTTTTCAACCTTAACCCTTAAACTTTTCTCTTATTTTCATCTCCATTTCTTGACTTTTTAACGTTAACTCCACCCCTCTTTTCTCAATGAAAGCTTGACTTTTAAATGCTAAGTTTCATCCAATTATTAACAAGGTTAACTATTCAACCTTGTTATTCACTTTACATCATCTTCAACGTGACTATCTCACTTTTCTTTATGTTTTCCCCTCTTTTATTCCATGAAAATTATAAATTCTCCTCTAATTTAGTTAATTAACCTCATGGAATGATCCATAATGATTTCATATACCATTATCCACACAATATTTAGCCGATAATAACTTTAGGTGTTACAATTCATGATTGCTTCCATTATACAGAGCTTTTGCACTCCTTCGTAGGCATTTGAGGTGGGTGTCCGCAATCAAGACGTGCTTTCGAGACTAGAAGCCCTTGAGCTTTCCATTTTATACATGATTTAGGATCGGGTTTCCGCACAACAGCTCCAGACGTCTGTGGTAGTGTAAACTTTGATATTTTTTATTGAATTCTATATATAAAATTCTATCAATGTTGTGAAGTTTCAATAAACACATTAGAAACTCCATACCCATTTACAAAAGTATTTTCAACGTAATATAATGATATAAAATATTTAATTAAATAAATTTCAATTTTCACTAACTTAGAATTATTAATTAATAAATTATATCAATCATCAAAATAATTAATTTTAATACATTATTAAGCTAGTTGTCAAAGATCAACTTAGGCCTTCTATGCCAATGCAAATAATCTCAAAAGTCACTCAAGTCGAGATGAATCTAATACAAGTTGACCTAACATTATATCGCGTAAGAAACTTTTACCTTATTTTCTAAAGTTTGGATAAATATACAAGGAATATATTTAAAAAATGAAGTAGAAATTACTGACAAAATGGTTAACTTAGTCAAGGAAGATTGTACGAAAGCTCGAAAAAAAAACCCCACAAACTACACTCTTAGAATCGAGATAAGTAGCCACAAATTTAAATATTTTACATGTAGGCCCTACATTACAAAGTATAGTATAAAATCTTATTAAATTTTTTTTTGAACTTGTTTTCTTTTGTGGATGTTCTCTTTCATATTTTTTTTATTAAATTAGATTTGTTTCATATGTTGGGATTATTTTGTGTCCAATATAATTGTGATAAAAATAATGGAAAGTTCTAAAATAATGTGTTTTTGTGAACATATGAAAATTACTGAACTTAACGAATATTGGTCGATTACCTTTGAAAAGAAAGCTACCATAGGCCATAAATGGTACTAAATCTGTAGGTCGATGAGTGGTCTATTGAGCGAAGGAATACAAAATGGTTCGATTACCCTAGTTGGAGCAAGTATCAGGATCCAAAAACGACAGCGAGACCGTGCATCTGCTAGTAGCCTACTTTGCGAAGTAATTAAAGAGTGTGCAATTGTGGATAATTGTCAAAACATAATTAATAAATGAGGACCCAAGTGAAAATCCCTAAACCTGAATACATCTCGCTCATCTGTAGACAATCACTTTCCTTCAATTATGTCTAACTAAACCTATGCGAAAGGTTCATGAAATGACTTTATTTTCCCTAGGAATGTTTTTTTTATGAAAATTATTGTTACGTTGTTTTCGTTATATGTTATGATATATTATGTGACATTGTTTTTTATATTTGCTTCACTTATGATCCATAGAATCAATTTCTAAAATTGCAATAATTTTAGTTACAAATCTATGCATGCATAATTTAATTGAGAAACTAGTTTTTGAATATGGAGTGTTGCGTAACAAATCTTTAGTGAGTTTAGTCACGCAAGATATCCAGACTCAGAGACATGCCAAGTTAGAAATGACAGGATGAACAACTCGACTATTTGGCTGAAGACTTTGGCGCATGAATCATATCGAAATGTCTAAAACCAAAGTAAAATCATAATTCACGTGAGATAATCCAAAGCTACGTAGTGATCACAAGAAATAAGGATAGAAATATAAATAAATTCATTGGATGTAAATAATGTGCAAAATATATAACACTAGATATAAGTTATACAACCTGAAATTAAAATATAAATTTAAACAAGTCTTCACCCAAAGGAAAAGAAAACACTCTAGAAGAAAGGAAGACAAAAAAGAACTTCACATGCTCGACTACTCTTGATCTTGACCACCATTGTTCTTCCGTGAGGAAAAAGATAGTTAATTGTGGTGAGATAAATAGTCTCAATAAAGATCCTGTCACTACATCGGGTGGATGAGAAAAATATTTTTATCATTTATCAATTAAAATTATGAATGGGAAATTGTGTGCATGCATGTCCTTGTGTTAAACAACACTATTATTTTAAAAACAAATTTCATGAAACAGTGCTTCATATTGGATCGTGGTCAATAAGAAAATAGTGCTAGTACCATTTTCGTATAAAACATTCCAATGAAAATAATTTCAACTCACAAACTTTTTAATAAATATAAATGACTGTCTCGTGACCAATTGTGATGTGAATAAATATTTTGACTACGTTTTGAGATTTTCATACACAGACAATAATGTAACTATTTTAATTATTTTTTACATTTATTTTTATAGATTATATTAATCGCATAATATATTAAGACATAACATTGACATAGAAGTGTATAAAGAAATAATTTGTTGGACTTAATGAATGAATGTGTTAATGCATGAAATTATTGAAATTGACATATTAATATCGATTGACTTAGACAACAGGTTGACAAAACTTTCTGAGTATAAAAAACAACTGATTGTTTAAAAGTCTACCGGGTTAAAGAATTTGACATGGTCCAATACACATGAGATGAAAGGCTGATAGAATCTTATCAGATAAGAAATTGTTTGTTGTCTAAAAGTCTCAATGCATAGTAAACTTGAAATATGAATTTAGTTGTATGTAACATTTAAGTATAAAATCAGCTAATATATGAATATTAATTCATCTATACTTAGATTATTTTTTTCACGAGTAATTGTTTGATATAGGTGAATTTGAATTAAAGAGAACCTATCATTGATCGAGAATGTTGCAGATGTGTACGAACATATATAGAGAGTATTTATATTCATTTGTTGATATTTTATATATCATATTTAGATAGATGAGCAGATTTAATTCACGTTTTAGTTTTATTATTGTTTATAATGACTATGGTTAATGGTAGGGTCATGTACCAGAAATAGAAGATAAACCAAAAAAGACTAAAAAAAAACAACTGTAAACTTCGCTAAAGCATATATCTCTAAATAGAGTTTTACAAAAAAACTTCATCTTTGTCGATTTCTTCCATGAATCAGTATTAAACCCACACCAACACCAAAAGAACTTAAAATCATCAATATATTTAATTTCAACAAACAATTTTGCTTTTTAAGGCTTCAAGTTAGATTCTAACAAAAAAACACAAGAACTAAACGAAAATTAATGAAATCAGTTAGATTCTACGTATTCTTGAAAACTATTGGTAAAGAACAAAAATTAGGACGTCAAAAACTCACTTTTGCGATAAAAGTCTCTGGCCTCTCTCTCTCTCTCTCTCTCTCTCTTTGTTGAAGAAAAAGGTAGGATTTCTCCTTAAAATAATATTGATGATATATTATACTTTGTCAAAAATTATTTTTAGCAATTCTCAGTTGAGAGATTGTCAATGCAAATAAGTGGGACAGTGCATAAATTGACACAATTTATTGACAATAAATGAGATATTTGGGCAAGTTAACTTGCACTATTGTAGTCCACCAAGGAGACTTTGATAAACATTGCCATTAGATAGGAGATTACTTGAAGTAATGCATAATAGTCGCCCAAACACCATTGGAGTAGGCACATCCATGTTTGCTTGTTGAAAAAGGGCCTTAGTATATTTAGACTTATTTAGAGAAATGATTGAAGATGAGTGAGTGACTTCCATTCCCAGAAAATAATGGAACTATCCAAGATCCTTCATAGCAAACTTAGAATTGAGAAAGGAAATGAACCAAGTAATAGTAGGTGTATCAGTTTCAGCGAGAAGTATATCATCAACTTAAACGAGCACTAGAAGATGGATATAACTTGAGTTAAAGATGAAAAGCGAAACATGCTCCAGATAGAGAGTAGCCAAACTGAAGTAAGGATTATTGTAACTTGGTATACAATACTCTTGGGGATTATTTTATCCCATAATTTGCTTTGTTATGCCTACACACTAGAGATGGATTTTCATTGTCGATGAAACTCAGAGGTTGTTTCAAACAAGATTTCATGGAGATTGTCATGAAGAAAAGCATTGCTCATGTCTAATTGGTGAGTATGGCAGTATTCAGATAAAGCAATTACAAGAAAAATTCTTATGGTTGTGTGCTTAACCATGGGGCTGAAAGTTTTAGTGTAATCCACTCTAGCTATTTGGTGATAACGTTTCGCCACAAGCCTCGGCTATGACAACTAAAAGAACCACCCGGGTATGTTTTGCGGCAATAGATCCATTTGCAGCCTACGACTATGGTGGGAGAGTAACAAGAGTCGAGGTATTGTTTGCATGAAGAGCAGACATTTCTTCCTCCATGGCCTGCACCCAATGTGGTTGTTTAAAAGTCTGAATAAATGCAGTGGGTTCCAATGAGTCAGAAGAAAGAGCCAATATGTTTGATCAAAAAACACGTCTTTGATCTAATAGTCATTGGATGAGCATTAGTAATAAGTCAAATTATTGGTAATGTATGATCGGAAAAAATTTCTTGCGATGACAGAGTTGAAGAAGATGATAAGGAAAAAGGGGTCGAGACAATGAGTCTAGATGAAGAAAGAGAATGAGGAATTGGGATGGATGGAGATGTTGTTGGATTGATAGGAATTGTAGAGAAGAAGAAAGGAGAAGGGCTTGAAGAGACAATTGATGACGAAGCAAGAGTCTGAAAAATGATGTTCATCAAAGACAATATATCAGGTGATATAGATACGGCGAGAGGAAGGCTGGAGAGCAATATACCCTTTGTGATGAGGGCAATAACCTATAAAGATACATTCTAGAGACGTGGGTTGCTATGTGTGAGAATTGCAAGGTCTTAAATTAGGAAACCAAGCACACCCAAAAAGACAAACGTGAGTGCAAAATGGCAATTTGTGAAAAATACATTGATATAGTGACATATTTGAGAGAATAGAGGTGGATAGTTTGTTTATACGATGAGTTTTGTGGAGAAAGCATAGCACCAAAGTAACATTGGAAGTTTAGCTTGAAATAAGAAAGACCGACCCATTTCAACGATGTGGTGATTCTTTCGTTCAACTCTACCATTTTGTGTGGGAGTGTAAGGAGAAGACAATCATTGACGAATGCCATGCAAATTAAAGAAGGTGGTAAGCAAGCGAAACTTGCCTCCCTAATCGGATTGGACAACCATAAGAGTAGATTGAAATGGATTTTTAATGAAGGTAAAAAAATTGAATGAATGTTTTTTTCACTTGGTCTTTGATTCATAAAGTAAATAACTAACATGAATTGAAATCATCAACAATAAATAGAAAGTATCAATACCTATTAATAGAAGCTTCGGATGAAGGTCCCCATACATCCATGTGTAATAATTCAAAAAATTTAGAAGCTCGACCCATCTAAAGTAAACTATGATTTTGATTGGATTTATGATTTTAAATCTTTCTTTGTGAGCCATAAATCATCTTAGATTAAAAGTCGAATCCTTCAACCTGCCATTTTTGTCGGTTCATCTCAGTGTTGTGATAACTAAGGTTAAACTACGAGTTTTTTTATATTTTAAGAAATATATTATTAACATAAAAAACTTTGCTCAAAGACCCAACTGATCTTGATTGAAGTCACGAAAATCACGAAAGTTTATATGTCGACTAGGTCGGGAGTATGCAATTCGAACTTGCTACTCTGGTGCTATCTACTTGATCATTTCAATCAAAATATATGTTGTCAATAACATGTGTTATTACTTAATAGTAATTAAATGTGTTTAAAATTCTAAAGCCATAACATAGGATAACATAAATTCTTAAGTTTAGTCAGCCTACCAGAAACAGAATTTAACCAATAATAATTAAATGTAAACCATTAAATTAAATAACTGACCTAGAGAACAATTTTTTTGGGGGGTGGCGGGATTAGCGTTGCAGATTGCCTTCATTTTTCCTGGACATTTAATTTGATCCAACGTCTCCTCACTTTTCTGTCTCTTCATCTACCCTTTTCAATTTGTTTACATCTAGTGATTTAGTTCTAATCAATTGCTTATGTTTAGTAGTTGTTTGACTTAAATTTTATCAAATTTCATATTAGATTATTAAACCTAATCATGAGATTAAAGTAAGGCGATTATCATTGGCCATTAAACCCCATTTTAACTGAGTTTAGATTGTGAACTATTTATGCTTTAGATTGGTCACATTGAACCGAAAGTTTATGTTGAATTAGAGTTGCTGAAGAACAATATAATTATAAACCTAGGCTAGTTGTTTCTCAATTCCTTAGCGATGCTTCGGTGCTATTTAAATATGATTATTTCAATGCAAATATGTATTTTATATTCAAAATAATATTATATTTACTCTCTAAACATATTCCGTGATGTAATAAATAATGATTGACGTAATTAATGTATTAAATTAATTATTTATAATTTATAATATTAATTGCACAAAATATGTTCGGAATGTTTTGGAGTGTGTTTAGAGAATAAAATAAAAGATAAACATAATACTATTTTTATATTAAATACATGCGACATTGATTCTTATATATATGTTTTAGGTACTAGTTTTAATATAATAGTTTAAATTTTAATCCATCAATGGTTAAAAACAAAAAACAAATTGTTGACTTAGATCTAAAATACGAAATTTAAATAATTACAGAAAAGATAGTCTTTATAGTAATCAAATATTATTTTAAACAATTAAAAAAATCAACATTTTTGTCCATATTATTGCATTATGCATGCATGAGAAAAACTCCACACTTTCGGATTCTTGATAACGCCGGGAAATCCCCACGTCGCCGAGAAAATCTCTAACAGAAGATGGAGTTTGTTTGATGTGAAGATTTGGAAAACACTTTCTGATCATCTTTTCATTTTTCTTTGGAATTCAAACTGGAAATTCAGATCGGATCTCAGATAAATTTCCCCTGGAATTTCTCCAAATCAGTTATCTTGATCCTCCCTTGAATTTCTCTGAAGCTGTGTTTTCTTTCCCACTTCTCTGTCGTTTCTTCTTCCATTGTCTTCCCCTTTCTCTTCTTAAACCCTTTGTCCTCCCCCTTACACTCTCTGTGAGAAGCCGTTTTAGGGTTTTTATGTCGTCCCCTATCCCCATCCATGATTTCTTTCCTCCTCCTCCTCCTGTTCAACCAGATTGCGATCCTCTGCAGCTGAGCCTTGCGATCCCAAAACCTACTTCTTTTCCACCCCCATTGCCGAAACCTCTAGATTCCACGCCTAGACCCATTCTGCCGGCCTCCGCAGCTCTTGAAGCTTTGTTGGTGCTCCCCTCGACTTCCTCGTTCTCCCTTTCCAATCACGTCGGAGGAAAATTAGCGGGCCATCAGTCTCGCCAGAAAAGAGGTCGCCGATCCTCGAAAAACACTTCTTCCGGCGGGAAAACCGAAACCGTTGAACCGATTTATCCATGGGCGACGAATAGGCGAGCTACTGTTCACAGTATGTCTCATCTTTTGTCGAACGGGCTAACGACTATCACGGGAACAGTGGGGTGCAAACGATGCGTCAAGCAGTTCGAAGTTTCTTACGATTTGCAAGAAAAGTTCAATGAAATCGCGTTGTTTATTTCGAAGAAGAAGTTCGCCATGCACGATCGAGCCCCTTCTGTTTGGTTGAATCCGCCGCTTCTGAACTGTAAATTTTGCCAGCAGATCAACTGCGTGAAGCCAGTGCAGTCCAAGAAAAGATCGATCAATTGGCTGTTCTTGCTTTTGGGTCAGTTTCTGGGATGCTGTAAGATCTCTGAACTGAAATATTTCTGCAAGCATACGAATAATCATCGGACTGGTGCGAAAGACAGGGTTCTTTATCTTACTTATATGGAGCTTTGCAGGCAGATCGATCCGAATGGACCTTTTGATATTTGACGTAGTTCAACTCACCGTTCTTAGATAATTGTTTCTGGATTAGAATTTTTTGTTCTTCGTCTTGTGAGAATTAGGTTATTAATCCAACAAATTAAGGATCTTTCATGTTATTATCATTTGCTTAGATTTTGACTGTGAAATGATATAATGGGTGGCCAAGACTTTCTTACCATTTATTTCCAACTATTTTCCAAGATCAAGTCTTTGGAAAGTTTGAGAAAGTCTTCTTTTTTAATCAAACGTGATGACGTGTTTTATTCTTGTCATTTTCGGAAAAAAAATTAGGACAAAACAGGCCAAGGAGAAAGGCAGCGACACATTGAATAAGTAAACTGTGATCTTTGTATTTTCACAGACTATGTCTAGACGAGGATACACAGATGAAGATCAAGACAAGGCTAATGGGGTAGTAGAGAAAGGAGGATTCAAGCTTACTTCAACTGCAAAAACAGACAAGTTCCGTAGCTACGAGTTCATCCATCAAAAGCCTCCCTATTTCTTCGCCTATTACTTCAATGTCGTCTCCCAAGTTCAACCACTGACCTTCTCTTTCGACCACTTCTTTCCCTTTTGTTTCTTGGTTTGATATCAATAACTTGTACAAATTTCTTTCAAGTCCCTCTTCTGTCCACTTTGGACCGAGCTGAGCCGTCAAAGTTTTTCCCTTCAATGATTGAAAGATCTCCACTATTCCGCCATTTATACGATCGAAGAGAAGCTTTCGTTCAGACCTCGGCTGAGTTGTACAACCACCGTGCTTCTTCTCGAGTTCTTCGAATATCAAGGGATCGACTGGGAACTCGGGAGAGAGCCATGTTTTTGTCGATTCATTAGGATCAGAGTAGTCAAGACCTGAATCGGATAAAACCTCACACATGTAAGAAAACTCCCAGCTCTCATCCTCACCGAGCCAATCCTTGTCATCTGAATATCGAAGGGATTCTTCTGCAGTTCCCTCTTCACCGCTGGAGATTAAAATGGGTCTCCCAGCATAACCTTCTGACTCTAACTTGAGCAGCTGAAGCTGCATCCGAAGCCCTGACAACATAATTGCATACTGGATTAACGTAAAGCTAAGTTGAACAAAACATCAAGAGTAAATTTTGTTAGATTACCATGAAGGTCAGCGCTAAGACTGTTGAAACAGTCAGAGCAGGAGGGAAAATCATCCTTGAAAGGAGGTTCCAGAGTGGAGACTGGACTCTGCTGATCAATTTCCTGTTTTCTAGGAGACTGAAGTCTTTCTTGATGGTCTGGGGAGGAAACCGTGATGTCCATAGATTGTCCAACATCCGTTTGTTCCTGGAATGACATAAAAAGTTGCCGAAAGAAATACGTAATTACTGTGACACTAAATACTAATCACAATGCATTTTAGGACCAGCCGGGAAGACGCACCTCTACCACTGAAGTATTTGGGACGATAGATCGAGAATTGCATTTTTCGGACTCATTAGCTAAAATTTCAGCAAGACTCTTGTCTGGTTCAAAAACGAAATTATTCTTGATATTTTCTGCTTTGTCAATAACAGATGGTGATTCCAGGCCTGTGTAATTCGTTTCGGACGATCTATTACCAAGCGGGGCAGCATTTGCCTGATTTGGAATATAATGAAGTTCCGACGAAATTCCCTGGATTTCCTTTGCTTTACAGAGAGAGAAAGGATCTCTTTTGTCTCTGTTGAGCTGCAAATCTATTGCCTTGTTTCTTTCTAGCTTCATAGCTTCTTCCGGAGTCACATATTTATCGCTGAAATGAATCTTAGGCGCCTTCCTTTTTCTTGACTTTCCGAATTCAACCATTGAAGCAGGAGATGATCTCGACCTACAAGATCCTTCATAAGAGACGACCTTTGTTCCGTCTCTACTACTTATGCCTAGAGGTTCATTCCACCCAGCAAGTCTATCTTCGTTCAACAATCTGTTTTGGAATTGCTTTTCTCGAATCCTTGAATCTAGATTTTCAGGCACAAATTCTTTCACAGGAATAGCAAGCATCTCAGCCAGGGTGCTACTCCGACGAACGACATCCTTATCTTGAGAAATATTCGTTAATTTCCACCTTTCGGACATTCTTTTCTTGGCCTCCCTACTTACAAACGACTCTTTACACGAAGAAGACGAAGGCCTTTGCTGAATATTTGATTGCAAGGAATTCCTCGATTGTAGAAATTCTATTTCTGTTTCATTTGCAGATTCATCAGAAGAACTACCACTCTCAGCAAAATAATAAACACGAGACGATGGAAAATTAGAATAACTTCTCATGCGTGTATTAACTTCTTTAGCAATTTCTTGAGATCCTCTAGGATTATGCCTTGAAAATCGGCCGGCGGGAGAAAAACCTTTCTCCCGCAAGACATCAGTCGTTCTGTTTGTCATGCTCTGAAACTTTGCCTGTGTCCGAAAACTCAAACCAAAAAAGTGAGAGGAGCGAGGAGGGGAAACAATATTGGCTGCATTCTGCTCTTTCCCAAGATTTGGCTTTAGAATTACAATTTTTGTTGCCATATTAGATAAATCCTCGTCTGCTTCCATTTGAAATGACCTACGGCCAGCATGATTACTATTAAAATAGGTGGAGCCCCAGTCACCATGCCTTTGAGGAGATGAATTGTACTTCCATGGCTGTGGATTTCTTCTCTCTGGTGTGCAGCGGAAGTCATGGCCGTTATACCTCTTACTTGTAGCTTTCATATTTGCTTCAGTACTATACATATGTCTGGCAGACAAAAAATCTAGGTTCTGAGGAGAGCGTAATCGGTCTCTCTTGCAATATAACACCTCAAGTCTATCATCGAATATGTCCGAATCCTGTAATGTCTTATTGGTCGAGAGACGTTTAGCGTCTGCAAATTTCTGCCGTATTAGCATCATTTTCTCGTCAGTGAGATTTGATTTTTGAATCCTTTCAAATGAGAAACTCTTTGTAAATGATGCTTCTGAAACCTCAAAGACATCCTTAAATTCTTGCTGCTCCTTTCTATCTCTCCTTGGCAATCCGTTAGAGAACGTATTTTTCATCTCATCTTTCTTTCTTGAAGGATTATTCGTTCGAGCGTCCTCCGATGGCCCTTTTTGTTGGGGTGGCAACCCGTCAAGACCCATCAATTTGGCAATAATGCCGGGTGAACTTCTTTTGGATTGAACTTCTGTGGAAGACATCTTCCAAAACTTTCGCAGGTGTATTCAGATCTTAACTGCTTAGATCAAACACATTTCACAACACAGCCTTCTTCTTTTCTAATGCTCATAAATTAAGATGTAAAAAAATAAAAAAAATAAAAAAAGAAACACAAATATAAAGCAGACAATAGAGAAATGCTTCTAAGAACATCACAAAAACAAGAAAAAAAATATTAGATGAAACACATCAATCTAGAAACCGACAAATGACGCAGTCTGAGATCAGAGGAAATCTTTATAAGGATGGATTTTGGTGGATGGATTTTGTCATGGGCAGAGGAAAGGGACAAGATCATAACAGGAATCTTAGTACACTCATAATGACACAACAATACAACCAAATATCTTAATGAATCCATATCTAAGCAACAAGAATATATCATTTATCAGACGAGATAAGCGATTCAGAGAAAACTTTACAGCAAAATTTTTGTCAGAAAAGAAAATAAACAGTAAACGGTAACTGTTCTTTTTCATTAACTTTTTCATCAGCTGGGCAAGCAAACAGACAAGAAAGGGATCCAGATAGCTACTTAAAAAAGGAAGCACACCACAAACAAGGTCCAGCTTCAAAGCATTTTTTGATTCACCGGACGGGTGATTAAGAGAATACAAATACTTCTTCTATTTCTTTCTTTCAATATTCGTAGTTGCCTTTCAGCCCAAAAAAAAAACAAACAAGGGAAGAGAGGACAAAATAATCAAATAATCAGACGTGACCAATTCGGACCTCTTTAAGTTTCTGGCCGGAGTTTTGATCAGAGATGCTAATAAATGAAGACATCGTCAGCGGAATCTTCCCTTCTTTCACCCATTGAAAAGCCCGACATTTCGGAACTGGAATCGAAACTGTTGGAAAGATGCGAGAAAGTGCAGAAGAAGATTGAGAGAGCATAAAAAGCTAGAAATTTTCAAAGTCTTCCGCTTCACCCACTTATACAACTTTCAAACAACCAAAAAACGAAAACCCATTAAATGTTTTCCTGAAAAGGAAACCAAAAGCTAGAGAGAGAAAGAGAAAAGTTGAGATAAATAGCAACAATGCTGAAACAGACGGAGAAAGAAAGAGAGGGACGCCAACATTAAATACAAATCCACCAGAACCGACGACTTGAGAGAGAGAGAGAGAGAGAGAGAGAGAGGCAATTTGAAGATTCAAATAGTAAGCGACTGACATGGGAGCTAACCTGAGTTCGCGGGCTAGTGGTGAAGACGCCTACTTAATTTCTCTCCACGACACAGCGGTTTCTTACCTTAATACTTCCAAGTTCCCCCAATTCCGACGTGTCGACATCATTGCTTCAAAAGAACTCTACATTAAATTTTGAATTATTTGATCATTTTGAACCACTCCCTCCCACCTCTTGTCCTCAGTTCGTGGTTAAGTTTGACCATTAATAATTGTTTTTCAATTACACTTAATACACAATTAAATTTTAATCGTGATTATATAAGTTAGTCTTCGCACGTTATTCTTGTCTTGCCTTCAGATATCGAACTGTCACAATTATTCAATAACATATGATCAAGAAAAGTATTTAAAAAAATATAATTAGATTGTGTTTTGTTTTTGTCCGAGCGCATGAAGTAATCATTACGCAAAAACCATTGTTAATATGGAAGAGTATGTTTTACTCAAAAATAATTAAACAGGCAGGTTTGAAATGCTGGGTGGGTAACTGGACAAAGAGAATATGAGGTCCCACGTAGGTTTTCTGTGCTGTCTTTATTTTCAAACATAGATAGGAATCTCTTCATTTTTTAAAAAAAGCATTAGGGCTATTATTATAGCCTACACCAACGTAGGTTCTGTGATAGATTTCTTAGCTGTTTTGTTTTCTTCCTCCACAGTTCAATTATTTTGTCACGAGAAGACAACAAAAAGAAACACCATTTTGAATTTTTAGCCAAAAATTTTGGCTGCAGGTGTCAAACAAGAGGCTGACAAAGCACTGCAGTCTGCAGTAGATTATCGGCTCATCTCGTATGACTTGATCTCCAAAGTTAGTTTCACTTGAATTTATTTTTAGCGGGTTTTTTAGATTTGGTTTGTTGAGTTCTTGCTAAACTCGTTAGATCAACATGTCTGACTCGTTAATCTCGTTAAGTTAAATTTGTTTTTTATCTATATATTTTTTAGAAGGGTTTATTTTAAAATCGAGAAAATAATAATAGAAAATTGAAAACCGAAAAGGTGGTTTATGGAGATGAAGTTATAGATTAATCATTCAAAGTAATAATAATTAATGAAAGAGAAAGATGGAGCGAATGAATGAAGGAGATGAAGTTATTGTAGGCTGCAATCACGGCTTTTGAATGTTCTTATCTGTTTATTAAACATATAGTTTAATAAAATCAAGAGTGGGAATCTCCGTGAACAGCGGGTATGGCCGCCATCGACAGAGGTTGTAAGGAAAATAAAAACAAAAGAGGACAAGCACTGAATCAGGAGTGGGCAATCCATGGAGGAGACAGGCTCAGCCTCTGGCCATGTGAAATCATCCACGGCATTCTGTGTCATCCATCTTTCCCCGCCGGCAATATGGACCTAAATAACGGAATCGAAGTTAAAATTTTATTTGCACAAGTTGCATCAATTTAGGCTCGATGGCTGCTCGGGCACGACTCCATTAGAACGTGTTGTGAGACTACTTTATTTATTTCTTCTAGTTCTCTTTTGGTGTTATGATATTATCGTGGGCAAAATCTGGTTCCACCCGGAACAGAACCAAAACTGTGGCATTTTTTATTGTTTTTTAGTCTTATTTTGGAGTTTGAGTCGGGTTTAAGCTCGTTTTTTGGATATGGGCTTTTTTTTTACAATTTTAAGTTGGGTTTTAACCAATTTTCTGGGCAATTTATTGACCCACTGTTCGGTTCGATTTTCACAATTTTTGATCCCTGAAACTGTGAGCCAGACCATAAACTTCGGGTCTTGAGCATTTAAAACCGGAACCAGTTCTTTTGGTGTGAAAAAATGGACCAAACCGGGCCGAAACACTTTTGATGTTTTCTCGTTGCTAGGTATTTGACAACTTTTGTTGGTGCTAGTTCAATAATGTAGATAGCTCATCTCTAAGTTGCAAAAAGAAGATAAAATCATTTGCATGCTTGCTTAATCTCAAGATAGAACAGAAGATAAAAATCAACAGGAAGCACAAGGCTCGACCAATTGCTCGACTTCGACGTATTCGTGTGCAATCCTTCCTCGTATTAATTAGCTATTGATATTGAAAGAATACCAATATCTGAATGTATTTATCATTATCTTTCTTCCCACAAGAAATCAACCTGAAAGGTAAAATGGTGTACTCTAGAGCACACTTGGTGAGATTCACAGCATAATACTGGGCAAAGGTAATGATACCTCAAACTCAGAAATACTACCCACAGAAAAAATACTAGGTAGGCAGCAAACAATGGGGTTTGAAGATCAACTGTCTTGCCAAGATTTGGAGTGAATTCAGCCAACTTTTCTTAACAGTATGGATATAATCAGAAGAACAGAAAGAAAGAAATCCCATAAATTAACTGGTGCCACCAGTTTATAATGAATCCGTATCAGAGCAAGAAGTAAATTTTACTTGTAATTTTGCAAAAGAAAAAATCCAAGCCATTCAGAGAAGAAATTAGAGCCAAATTCCTATGTGTAAAGGAGAAACAAACACCACATATCTCCACCATTTTCCTAAATTTCATCAGCTTTCTCAGCAACCAAACAGAAAACAAAGAGATCCATATAGTTTTTTAAGGAATGATAATCGGTCTGTCAACTTTGCTAATAGTCTGAGAATCTCCATGAAGAGTGGAATGATCAGCCATCAGCACGAGAATCAAATAAAAGAAATCTATTTCTTAGCATCTCTATGAAGACGGAATGTCTTCGATGAGGTAGCCAACTAGATGAAAGAAAACCCTTTATCATCCCCCTTTATCATCCTTCTTCCCTTTCGTTTCTCGACTTCCTATTAACCCGGAATGACTTTATTCAATTCTTTCATCCCATCTTCACTGGAGATCACAAAGACTCTAATGGTGCAAACTACAGTCTAAGGTATTTCAGGTCAGTTTAAAGAATATTTATCTAATCCTTGGGAACATGCCAAAAGATTATGATCTATCCATAAACCTTTTCTAGGCCAGACCCATTACCAAAAGAGTTATATAAAAGTAGATTTTTCTTCTTTCAAAACTGTTAGTAGAGAACTTAACATAATCTTCCAGCAATTTGATGATCCATATGTTACGACAAAGAAAAAAAACTCTCAATCAAATGGATCAGGCAAGTGAGATGCTGAAAGCCCTTTCTCAAAAGCTTCTTGATAAGCTAATCAATGCTCTCTAGCAAACCAGTGTTCGATTAGTAAATAAATCATACCGATTAAATAAATATCCTGAGGAAATGATGTTCAATGGTGTTTTATAACCAGTCAAAACTAATGGGATCACAAAATTCTAGTTTTACACTGACTGTATCCTTCCAATACAATGAACTAACTGTTTCTATATAGTATTTTTGGATGATGGCAAAAAATTTATGCAAAGATTTGAATATATTCTGAATATCAAATCTCATCCTCAAGATGGACTTAGCACAATATTAACCAGAGAAAGATCGAGACAGCACACATCCGAAAGGGAAAAAAGGAGCAGATTTCACTGAACTTCTATTAACCAGCATGGTATTAATCTATTTAAGCTAAATTTCCAGAGGAAATCAAAACAAAATGAAAGAACAGAAAGCTCACTCAGAGTCAGCAAGGGAGAAAGGCCGTCGCTTTTACTGATGATCAATCTCAGCTCTTCAAATCGGAGCTCTCTGTTGCAAGGTTTCGAGCAAAAAGCTTAGTTGCAAACATGTTATCTTCTACATAGTCTTTAAAAGGGTGATCTTTTGGAACAAGATTCCTAAACTTCTCGAATTGTTTTTCTGCTTCTTCCGTCTTCTTCAGCAGGGTGTATATGATTCCTTGGCATAAATATGGCCTAAAATCCTTTGGTTCCTCCCTCACAAGTTCCTGATAGAGCTTTAAAGCATCGAAGTAACTTTCTTCCATGAGCTTAACCTGTGCAATCAAGAGCTTGAAATCCCTCACATCAGACTCATTCTTCTGCACCTTGCACTTCTCCATCGCATCTTCGATCCTTTTCAAAATACCGCCCAATAAAACCTTATCCGATAGCTCTGATAACATAACAAGCCCATGGTAGGCTTCCACACGAAGTGGGTCATGCGCAAGAATTTCCTCGAAGCCTTTTATAGCGAGCTCGAATTCTCCCATGTAGGTGTAAATGTTAGCTTTCAACACTGGTAATTCATCGTCGTCCGGTTCAAGTTCTATCAAACGGTCTATAATTTCGATTGCTTCCGGAAGTTTTCCAGCTTTGACTCTCTCCTCCACCAGCAATCGAAGAGATTGAACACTATCGGAACCATTTTTCGATTTCTCCTCCACCTCTTTCGATTCCTCACCTGACTCCACAATTGTAGTCGGGGCCGGCGCTGCAAAAGCCGGTCTGTGGTTGAATTGGAGGAAGAAGATTCCGGCAGCGGCCATGAAAATGCAAGCGGTTTTGATAATTGGGGAGCCGAGGGAGCTTAGGATTTCAAAGAACGGGGGTTTACAGCTTGCAGTAGCTAGGTGAAACGAACTGGAAGGAGATGAGGGGGAGGAGAACGAAGCTCTGATTGACAAAGACTTGAACGGCGGAGACAATGACGGCGGAATCCGGAAGGAAAGAGCAGAAACGTGATTACTGAGTGACGAACGGTAGAGAATGAGCGAGGGATGAGGAGGGGGAGGACCATGCTTGAGGCTAGCAAAAGACTCCATTACTCTCGCGCAGAGAAGAGATGAAACTAGGAGCTTGCGGGAGAAAGGCTAAACCTTGGAGAAAAACCCTTCCCTGTTGAGCCTAAAATGTATCTAGAGGGATACTGTTGATGTTGTAGCGTGTATTTGGTGTGTTGCTTTTCATATATTGTTCAACCATTGTTAGACTGTCATGTTGCCACTCTGTCACAATTCTGTTTGTATTTTGTAAGATTGTCGTTTGGTTTGTTTTCTTAGGATTGCAAACAAGCCGGCGAAGCCAATCTTAAAATATTCTAACTTATTGAGTCTAACAAGTTAAATTAATCAAGATTAACAAACTGGATATAAATAATTTCAATCTGAACTGCTTCACGATTCAATGTTAAACAAGTCGAGTTAAGCTGAGCTGGTCAAATGAGTCTAACAAGTCTTAACGAGCCAAACCTAACAAATTAAACACACATAAATATTTTCAATTTGTATAAATATAATCTATATTTCTAAAAAAATTTAGTTATAACAATTAGTTATCATTATAATATCAAAATATAATAGTTGGTTATTTAATTAATAAAATTATTTTATTAATACATAAAATAACGTGTATTTAAGAAAAAAATTAAAATAATTTGATAAAAAAATATCACACGAATATCATCACAAAGATTTGACAGTTGTATCCTTACAAATTATATAAATACTAACGAGGTTGTCGCATATCTAATTGTTAATAATTTTCAATTAATATGACAAACGAGCCAGACGAGCCGAGTTGAGCCTGAAAAAATTCAGTTCACTGAGTCTAACGAATTAAACAAGCTAAACCTAACGAGCTTAAAGAGCCAAACAAAAAAAAAAATTTAACCCTAGCCAGCTCCGAGCCAAAATTAACCAAGCCAAGCTTTCTGCAGTACCGAGCAGATTCTCGTAGTCAAACTTACCCCTTACAATTATCTCATTTGGAATAATCGATAATGGCTTAGAAAGATTTCTTGATAGCTCTTTTCTCTCTCCTCAGTTCATCGATATCATCTCCTACCAACCAAACTCGAATTCTCCTTCCAATGCAATCAACCATTTAAACTGAAATGTCAAATTTGCCACAAAATAGGGCATACTGTCATTGTGAGATGTCATCGCACCAATCTCTCCTTTTGTGCTCCTCCTAAGACCATGAACATTGTTCTCTCATCTTAAACATTGCACGAGTTTGTTCCTTCCCAGAATGCTTCTCAATTCTCGCCAACCCCTATTGAGTACTTTGACTCGGGAACTAGTTATCATTTTACACATAATCTTCACAATTTGTCTAATCATTTTCCTTACAATGGCAATGATCAGGTTATGGTAGGCAATGATAAGTTGCTCCCCATCTCTATTGTTGGTTACGTGACTTTTCCTACTTTTTCTAAATCTATCCATCTGTCTTCTGCTTTACATTCTTCTCTTCTTGCCCATAAGTTGATTAGTGCAAGTAAACTGAGTAAGAATCATAATGTCTTGGTTGAATTTCTTCTTCTCATCTTTGCTGTCAACGAGCTAAATTCCAAAACGATCCTAATGCAACATCTTTTGCATAAAGGTTAGTGCCTAGTTGCTCATCTACTATCTCATGCTTCCAATACATTTCGTACTTGCCTCCCTTGTGACTCTTCTCTTTGGCATCAAAGGCTCGGTCATTCTGGTCATGATACTCTATCCAATATTATATCTTATTGTAATCTCTATTTTTCAAAGGATTCTAGCCTTTTTGTAAGGCTTCCCTGCTAAGTAAATCGCTTCTTCTTCTTCTTTTTTCTACCATTATTTCTCGCGCTATGAATGCATTTGCTTTAATTCATCATGTCTTTGGAGTCATTCTCCCACTACTTCCATTATTGTTCATCGATATTCTTATTGTGTATTGATGACCGTATCAGATTCTATTGGATTTTTTTATCCACTAATGGTCAAGTTACAACATATTCTTCCATTTTTAAAACTATGTTCTCACTCACTTCAAAAAATCAAAATCATCCAATCCGATTAGAGTGGTAATTTTGATCCCTCGCTAAATTCTTATTTGTTTGCATTCATCATAGATTTAACGCACATACACTCCGTCTCAAAATGGAAGTGTTGAGAGGAAAAATCATCACATAGTTTAGTGTGAATTATCTTTGATGTTTACTGCTCAAGTTCTCTTATCTTACTGCCAAGTTACTCAAGTTAACAAGAGTCGATAGGTTTTTAAAAGCTTGTACTGAAAGGCTGAGCTAGAGAGTATGAATTTTATGGATACAATCGATTATTTAGAGCACAACTCATCCCTTCTTATTTCACCTACTCAATATTTTCTTCTAATCACTCACTTTATTATTAAACTCACTCAAACTTTTTTTTATCAAATCAAGTACAAAAGAGTATAAATAAGTGTGTAAAATACACACTTATCACACCCTTAAACTTGAACGAAAGCTTGTCCTTAAGCAAACAAAATTAAATACAACTATCACGACATATTTCAACTCCAACCCATTTAACAATATAAAACAAACTATGGCAATACAAACTGAATCAAAGTTAATGGAAATTGTTTCAACTTGAAAAACTCATACTAAAGTCACCAAGATTAACACTTTGCAAAAGAAATAATTTATATTAAAGCATTGACAATTGCTTACTTAGAAATCCTTGTGTATGTGCACGTTCATTCTTCTTGCCTGTAACTATTAATTCAACTAATGTAGCCACGGGAAAGGAATGCATTCACACTTTACTTGAGATCACTTTATTCACTGTAATCATTTAACGACATTGCTCACCATTCAACTAGTAGTAAACATCAACTAAACAAAACAAGAGTCGATAGACCTTTAAAAGCTTATAATGAAATGCTAGGTTAGAAGGTAGGAATTTTATGAATACAATCAATTATTTAGAGCACAACTCATCCCTCCTTATTTCACCTACTTAAGATTTTCTTCTAGTCACTCACTTCATTATTGAAATCACTAAAATTTTTTTTCAATCACCCAAAAAAAAAAAAAAACTGACAAAGGAGTTTCTATTAAACCTCATCACCACCTTCTCATATTCTCCCCTAAATATATCAATAAAACATAGTGCTCATTAGATAGAAAAATATATATGTATCTGGGCTGAAATAGGTGATAATTGAACGGTAAATATTAGGCTCCAAAGGGTAACTACAGGCTATCATTAAATGACACAACAAGGTCGGCCAAGAAAGCTCAAACAATCCAATGATAGCCTAAGTCATTCTCTTATTTGAAAAATTTTAATTCGCATTCGTAGATGTTAGGCAAAACCAAGAAGGATTTTTATCTCACTAACACTCGTTAAATTTGTCTAGAGTTTCACTCTTGTTTTGCTCAATCACTTCCTTACGGTGTTTGGGCCTCACTAAATATAGACTACATGTGTATAAAACAAATAACTCAAGTCAAACAAGAATGAAAATGTGCGCATGATTTTGAATTATACTTTATAAAATCAAGTTAACGCTAACTATTACAAGCAATTTTTTTACTTAGAGTTTTTCTATGGGCTAAAGCATAAATTTATTCAAAATTTCAGTCATACACACCTCAACCAAGATCATTATACTGAGTTGGGAAACGGGTCAAGTTTCCCAACTCGATTCTCTGTCTGCGTCAAAGGGGGAATCACTTCCTTCGAGGTTACATAAGGATCCTACATCAGAGTTGAGAGGCGAATCAATTCTTCCAAGTCATATAGCTACATAAGGATCCTACATCAGAGTTGGGAGGCGGATCAATTCTCCCAAGCCATAAGGCTACTTAAGGATCCTAAATCAGAGTTGGGAGGCGGATTAATTCCCCCGAGTCATAAGGCTACCTAAGGATCCTAAATCAGAGTTAGGAGGCGGATCAATTCCCCCAAATTGATTCTCTGTTTGCGTCAAAGGGCGAATCACCTCCTTCGAGCTCACGTAATAGTTATCTTCACCGTTCACATGTCACACTGCTCACTCATACCTAAAAACATGCTCAAATTTATTTTTGTACTATTTTCAAAACATGATGCATGGCAAACGTAGAACACACATCAACACACAAATCATTCCTAAAGTTCTGTGGCGTAGGTCTATAAGAGCAACACACATGCATGCACTACTTACCTAGTGTCTTTAACTATTCAATCCAACTCGATCAATTCTATTATCCTGAAAATCTAAAGCATAAAATTCTAAATTATCATTCGCAATTTACAACTATAATTCATAAACAATACTTTATAACCAAATCCAACAAATTTCTGTTTCCAAACACTAACTAAACAACCACAAGATCATTAAGAGAAACTCTATGCTCTTAACTTCCAAATCAACAACTAGGCTAACATATAATCTTAACATCTAATATCCAGCATTACCACCACCAAATATCCAATGTCCAAACATAATAGAGCTCAAAACATGTGCATATAACCTCTATCTCCAAACACCCATCATTACATAGTGCACAATCTAAAAATTGAAATCTAATTCAAGTAATTACCCCAATGGTAAATCATCATCCACATAATCTCAGTCAATCACCCTAACAATTTACCACTTCAATCAATTTCAACCAAATAACTCAATAACAAGCAAAACAAACAAAAACCCGAATTTAGCCTAAAATTGAGTAAATTTCAAAAATTCATAACAAATCGTATGCATGTATGAATTTGATGATTCAAAATGCTATATAACCCTCAAAATGTCTACTTTAACATGGTTGCCTTCATTGTTTTTTTACTAGAATTATCAACCCCTGTGCCACTCCTAAAAGTGATTGCATTGCATTGATCTCTCGGGTTCACTTCTGTGGAACTCGACAAAGCACCTTGAGGTCGTCCATTGAGTGCATTAGCGATTTGGTCCAATTGAGTTTTCAAGCTTCGGATTTGGACCGATTGATTTTGTAAGGTAGTTCGAGTCTCTGCCATGAACTTATTAGTATGATCACCCATTTTAGCGACTATATCCTCAAGATTGAGTTTTCTTTCTTAAAATGGTGGAGCTTGTTGAGAAAATTGCGACATTTGCATTGCATTATTAAGATTCTTCCACGAGAAGTTTGGGTGATTATTGCATAAGTGTTCAAATTTTGAAAATTCAGTCTATTGTAATTTCCAATGAAATGAGCTTGCTCGGAAGAATTATGTGTCATTTGATTCTCTTCTTGGCATTCCTCACTTGCGTGCGATCCTTGACACCATTGACATGCACTCATTGGAGAGTAGATTGAATTGACCGGCGTTTGATTATTTTGCAATTGCTTGGAAAGTGATGCAATTTGAACAGTCAACGTTTTTACTGCGTCCATCTCAGGAGTGTTCGGTTGCTTTTTTAGAATCTGCCACTCGACTGGACATTGATCGTTAGTCAATGCCAACTCTTCCAGTAGATTAAACGCTTCTGCTTTAGTCTTTTGGAGAAATGAACCTCCTGCAACTGCATTGATGAGTGTTCTCATAGACGCAGATAAACCAATGATGAACGTTTGTACTTGCATCCAGCATGGCAATCCATGTTGCGGGCATTTTCGTAATAGCTCCTTGAAACGCGCGCATGATTCGAATAACGTTTCGCCTTCGAATTGGTTAAAATTAACTATTTCGTTACGATATTGTGCAGTTTTCTCAAAGGAGAAGAATTTAGATAAAATTTTTTGCCATAATTCATCCCATGTTATAATGGAGTTAGCAGACAAGGAATTTACCAACTGCTGAATCATATGAATGGTCTCTAGTTTGATCTCAAAATTGTTGTCCGTAATAGCGGATTTTCGAATTGCAGACTAGATAATGACAACTGACGATATCACATAGTCGAGCAGTGTCTGTGTTTCAATTCCCTCAATCAGCTCGTGATCTATAGTTGCTTCCATTGTTCCTTTTGATTCCTACGACACGTTCGTTCAATTTCTGAATCGATTGGAATTAAGTTGACAGTACCTAGTTTTCGCATATACCTGCAAATAAATAAATAAATAAAAATAAAGTAAATAAGTAAATAAATTTAAATATAAACTAGAATTATTTAATTTAATAATAGTAAAAATTAGTCTCCAGCAACGACACAAAAAACTTGTTGTGAAAAATGCTAACGCAAGTATACGTGTCGCAAAAGTAATAAAGTACCTAAATACGAGTCGATCTCACGAGAACTGGCTTTGCAATTTATTAAACAAAATGAATTTCAATTTAATTTGAATAACAAAATTTCGATAATTTTTTATCTAAAATAAAACAACACAACAAATTAACTAAATTAAATAACAGAAATATTAAATAAAGTAACAGAAATTAATGAGAAAACTCTAGGGTTTACGATTTCACCTAAATTAATCACATTTAGTATTCTCAATTCAATTAATTAATATCTATTGCTATGTATTGATGACAATTTTATTAATATATTTATCAATCTCTCTCGAGTAATGACAAATTTATTGATTATTATCTCTCGGTTTCTAACTCTAAGAATTAATTGAATACATTAAAAAGGAAAAATCAAAGCACCATATAAATACTCTAGCTATCTCTAGTCTAAAATCATTTTTATGGTAAATTATTCATTGCACGATTATTTATCTCCTCACAGTTTCAAAATAATCCTACGAACATGTAATTATTGATCAAGCCATCGCAAGTATTAAGAGCAGAATAATTTACTCAACGCAATAGCGAAATATAAAATTAAGAAACTGAATTAAAAGAAAAACTCAACGATCATAATCCGATTAAATCGTAACCCTAGAAAAGAAAATTAGTTTGCGTTAGAGTAAAGAAAGACAACGAGAATAATAAAGATATCATAATTGAGAAGAGATAGAGAAAAAAAAACTATACTGAAATCCAGTTCCGAATCTCTCGCTCCGTTCCGATTTTCGTCTCTCCAGTCTCTGAACTTTTTTCAACGATCTCTCTGAATAATGGATGTTTGTTTTTTGGCCTCCAATTTAAGTTATAACCTTAATTTTGAGTGAGGCCAGCAGGACACAATCGACAGTTAAAATTAAAATAATGAAAATTTTCAAAACGACCTTTAAATTTTTAATTCCATTTTATCTGCACATTTAAACCAAAAACATTAAATTTCTTCAAACACTTGAAAATAACTTATCGAATCAAGTAGAAAACAATACAAATAAATGTGTAAAATACACACTTATCAATAACTCCAAGTCAAACAAGTTAACACCAAAATGTTGTACGATTTTATGCCAAGAACACTATTATATGCGTTATCATGGTATATTTTCTTACTTATTTAGTGCTACGGTACCATTTTCAAATGCAAAGACAATAGAATATCGCATGTTGTAACAAAACGTTACATCACAACAATTGAGATATAAATTAAATCAACAAAAATTCATTAATAATTAATAATAAAGTGCAAAAGAACACGACTACAACTTGTGAAGTGACGAGAACGTAGGATTGGAAGGGGAGATGGCACGCGTGCGCTACGTGCCATCGATCTACGGTTCTTCATGCAGTCGCCATCAACATAGCCACTGCCGACCATCCACGCACACCGCCGACTGTCGTCTTCACTTCTCGCAACCACTCCCTAGGAATTGTGTTTACGCACGCCTACTGAGCACCCTCGGAGACTGATATGTACGACGACTCATATCTTGTCTCCTGGTCTCTCCCGGTTTACTTTATTTTGGTTTATATGCTTCCACAAATTAAGTTAGCGATGGAAAGTGATTTCTAAATGCGAAGGTGACTGGACTGGCCATGGCTGATGGAAGAAAAACGTTATTTTTCTCGAGGTGGATCTTATTGTTTGGAATCTCCTTTGGAAGAATCGGCCAGTATTTGGTGGATCTTCTGCCTCGCGTCCCTATCCAAAGCTTTCTTCTTCTCCTTCCTGGTTTTCGAGTACCCTTCGAAGAATTCCTTGTTTTCCTTCTCAAGCTCATTCCACACTGGTTTTCATGGAGAAATATTTCATTAAACTCCCCGAATAACCCTCTTTTTTGTTTAGCAGATCGTGTTTAACGTATAATTGACTAACCGGTAGAGGTGATGACTGGCACTATGTTTGCATGCTTAGAGAGAGCCTCCACGCACTCTTCTTTGCTCATGTTGAATATCAGACATTCCTCAATCAAGCGGTGCACCTGCATCATCATCATCATCAAGACCCCACCTCAATCGTTAAACCAGATAGCTCAGAAAACGATTAAAAGCGAATCTGAATAAGAACAAGATTTACATGCACAAAAGATCGCAGATGAATAATAAGAGAGAAGAATGGATCAAAGTTTATACCATATGAATATAAGAGGCGGACGAGTCGTCCATGATACTATTCCCTACTCGATCCTGTCAAAAACGCAGGAGGTAGAAAGCTCTGTTAATGGCGGCAAAGATAGATCCAGGGTTTAGCAGAGATCACGGAAGATCAATCCGAAGAACAGATCTGCTGGAAAAAGAAAGGAGTTAGAAACGGAGAGGAAGAACAGAAATGGGTGACGAGGGAGGCCAACTCTGATTATGGTATAAATTGTAATCAATCAGCGTTTGGGTGTGGGTGGGTTGTGAGGAATTATAGTAAATACTTGTGGGGTCCGCACTCCCACGTGGGAAGTGGACTATGATTGGTGGAGAGACGATTAGAGGAGATTCTATAAGCAATCAAATTTTAGTACCACGTGGCTCGTTCACGCTTTCCAATGTGGGGCCTGGTGACCCGGCCTCTCCCCTTGCATTGACTTTCTTCAGGTAGTGCTAGTGGGTGGGTATCAAAGTACGACTTCGAGCCATCTAATTATTCGACTACTGACCTAGTATTGGATATTTGGGGAGTTCGAGTTGGCCGTTTGGTCCGACCACTCGCCCAGTCACCCGTCACCCTCGACCTCCTTACCCAAGCCGTGGCCTTGACATCCAACCACTCTAACCTAATCCCAAACCCCCTCATGTATTGCTTGTTAGGGACGGACATCATAGGCCTGGCACGGCAAAAAAGTAACTAGGGGTTCGGTCTGGTTCGGTCTGATTCCTTTCTTTTTAGAAATTGTGACCGGCTATTGAATGGAAGAATGAACTATGATTTAGTTTACAGTTTTTGGTTCAAAAGTTCATTAGAGCTAAATCAAAATCAAATTAAGTCCAAAATTGACCCTAACCTAAAATAACCCATAATTCGTTCAAAATAGACCCTAAACTGATTTTGGTTGGGTTTGATTCTGGTCTTGATTTCAAAAGCTAGGAACTCCATGGTTATGCCATGCTAATGCCCAACCATGCTGAACGCCTTACTGTTTGACTTGCTTAACTTGGTCAACATATTTTATTTGCAATTTGCGAGTTGGTTCAATTTTTTTGTTTTCTAGTTAACTTGTTAGATTCGACCTGTTAAGCTCGTTAGTCTAGATTGGACTTTACTCGTTAGATTTGTTTGACAATATTACTTTTACGTGATTCTTCTATTGGTTTGACTCTTTCCTATTTAATGTTGGTACAACGAATAGCATACCAAGACAATAGATAATATTATATTTCACAGTAAATATTTATTTGTCCCCTAAAGTATGGGGGTGTTTGCAGTCAACTGATACTTCGAATTTTGAATTTTGTCAATTAACAATTATGTATTTTGATTTATTATCAACCGATATTTTTCATCTGAATCTCCGTTAACAAATTACCTCGAGATTTCCTTTTCTTTTCAAGGGCACAAAAGCAAGTTAGGTTGCCGGCACGACCATGGTCGCCTTGCACTTAGGTGAGAACTCTCTCTTTGAGAACCACCAAAGATATTTTTTGGACCTTAGACTCGGTATCTTCAGGATCAGCCATCGTCGCTAAAGAAACCCCATACTCGTTCTTCACTAACACTTTGTTCGAAGTGTGGAGCTTCTCCACGGCCTCTAAAGACTATGTTGGCGAGAAGATAGAGACAATGATTCAAGGGTTGAGAGCAAAAAGACTATTCTTCAAGCTGGGAGCGAGGAGTTCGATATTAAAGAATGCGAATGACGGTTTTGTCCATGGATTCTCAAGATCCTTACTTGGATTTCAAAAAATCAATGGCAGAAATTATGGAAGCTCATGGTTTTAGAAAATGGAAGGGTCTTGAACACTTCTCTGTTGAGGCTTAGTGCCAAAAGTGGCCATGGCTATATTCTTGAATCTTTTGCTGATTCACTGGTTAGTCTTGCCTTCTCTTCTTCTCCTTTTTCTTCTGTATGTTCTTGCCATCACCATTGCAGAAGATTTGATTCTTCTTCATCAGCCACAAATGGATGTGTACCATCCCCACTAATTGAAGAGATCGAAATACCGATGATTATAAGAAAAACTAAAGCAGATTCAATTTATCTTGTTTTAGATATTTTAAATACAATTATTTGTGTAAATAAAGACTTCAAAGCAGCGATAACAGATTGCAAATAAAGATCGCAAATAAATATACAACCAGTAAGTTCATATAGAACACATATATAGATGTGCAGAGATTTTAACCGAGTGTGTCAGTTGATAATAAGTGAAAGTGTAATGTGTCAATTGACGAAATTTAAAATTGAAGATATCATTTGCAAGCACCTCGTACTTTAGAGTGCAAATTGATATTTATCATATATTTTAATATAAGTTGAGAAATGTGTAATTATCAATAAATGATTCAAATAGAACGAAGTGGTCCGATTATCTTTATTGTACGATGACGTTACAAAGACGATAATATATATACATCATTTAATAAATGTAATCGTTACCCATTTTTAAATGACTATTATCTCTTGCAATGCTCCTTCATCATTGGGTCTTACTTAAATATAAAAATAAAAAAAATAAAAATAATAGTTCCTGGGGATTTTTCTGGATTATGCTAAATGTTTTTTCAATAATCTGATTGAAAGTTGAAATTCGTGTGTTGTTTCATACTTCGTCAATTTTGCATGCATGTTGTCTTTCGCTTTTAAAAACGATGTGTTTCGACTTGCACTACTTCAAAGATCTTTTGTCTTAAATCCTCGTTAGATACATGAGATGATTTGAATCGGCGAACACCTGCATTCGGAGTATATGTTTATCCATGATGTGCATAAATGATAAACAACAAATGACGACAACACGCCAATGAAAAGACAAAAGGATCTTTCCTAAGCACTCTTCGAAATAACCTCGTGGACAAATGATAGAAATCGACTACGTTGAAATCCAAATATTAGAGAGGGGGCAAGAGAGATATTTTGACAATTATTAGTGAGCTTATATATTTAATTATAATTATATGTTAATAATTATCATAAAATTAAAGATTAAAAGTAAAATAGATTTTAACTCTTTGTTAATACGTGGTTAATTGTGTAAATACCAGTACTTAGTTTTTATTTAATGATCGACCGATTTTAATTCTCGAGAAAAAAGTTATTATGAATTAGAAGATTAAAGCTATCAGTTCGGAACTCAACCACGGTTTGTAGATACTAATAATAAAGGTACTTTCAGCAAGTATTTTGTCTTGGAGATTCTGAAGAAATACGTATAGTTTTAGGTATTATGAAACATAATTAACTTTTACTAGTGGTAGTTGGGTATATTCTAATTAGGAATAAAACTAAAATTCATTTCTGAATCTATGAAATTCTAGAATTTTAAATTTTTTTTAGATTCGTGATTGTGATTAATTATTAAGTTTAATATTATGAAATTGGATTGGATATATTGACTTAAAGTTTTGAAATTCCACGATCGCAAGAATCAAAATTTCCGCTGAGTCATTAAATTTCGTCTAAGATGTATTTATCTAGTTGACATCCCACTTAAATTAAGCTTTGTTGTTTAGATTGATTAATTTGGAATATGAAGAAGTTGTGCGTGCGACTCATACCACTATTCATTCCATCGGCCCAAATGAAATTTAAATTTAATATATAATCATGTAATGAGACACCATATTGAATTTATTAATTGCTTTTATATGCATTTGGATTGTGAGCTTATATAAGATATGATGTGTTTTCTTATACGGCCAATACCATGTCTGATGATTGCAATGCTCGGATGTTTCTTGAGAACCTAAATTAACGTTTTGCAAATAACAAAAAGCTCGAGAGAAGCATGCTTCTATTGAACCTTGTCTCGCTAAGGTATAAAGGTAAAGGAATTTTATAACGAAAATGTCTCCTTCTTGCTTTCAAACTTGACATTAGAGTTAGAGCTCTCAAAACTAGCTTGCTTGTTCACGTGGTATTGATCTCTCTTTCGGCATAATTCAATCAATTTAAGGTCAGTTATAACCGTCAAAAAGAAAAATTGACTCGTAATAAACTCATTTCGTATTACGTGCAAAAGGAAGAGAAGCAAAAATATAATAAGATTAAGAGTGCTCGTGTGGCTCCGCAATCTAAGGACAAAATAACTTAAGAAAAACGATGAGGATGTTGCAGGGGAGATTGTAGGTGCTGCTTCTGCAACAACAGTGGACACATGAAAGATTATATTAAGGATTACGTTTGATTGATATGTGAAAAAAGATACACTTCTCACATTAGTTTGTTGTGAGGTTAATTTGATTTATGTACTTGGACATAGTTCTTAGTGGCTAGATTCTAGTGTTAATATTCACGTAATTACGTCTATGTTGGATTGTTTGAGTTGTCGAACACTAATTGATGTTGAAAGATTTATCTACGTGAAAAATAACAAATCAGTCAAGGTTAAAGCTGTCGGGATCTTTTTAGATTAATATTGAAGGCTGGTTTTTATTTAGAAAAGACTTATGTTGTATCGTCGTTTAGACAAAGTTTGGTTTATGTTTTGGTTACGGACATATTTAGTTACTCGTGTTCGTTCACGAGTAATAAATTTAGTGTTTATTTTAATCTAAATAGTGTTGGTATTGGTTCTTTAACAGATAATGACAACGTATAATTATTAGATAATGTCACCTCATTTAATGAAAATATGCATGTAAAGTCAGGTGGGGCAAATTCTAAATTAACAAATGAGAAATTTGCATCCTTATGACACATGCATAAAGTGGCATCTCCAAAAAGGGAATGAAAAGTCTTGCATCTATCTATCAGATTCTTGGCCCACTTGATATAATGAGCTTTAAGGCCTACGTAGAATGTATCAATGGGAAACAGACAAACATAGGGGAGAGAGAGAGAGAGAGAGAGAGAGAGCAAAATGTTTAAGAATCTGCATTTCCAGTCTGTAAATACATACAATTTATGATCATATTCAAGACTCTACACAAAAAATTGAATCTTCATTCCTTTTCAAGTGCTCAGTCCAAAATCCCAAAGCCAAGTAAATTTCATCAATTTGCTGATGATTTCTGTCTCCAGTAACAAAAACATGAACATTACTTCTCATTTCCATCCAGCTACAGCCAGGCAGCCTCGTCAATCCTTTCTCCTTCATCTCCCTTCTGATTCTCGACACACTTTGCCACTGGCCCGCTGCAGAATGCGCATTAGAGAGCATGACAAATGAAGACACGTCTTTAGGATCCAAAGCTAAAATTTTATTAGCTACGAGTTTGCCAAGCTCCATATTTGAGTGAATTTGACAGCCTCCGAGCAGAGATTTCCAAAATACAATTCCAGGGTCAAAAGGCAAATCATTAACAAACCTTTCTGCTTGTTCAAAACGTCCTGAGCGAGAGAGCAAATCGACCACACAGGCATAGTGTTCTGGTTTTAGCAAATTTGGATAATGCATTCTCCCCCAATTGAAGTAATAATAACCCTCATCAACAAGGCCTGCATGATTACAAGACCATAGTAAACCTAAAAGCGTGACACTATTCAGTTTAACCCCTGCAAGATTCATCTTTTCGAACAATTCTATGGCTTCCCGTCCCCTTCCATTTTGTCCATATCCACATATAATAGCATTCCATGAAACAATATTTCTTTCCTGAAGTTTATCAAAAATCAAGAGACTGTCTTCCATGCTTCCACATTTTGAATAAAAACTCATCAGTGAATTACTAATGAACACATCAAGCTTACCCAAAAACTTTATTGCACAACCATGGAGACTCCTTCCCAATGCAAGTCCTGCTACGTTAGCAGCAGCACAAATAGTACTAGAAAAAGTGGATTCAGTGGGAAAAAATCCTTTCCTTAACATCTCGATGAATAAATTCAGAGCATCTTCATTGTGGCCTGTTTGGCTAAACCCACCAATCACTGCATTCCAAGAAACACTGTTTTTCTCAGGCATAGCTCTAAAGACCCTGAGAGCATCTTCGATTCTCTGCGCTTTGAGGTACCCATGAATCAAAGAAGTATAAGTAAACACATTTGGAGAGGTATCTTCAAAAACAATCTGAGATTCATCAATGGCGGTCAATTTAGCATAAAAATCTACAAGTGCGCTGCCTACGAAGACGTTAGAGTAAAGTCCCATTTTCCAGGAACAAGCGTGGATTTGTTTCCCGATGAGAAGCTGTCTCATTGCAGTTGCAGAATGAACTACGGTGCCAAAAGTGAACTCATTCGGTCTGCAATCTAAACCAAGCATCGCAGAGAAAAGAGAGAAAGCCTCTTTATGGCGGTGGCGTCGCACAAACTGGCCAATTATAGATGTGGCCGAAGCAACGTTTAGCGTAGACCTTTCGTCGAACAGTTGGAGAGCATCCGAGAACGAGATGGATTCAAACGAATGAGATGATGAAGTTTCCAGATTGCGATAACGGGTATTAGTGGAATTGATTCGAGCAGGATAATGAATAGCAAAAAGGTAATGTTTGTATCCAACAGATCGGTTCCATTTTAGGCGTTTCATACGTAAATTACGAAAAAGAACTGATCTTTCGGGGAGAATAAACTCCGATGAAGCTACCCGAAGCTTGATGGCTTCGATGGAAAAGAAAGCTTTAAAGTCAATGAGTATAATTCCGGAGGAGTAGGGAAGCTGTGCGAGCAGACAGGGTACGTTCGAGTGGGTAGCTCTCAACGTAGCTTCCAGCCTTCAGGCTTGACAGCTTTGAAAAATCATTAACAAAAGGACACGTGGGTAAAAAAGCAAGCCCCAACACAACGTCACAACCTACGACAAAAACAACCCCCAAGGTTGACAAAACAAACCCTCGTTTTAGTAATTTTAGTTTTAATGAGAAAATGTTCTCTAATTATTAATTGAAAAAATAATTATCAAATTTTCATGATTAAAAAGCTATAACTTAAATATTTTATTTTAACAAAGTCACTTTTAAACAAATTAATTTTTGACCGACTACTGGTCTCAAAAAATGAGTCCAAGTATCAATTTGTACATTGTACATTTTTTCTAGATCAGGCATCGGTCTCAAATAAACGGGTATCTGTTCCATATGAGATGTGAGAATGAATTCTTACTTTCGAAGAACGGACGCTTGATCCAAAATATATACTAAACGATATCATATTATCCTGAAATTTTTACCACATAATCGAAACATCACAAGAACATAGTATTTAAAGTGCTGTGATTTTCAACATTTTTATAATTTACTAAAACTTTTAATATAATTTTTATGAAACAAATTATAATAAATCGTACAAATTTTAAAAACATACGAAACTTTACAAAATATGTTATCCTGATATGACATTTGTGTGGTAAACATTTCAAGGTAATTTAATGTCGTTTGATATATTTTCTGGACCAAGTGCTTGTTCTTAGAGCAAACGTTTGTTTTTACACTCTTTTTGAACAAATTTTATTTCTTCGAGATCAGACGACCGATCTAGAAGAAGTTTGGGAAACCATGTGTAGAATTGAGATCGGGCGCCTGTTCGTCTGTTAAATGGTAGTTTATTAACAAAATAATAATTTAAGGACGATTTTGGTAAAAAAATACTTTGATAATTACCCAATTGAAATTAAAGACCAAGGTTTTGCACTAATCCCCTCACTGTGAAGGGTATTTTTGTTATTTGCTTTACCTCAATGGGAAAAAGGAAGGCGACTTCATTGACCAGTCAAGTTTCAATGCATATAAATAAAGATCGGGCCTTCCCATCGTTTCACCATCTGCTCCAAAAGCAAAAACCAACAGTTCAAGGCGGAGCCTGTAAATCTCATCGAGCCAAGTTCTTCTGCATGGAAAGAAAGAGAGACAGATGCGGAGACAAAGCCAACTGCCTGATTCTGCTTTCTCAAGTAACCGAGACCAAAACCAGAAAATTCAGAGAAAAGGTTTTCGAATGCAAAACCTGCAATCGCACATTTCCGTCCTTTCAGGCCCTCGGCGGCCACCGAGCCAGCCACAACCAACGAAAAATAGCCGGAGATGACGGGCAAGATGAATCAGATACTGGAGGCTATCAGAAAGAGCCGAGAATACATGGGTGCTCTATATGTGGGAAAGAATTCAAGGTAGGCCAAGCTTTGGGTGGTCATATGAGAAGGCATAGAGGGAAGATGAGCAAACGGCTTCCCCCGATTCCGACGATAGAGAAGTATCCGCCGGTGCTGACGAGATCCAGTAGCATTAGGCTTATGTTTTTGGATTTGAACTTGACGCCGTTGGAGAATGATTTGAAGGTTTTGTTCGGAAAAATGGCTCCAAAAGTTGATCTTTCTATTGTCTGAATTTGTTCCAGCATTATAATTTTTTGATTTGTTGGTCTTATAGATCTCTGTTACCTTCTTAATCAACTTACACGTCTCTCTCTCCAAAGTCTCTTTCTCTCTCTCTCTCTCTCTCTCTCTCTCTCTCTATAGAAAGAACGACATAAATTCTCGTTAGACAACTCGTGTTTGGGTAACAACATCGATGTTTCTAGTCTTATTTGACAAGATTTTCATGTTTTTGATAATTTGCATACGTCCACCGGACAATGTAAGCTAGTAACAACAAAATCAATAATAAAAGGTCTTCCAAAATCAGCCTTCCCAATCAATTAGATAGAAATTAAACTAATTTTACCGAGCGCTCACTAACATCGTAACTTTGGAAGTGTCGAGAATAGAACAATAATAATAAATTGTTTTTAAAAAATGATAAATTAACGTCAAATGCTTTTAAGAATTTCAAATATAAGCTCAATTGTTTTTTATTTTTCGAAAACAAATCATAATCTCTGACCAATGAGATCCATCTGTCTTTACCAAGACCAAGACGTCGTCGTATAAGGGCTACAAAGAATTAAAGATCATAAGGCCGGGGAAAAATCAGACGGTAGAGATCGCTCTTCCGCATTTAAAATAGTTGTAAGCGCCCATACTAGATCTCTCATCGTGTTCATTTTAACGATCGTCTTGTGCTCACGCAACAAGGGACGCTTTTCTACCTTGTTTCGCCCATTTTCGCAGTCTGTCGGGCTTGTTCTCTTCCATCTGGTACTCATTTCTCCTCTTTGAATCGTTTGCATCCTTCTTCTAATTTTTTTCGGCATTTTTGTTCTTTCGGAGGTCGATTTCATATTGGTGTTTGTCATCGTAGGGTTTTGATCTTTCGTCGTGATTGTTTACAATGGCTGCTCCACCTGCAAGAGCTCGAGCCGATTATGATTACCTCATTAAGCTCCTTCTGATCGGCGACAGTGGTACGTGAGTTTGTTCTTCTTCCCTCAATTGAAATGGTCTCGCGGCTCTGTAGGATTGTGCAATTTGCGAGAAATTATCATGGTTTCGTGCGAGGTTCTTGTTCATAATCTCTCTCTTGGTTCTTGTTTGCAGGCGTGGGGAAAAGTTGCCTTCTTTTGCGTTTTTCTGATGGTTCATTTACGACGAGTTTTATCACGACCATTGGGTTGGTGATTTTTGGACTTTTTCTCTATGATGTACATATGGTGATGCGCAATTATTCTTTGAGTGATGATCTTAGGATGTTTAACTTTCATCAACAGCATTGATTTCAAGATTAGAACCATAGAGCTAGATGGGAAAAGAATCAAGTTGCAAATTTGGGATACTGCTGGTCAGGAGCGGTTTAGAACTATCACAACCGGTTTGTGTTCTGCCGCATGGTTTGTGTCATAAGTAAATTTATAATACCGTTGTGTGAAAATTTTTATGAAAGTGTAGCAAGTATTGGTAGAAGTTTTATAAGGAGAACCAAGAAAAACTTGCACTATCCAACATAACCTACAGCTCCATCTCACCAAAAAAGACAAAAGAATTCTCAATGCACCCCACATCTACGTGGTCTTGAGAAAACAATAATGCTATTGTTTGACTTATTGTTCAGCCAAATTGAATCGCGAGACACCATTTTACGTAAATTCTCCTTAGTCAAAGAACCAAACCCCTCTACTGTATCAATCTGTCATCAAGCTTTCCCCCATCATCATAATCCCAACGAATCCCAGACCATCTCCATTGTTAAATCCAAGGAGTTAGCCAGTCATAAAGTGCAAAGACAATTTGCCTTCTCTTTGCCATGGTACACATAAAACATAGATTGGAAATGCGAAACCCCCTTAATTTGAGATTATCCATCATGCAAAACAGTGCCTACATGAATGTCCTCATAAACTAGGCCTACTAAGGGGAGCTCTAGTCTTACCAATATCCTTAAATGTGAACTAACAAGACCTTCCCTTAATCTCCTTAGAAAATAAATTTCTACGGAAAACTTTTTGAAGGCTTCCAAAAGATTTTATCTCGATCATCCTCATTTCCACGGACTCCATAAATTCTAGTAATGAGAATATAAACCTCTAAATTTTAAATCATCTGAGTGATAAATGAAGGAGATTATCCACCCAATTTCCTCCCCCCATTTAGATCTAAAAGTTCAGCCACATTATGCAGCCTTTGTCACTCGCAAGAGCATAATAATAGTAGAAATTTTGTACGAAAAGTAGGATCGTTTCATCTTTGATGACTAGAGTTAAACTTAGCTGCATCATCAAATCTAGAAGAAAATCTCTGTGTCCTTCTTCACATTCAATCTTTTTCTTGGGTGAATTACAAAAGTCATTTCCATGAATTCATCTTACCCTCGTCTTCTTCTAACTCTGAAAACAATTTTTTTAATCATATTCTACTGCCATAATAAACTTCAAATCTCCATACATAGGAGACAAAATAACATGAATCAGTGAGAAATGCTTTGGCATATTAGAAATGTGTGCAAGCAAAGCCATTATATCTTCTTTAGAAAACAATAAGCCTTTGGAAATGACTGGGATAGCTTGGTTGGTAGTACGAAAATCAGAGGCTCTGGAACCATTTCCTCGACCTAATTCATCTAGTGATAATTTTGGAAATTGTTCAATGACTCAGTTGAAATCAGACTTTGGCTGTTGCTCAGAGGGGAAGGTCAAGATTGTCTTCATAAGATTTCCATTGTTGCCACTGCCGAAGTATTGATGCTCGACACCTCCAAAAATTTAACTATTGTTAATTTCCAAATAGCAATGAGATACTTCCTTGCCTACCTCAACCGCAAAGTTATTGACGAAGCTCGCATTACCGAAATAAAATAGAATCATATGCAAGTAACTGTGAGATACTTACATGTCTCCCCAAACCTCCTTTTCAGCTATTAGGATGAACAAACTTAATTTTTCAATAACAGTTATGAAATTTTGAGGTGTTAGTGGATCTCTTTGCTATATTCCTTTGGGGGCTACTGAAAGACTAGAAAATACTCATTTAGCAAGATAGAAAACATAGTCGATGAAATGCAAAACTTGATCCAACCAATCCTCTTATTGCTAAAACCCATTTGTGCGTTAATCATTGTAGGGCATACCACAGTACTCAACTCTTCCTTTCTTCATTAATCATTGCATTCATTTGGAATGAAGACATCACCCAAGATTTGTCTTCCTCCTTCAACTGCATGTTAATTATCAGTACTCAACATGTGAATGACCTTTCATTAACGATTGGTTAACACCTTTTGAAGTTTCTAAAACCCACTATTTAGCAAATGCCGTGTGGTTTGCTGTAGTTGTTCAATCACATCAGTTTATTACTGGCAAGATGGTTGCATTAGCTCGAACTAATTTACTTATAGCACCTTCTGATATTAATAAAATTTGTATTGCTTGCTGTTTTTTCCTTTGTCATGTTAGACCATTGGGTAGTTTACTCCTGAAGTAAGTTGTTACTATCTTTGCAGCTTATTATCGTGGCGCCATGGGTATTTTGCTTGTGTACGACGTCACTGATGAGTCATCTTTCAACAGTAATTACTTTCTTTATGTTAATTCTAAAGTTTCAAATCTGAGTTATTTTATCATGTTTAATTTTGCACAAACTGAGTGGATTCTTTGCCACAATAGTGCTGAAGATTTTCACAGTGCTGTTATCGTTACACCAGGATGTGTTAAGGAGATTTCCTCTGTTGGAATGGAAATTAATCTATCAATTAAAAAATGTTATTAACTTTTCCAATCCTATGGGGTAAGAAGCTGATTTCTTCCTTCAGACATTAGGAACTGGATTCGTAATATTGAACAACATGCCTCTGACAATGTCAACAAGATATTGGTGGGTAACAAAGCAGACATGGACGAGAGCAAAAGGGTATGCTCTTTCTCTGCACGTGCATAGGCATTTGTGGTGCTACACATGGGCATTTACTCATCTATTTTTGTACATATATGCGTCAGTTTTATTCTGATTGAAATTGGATCTCTATATCCAGGCTGTTCCTACCTCAAAAGGCCAAGCTCTTGCTGACGAATATGGCATAAAATTCTTCGAGACTGTGAGTCTGATATCGTGCCTTTAGTTTAGACATTTGCAGCAGTTTGCTTCGTCTGTGCTGAATGTATTTTGTTTTGCAGAGTGCTAAGACTAATTTGAATGTGGAAGAAGTTTTCTTCTCGATCGCCAGGGACATTAAACAAAGACTTGCAGATACTGACTCAAAAGCAGAGGTAGAGTTTTCTGTTTATTAGGAAAGAATAATTTTCTCTCGCTTCTTCAACAAGTTATGCTATTGAAAATCAGTATTTCTTTATTTATTTACTCATGGGCTTGTTTGGAAATTGGAATTTAAGACACTGGTTTTCTCCCCCAGCCTTCGATATTTTCAATTTAGTAGAACGAAATGTCCTTGACTAACATTTTTTTGTCAAAAAGTAGAATTTAAAAAATGAATTGGGAAGTTTGGACTTCTGCCATGATTTTTTATTTTTTTTATTTTTTTTATTTTTTTATCTGTGATTGATCATCCTAAACATATTGCCATGTTGGATCTTGTAGCCTCAAACAATCAAGATTAACCAACCAGACCATGGAGCTGTGGCCGCTCAAGCTATTCAAAGATCAGCATGCTGTGGTTCTTAAGCGAATTGTATCCAAAGATCAATCACAACATTCTTATGGAAATCATCCGCCCCAAAAGTAATCTTATCTTAAACCAAGCATCTGGTGCTTGTTACTTTCGTTCATTTTTTTACTTCTCAAGTTCGTGTTTGATTGTTAATGGTTGAGAAATCAATTATTATAATATGATTTTATCTGCCTTGAACCCGACAGCTTTATTTTAGTGCATACTGAGTCAAGTGGAATAACATGTTGCTTATGTTAACAGTAACCCCACGCAAAGGATGTCTGAGAAAATGAGAGAAATAAAAGCAATTGAGGCATGAACGAGATGAAATTTCTGGATTTATTCTTGAAACGACGATTGAAAAATGTAAACAGAGGTATGATTGGTTGGTTCTTTTCTTCCCGGATAGTGGAAATAAAATGCTCCAATTTTCAGATTCCTCAATTATCGGAAATTGTTGTAGCATATATGGATTTATCAGCATCAAATCCAGAAGAATATTTAGGTGTTAGAAGCAGAGCATACGCCATAGATTCTGCCTTCATTTCATCACCTTCGACCTCAGCCTCCTCCGCCTCCGCGTTCTCTCTCCTTAAAGAGAGAAAATGGATCATGTTTCAAACTCCACTACCAACTATTCGAGCACTTACGCCCACCCAATTGAATTTTTACCTTGGATTCCATCTCTCACCCCATTTTCAGACAGAGAACCTGCTGAGTGATCTCAATGTTAGTCTCAAACATATTAGATTGTAGACAGCATTCTGACATTTTTAAGAATGACCAATGATTCCATTACCTGAAAAAAGGTTGTCTAATGGAATCCACATTGGAGGTGGATTCATACACAGAAAAACTCAAGGGAAATATTTGATTAGACACTGCTGCAAGACGGTAATGGAGAATAAAGCAATCCCTCCACAGCAAAGTTTGATAGCAATTGGATATGTTTGACTGAAGACTTGGTATTTTATTGCAATTTCTTGCTCAGAAACTAACACCAAAATGCACCCACGCCTCCTCCAGTACTATTATTGCAGAAATTAGTCTAAAAGCAGTACGCAAAAACCTCCGTCTCCAACTTTCCTTTTGATAAAAGAAGATTTTAGTGTACAAGCAATTAAAAGTTCCCAACTTGGATGTCATCTTCAACCTCCGGCATATTTTCCAACCCACAAAAGCACAACCCATTGTCTTAAAAAAAAAAAAAAAAACAAAGCTAAACAATCAATCCTCCGTGTAGTGTAGTCATGCGTATAGCGTGTATTGAGTTCATAATATTTGAAATACGATTAGATACCAACACCAAAATGCGAGACCAGACCCTGCTTGGTGTGGATTCCCAAACTGAGAGTCATGAAACAACATAAATTTGTCGTTTTTTTTTTAATAGAACGATGGTTGCTGATTAAGTTGGTTGGGAAAGTTCAAAATTACTACCCATGATAGGTGTTTGAATACGACATCCACGTAAGTTTTGAGTTCGTTTTGAAACTTTTGGTCATATTTGGGGAACTGAATATGGTTTTTCCATCCAACACCCGGAAATACAGAACGTAGCGTACCTCTTCTTAAACTTTTTGTTTGAGATGCCGACAATGACAGTAAAAGCCACACTCCACCAGGGAAGAAAGTGAGTCAAATCATGCAAAGATGGCAAATTATTGAAGCCACTATCAATTTAAACATTTCTTACCCGTATTCTTCCTTTCCTGTTTTCATTTTTTATCACAATTTACATCCACCTTAAGAGGAATCCATGAGTTCGTAGCCTAGTTATAGCCTTCTATATAAACAGAGTAGTTTCTGCCATTGGAGACTCTCTCTCAAGGCACTGTAAAAGCTTGAGCTTATCTGCAGTTTTTGAAACAAAGATATGATGACATTTCCGGCTTGGTTCAGAGATGGGAAGCCGTTTTTTGCCGTGATTTTCTTGCAGTTTGGATTGGCTGGGATGGATATTCTTTCAAAAGCTGCATTGAATGATGGAATGAGTAACTATGTGTTGGTTGTTTATCGCCATCTTGTTGCCACTGCTGTTATAGCTCCTTTTGCAGTGATCGTTGACAGGTCCCGACTTTAGATTATCATCTTCTACATCAACGAAACTGGATTGCAGTTTTTAACCTTTTTTTTTTTTTGGTTTTTTACAGGAAAGTTAGGCCAAAAATGACACGATCAGTGTTCATCAAGATACTGTTTCTCGGTTTGCTGGAGTAATTTCTTTGTTGTTTTCTTTCTTTCTTTCTTAATTCATTTATTCTTAAAAAGCAGTTGTTTTAACTGTCTTCTGTTTCTGTTTTCCAGGCCTGTAATCGATCAAAATTTATATTTCATGGGGATGAAGTATACGACAGCAACATATGCAGCTGCTATGTGCAATATTCTTCCAGCCATTACCTTCATAATGGCATGGGTTCTTAGGTAGCTGCCAAGAAAAAAACATAACAAACATGAAAACTATTTAAAAAAAACATGTAATTCTGGAAAACATTTCTACAGGCTAGAGAAAGTGAAAATCAAATGCCTTAGAAGCCAAGCTAAGATTATGGGAACTCTGGCAACAGTGGCCGGAGCCATGATGATGACACTGATAAAAGGTCCACTGGTTGAGCTGTTTTGGACAAGAGAGACGGCTAATCATGATCAACAAAGGGCCGAGACAAGCATTCATAACTCGATAAAGGGTACGATAATGATCTCCATTGGCTGCTTCAGCTGGGCCTGTTTCATGAACCTGCAAGTATGATTTCTGATTCAGTCAATCCTTAATTTTAGCTCACAAGTTTGATAAAATACTTAAAATCTTTAGCCTAATGGCATAGGCAATCACTCTTAAAACATACTCGGCCGAGCTTTCTCTAACAGCCTGGATTTGCCTACTGGGATCACTGGAAGGAACGGTTGTGGCGCTTGTCATGGAGCGCGGGAACAATGCTGTCTGGTCTATAAAATGGGGATCAAAATTACTTGCTCCGGTTTACAGTGTGAGAATTTTTAAAAATAAGCAAAAACCCACAAAACTCTGGTTTGAAATAGTGTTTACTTTCAGAAGCTGTTTTTGAAGGAACTCCATTGTTGATGCAGGGTATATTCTGCTCTGGATTAGCTTACTACATTCAAGGAATAGTGATGAAAGAGCGAGGACCAGTTTTTGTGACAGCTTTCAACCCTCTGTCCATGGTTATAGTTGCTGTGATGAGCACATTTATACTGGCTGAACGCCTGTATCTTGGAAGGTAATAGTCATTCATGTCTTTCTTCCAGATTACAGGCCGTGATAACGCAAAAACTCTAAAAGATAATGGCCTATTTTACAGAATACTTGGCGCCCTTGTAATCATTGGAGGCCTCTATCTTGTAATCTGGGGAAAAGGTAAAGATGAAGCTGAAGCCTCTGCGTCGAAATCTTTACCCACAAAACAGATAACTGATTCATTCGAAAATGGGAAAGCTAACTTCAATCATGAGATCACACGGACTGAGGAATTTGACGGTGGAAAAGTGGGTGATTCAAAGAATTTGACTCTAATTTTACACTAAATTTATATAATGTCTTATTGCTTATTAATTGATATAATTAATGTATTTTGTTAAATATTTATAATTTATCGAGAAGAAGAAAAGGGAAAGTACGTGGCTTAAAAATTGTAGGAAAAATATGTCAAACAGAGGCACAAACCAAAAACAAAAAACTGAACTGAATCGAACCTAAACCAAACCGAATAAAACCAACAACCGAGGTTTAAATTCTGCTTGTTTTTGGGCTTTGATATGTCCCGTTTCAATTCTCGAAATCCAAAATCGAGTCTACTCAATTTGGTTCAACTTTCAGGTGAAACAGAACCAAATCGAACCGATTCCACCCTCATCCTTACCAAGGAAGAAGCAATACTATATCAAAGTAGTTGTATCAGAAAATTTCTAGATCTTTTTGGTAGTATGCATCAATGAATAGTTCTATTCTGCTACGACAACATAAGATCATTGTTGTGAAAGAAAACAATTGAAATAAATTTTGAAATGATGATAAAAACTATATACAAGGTTCACTTTTTTATTAGAGTTCATCTTACTCGAATTCCGTTCGGGTCTGGACGGTGGACCCGTATTGTAAATTTCAACATGTTTTGTTTTTCTTTATAAATTTATGTAAGTTATAGTTGCAAAACTCACAGTTATACTTCGATCTTCGCATAGTGCTCTTATCTTCTTCCCTATTTTTGTCGGGGTTTGTCACGTATATTTTGGTGTCTCAATTTTGTGTTTATTTTTTTCGATTTGATGTTTGTTTTCAACACTTCCTTGTTAGCATTCATAAACTACTGTTTTGGGATTTTAAATGATGATTCCTTGTTTTTCTTTGTAATTTTAATAATAGATAAGACACGATATCTCGGTTAGTTCATAAGCTCCTCCCTTTCCTTGACTAGAGAGTAACACATACTATTATCACTCAAATAGAAGCTGCTAGGAAGATTATAGAAGTTCAAAATTGAGAACATAACCAGAACCTTAAACTGAGAAAAGAAGGCAATCCAACTCATCAAAATTTAGAAAATTACCATGCACCCTCTATGTCTTCCTTGACATTCTATTGCTTTTGCATTGCACTAAGAGACAAGATTTCAACAATTTTTATGACTGTAATGAGAGTTGAACTTTATATCTTGAATGTAACTTGCAATTGAGTAGGGATTAGAAGACGTCCAATAGTTAGGAGTGGCTGTGGTTTCGTCCGGTTCTAAGCTGGAACTAGACTAGACCGTAGGATTCGAGATTTTTATCCCGAATCCCAAAATCGACCATGTGAAAGATCGGGATCGAATCGAAAATTTCGGTTTGGTCCGGTCCTAGTTCTTTCCACCATATTTTTAAATATTTTTTTATTAAATGTATGACAATTAGTTTTGCAAGGTTTGATGAATCTCCAGAAGACGAGGCGAGGCAAGGTGAGCAGGCGACGAGCACCAAGGGCAAGCAGTAGTAGGAAATGAGAGGATGAGCACGATTGGCTTGAGGGATTCTGGTTAGTGGTTACTGCAAGCCAGGATTGAGGGATTCTGGTGAGTGCCGAGTGGTGAGGAGTGAGGAGTGAGCAGTGATTCGCGAGGAACTGAGGAGTGAGGAGTGAGGAACTAAGCCCTAATTGGCTAATTTTAATGGAAGGTTCGGCCTAGTTCGGGTTTTTAATCGAAAATCCGATTAAAAGTTTCGGTCTGATCTGGTTCTCAATTCTTGGTCCAGTCTTGTTCACCCCTACCAATAGTTGTCAATCGTTTAAATTTGGCTCAGGCTAACACGTTGTGAATGAATGTATCAAACCACATAAAACTCCATCATAGTTCCACCTAAGTCCTTCTTTCATCTTTTCTTCACTTTCTTCTTTGTGATTTTCATTCAATATCATTGTTGTGCAAAATCGTATCACGTGCCGCAATCAAGTAATAAAGAAGTAAAATATCGAACCCACGGGGACAAAATTAATAATGAATTTAATTTAAGTAGAATGATATAAAAGTAACTGAGAGTAATAATTAAAACAGTAAAAAAAGGTCGGTTGACACAGAAATTTAAGAAGTCAATTAATAAAACGTGGATCGAAATTGATTTCTCTAACTATGTTCTTTTATTACAAAAGTTGTAGGAAATACTGCAGTAATTGAATTAAAAGATTTAAAATATTATTTATAGATCGAGCCTTGTTACAATTCCTCAATAATTCTTACGATAATTTCCTCATTACTTATGAAAGACAAATATCATATTGAACCCGTTTAATAATAATTCTATTAATCATACAAAATTAATAAATCGATATAAAAAATACTAATTTTTGTACAATTCAATATATTTTTTAACTCTATTTATTATCACGTACAATAACAGCCTTAATATTTATTCATACTTTCAAACATTGAATAAATTAAATGTTAAAATCATATTGAATTTTCTAACGCAATTACCACAATAAAGTCACAAAAGAAACATAGATTGGTATTCTCAATTTTTACCACTTAGAAATTTAGTTCATAATAGAGAAAAATAAATAGAAAATGTTAAGAAGATAATTTATAATGAAATTTAGAAAAAAAATAGAAATTCTTTTCCATTTCCCAAACAAGTTTTCTTCTTCTTGACCATTCTTTTCCCAATTCTCCTCTTGACATTTTGCCTAGAAATGAGTGCGTCTCCTATTCTCCTTCTCTAGTCCGTCACTCTCCAACCTTGTTCCTCTTTCATATGTTTACTCTTTTCGACATTTCATTCTTTTTTTTGCTCTTTGTAATATTCAAAAAATTTTACCTAGTAACTTAACTATGTGCATGAAGTTTACGAGAAATTTTAGAGATTTATTAAATAAAATATAAAAAGAGTTAAAAAGCCAAAAATTTAGGATCAGAAGATTAGAATAATCGAAAGGAGAATTAAAAGTGTATAATTAGATTTTTGTAAATTTGAATTTAATAATGAATTAAGTGGATTTAAGTGAAGTTTAAAATTCAAGCTTCTTCAAGAAGCTTCATCTTTCTTCATCACCAAACACCCTGTTCTCTCCCTCACATTCTCCCTCTTTTCAGCCAAGAGAAAACTCATGCACTCTCCTGCTCTCTTGTTGATTTTGAAGCTTTAAAAGTTATATTTGAGTTTTTCTTTGAATGAGTTTTAGGTGTATGACCTTAAAAGTGTTAGTTTGGTTGAATATTTTGATGGGTTTATGGATTTGGAGTTGATGCACAAAATTTATGGATGTATTGCTCAACTCTTTTTCTTAAATGTTGTATATTAATGTTGGAATAACATTCATTGGGATTATTGATGGAGCAATTTTAGATTTTTGGAGTGCCTTGGTATAAATGTACAATATGTTCAAAACTGAAAATTTTCTGACAAGTTTTAGTTTTGATGTTTTTGGCCTAACCTAAGGACTTTCAATGAAAAAACTGTTATGGTATGTGAAAATAGACACTTTAAGAAAATTATGGGCTTTGAAATTGAAGCATTTTGATGTGTATAACATCAGTTATAAATTTTTGAAGTTGGTATAATGCATTGAACTATAATCCGAAGTTTGGGTAATGAAAGGATTGAATTATTCATGTTGTGTTTAAAACCACTTGGATTTGGATCCTTAATTTGAGTGATGTGAATGTATGCATCATTTTTGGATAGCTTTTGGAAATGGCTTAACTTGATTTTGTTGGACTAAGTTACCTTAAATTGGATGTTTATGTTGTAATTTCTTGTATATGTCCATTTCCATTGGCTTTGGATTTAGTCACTTGAGTAGGATACGTTTAGTAGGATATGATTAAAGTTAATGTTATGAATGACAATTTAATTGATGGAATTAAATGCTATAAAGTTATATACAATTGTTTTGGTGGAGGTTGGTATTGGTTTTATTTGGATGTAAGAAATTCTAAGTTGGATGTTTAAGTCAAATGTTTTGGAAACCTTTGTTTTGGTTACTTGGATTGAATCATTTAAATTGGATATGTTGAATTGGTTATAGGTTATAATTGTGATTGAAGTTTGTGGTTATGGATGTTAATGTTAGAGTTATGTGCTAGAAGTTTGCTATTCAAAGGAAGTGACCAAGTTGATTAAACCGCCAAGGACTCCAAGTAAATAATGATTGTATGTGTTTGTCCTATTAACCTACATCACAAGGTGTTAGAAAGTTTACATTGTTAATGGATAAAATTGGAAGTGTAGATGTAGTTCATAATCATGTTACATTGTTTGATGGTTGTGGATGCTAACTTTAAGGATGTGTGTATATGAATTGAGGATATGCTTGTTGCCAGCATGTTTAGATAAGGATACTTAGGATGGTCATATAGGTTGTGTTGATTACGTAGATTGTTTTTGTGAATTTGGAATGATTCTATTGGTTGTTATGAAAATTAGGATTTGTGAATGTCATGAGATGTTTATATGATATGATATTGAGGATATGAGTGGTTTAGATCTTATAATCACATGAATTATGTATGTTCTTGCATTCATGCATCATTATCATATTTTTAGAAATGAAAGAAAAAACTTTCATACATATGTTTTTATGAAAGATAGAATGAAACAAAATGAAAGTATGGTTCACTGGGATTGATTGCCCCCAGTATGGCTTGATGAGATTAATTGCTCCCAAGTTAACTTCGGTGGGATTGATTGCCCTCCAAAGTAGCTTCAGTGGAATTGATTACCCTTAGTATGGCTTGGTGACAAGATAGTTTCAGTGGGATTGATTGTCCCCAAAGTAGATTCGGTGGGATTGATTGCCTCTAAGATAGTTTTAGCGGGATTGATTGTCCCCAATGAAAAGAAAGAAAAGACTGAAACGAAGAACATAAAGGTAAAGAAAATAAAGAAAGAAAGAAAAAACAAAACATTTTTATGAAAAATGCATTGCATGTCACTTATACATTACTTGCTGAGCTTTAGGCTCATTAGATAAACCTTGTGATGTAGGTAGCGGAGGTATAGGTGAGAGCCTTACACAATGTCAGGATCGAGGAGGCAGTTGACGGGACATGTCCATAGTGGTTTTGTATTTTGTGTTATTAGAGTGATTTTGACCCGTGTGCGAGTCTGTAAGACTTTTGTTTAAGATTTCATGTATACGAAATTATGGGTTTGAACACTTTGCTAAAATATATTTTAAGGATATGAAAATAGAGGGTTTTGAAATGGATATAGTATATTTTGGTGAATTAAAGTATTAAAGGTTTTGGCTTTGTTTTTGGTTTGAAAGTTGACGTTTGAGGAAGAAAAAGAGAAGAGAAAACAACAGGTGAGGGCAGCCGATCGATCGGTCGGGGGTAGCCAATCGATTTGCCAAATTTCTCATGCCTAGAATCGGCACCCTCTTGGGTGCCGATTGATTGCTCAATGGTGAGTGATCGATTGGCCCCTGGTGATTCTTTGGCGATCACTCCCAAAACGTGAGGCGATCAATCGGCCAGGATTAGCTGATCGATTGGTCCTTTTGTGCGTTTGGGCATAATCGGAGCCGATTAGTCGGCTCTCCTTTAGCCGATAGATCAGCCGATGATGTTCCAATGACAGAAGGGTGTCGATCGATCGCGTACGATCTCACGATCGATCGGCCAAGGTGAAAGCTAAATGCTTTGCCACTTGAGCGCTGTCGATCGATCGCAAAATTGTAGGCAATCGATCGGCCGAGGAAAAAGCCAAACGTGTGATACAGAGAACTGCCAATCGACTGCGAGGGTGTAGGTGATCGATCGGCCATGCGCACTGTTCATAACAGTGTGTGAAAAGAAAAATGAAAAAGAAAGTTTTAAGAGAATTTCACGAACGTTTTCCACGAAGTTTTGTAAATAAAGTTTAGACGTTTTTAGTTCTTTTTAAATATGTAAAATATTTTCCAAAAATTTTCTTACAAAGTTTTACAAAAAGTTAAGTTAGTAATAATCGAATTATGGGTCGTGTCAATCTCCTCTTTTATTTGCCATGATTTTCTCCTTGCATCAAGATTCATTATCTTCTCCCTCCTATCTAACTTGAATTTGAAAACTAAATGAGATTTATTTTTTCCTCACAAAATTTAACTCAGTAGTCATTTCTTTTCATTCTCTAGAATCTTTCCTTTTTTATGCTTGATTGTAGTCCTTCATGTTATTCTTTAAAATCTGATTCATCAACTATTTAGCTTCCATTTATAATAAATATAAATTTTGAATGAACATGTCCTTAAAAATATCAAAAACATAAATTCATAAATTCCATGTAAATCTTATGTCCTACACAATGTTGTAACATTATATAACAAAACATGTATTTTTATTTATTCCATCATTGATTTTAAACAACAAACAAATAAAATAATCTTCTATAATGACTATTTTACAAGAGTTATGAATCATTATCATCAAAATTATGAGTAATGTTATATTTAATTTATTATTTTATTGTCTATACATAATTGCTGACGTGTCAAATAATAATTGATGTATTAAAATATAATTATAGTAATACATGAATTATTTATAATTTATTACATTAAATGCACCTATCATTATTTATCACATCAATAAGTATGTTTAGATAGTAGAATAATAGAATAAACGTCACGAAGTTTTCTAAGCATAATGCTTTATAACATATATTTACTTTGAAATATTCTCTAATTTTCCAACTTTAATTGCATTAAAATAATCAAAGTAATTATATGACATGGTTGATAAAACTTTGAATGCATAATCAAAGATAGGGTAATTAACAAAAACCTTTAAGCTATAGGGTCATTTACAAACTTGTCCTTAAACTATGTTCGTTAAAAAGATCACTCTTAAACTATGATCCGTTAACAAAACAACTATTGATATATAAGTATCCACTAAAATTGGTTTGTGCAGGAGCCCGATCTTGGAGAGCGAGATCCCTCTCCATAAATTTTTGCCTAGCAGCGGGAACTCGCTCTTCAACAGCGGGATCCTGCTCCCTTTTTTCTTATGAAGTGAGATCTTGCTGTTGCAGAGCAGACTTTTGCTCTTAGACACTATCTTTGGATCGGGATCTCACTCTCTATAGTGGGCTCTTGTTCCAGAATCAACCGCTCCATGGACAATATATAAATAACACGATTAAAATCTCTCTTATGCATAATTTTTTTTCCCTTCGCCAAATCTTCCCTCCACTCGTTGTTTTCATTTGGAGTGGGATCCCCCTTATAAAGGGCAGGATCTTGTCCACTATCTTTGGGCTAAGTCTACATATTTTTTTTCTTGAGTTTTATCTTAAAAAAATGTGAAAATACTTCTAAAATTGGGAATAATTTTCTTAGGTAGTCTTGTAAATGAAAAAGAACCAAGTCTTCACATAAATCTGAATATCTTTTATGGATTATTTTCAAATCTACTTGTCTAATTCGTATTGAAGTTTTACCCATTTGATTTCTAGGATGAAGCCATGCCATTTTAAAGATCTACAAATTGATGCTTTGAAGTGGAGAGAGAGAGAGAGAGAGAGAGAGAGAGAGAGAGAGAGAGAGAGAGAG
>CM039518.1:6083201-6256819 GCA_022433055.1 Begonia peltatifolia
GAGAGAGAGAGAGAGAGAGAGAGAGAGAGAGAGAGAGAGAGAGAGAGTGTGTGTGTGTGTGTGTACGTGCTTGCGTGAAGACATTCAGAAGAAACATAGACAAATTTCATTCGATTCAGAGTGGAAATGGACTTTGAGGATTTAAGTATTTATTGGAGTATAGTGGTGAGATGGAATCAAAAGTTGGCTCTCGTTAATCATTGTAATTGTGGATTGAGATTCATCCAAAGATAAGAGTGGTGGAAGTGAAGTTAAAATGCTATTAAAATTTATTAGGCAATAGATAGAGTTACATTGTAGAAATTAAATAAATAACGTAAAATCAGCTAAAAAAACAATGTGCATTGTTTTTAGAGTAGAATCTCGCTGCAAATGAAAAAAAAAAAAGAGGGCGGGGTTCACAAAATCAAATTTTAATATATATTTAGACGACAAATGTTATTTTGTTAACCAGTCATGAAGATGAGTTTGTTAATAATCTTATAATTTAAGGATTTTTTGTTAATTACCTTAAAAGATAATAATGATTTACAAACTAAGCATTAAAGTAGACTATACCAGTGAATGTGAACATAACGAGTTGAGAAATAGTACGCTAGCTGTTGAAATAAAGGTAGTGAAATTATTTTAAATAAAAAGGATCAAGGGAGTGTTGTAAACACCACTAATTTTATAGTAAATAAAATTTTAAGTAAATTTTTTGTATTTATCGAGATCAAATTATCCCACGGTCATTTCTAATTCCGTAACTAATCACTATATTGGTCAAGTGCTCAAAGTTGATAAAAAAGTGTAAACTACCCCGGTGGTTGAAAATCAAAATAGTTTTTGATAAATTAAAATTACTTCAGAGATAATATTTTTCTAATGTTTAAATTTCAACTAATAATTGAGTTTTTTTCTAGTTTGGTTCTTATTTACGGTGTTGAAAACTCAAAGATAATTAAAAAAAATATAAAAAATAAGGGACACTAAAATTTATGTGAGAAACCTAAAACAAGAAAAAATTTCAGACAAATATGAAAAATCAATAATTAAAATTCGTATAATGATATATTGTAAATAAAATTATGATATGAATATTTATGTACTTGCCAGCCCACTTGCTCGTCAACACACATCATATTTAAATAAAAAATTTTATTTTAATTATATTTTAAAAAAATCATATTTAATGATAATAATTATTACATATTAAAGGATTTAGTTAGAATAGAATTATTGATTTTCCAAACTATAATCAAGATCGGATCCATAAGTCTTAAAAGCAAACACAATAATTTGAGTTTGGAAAGAGAAAAAGCTCAAATTAAGGAGAAGCCGATTTGGAGATTTCAACTTTAAGGAAAGATGTTGATGTCAAGGAGAAAAAAAAGGCAATTAGAGAAGGCTGCAAATGAAAAGAAGAGAGCATGCATGGATTACAAGAAGTCAAGAGGAGAATTGAGAAAAGAAGTTTCAAAAGAAGAAGAAGAAGAAGACTTTTTCAAGAGAGAGAAGAATTTTTATTTTCTTTTCTTAATTTCATCATGAATGCCTCTAATTACCTTTTGTCCATTATTAACTAAATTTTTAAGTTGTAGGAATTGAAAATACGAATTTATGTTTTCTTTTATGAACTTGTCGTGTAATTCCATTAAAAGATTCAATATGATTTTAAGGTTTAATTTATTCGTTGTTGAGAAGTATAAAAAAAAAATACTAAGATTGCTATTGTATGTGACAATAAATAGAGTTAAAAAATATATTAAATTGTGCAAAAATTAGTATTTTTATTTTAATTTATTAATTTTGTATGATTAAATAGAATTGCTGTTAAACGAGTTTAATAAGATAATTGTCTTTCATAAAGTAATGAAAAAAATATCGTAAAAACTAATCAAATAATAACAAAACTTGATCCATAATGATATTTTAAATCTTCTTATTTAATTGCTGCAGTATTTTTTTACAGATTTTGTAATAAAGGAACACAGTTAGGGAAATCAGCTACTATCCGTGTTTTTTTAATTGACTTCTTAAAATTTTGTGTCAACTGACTCTTATATTATTTTAATTATTACTTTGATTCACGTTAATTTCATTCTACTTAAATTTAGTTCATTAATTTTGTCATCTTGGGTTGATACTTTATTTTCACTTTATTACTTAATTCCGACACGTGCATTAATATATTGTAACGATTTTGCACGACAAATTACACATGGGGTTAAGGTATACATTGGATGAAGTATAGTTAGACTATGATTATGTCTAAATATTCATGCATATACACTATACATTTCTTACATAAAGAGGTACAACAAATAATTAGACATTAATAAAAAAGTCTAGAAAATTTTGTTAGCTCAGAACATGGATGAGTGTTCATGACTGTTGATAAATGTTGAAAGTTGAAGTTAAGGTCGTGAAATTAATCATGTAGAGTATTAATACATAATTAGATGTAATATCAATTTAGTTTGGTTAATCCTTATTTTAGGATTCTTGTTAGGCTTATAAAATTTACTATGTGGTTTCATTCGATCTCTCATAGATAGGTGGCAACAACTAAGCAAATCGAATTATATTGTTTCTTTGACATTTGTCTTTGTGTAAATTTTTTGTTAAATCAATCAAACCGTCAATTTTCGTGTCCTATTTAGTGATTCCAAAATCTTTCGTCGGGTAGATTAATATTTTTTCTTCGGGTTTGTTAAAAGAAAATTCTTAAATCGTTTAAGTTTTCAATGAATTTTAGAAATTTTGTGTCACGCCCAAGGATTTTGGTTAGGTAAAATAAATTGTAACCTGTGAATTTTGTCCTAGAGTTTGAGATTTTTCTCGATTGTGTTTAGGGAATTTTTGTTGAATTTTAGATAGTCAAAGAATTGAGCTTTGTATAATTTATTTAATATATTTTCCCTTATAAAAATATAGTTAAATAAAATAAAATAAAATAACTTTAATTTATTTAATATATAAATATAATATAGTACAATATTTATATAATAAATAAATTAAAGTACTTTTATTTTATTTAATTATATATATATATATATATATATATATATATATATATTTATAAGAAAAAAGAGATAGAAATCTCCTTTCTATCTCTTTTTGCAAATATTTTTGCATTTGTCCTCACGATTAGTAACGCAGATAAGTATCTTCAAGTCTTAGCTTCAATCCCTAGTAGTATCTCAATTTCTAATCCATTTTAATTAAATGTTGATTTGGAATTTTGAAATTAAAAACTTGAAATTGTTGATTTATTTTATGTCATTTTGGTAAATTTGAAGTGTTTAGAGAGGTTGTAACATTGATTGGAGGTGAAAATTGACGAGCCAGATCAGATTTCGTGTTTCTGGTCGCTGGAAATTGAAGCAACAATAAAAAATGATGTTGAACCCACAAGGAATTAATAATATTAAAATTGTAATCATCAATTTAATTTAATTTTAATTTACGTAAACAATAAATGTTTTTATTGAATAAACTAATAAAATAATAATAGTAAATTAAAAATGATTTAATTTTAATCAATTAAAACTTAGAACTACGACTATTTGCAATCCATTTAATTACAATGCTCACCTTTCCCAACTGATTAACCGGATGAGTGAGTTAACTGTAATTATCTAAATGCCTCTTCCGATGATCGATTAGAAATTTAAAATTTACTACATTACTACGTGAATAAATAATAACAAATCATAAAATTGCATGTGTATTTATTTCTTACATAAATTCTTGGTTTTCACTTGATGTTCACATGTTATCATCATGTTTGTGTCACAATTAGAGATGAAAAATGAGTCAGTCGAATGGAGTCGAACTTAAAAAAATTTAAGTTATCAAGTCTGACGAGTGTAACGAGCCACGAGCCCAACAAATCGAGCTGACTCAATAAGTCAACGGAACAAAGTCTAATGATTGTAAGTTCACAAATTTAAATCTCTTAACTAAATAGAAAAATTATAGAAGCACAATTAATTAGCAAGAATAAAATATAAAAAATAAGAGAAGACAAATGAATTGTTAACTCGGTTCGTCTAATATTGTCTCTGTCTCCCTACTTCAAGACTCTCATTTGAAAATTCTTTTCAATTTCAACTTGTAGGAATCAAAGACAAAAAATGGAGACTATTTGTTCAGAAACTTCAATCTATTTTTGAGATTGATTATAATGTTCTACATTTCTTTTCCATTAAGCCTTCTTTTATAGAGATACATGGGAATTGAGAATTGAATAAAAATACACTTTTCATCCTCAAAGCACATAAAAATATGAAAAGTTTTCTAGGAAATACACATCACACTTAATAAACTTTTTCGGTGATATCAAGTTGTGATCTAAGAAACTGAAACTTGTCTCATGACACAACTTTTGTAAATGTATCATCTAGTTGGTTTTTTGATTTGCTAAACTTCAAACCAATCTCGCCTCTTGATTCAACTTCGTTAAGGAAATGATATTTGGTTGCAATATGTTTAGTTCTGCAATGTTAAACTGGATTTTTAACAATTACTAAGGCAGATTAATTATTGCAAAAGATTTCGGTAGGCTCCAACTATTTTTCTCTCGTATCTTCAAGTATTTTTTTCAACCAAATGACTTGGTTAGCGTAAACCGCGGATGGCATATACTTGTGCTAGAGACTCCGAGAAAATATAGTAGATCCTAATAGGAGATAGACTAGATATGCTCCTCAAATTGATAACCTATTTCATTATTATGTTCAGATTCATGTTTGAGTTGTTGTCCAGCACCTACTTTAACAAAATAGTCTCAATTCTTCTTCATCCATGGCTTCCCTTGCAAAGTTAACTGTCGAAAATAGAAATTTTTGTTTCTTTTCGTCTTTACTTCAAATAATTATAATATCTTCTCGCAATAACATATTTTATAAAAATTATTATCAAAGCACGAAAAATAATCATTTTCTATCATTTGCCCAACACACAACAAATTTTTATCAAGAGAATGAACAAGTAATACTTATTTAATAAGTTTGATAGCTTTATTTGTTGAGATTAGTATTGTGTCTTTTCCTTTATGTTCAACAATTTCTCTATTTCACATCTTTATTCTAGTCTTACTTGAGGTGTAGTTTTGTCAAAATTGTTTCATTAGAAGTCATATTGTTACTACAACCACTATTAATAAACTACAATTTTTCTTCTTGAGTGAGTGCTTGACATGCGAAAAACAAACGCTTATTCTCCTCCTTTTCTTTAGAATAATGAGCTTGATTATTGTTTTTAAATCTACAATCATTTTTGACATGTCTAAACTTCTTACAATATCTGCACTGAGGTTTCCCAGCATAATAGCAATTTTTCTACAAGTGATTCGTCCTTTTGCAAATATCAGAAGGTGAAAATTCTCTAAATTTTCATTCCCACTTGTTCTCTCCATAGTCATAATTTTTCTAATCTTTTTGTGCTTTTTCCTAAAATCTTTGTTCTTAAGACTTATCATAGATTGAAAAGCATGCTCAAAAGAATTATCACCTCTTCTTGCGAATCTTTGTTCGTGAGCTTGAAAAGAACCCATCAACTCAATAATAGTTGTTGCAAGTTGTTTGACTCCTCGATTGCAAATCATACTTTTCAGGCAAACTAATCAAAATCTTTTGAAGAATCATTTTATCAGTCACCTCTTCACCGAGACCCCTCATTTGATTAACAACTTTAATTTATCTAGAACAATATACTTTCACTTCTTCGAAGTTTTTTATTCTCAAGCCTTGAAGTTTGATAATCTTTACCTTTTCATTTCCTTGAAATTCTGTCCGCAGAATCTCCCATATCCTCTTTGAAGTTTCAGCCATCATCAACCTTGGAAAGATTGATTCAGAAAAAATTGTTGAAGGAAGAACAATGCTCTTGCATATTTGTTGATCTCTTGCTTACTATGGGTTGAAGTTGAGCTTTCCTCTATTGGAATCGTAATTCCTTTTTCTACTACAACTCTTTGATCTTGAGATAAGAAAAAGTCTTTATTTTGATACTCCAATAATCGTAGTTCTTGCCAAAAAAAAAAAAGGAACAGATGATGACGCTCCAACGGTTGTCATTTCGACCCACGGATAAATCTAGTTTGCTTTGATACCAATTGTAGAAAATCAAAAACAAAAAATAGAGCCTATTTGTTGAGAAACTTCAATCTAATTTTTAGATTGATTCTAATGTTCTTCATTTCTTTTCCATTAACCTTTCTTTTACGGAGATACATAGAAAATTGAAAATTGAATAAAATACATTTTTTATCTTCCAAGGCACATAGAAATATGAAAATTTTTGTAGGAAATACACACCATACTTAATAAATTTTTTAATACAACTCCTCACATTTATAAAATTGACCTTTTGAACGTCAATAAAAAATCTTACAAGACTCTTTCTTAGGGCCCTACCTTCACTCATCTACTGAAATATGAGAGTAGTCTAAATACGAATGAACACAAATCTTGCACTCTCTCAATCAGTAAGTTCTCAAGCTTGTGAAGTAGAAGAGGTATAAAATAGAATAAAGACTTAGTTATCAAATGAATTTTGATAGCACTTCGTTGCGATTTTTAAGTCTAGTGGTTTGCACAAGGCTGCACTTCTCTATTTATAAAGTCTACAAAAAAGAAGTAAAGCAATCAACACATCCTTATAGTCGGTCGATGTGTATTATTTTGAATGTCTTTCAACAACTCGGTCAACACTGGGTAGACTGCACGATCGACACTTCTTTCTGACGGTTGACACTTTTAACTCTATGTTATTTTGACGAGTGGCCGAAACTTTTGAACTCTCTATGATTTTTGAATTCGATCATGCGGTTGATAGTTTTTTCTAGTGGTCAACACTTTTGAACTCAGTATGATTATCAAATTTTGTTATGTGGTCGACACTTTCTTCTGGTGGTTGACACTTTGAAATTCTTTGTGATTTTTGAATTTAGTCATGCGATCGATAGTTTCTTCTAGACCGTCAACACTTCAACTAGAAGGAACTTCAAAATGATTTTTGCTTACCCATTTAAGTTCTATGTGCTTCAAACTAAAAATACTTGAGCAAACTTGTTAAATTAACCAAATAGCACTTATCAAGGGTATTTCCAAAGAGCATAATAGGTTAATAAACAACTTAAATAGATTACATAGATAATTATTCATCATCAAAATACTTTAAAGCTTAAATCATTTTAAGCTAACAATTTCTTTTTTTTTTTTTTTTTTTATGACAAACATATAGAATTCTAAGTTTTTTTTTTAAATTTAATCTCCCCTTTCACATCAAAAAGAAAGGCAGAGTAACAATTGTTTTTAGACTCGCCATAGCCTTGCAATGTCTAGAAAAAATCCCAAATACATCATATATAATAATCATATTGAAAATAAGTAGAAGTGATATGGCAAAATAAGATAAAAACAAGAAAAATGATCGATTTTAACCATATACTATACTCATAATTTCAGCTAGCCCCCTCTACTAAAAGAACTGACAAACCAAACCTTATACTATGATTTCGTTATCGGCACTAACCATCTGTCAACAATTCCGTTAAGTTTCTATTTAAAAAACGAGGGGTATTTAAAAAAATTTTCAAACGATATTTGATTTATTTGTTTACTACATAATGAGAAAGTAATCTGGAATGTTTTGTGATTTTGGAACACTTGTATGATTTATTGTAATTTTATTTTATTTTATTTTGTAAAAATATTATAATAAATCATACAAGTTTTAGAAAATCACAAAAATTTTTCATTATCTCCCTATAATATGATGAACATATGGTAAAAATTTCAAGTAAATTGAATATCGTTTGTTATTTTTTTAAAATTAATTTATAAAGTAAAGAAGGAACTGACATTAATTTTAAAAAAATACTAACAAATATTTAATTTACTTAAAACTTTTATCATGTATTTATTACATCATGAGAAGATAATTGAAAAATTTTTATGATTTGTTAAAACTTCTATGATTTATTATAATATTTTTATAAAATAACAAAATAAAATTACAATAAATCATACAAGTGTTCAAAAGTCACGAAAATTTTCAAATTATCTTCTTATCATGTAATTAATATGTGGTAAGAGTTTCAAGTAAATTCAATATTGTTTGATAATTTTTTAAAATACGTCTCATTTTTTTAAATAAAAACTTAACAGAATTATTGACGAAAGGTCAAGGCAATCATAGTACAGAATTCGGTTTGTCAATTTTTTTAGTAAATGGAACTACTTAAAATTATAGGATTAAAATTGATAGTTTTCCTAAAAACTATCAACTATAAAACATCCAAACAATATTAAAACTAGGTAAGACAATTCAAAATAGACACATGACATACAAAAGTTAATCAAAGAGAATAAACTACAAATGGATAGGCAGCGAAGGTAGGCACATCAATGACTGGAGAAACATTAGGATCTTGTGAAGAAGAGGGAGCTGCATAGAGAGAAGCGAGCCGAGCCGAGCCTGGAAAAGTAAGCCTAACGAGCTGAGCCTAATGAGTCTGCCAAGCCTAACGAGCCGACATAAAAAAATTTTTAACCCGAGCCGGCTCGCGAGCCACGGGCCTAACAAGCAGAGCCGAGCCGGCCCAACGAGTTTAACGAGCGGAGCCTAATGAGCTGAGCGTATATAAATATTTTCAACTTATATTAATACAATATAAGTTTTTCAAACACTTTACTATCAGTAAATAATAAAAGCAACTTGAATTGTCTAAGTCGCTATTTCTTAAGGGTGATCGTGGTTGAGACGGTCCAATTTTTATAGAAATTAGAACCGGACCACAAAAATTCGGTATTAAATTTTTGCATCAATAAATCCAAAAAATTTTTCAGGACCAGGCCAGATTTCAAGTCTCGGTTCTGATCCTCCTGTTTTTCTTTTCTTCTTCTCTCTCTCTAAATTTGTTTGCAAATTACAATTTAAAAAATTTTTTCTTTTATAACGTATAACGAGATAGATGTAAAATATCAAAGTCAAAGTCACAAGAAAAAATAAAAAAAATAAATAGTACATGACACAATGTAATTAAATAAAAATTGAAGTAGAAAAATAATCAAATATACACTGTAAGGATTAGATGTTTTCGCTATCCACTAATTTCCACAGTGATTACATTTAGTTCTGAAATTTTTATCATCGTCATCGTTAACAATATTAAAATAATTTCAAACATCAGATATCTTTGTTTTTTCCCTTCGAACACTAACACTAGAACTAGTAATAGGAGAAATCAAAACCGCATAAAATCTTAAAAAGTTATCAAATATTCAATTTTCACAATGATATATAAAAAATCACTAAACAAAAGAAACAATGAATAAATACAACATCGTGATCATTACTTGATTAAGTCATATAGTCACCTAATTCAAACAGCAAGCAACATGGTGTTTTATAGCAAAAAACACAACATTTTCTCAGCAAAATTTGTTACGACCCAAAAACTATAGAGTTCTCAAACCGCGACTCACTAACTTCTCTATAAATTTTTATTTTTAAATCAATTGACAACGTTTTGAAACACTTAGACATTTTGTAAATCATTTAAATTAGTACCGCATTCATTTAAATTATTATTAAAATTTAAAAAAAAATAATTTTTTACTATTCACACACTATTCACGTGAACAGTGCTACACTGTTCATGCACTATTCACTTGAACAGTGTTTTGGGATTGATTGCCCCACTCCAGCAAGTGGGGCGATCAATCGCCCCAAGATCGCCCTTTGGGGCGATGTAACGCCCCACTTCAGCAAACGGAGCGATCAATTGTCCCTCGGGGCGATGCAACGCCTCATTGAGGCCTCTAGAGAGTGGGGCGATGCATCGCCCCTTTTGTGCGATACATCGCCTCCTCGACACACCAGAGTTATTTTGATTTTGCCCTTTGCAGAACCGAATATGATTAATTATAATGAAAGAAAATTAGAAACGAAAGTCTGAAAGAGTTTTCTTTCCTTCCTGTTGAGTCTGGCGCCGCGAAAAATAGAGAGCGATGAGGAGAGACAAACAACGAGGAAAGAAGAAATCGGCCGATCGGGGCCGATTTTGACGAAATAAGTCTTAAATCGACCATCTTTTTGATACTCGTCAACTTTGTGACTAAAAATCCCGCCGTAAGTCAAAATTTCTTCTCGATTTTTTTAGTTAAATGTTGTAGCAGTACTATAAACGTTGATTTGTGCAAGGGAAAAATAGTTTTATTTGTAAAAAAAGTTGAAATTACCGGCCGTTGGCAGAGAAGAGGAGCAGGTTAGCTTGCGAGCCTAGTCCGCCGAGCCAACGAGCCAAGTCGTTGACTTGCTCGTTTGCCTCGGTCTCTGGCGGGCTCAAGAGCAGAACGTTTAGACTCGGCTCGGCCCGCCTCGTGAAACCGGGTCAAGCTCGGCTCGTTACTGTAGCGAGTCGAGTTGGCTCGGCTTGCTACAGTAGCGAGCCGAGCGAGCGTGCTGGATCGCCAGCCCGCTCGTTAAATATCTCTAGAGCTGCATCCAATAAAATAGGTAACATAGCTCTAGACATCTTCTCAAAATTAAGATCAAACCTAGAAGAAACCTCAGCCTGAAAGCATGCTAATGTTGAAGCTTGATCTTGAAACCTATAGACCATGTCAGTGCAAACACTGGATAAGCAGTCAAGCTGAAATTAGATACAATTGTTCTTCGACTATAGATTGTCCACCTCAAGATGCAGAAAGATAATCAGAATGAGGAGCTAGACGAGAGATAACTAATGAGCATCGATCGTCTCATAATTAGGATGTTCAACTATTGGCTCAAATGGACGAACAGATAATACACCTTGAGGAATAGTTTTGAATGACCAAACATCATCATCATTTCGCGCAATCCCCATTCTGACAAGAGTACATGTAGTGTAGGTGTCTACAATTTTTAGTGACTACAGGATCTCATACTAAGAAATCTCCTATCTATTTAATTTAAAAAATTTCATAAAGAGGAGATTGAATGAGAGAAACTTTGCACAATTTCTGAAGACATTCTACACACGATTAATAATGATGTATCCCATATTGAAGCGTTCAGTCGATATTCTCAAGGCTGTTATTCTTTTGCTTAGTGATAGATGTTGAAAAAGAACTCTAACCATTAATGGCTTTGATATATTACGTCTCGACAGTGGTTCGGTTGTTTATGGATATAATTTAAAGTTGAATTTTACCCTTTTGCGACGTGTTATGGAATGCATAAACTTATCGATAAATTTCAACCAAAAATTTGAGTACAGTGATTGAAAGATTCATGTGTCTGGATTTTTGTTATTCCAAGGCACGGTGATAGTGTCTGATGATTTGAAATTGAAGGAAAATGTTTTACCTGAAAGCCATAGGTTGAAAACTGATAATTCATTCAGGAATTATTAGAGTATATTAAGACTTGAGGGTCAAATTGGTAGACTGACATGAATATAAAGCGTAGCTAAACTTATAATTTTTAAGGTTCAGCATTTGAAACCTATAGATTATTAAATCTGATTCATTTCAAAGAGCAAATGAGATATGATTTACTCTGGATATTATGACTGGATTGTCGAGAACTATGAGGAGGAATGATATTGTTTGAAGTTTTATTATTTAATTATTTAATTTGTACGCTTTATCTTAGTGAGTGTAAAATTATTCCCTGCTGAAGTTAAATTGGCTTTAAACAAAGAATGCCGTCTAAATTTGCAGTCATCTTTCTAGTCCAGTTTCAGACTAACACCGAGAAACTTTAAAGTTTAGAGAGCCTTGGAAGAACTTTGAGCAGTAAATTGAAGTGATTGATGGTTGAACGTTCAACATAGATCTCTAAGGAAATTATGAAATATTTATTAAGGATTTTTGGTGATATTAAAATGAATAAATTTATTATTTGTCGCATTTGTTTGTAGTAATAATTTCTATATAGGAGGATAGATAAATTGCTCCTGTTTTGGGTGTAGCCTAGGAGACAAATTACTTCCATTTGTGAAAAGAATTTATACCAGTTTAGACTTAGGTGAAATTTGAGAGAGATTTTTTATGATAGCCCTTGCGTTGGGATGAGTTTCAAGAAAGGGCGATAATCAGGCTATGTTAAATTCAGAAGAGCTGAAAGGTTCAAATTAATTAAAGATGGATTAAAGCAATTCAATGTCATTATGAGTTATGCAAACCTCTCAAGGAGAGAGGTTCAAATTGTTGCTATTAACGAGGGCACTGACTTTGTGGCTTATAGAATCAATCTACCCTATAACTAAAATATATGTATAAACTGTACTGTAGTTAACTCCAAATTATCTCATGGACTGGTGTACTTGTCCAAGGGGGAGCTGGGGAGAATAATAAGTTGTGGGATTAAAGATATGCGTCGATGAGAGATACCCTTGGTTTGAGTTCAGTGGAAATATCACATATACTTGGAAAATTGGATCAAGGACGATGACAAAGTATCTTATTTGTCCCAAGGCACACTTGAAATTGTTCTAAATTTTGGGGATGAAGTTTTCGAATTGGAGGAAAATGTGATAACCACTTAACATTCAAAGAAGTCCCCCATGCAGAACAACATGGGGAAGAAAATCCCCACTTTCTAATTGCAGCAAAATATTCCTAAAGCATCAATGGGGGAGAGAAACATTCTGATCTCTAATTTCTCACTTCTTTTCTCCAATGGAGTTGTCTGTGCGCTTCTGCTTCTTCTTCTCCGTCGTCGAAGCTTTTCTTCTATTGTTAGAGCAATAAAAGACCTTAAAAGAAGCATATTTGATGGAAGATTTTTGGGAAAATTACTAGAGAATGAGGCGGTTAATTATTAGAGCCATGATGTTGGGGCTCCGGTTGTTGTCGTGGAAGAGCTCGGTAATACAAATTTTTTATGGTTTCATTTTTTCAACTCAATTTTCTGCCGTTTAATGCTACTGGTCAATTTTGCCGTCTTTTCAAAAAATGTTGATGTTTGTTTGTTTCACATTTTTTATCAGGATAATAGAGTGACTGAGAACATCTAGAGATGTTTAACGTCGGCTCGACCTACTAGTGTAATGGCTCGATCTTAGTCCGGTCCCATAAGGCGGGTCGAGTCGAGCCAAAGGCTGGGCTCGCGAGCTCACTAGGGACCGAGCCAAGTGGTTTCCAAATGTTGGCTCGGCTCGCTATGCTCAGTTCATTAAGGCTCGTTGAGTCGGCTCGGCTCGTTTAACTCGTGGCTAACAACCTAGTTCGGGTTGAAATTTTTTCAGATTGTCTTGTTACGCTCAACTCATTTAACTTGTTAGGCTCGGTAAGCCGAACTACTTCTGGCTCGGCTCGTTCAACTCGTTTGTCATCTCTAAGAACATCCATCTCAATCCACCAATAAAAAAAATTAGAGTTGTTTGTAAAGGGTTTTTTTTTTTTTTTTTAATTTAAAAGGGGATTTCAAGGATATGCTTATCATAACCTGGATACAGGCCTAATAGAACACCGAGCTGGCCGACACGATTCTCAGAGGACCCGATCACCCAATTCAATACTTGGTTTGCAGCAGATGAATTGAACATTTATCAAAAGCCAAAAGTCAAAATCCACACAATGATTACAAATATAATAGTGCGATAAAGTAAAAATAGTTCAATATAGTCTTAATATCCAAACTTGAATATAATTAAGTTAATCCTATACAAACCAAAATGTAAGATATATCCTCACCAGGAATTCAACTAAATACTCAACAAGGAAAGTAAATAAAGGAAACGCTTCTAAACTCCATCTATTATTCTTGTTCTTTCCCGGAAAAGAGGATCGTTTGGAGTAACTCACTAACTTAGTAGGAATGCTATATAAATGTATGTAAAATTTATTTTACCTTTTCTTTCACAACATGATGCGATATTAAAATGGATTTCAAACCTCGTATCATGAAAACTCATTTTGAACGTTTTACAAAAACAGACTCCAAGAGCCACAAATGAGGCATTAAATTAGACTTTTGCTACATATATAGACGATTAAGCAAAAATATACGATCATTGTATTTATCTTATCAAAGTTCATTTCAGTAAAAAAGGAGGGCCACCCAAAGAGCCCTTCAGCACATAAACATAGAAAGACGTCAACTAAAATCTAGTAACATCTTATGAGCCAGAAAGAATAAATAAACAACATGCAGTCCGAAGATCCAACCTTGTTATCTAAGTTGTCGGTGAAATATGGTTATCTACAAAGCAACTTGTATGAATGATAATCAACAAATAATATCCTTATCAAGTTTAGGGATTCGAAACTCAAGGAGCGCCTTATCACCGTCCTATTACCTATTTTGTAACGTAAAAACATAACACCCTTCATGTAGTAGAAAGTGTATTGGGAGGTCCTGCTGATACTTTGACACCAAGACCATCTGAAGTATCATGATGATCAATCATCTATCACAACAATAATAAAAATCATGCGTCAATAGTAAACGTGTAAATCGTACATACATACATGTAAAAATACTGACGCGTTAGCGATCAGGCCCTGTTAGATCTTTATATGGGTGACAACTCACCAAAATAGGTTTTATAAAATAGTGATGCAAACGCAGTGCAAATAATATAAAATCTCTACCTTTACGTCAAACGCTTCCTTTTTCAATTGGAGGGGCAACCTCAGCGACTGGCTCAAAGTCCTCGAAATTGTCTAAGCTTAAAACAAAAATAAGATTATGATTATCTCACTAATCACTAAGGAAAGGCACTAGGATGAGTTTTAAAATAAGACTAGGAACTCAATCTATAACACTGTAAACAGTCGTGCACCTCGGCGACAAAGTTTCCTTTAATTAAAAACCTTGCGGTCGACACTTACAGGGGGGATGTCAATTCTTTGTAGCTGTCGAGTTCCAACTCAAAATGAGCTAGCGGTGGACACTTCATCTTAGAGGTCATCACTTCATACCTTTTGGGTTAAATCAACAAATGAACTAACGGTCAAAACTTCTTTCTAAAGTGTCAACGCCTTTTGCAAAATAAAATGTGTGTGATCGACTCTTAATTCCTCTCTATTTCTAGTAGGGTTTGAAGTGTGTACCGACCACCCAGAAATCAACTTTTAGGCAATTTTCAACGACGGGAAGTCGTGAAAAATGTCATCCAGTGCCCTTTTCTCACCTTCAATTGACTAGATAACTTAAAAAAGAAAAAAACTAAGCTTACTCCATAAGACCAAAACAACTCTCGGGCTTGAGTTTCCAAACTCGAAACCGGTTTTTAAAAAACTCAAATATTTAAACATGAAAAACAAAGAGAAAATGACTTACACTCGAAGTTTTCCTTCACAAACACTACTCTTTGAAGCCTTTCGATCATTTCCTTAGCCTCGAATTCCGACAACTCGCACAAAACGGAACTGCTCATTCTCTCCCAGTCTCTTCCCTTTGGCTGCTATAAGGTAGTGTGAGAGTAGAATTTCCAAAACTTATTCTAATAAAATAATAATTCTCCTTAATTACATTTTTATCCCACCAATTTAATATCTTTCTATTGTACCTTACTTTATAATAAACAAAATTTCTTCAAGTTTCCTTCTCCACAATCCAAACCTACTCTAAATTTCATATGAAAAAATTTATTTCAATTCTTATCCACGACACGTGAAATTTAACATATTATAAAAATATCTATTTTTACATGCTTTATGGTTACAAATTTGATGTGACATTTTTCCTAGTAAGAAGGGCGCTACTATGATCCTTGTGCGAAAGCCGTCATCAATAGAGGAAAGTTTGGTGCATGAAGACCTGAAGGAAGCTTCCGTCCCTAAATGGCTTACATGGTACCAACTCCAGGGACGAGTTTGTCTGAGAAGTAGATCAACCTCTAAAGTATTCACAAAGAGATATTATTATATATGAAATGCATGTCAGTGGGTTCACAATGCATGAATCAAGTTGTGGTGAAATTCCCAGTACCTATTTTGGTGTAGCATAAAAGCTTAATCACTTGAAGGTAACGAGGCTTAAGCATTATGGACTCAAAACACTATTAGACATTTCTATATTATTTGAGTTTTGGTGATTGGTATACCCATTTTGAGATGAGCATTTAATTTATTTTCGACACTGTATAATTTTCTTTAAAATTTATTTTGACACTTGTGCTCTTATAAAATGACATATTCATTCTATAAGTTGTTAGTTTTCATATTATGTATATATTTTTCACTAAACATATTTAATTTAAACATACTCAATTAAAATGTATTAATCACTTTGGTCATATTAATGGAGTTTGATCTGGTAGTCATGTTTTTATTACACACATTCAACTATTGGAGAATGCGTTTGTTTGTCGTTAACTAAAGTAATGAGACAACTAAAAGTCATATTTTAAGCACAAAATCATAAACGCGATCAAGGTTGCCATGTTTGTTGCGATCACTTGAATATCTTCATTATTTATAGTGGTTATGGATGACCTTATAATTTCATACAACTGGGTCTATGTTAAGTATCTACCACGTTATAATAGGATATTTTAACACTTATCTTTCTTATGGTTTTTATTAAATATTTTATACAAGCATGGTCATTACTTGTTTTTAAATTTAAAAACTAAATATAAAATTTTATCCTTATTGAGTTTAGTCGACTCACCATAAACCACTCACTCTTTCAAATTTAAATCAAAGTGATTCCCAGTTGCTAGTGTAGGAGTAGAATCAGAGACTTTTTCCTTGGCTGATTTATGTCTTTAAGAGACTATATTTTATTATGTAAGGTTAACATTATAGTTCGAATTTTATTTTTAATATTATTTTCGAACAAATATTAGACTTTTTATTTCATACTATTTTAATGCCACTATTAGATGTTTAATATTGGGTCTGTCTATAATTTGAATTTAAATTTTTTTTGGCTGATATTTAAGATGTTTAAGATAAGAGTTAGGAAATTTGGTCAGTTCTCGAGCTAGGTTGCTCCTCATTCTGCTTCGGAGCCTTTGCAGGTCATGACACCTAAAGTCACTAAAAGACACGTTAATCAAATTTTCTTCAAACTATCTTTATTTTAGACAAAGTTAATTTTGAGTAAGTTTAGAGTAGAATCATGGAAGTTTATTTGTTTTTTTAGTTCTTATATTTGATCTTATCACTGCTTTATGCAATAAAAGATAAATAATTATACACACTACCTAATCTTACCCAAGAAACTTCATTTAATTTAATTGACATGAACACTTTCATGACATAGATAAATAAGGATGTCTCATATGTTCTCCGATAAGAATAATTGAGTGTTTGTTTGAAGAAGAAAAAGAGAAGAACACTACTCTAAAGCTTCTCAAATATATTTCTATTTTTTCTTTTTTGTTTGACAATAAAACATTTCCAACATTTTATAATAATTTGTTTGACTTTTGACATTCAAATAATTAAAACATATTTAAAACTCATAATATAAAATAACATTTATTTTTAACCATTCATTACTAAAATAGTTGTAACTTCTTCTAGAAAACTCCAAACGATTTAAAAATTGAATAATTAGAAACTAAACATCTGGGTCATCGAAATCCATATGTCATACATTTAATTTGGTTGCCGTTTGATCCTTCAAATCTTCCTTGAAACAAACCTAAAAAAACTATTAGTTTTTTTTAGTTTAATTCTAAAAAAATTTCTCTCTTAAACTCAAACATTTTTTATCCTTCATCCCAATCATCTTCTTGAAGTTTTCAAACAACATCGTTGGTAGCGTCTTTGTAAAAATGACCGCCACTTGGTCATGACTAGCAATGTGACTCATTCGTACTTCTCCTTCTTTAATGTGTTCTCTAATAAAATAAAAATGAACATCTATATGCTTACTCCTCTCATGGTGAACCGGATTCTTTGCCAACTCAATTGCTGATTTGTTGTCGACTCGCATTTCGATTGCCTCATGTTACTGAAGATTCAATTCATGTAGCAAATTTCTTAGCTAAATTGTAAGACGCACACACCAAGATGCTGCCACATACTCCGCCTCGCATGTTGACAAAGTCACAATCCGTTGTTTTTTTGAAAGCCATGTGAATGCTGTGCCTTCCATAGAGAACACGAATCCTGTTGTACTTTTTCGATCATCTACATCTCCGCACCAATCACTATCAGAGTAAACAATTAGCTTGTATTCGTTCGTCTTTGTATAGAGTAACCCGAGTGACTCTGTTCTTCAAATGTAGCAAAGAATTCTCTTAATAGCTTTTAGGTACGAGTGTTTTGGATCCTCTATGTATCGACTCACTACACCGACACTATATGCAATATTTGGCCTTGTGCATGTGAGATACCGTAGACTCCCAACCAAACTATAGTAGTCGCATTTACTTAATCTCCTCCCTCAAATTAGAGAGTTTTGTACCGAGCTCCATCGGTGTTGCTACCAGCTTGCAATATTCTATCTTGCTCTTCTTCAAGATGTCCTTCACGTATGCTTTTTATAACACAAAAATTCCAGATTTTCCTTATCTAATCTCAAGACTAAGAAAATACTTTATTAATCCCAAGTCCGTCATTTTGAATTCTCGCATCGTGGCTTCTTTGAAATCTTCTATCATCTTCTCGTTGTTCCCCATGAAGATAAGATTATCAACGTAAAGAGCAACAAACAACAAGTTCTTTTCTTCTTTCTTCACGTACAATGCATGTTCATATCAACATTGTATGAATCCATTCTTCTTGAAGTAGGTGTCGATTCAGGTGTTCCATGCTTGAGCCACTTGCTTTAGCCCATATAATGTATTTTTTAACTTCAAGACTCTGCTCTCCTTTTCAACTTTCATGAATTCTGGAGATTGGTCAATATAGACTTCTTCGTCAAGTACTTTGTTTAGAAATGTAGACTTCAGGTCCATTTGATAGACTGGCCACTCAAATTGCGCCACTTAAGATATAAGAAGTCGAATCGTCTCCAATCTTGCAACTGGAGCAAAAACTTCATGATAGTCGATCCCCTCCTTTTGTATATAGCGTTTTGCAACTAGGCATGTTTTGTATCTTTCAATCTCTCCTTTGACATTCATCGTTTTCTTGTACACTCATTTTACTCCTATGGGTTGACATCTTTCCGGCAACTCCACCAAATCCCATGTTTCATTTTTTTCGATTGCCTTTATTTCTTCATCCACCACGGCTTTCCACCTCTTATCACTCACGACCTCCTCAAAAGCAATATTCTCCGTGTCTGCTAATAAACAAACCAAATGCACTTTGTTTGTCAAGTCATATAAATCTTGTAGACTCCACATCTTTGGTTGTCTAGGCTCTTCTTCGTAGTCGAATGCTTGAGAGATTGTCGGTGTGATTATTGGTGCAGTGATTGATGGTTCTCCTTTTTCTTCATCTGGTGTTGCCTCCTTTTGGTTCTTCCAATCCCATATCGTTTCTTCATTCACATGTACATCTCGGCTAACCACCATCTTTTTGTCAATTGGATCAAATAGCTTGAAAGCCTTCGTCTTCTCATCATACTCGATGAACACATACTTCTTGCTTTTATCATCAAGTTTAGTTATTCTTTGGTCTAGTACATGCGTGTAGGCTACACTACCAAAAACTTTAAATTGAGATTCAGTCGGTTTATAACTGCTCTAGGCTTCTTGTGGTGTTTGATTTGCCAATCTCATATGCGGGCATTGATTATGCACTTATGCGGCCCATTGCACTACTTCAGCCAAAAATTCATTTAGCATGTTTTTACTTTTCAATATTGACTTAACCATATCAAGAATCGTTCGATTTTTTCTTTTGGCTATACTGTTTTGCTGAGGAGAGTAGAGTGCGGTCAAGAACTTTTTGATCCATTGTTCCTCACAATAGCTTATGAAGGCAGCCGACATGTACTCTCCCCCTCTATTCAATCGCAAACCCTTGATGTAAAGACCAATCATCTTCTCCACTGACACCTTGAATTTTTTGAATATCTCCAATGCTTCCAACTTTTCCTTCAAAAAATAAACTCAAATCTTCCTTGTGTAATTGTCAATGAAAATGATGAAATACCTCTTCTCACTAAGAGACTTTGGTGTGATCGGGCTGCATATATCGGTGTGTAGCAACTCGAGAGATCTCCTTGCACGATATTCCGCCTTATTTTGAAATGTATTTTTCGCTTGTTTGCCGAGTATGCATCCTTCAAAAAACTTCTTGATGTAGTCCATGTCCGGTAGCTCATGGACCATTTCCTTTTTTGCTAACTCTTTTAGGCCACCGTAATGTAAGTGCCCAAATCGTAAATGTCATAATCATGCTTTGTCCTCCATATTTACTTGCAAGTATCTTTCTCGCACGTTTTTAAACTTGAGTTTGAACATTCGATTCTCTGTCATCTCCACATGTGCGGGTAAGCGACCATCTTTGTCTTTCAAGTGCAACATTCGGTCTTTCATGAAGACTGAATGTTACTCTTTAAGTCGGGTACATAGTAGACATCTTCCATTGTTCCTTTATTTTCATCTTTTTTGGAAAAGTATAGTTTTCCTCGCTCTTTGACTTGGCCCTTCGACGCATCTCCAAAAGATACGTGTCTATTTTCTATCTCTTGCATATCAACAAAGAGATATTTGTGTCCACACATATGATTGCTAGCACTGGTGTCAAGATACCATACTGTATCGCTATCCAAAGTAGAACCTTTTTGGGTCATCATGAGAACACTGTCATCCTTCATCTCATCTTTCGCAACCAGATTCGCATTTTCGTTCACTTTCTGTTGGAAATAACTATAACACCCAGGATTTTCCGCTAAAATAGTTTTCAGAAATTCGTATTGGTAAACGGCGTAGTTGTAGTCGGAATCGAAAGCAGAGAATTTGTACTAGTAAATAAAAGATATTTCGAGGCTAATGGGAAAGGAAAAATTTTAGGAGTTCGACCGGAAACAGAATGAATGACGGTTTAGCTAATGGATTAAAGAGTGAGGGCGAAATGGTAATTAATTTGTTAATATATATATATATATATCTGTGTGTGTGTGTGTGAAAGTGATCACAGAATACCTTCGGTGATCTCCCTCCCAACGCAAACTGTAGAAATTGCATATGTAGGATGTGTTTGTTTACAGTATTTCATTTTTATACATTACTTACTTAGCATTAAACCAATAGTTGAGTTCTGTGATGTAGGTGACGAAGTAGCAGCGAGTGAATATCCCGAGCATGCCTAGGAGTAGGAGGTAGTTGGAGAAAGACGCTCGTGGGACGATCTGGCCGGCTGTTATGGCAATTTTGACGTGGTGTTCATAGGTACGGGTGTAGAGGTCGAGTCGGAGTCGTTTTGAGTCATTTTGTAAAGAAAATGGATTTCAAATGTTTAGTAGTAGTTTTGATATATATAGCGGTTTTGAGTTGATTGAAAATGGATGGTTTTGCAGATTTTAGTATTGAGTTGAAATGAGTCGTGTTGGAGGAAAATTTGAGGTTTAATGAGGTTCTGGAGAGGAAGTGTCGACCGAAATTCATAGGTGTCGACCGGTCAGTGTAAATTGGAAGGTGAGTGTCGACCGCGAGGTTCAACCTGTGCGGGCAGAGAGAAATGAGGTGTCGACCGGTGACCGTGGGTGTCGACCGGTTAGTGTAAAATCAGTGAAAGTGTCGACCGCGGGGTTCGACTTGCGCCGGTAGAGAGGATCGAGATGTCGACCTGTGAAAGTAGGTGTCGACCACTCTCTGAGATGAGTGTAGAAGTGTCAACCGGTGTCCTCGGTGCCGGCCGACGAAAGACCCGAGAGAAACGTAGTGTCGTTCGGCGCTTTCGAGTGTCGACCGATAAAAAACCCGAGACAACTCAAGTGTCGATCGGCGTTTGCAGGTGTCGACCGGTCTCTTTATCTTTATGTTTTAAAAAGTGAAGTTTATTTAAACTGATTTCGCTGCGATACTGTTTAAAATATTTTCAAAAATATCATTTTAAATCGAGGAACAAAAGTTTTAAACTTTATGCAAATTCTTACGATACGAGTGAGTAAGTGGAAAACTGGGTCCAAGGTGGACCGGGGCGCTACAAGTTAGTATCAGAGCAGTGAGCAGACTGGAAACGGGTAGGTTTTCGGATCGTTATAGAGATGGTATCGGGGTCGTTACAGAGAGTATTAAGGTGTCGACCGGTGAGGCAAGTGTCGACTACTTTTATGATGTGTGTAGGAGTGTCAACCGCGGAGTTCAACCGGGGCGGGCAGAGGGTATTAAGGTGTCAACCAGTATCCCTAGTCATAATGTTTCGAAAAGTGAAGTGTCATTTAAACTAGCTTTCGATTGAGCCTTTCGCTGCGATGATTTTTAGGCGTTTTCAGAATGTCGTTTTAAGTCGAGGAACAAAAGTTTTAAATTTGATACGAATCTTATCAAGGTAATGAATAAGTGTACGGTTGGCGACCCGGGTCCGGGGACGACTCAAGGGCACTGCAAAGGTGGTGACAGAGTAGAGTGAGCCAGAGACCAAGTGGGTTTTCGGGGCGCTACAATAACACTCTTTTGCATAGTGTTCATACTTGTCGTAGTTGTAACACTCGATATTTGAGCGATTGGACCGACCACCTCTTCCACGACCGCGTCTTCACCCACACCAATTTTGTTGACTGGTCTCGCCCTTCTCTTCATGATTATTTCCACGACCACGGCCTCCACCGCAACCAAAACCATGACCACCACGGCCGCGTCCTCTTCCTCGGTTGTGTTGCGCATACATTGCCTTATTCTCCTTGATAGTCGCCTTCGTTTGTAAGGCTTCCTCCAAGACTTCTAGTGTCTTCTTCTTCTTTCTTTGTTCATGTGCCTCAAGAGAGCTCACGAGTTCATCGACGGTCATCTCTTCTAAATTCTTCGACTCCTCGATTGTGCATACAATATTTTCAAAATTTTTGGTCAATAACCAAAGAATTTTCTCCACAACCCTTGCATTCGTGAGAGTTTCTCAATTGCGTTTAAGTTGATTTACCACTATTTGCACACACATGATATAGATTGATATATCTTCCGACTCCTTCATCTTTATGGCCTCCAATTCGCCTCGAAGAGTTTGAAGCCGCACTTGTTTAACTCAGTTGGCACCTTTGAATACTTTTCGCAAAGTATCTCATGCTTCCTTCGAAGTTGATGCACTAACAATCTTTTCAAAACCTGACTCATCTACCACTTGAAACAAGAGATAGAAAGCGGTCTTGTCCTTCATTCGCATTTCTTTCAACGCTTTTAGTTGATTCGCTGTCAAGGTGTTAATGTCTTCTGACTCCGTGAAGCCGATTTCAACAACTTCTAATGCATCTTGTGCGGCAAGCAATGCAAACATTTGAATACTCCAATTATCATAGTTTGCCTTGGTGAGTCGTGGCAACGGAATTTGTCCCAATGATGTGCTCCTCTAATTCGCCATGCTCTGATACTAATTTGATAAGAATAATAGAGTGTTTGTTTGAAGAAGAGAATGCGAAGGATACTACTCTAAAGCTTCTCAAATATATTTCTATTATTCTCTCTTATTTGACAATGAAACATGTTCCAATATTTATAAAAGCATGTTTAATTCTTCACATTCAAACAATTAAAACATACTTAAAACTCGGAATATAAAACATCACATTTATTTCTAATCCTTCATTACTAAAATTGTCATAACGTCTTCTAGAGAACTTCAAACAACTTAAAACGTGAACCATCACAAATTAGACATCCGGGGCATCGAAATTCATAGTCATACATTTAATTTGGTTGTCATTTGATCCTTCCAATTCTCCTTGAAAAATACCACAAAAAACTGTTTGTTTGTTTTTTTTTTTAGTTTAATTTTCAACATTCTCTTCATTCGTCTTGTATGATTTTACAAATGAAGAGGTTTACTACGGAAAGCGACCTCCAAATGTTGGTAGTAGATTGAATTAAAAAAACATTGTTTGTCTGGACGTCGATCCTACTGGTCAGAATTTCCTTTCGAAGAATCACCCAGTATTTGTTGAATCCTTTTGCTTGTATCACTGCCACTGTCCAAAGCATTCTTCTTCTTCCTCTTATTCTTCTCTTCTAGGGTTTCCGAGTACCCTTTGAAGAACTCCTTGTTTTCCTTCTCTAGCTCATTCCACACTGTTTTACATAGAGAAAAGTTCCATAAAATTATAAGTAGATCATTTTCTGAGTTTAATGTTTGATTGACTGACCCGTGGAGGTGATGACTGGTATGATGTTTGCGTGCTCAGAGAGAGCCTCCATGCACTCTTCTTTGGTCATGTTGAATATCAGACAGTGCTCTATTAACTGGTGCACCTGCATGGATCATCATATCCCCACCATACATCTTAATTCATACGATCATGATTGATGATAAACCAAAAGAAAGAACCAGGTATTAAAGAGTAAATAGCTTTAAAAATTTTAATGTAAAAGGGAAGGAGGGATCGATCACAAAACCAGATGAACATAGGAGGCTGGCGAGTTGTCCATGATATTATGTATTTCTTCTTCTCCTACTGAAGATTTGGCTGGAGAAAACCATATAATATATAATATAACCACTCTACAGATGAGTCCAAGACTCCAAGGTTTAACAGGGTGGTCCATCGATAATACTGGTGCCGGTAAATCAATGTGGGTAGGTTATGAAAGTACTATAATTGAATAAAAATAATTTTAAAAAATTTAAAATTTCAGACACTGTTCTGGTGTCCGAACTCCCAAGTGAATGTTTTATTTGTTGCCAGCGCTTGTTCTGGTTGAATGTTATGCAATTAAGCATTCTGGTTAGTTGTTTTTTCCTGATATTTCTGGTACAATATTCTTGCTTCTCCATTATTTTCTGGCAAGCCTACCTCCTCTGAGAGAGAGGGTGAGAAGCCAGCCAGCTATGAGATAATGATGATGACAATCTCTCTCTCTCTCTCTATACCTTATTTGTTAATGGGGCTCCCCTCCAGGTTCGGGGAACGTTAAACTCTGTGCTTGTTCAATCACTGTCGACGTTAACAAGGAAAACAGTGGGGCTTTGATTTCAGCATCCACTCTTCAAAACGGGTAAGGCCTCCATCTTCTTCCCTGCCACTAATGGAACGATTCTGTTCTCTTCTTCGACCAAACCTCCTTTTCTCCCTTGTCCGTCCTGCGGCTGTGGTCCGTTCACCTGTGCTGTCAATGTGGGTTTCTCCATGTGGTCTGAAAAATGCTGATGGGATCGCTCACTTGAAAATGGCGGATTGATCCATCAATTCATTATTTCAAAATTGACTTAATTAAGATGATTATAAACAGTTAACTAAGGTTGAACTTGTAATATTTAGTTTCCAAACTCACGTAATATGGCAAATACCACTTAGATGGGATGCTTTTGAGCATTATGTCTCTTTCCAACATCAATCATAACCTAATTAACATCTTAAAGTATAAATCTTTTAACAATATAAACAACACATGATTGCATGATCATTGTATCTTTACATATCATATTTTAATAAAAGCTTCCTGGATAGTACCATACTCCTTGAAGTCCCACTGATCATAAAAATAAACTGAAATTTTTAATATTTTGAGAAATATAAAACAGAAAATACGTGCTCATAAAATAAACCAGAAAAAGTTAGGGGAGATAAGTGGAAGGAGATTTTGAGTTATTGGCGGAGATTTTAATGATTATTTACTCAATTTACTTTTAATTTATTACATGGAAAGAGATTATGTGTTCATTTTATTTAGAGTATGCTAGAGTTCGACGACGTGATCCAATTAGGCTGGTAGCCTGTATTGTAAATCTCAATTAAAATTTTTGTTATTTATAAATTCATGTAACATAAAGTTACAACACTCGCAGTTCTTATTTGATCTTTATAATAGATTTATTTCTCTGCATGTGATTTTTTCTGGAAAATTTTTTTCACGTAAATCTGGTATCCCATATCGATTTTTTTTTTTTTTTATCGTTCGATTTCTAACAAGTAGCAATAGAGCGAAGTTGAAGGTTTCTGAAAATCGGTTTGTGATTTATGAGAGGTATTGAAAGAATTTTGGGTTTGTAATTTTACGTGTGTTAAATTTGCAATTTTCAAAAAGTTTTACCCCTTGCTATATCTTTGCTGCCCGCTGACTGTGGAGAAGAAGAAAATGTTTTCTTTTGCTTTGGTTTTGTGCGTTTGCCGTGGGCTGCATGAAGAAAAATAAGAAGAACAAAAGAAGCATAGTATGATTGCTGTTTGCGCCGTACGAGAAGAAAAAGTGAGAATTTTTTGTTTCTTCTTGCGATGTACTATTCTTTTCTTCGCCAAGAGAGAAGCAGCCTAAGTTGCTGCCGATCTTAGTCTTGTTGTTGTCGGAAATTGGCTGAAGCAGAAGTTTTTGCCATGAAGAGGATTTGTCTTGGTGAACAATGATGAAAATCAAAGTAAAAATTTGGTTGATTTTCAATATTAAAAATATTTGAACTCTGATTTTTGGCTCAATGAAATATTTTTGGATTATCTTAAATTTCTGAATTTTGGTAAAGCTTATTAGTTCTATTTTTTAGGTAGATTTATTCAAATTTGTGGGAGCTAATTCTGGTTGGCATATTCTTGTTTGGCTTCAAATATTTAGAATGAAATATTCAAAAATTGAATATTATATTGAAGCTGTTTTTTGAACGATTGGTTCGTTTAGGTTTGATATCCCATTATGGATCGGAATACGAGGTTTCAATTATTGCAGGTAAAGATGCAAGATTTGCTCGCATAGATGGAATTAAACAACGCGTTATTTGGACTTAATAAAATGTCCATGCCTTTAAGTGAGGAGGAGAAAATTCAAAATGATCGAAAAGCTCTATCTATGATACGTCAACATTTTTCAAATCAAATTTTGTAGAACGTTCTGAACAAGAAAATTGACGCCGAATTATGGGTAGAGCAGTTGTGATGAAGAAAACTCTGATGAGTAAATTGCTTTTAAAGCATCAGTTATAATCTCATCAGTTAATAAAAGATAATTCAGTTGAAGAGCACTTGACCACAGTCAAGGAATTAGTTTTAGTTTTAGAGATTATGGGATGCAAATACGATGAGGAGGATGTCACGACTCGAGAAACCCTTCGGGTTTTTGGAGCGTGTACACTTGACATAGAATGAATTTCTTCTTTAAAATATACAAAATATTTTAAAATTTCTTTTAAAAATACGCAGCAAAATCATTCATGTTTTATTGGAAAACCATTCGTTTAACATCACCATTTAAAACCCAAAGTGTAAAAAGGTAATAGTTTTGTTTTAAAAAACTGTGTTGGCCAATTGGTCGGCTCAAAGAGACGACCGGTCGGCATCGGTTTTGCCAACCGACCCTAGGTCGGCCATTGAGGACCAATCGACCAGCACAGTTTTTTTAAAAAAAACTATTTCCTCTTTACGTTTTAAGTTTTAAACAGTGATGTCAAACAAATGGTTTTCTAATGAAACTGCTACGTATTTTTAAAGAAATTTTCAAATGTTTTGAATGTTTTAAAGGAAAAATCCATTCTATGTCTAGTGTACACGCTCTGAAAACTCGAAGGGGTTTTCAGGTCGTAACAGTTATGGTATCAGAGCCTGTACCTAACCGAAAATATGGCCAACAAGAATGCTGGACTCCAAAAGGGGAGGTGATTGTGATAACCCAATTGTGTACCATGGTTGTACCACCGGGGAGGCCCTTGAGGGAAACGCCGGGAGGTGGCAGGTCGTTACGTAAACAGCAGGGTCGTCACAATCTCATATCGCTTGGGGAGGTATATGGAAATAAAACATATATAAATGAACCGTTCCAATATAGCAATAGCAGTATTATGTTGGGTGACCGACTGGGAAGTCCTCACCAAACAAATCTGTGAGAGGAGGATATTGGGTTATGCCCAATCTCTAAAGCAGACAATTTTTTAATAGGAAAATGGGTCATTACTGAAGATCTGGGGTTGATTATACTTTGCTCGTTGTCTGCTTCGTATAGTACTTTCAGATATACGATCTTATACAATAGAGAAAGTGTATCTTTCAAAATGGTTTATGACGTCTTGTTATCAAATGAAAAGATGAAGCAGACTGTTGTTGGATCCGAATCTTGTAGAGAGTGACTTGTCCTTTGGGATAGAACAAGAGAGTCAAACAACAAAGACAATAATAATGTTGAAGGTTCGAAGGGCAAATCAAAGTTAGGGAATCAAGATAGAATTGTAAGAAGAAGGGGTACATTAAATCTGAGTGACAGGAGTTGTAGAATGTTAAGAGAGCTACTGAGAAGAGGAAGCAACCGATGACGTCCAGTGATGCTAATGTCGTAGAGAAGATTATAGTTACAGAGGTCTTATTGTTGTGTCAGAGAGAAACTCAAAGTTAAACAAAGACCACATTCTGGATATAACTTGTTCATTTCATATGAGTTACAATCGGAATTGATTTTTGACATATGTGACAGTCTCAGAAGGTGTCATGTTAATGGGTAACAACACACCTTGCAAAGTAACTAAGATTGGTACCATCAGATTCAAAATATTTGATGGAGTTGTTAGAACATTGGGTAATGTGCGACATGTTCCCAAATTAAAGAAAAATTTGATCTCGTTGAGTACTCTGGATGCAAAAGAGTACAAGTAGAACTTTGTAATTGAAGTTGTAAAGATCAGTAGAGGTGTTCTCGTCATATTAAAAGAACACATGAAATCTTCAAATTTGTATGTGTTACAGGGTTCTACAGTGACGAGTAATAAAGCTGCTAAGATTGTGAATTCATCTTCTGAGAAATTGATAGAAAAAACTTAGAAGAAGTCTGGTTCTCAGGCGAGGTTCAAGTTGGGATCAAAGAGTATATTAGAGACGGTGAGTCAGCCTATTACTGAAAGTCAGTCACCAATTTCAATTTCTCATCAGAGTTGTATCGCAAAAGGAAGAACCAAGTGGAAGGTTAAAGCTCTGGGGTAATATGATGAATTGTGGGTTATGTGTTGAGGGTAAACATTTCAGTGGAGAGTCATTAACACATTTACATGAAGTTTGTTGTGACAACTCTGATAGCTCAGTAATACCATGGAAGAGTAAATGTAATTTCTTCTTGAGTATGTTTTTCAAGTTTAAGTAAAGCTTAAACTCGATCAGTATCGGTTACTGAGTTGGCCCATTAGAGGCCTTGAAAGAGAGGGTTATTTTAAATGGAGTTTTGTAGATTTCTTTCTTTGAACCAGAATTTCTTTGAAAATGAAAACTGTTAGAGTTCACTGTTCTAGATTTGCTTTGGGTTAGACAGAGTAGCTAGTGTTAGATCTCTCATTTGGAATTCGTATCAAAGTGCAGATTGTTAGAATTCGATGTGTCTCGAATTCTAGTTATGTTGGATCAGGCCTATACATCAATATTAAGGTTCGTGGTTTTCCTATTTATTGATGCTTGAGTAGTAAAACTCAATTGTACTTTGATTTTCTTTAGTGAATTTCTCCTCTCCCTGTGGTTTTTCTAGTTTAGGATTTTCCACATAAATCAAACAAGATTTTCGTATTTTTAGAAAATTAAAGTTTTTGGAAAAAAGAAGGAAAAAAAGGAAACTTGTTCTCCCTGCCATTCGTCTTTTCTTGAAGATTTGTTCTTCGTTGTCGTGCAGTTGCCATAAAAAAACTATTGTCCTACTCATGGAACTTCAATTTTTCTCTGTCTTTGGTTTGTCAGAGTTGAGGCACCTTCACGCAACAGGTTCGTCGTCAGAGGGTTTTCATTAGTCTTCATAGATCTACATCATTGTTTTCCATTCTCGCTATCTAGCCATTTCGATAAGGGCTGCCACGAAAGTGTACTTTGCAAAGTTGAATTTTTTGCCAATAATAAAAACTATTGAAAATTTTTGGAATTTTTGGAAAGTTTTTAGGAGATTAATTTGATGATTTGGGGCAAATTTGGAATGGAGGAATATCTTAAAATTAGATATTATTTTTCTATTGAATTTGAAAGGAGGTTTGAATTTCGTAATATCAGTGATTATTTTGACGATTTGATTTGATTTGATTTCAAAATGAATTTGTTATCATAAAAATATCTTAATTTTGGGGATATTTTTTGAAACATTGTGATATTCATGATTTCCACTTCAATTTAAGAGTTAATATTTTGTTGAAGCGAGTGACTTGTGTTAGATACTTTGTGAAAATGTGTTTTTTTGCAAGTAATAAGATCTTTGAAGTAGATCTTTCACTTTTGAGTCAATATTTGATATTCGATATTTCTTATGATAGAATAACGATAATAGAATTACAAAAGTTTGAAGAGCATATTTGATATGGTAAGTTAATATACTAGTTAAGATTTGAACGACGTTTTGTGGAATTTGAAGATGTAATTATCGTGATTTAAATGATTTAAAAATTAAAACTTATCAGCATTAGTTGTTGAAGTGTCCCACCAAGGACCTGTGTAGAAGAGATAAATTTGAAGATTAGTTCCTTATAGCTAAATTCATTTTGAGATGAAGATTGTCAAAATTCTGGATTTTGAATTCGTATTTGGGTTGTGCTAACGAGCACGAGTCATAGGTCTCCTTCATAAAATTCATGTCAATGTAGATATTGTTAGACTTCGAATTGATCCAAATTCTATGTGAATCAAGCAATTGGGCTTGCATAGTAGATTTCAATTAGGCTTTTATTTTTTCTATAAATTTATGTACGCTATAATCACAAAACTCGAGATTATATTTCAATTTTTATAATAGATTTATTCCTCTGCTCGTGATTTTTTTTTCTGAAAGAATTTTCCACATAAATTTGATGTCTCACATTGATTTTTCTTTTTTTGAAAGAATTTTTCGCATAAATTTAATGTCTCATCTTTTTTTGGTGAGGACCTTTCCTTTTATTTTTCTTCTTTTGATATGTATATTTATATGGACTATTAGATGTTTTAGTTTTCTTGCACAGTACTTCCATCAATATATTTTATTGCACTATTCTATATTTTATGATCATTACGTGAACTTCTATCTATCTTTGATGGGATATGTTTTGAAATTGGTTTCCAAGTCTTTTGTTGTGTCTCATGGACCATGCCTTGAGTTGAGTAATCAAGATTTAAAAAAAATAAATGAGTCATTCAACCCATTGTGTTTGTTTTGGTTTGTCTTTGTGCTGTGATAAAATCACTTACAAACTTCGAACACCAATTGTAAGGTGTATGTTGGCAGAAAATGATTTTTTAGATAATCACAATCTTTGATCGAGTTTAGAGATTTTCATTTAGGAACAAAATACAATTAGCTGTAAAAACAATACAATATATGTGTCACGTAAAAACACATTTTCACGCAATCGAAAGTACACACCAAACAACAACGGGGTCAGAGTACATGCAACCGATATAGCAAGTACAGCTAAAAAATGCAAACACAAAGTAAACATGTCGGGAAAATATATACATAAAGTAAAAACTAACATACTTTAAGGCAAAACATGTCATAAAATTAATTTTTGAAAAATTATAAAACGTACAAGTAAACATAATAAATAAAATTCATACATCAACCTATTTATACCACCTAAGTGATAAAATCCAAATCCCATAATCTGATCAACTCATCAACTCTCACCTGTTGTACCCAATTTAGTACCTGTTAGGACTTTCATAATAATTGTTAGAATATATAATTGGAATAGGAACCAACTAATAGGACCCATCAAACAATTTCTGATCTAATTCTATCATTTTTTATAGTTTCCCATAAAAATTTAACTTTTTGAATCAAAATTTGAAAAACTAAGAAAATTACAACAACAAAAAAAAGGAACATTGTCTGACTTACCCTTTGTAGATCCTTTTGATTTCTCGTGTCATTGAACTCAATCCAGAACATTATAATACTTTTTCGTGCAATATTACATGATTAGTATCCTTCATTTTAGAGCTTTTGACTCAAAACCCCAATTTTTCCTTTAAATTTCAAAATGTTACGAGATACGCCTAACAAAATCCAGAATACCATCAATGTTGCTAGACTTCTTTACGGATTTATGCTCCAATATTGTTAATGTATTGTTGATCCAAGGAATCCTCCTTCTAAATCAAATTTTTAAGATAAAATTTTAAACTTCACAAAACCTCAAAAACCAACCAATCAAAATTCTTTGATTCTCATAGACTAGCACTCTCACGACTCGGAGGTTGATCCAACAAAAGTATCGAGTTGAATGACATGATTCTCGTAGAGAACTTGATCATTTAGCTCAAGGCTCACATTGCAGCATAAGACTTTATTCAAAATTTAAAATCATAGCTCACATGGATGGGCTGAAGTCCAAATGTAATCGATCACAAAATTATAAAAATAGTGCAATATATCACAAAAGTAAATGTTGTGCAAGAAAAGAATCACATTCAAAATCTAATTTTACATTCCCAAATTATTAATAGAATCTTCACCAAGGATAAATCCCTCAAGAAAGAAAAAAAAAAAAAAGGGAAAAGAGAATCTTCTACCACGAAAATTTCTACTAGCTGTCTTGATTCTTACTTGGGAAAAAGAAGTTGATTGAAGTAAGTGACTGACTCAGTATGAAATTCATCTTAACTGGAATGTATGTAAAATTGCTTTTTTTTTTATCTCAAAAGCTTAATATGATTTACAGTGTCGTGTATGAGTTTACAATTAATTTAAAGATCTCTTTCTATTATTTTTAACAAAAAAAACTTCACTAGCAATCGATGAGACAGTGATTAAGTATTGTTGTATCCATAGATAATTATATCAAAATAAGTTTTCATCGTGCTTTTTTATTTAAAACTCGTCCTTGGTGAAGAAAAGGGTCCCTCAAAAATCCTCTTCAAAACTAAGAGAAAGACGGATCTGAAAATCTGATAGTGCCTCATGAGTCAGTCTGTTGCCAATGGTCATAGCACAACCATCTCTCCGCAATAACACTTTCATTTTTAATTTTCACAAGGAGAAATTATTTCCGTTAAATTTTTCAATTTCAATCATTCCTGCCATAATAACGAGGTTCTGATACCGCTTGTTAAGAAAAAAAAAATTGATGGGAACAATAAAAATGTCGCCACTGTAAAATGTGGAGAATACTAATTAGAATAATTCTCAGTAAATACTCATATTGATAGTCTCCTTAGATAGAATTATTTTTCTAAGTAAGTTCTCAAGAAAGGCTGGAGGGGTCACAAACGATGTCACTTAAAATTCAGTCTTCTAGACAAAACTCACTTACACAATACAATTGCACCACTAAATAAGCGATACGAAAAATGATAACAGATGCGATCTGAAAAATACCAAAAATATTTTTTCATGCCGTAAAATTATAACAGCCAAAAAGTAAGTGAAATAATGGCTAAAAGAAACACCAAGAATTTTTATGTAAAAACCAAAATCGGGAAAAAACCATCGGAACCGAGTCTAGAAAGATCTCACGATGAAAAATATGATTTACAATATTTTTCTAAATATCTAATATTGTAGAAAATATTCACTAAGAAAAATCAACACTCTTAGAACTCTCAATGTTCACAAAAGTACTACACTTATTTTTCACTCACACTCGTTTTTTTTTCTCCTTCAAAAAATCATCACTATTTATCTTTCTCTTCTCCAGAGAAGACCTTCGTCTCTTCTTTTTTTTGCAAGTATCAGATGCATAAGTATATTTTTTTCAGATGCAAAGTACTCTTTCATCAAGCCTCTATTTATAGAAGGATTGAGAAAGCGACACATTTCTTAAAATAAGAAATATGATCTCAAGAAAGAGAAGAGACGCCGAATTGAAGAAAGAAGAAATTTCTTCTTTCTTTTCTTCAACCATATTAATGATATGAGTCTCTCGTCATAATGGAGGGACCCCACAAGAAACATAAAATGTTTATGTTAAAATACTTATGACAACAAATATTTACAAAATAACAATAATAAGTCAATTCATTTTTTATGTTGAATCCCAATCTTATTTGGCCACGAACAAGAATGAATTAGAAATTAAAAAATTTGAAATATAATAATTAAAAGTTAAAATGTGAAGTAATGCTATATTTATTCTCTATTCTTACTTTCTAATTCTTGTTTTTTACTTGATAAATATTAATTGATGTAATTAATGTATAAATTACAAATAATTGAAATAAATCATTGATGTTTTGAAACAATGACCTATGAGTGGGGCTTTGTAAGAGATTTTATTAATAGACCGTTAATAATACGCTTCTAATTGCCATATATGGTGGCACAATAATAGACTCTTGTAACTGACACTTTTTTGAATTGCACAGAGACTATTCTATTAGAAAATATAAAGCAAAAATATGTTCTGATACTAATTTGCTGGAACAAAAATAAAGAGATTTTAGAGAAAAATAAATAATGACAAGAAACACCACAAAATCAATTAACTTGAATCTTATCTTTTGATCTTTTAATATATCTTTAGAGAAGACCTCCAAAAGAAGACTATTTTCTAAAACTAAGAAACATAATTTAAAAACTCTAATTACATATCTAATATCATACATAAATCACCTAATTAATCAGATAAATGTATTAATACATAATAAATTTACCGAGTACATATACTAATGTACCTACACAACTTTCATGATGACTATTCAAAAATACATGAACTTAATTAAAAGACAAACCAAAGATATATTAGTTTAAAGACACATTCTTCGAATTAAGTTTAATTGTATAGGTTTTTCCTGTCGGTCCTGTACTAAGCTGGGTTTATGTAATCCAGCCAAAGGTACTTTAGATGACAGTGTCGCAAACCTACTCTGACTATATGTAGGAAACCACCGCCCAAACACTAGGCAAGTGTGGTTCTTACGGAGAATCCTTAAACTAATTGCTGAAGCTAAGGTTACTAATGTTGTATAATGTTGCCGGCAACAAAAGCTTCCTGTGAAATTATAATGAAGTTTCTGGGGAAACCGCTGGCCAAGGAGTAAAGTTGAGGAGAAGGTACAAAAAGCAGCTGTATCTGTTAAGAAATGCTTTAAATTGTTTGATGATAAGACCCGAAAAATAAAGAAGGAAAGATTATTGGTAGGAGATGAAATCATTGAAGTGTAACGTTATTATCTTGAGGACCATTCTCATTATTTGTACCTTCGAAAACCAAGTCTTTTGGCCACTCCAAACCTAGAGAGAGAAGACAAGGAGCCATCTGAGAATTTAACAAAGAAAACCTTGAGAGAGAAGACAAGTAGCCATCTGAGAATTGAAATGAGAATCATCTCTCTCTTTCCTGGTAATAGTAGCTTGTCGTTTGCGAAAGGCCTCCCCATAGTTAAAAGTACATACTTCAGGCTTTGCATATTCGTTCTGTCAATATTGAGGATCATAACGAGAATGGAGGACCGTTTGTCTCTCTCTCTATCTCTCTTTCTTTGTCTCTGTAATAGTAGCTCTACAATTTTAAAGGCAATTTGTCTTAATGTGAAACCCTTCAGGGCCGCACTCTTTCGTTCCTATAATCACTATTCCTATAATAATTTGATGTAAAAGAAATTAGTCAATTTTATGTGGTAAATTAAAAAACAAAGTAACTATCGATTTTAACCTTATATTATGCACTTTATTTCAGTTAACTTCTTGTACTAAAACAACTGACGAACTAAACCATGTAATTTGTTTCTGTTATCCGTTTTAACTTTACATCAACAATTTATTTAAATCTTCATTTAAAAAATTAACAAATAATATTGGATTCATTTAAAATTTTTACCACATGTTCAAATAAATCCAATATCCTTTGGTATTTGTTTAAAAATTAATTTATAAAGTAAAGAAGAAACTAAGATCAATTTTTAAAAAATACTAAAAGATATTGGATGTATTTGACAATTTTTTCATATGTTTACCACGTCATGGATAGATAATAGAAAACTTTTCGTAATTTTCTAAAACTTGTATGATTTATTATAATATTTTTATAAATTACTAAAATAAAATTATAATAAATAGAACATGTATTAACAAATCACGAAAATTTTCAGATTGTCTTTTCATTACGTAGTAAACATGTGGTAAAAATTTTAACTGAATCCAATATCGTTTGGTAATTTTTTAAATGAGAATTTAACGAAATTATTAATAAAAGGTTAAAACTGATAATAGAATCAAAGTACAAGCTTTGTTTTGCCAGTACAGTGGCTAACTGAAATAACGTGCATAATATATGATTAAAATCGATAATTACCCTAAGAAAATGAATTGCTTTTAAATTATCAAACTATTTCATGTTACTTGATAATTTATTGTTAATCTATAATTTATAATGACAAACACAAAAAAATATTTAATTAAAAATACTTATTTTTTAAATAATTAAAGTTAATTAAATAAATATGTAGTATATCTGTTAAAATGGTTTTTCAAATGATAAAAAGTTTACAATATTTTTCTACTCATAAATATTATAAAAATATTCCTTTAGAAAAATCACTTCTCTTAAACTCACATTACACAAAAATACCTCATCTATCTATCTGTCACTCACATTCTCTCTTTTCTCTCTCCACAAAAGTTTATCACCCTCTCTACTTCTCGTTCCTTTTTTTCCCTTTGATTTCCAATTGTCTTACACTATTTTGCAACTTCCTCTATTTATTGGAGAGAAAGTTATGGCTTCTCTCGTGATTTTCCTCATCTCTCATTCCTTTTAATTAAATGAGGTGGGTCTTTCACAACTAAGGAGGCCACTACTTCAGTAGTTTGAGAAATTAAAATTTTTATAACTTCATCAATTCATTATGCAAATTTGGAGAGTGAATTTAGATTGTTAAACATGTGAAATGAGAATTTACTTATGGTAATAAATATTGGCATTTTTTTTATTAAAACTGTCATGATTTGAGTTAAGATTAACTATAATAATTGTGATTAGAACAATTAAGTGTGATTAAAATGATAATAAACTATGGGACAGCAAATATGAGTAAGTTAAACCACTACAATAGATAGTCAAGATAAATTCGTGATGCTTGTCAAATAGCTAAACAAACAAAGAGATCATTAATTTCTAAGAATGTTATATCATCTTCTAAACCACTTAATTGCTTCCAATGGATCTTTTCAGTAAATCACATCCTGCTAGCTTTAGAGGTAAACATAATGTCTATGTTATTATAGATAACTTTTCAAGATTTGCTTAAATTTTTTTCTTAAGGTCAAATGATGGAACCTTCAAAATTTTTTCTAGCTCTAAAAAGAAAGTGCAAAATGAAAAGAATCTCTCTATTATTACAATCCGAAGTGATCGGGACGGTGACTTTGAAAATAAAAGATTTGAGTTTTTTTGTCAAAAATTTGGCATTGAACATAATTTTCTCATCATCAAAAACACTTCAATCAAATGGACTTCTTGAGAGGAAACTAGGTTCATCTTAGAATTAATTAGAACTATTTTTAATTAGAATAGTCTTGCCAAGTATTTTTGGCCAGAAAACTTTGATATGGCATGTTATGTACTAAACTGTGTTTCCATTCGTTCTATTGTAGAGAAAACTTCATATGATCTTTGAAATTGTAGAACTCTAAATGTTAAGTATTTTAGAGCCTGCAGTTGTAAGCATATTATTTTGAGTTTTTTTTTTTTAAAAAACCTTAAAGTATGGATTTTTTTAAAAAACTCTTAAAGTTTACTATTCATTAAAAAAACCTTAAACTTTGATAACTAAGCAATTTGAACCTGGAATGAGGAATGACGAGGCCGACTTCTCCGGAGAAGACAATCAGTTCAGTTGGATCGGCTGGCCAGGGGTCTTTCCCCCAGTATTAATTCAAAACAAATATGTGGATTTACTTGAAAATTTTACCACATGAGCACTGTATTATGGGAAGATAATGTAAAAATTTTCATGACTTTATAACACTTATACCATTTATTATAATTGTTTTACGTTAGTTTTATGAAATAATTCACTAAAATTACAATAAATCGTATAAGTGTTATAAAATCACGAAACTTTTCAGGTTATCTTCTCATGATATGTTGAACATGTGGTAAAATTTTCAAATAAATCCACTATCATTTTATATAGCGAACAATACTCAAATCTGAAAAGTTTCGTGATTTTGTAACACTTGTACGATTTATTGTAATTTTAGTGAATTATTTCATAAAACTGACGTAAAACAATTATTTGAAATCGTGCAAGCGTTAGAAAGTCGCAAAAATTTTTACATTATCTTCCCATAATATAGTACACAGTAGTAAAATTTTCAAATAAATACAATACTGTTACGTATGTTGAATGATGAATTTGAAGGGGAAATAAAAACCATATACTTAAGAGATAAGGATTGTAATAATCAAGAAGCAGGCACTTTGAAATGACTTCTAAGGAATTAAAAATAACTCCAATCAAGAATGGCAACGATAGTTTACTTAAGGATTGAAGATATGCTAAGAATCATTGTGACGACCCTAATTAAAATTAGTTATAATAATCGCAATTATAAAAACTACATATGATTAGAAATGATATAAAATACTTCTTATGATAAAAATGAAAATTATTTTTTGGAGCACGTGTGAGTGTGAATTCAATTGTTATGGTATTCAAATAATTCTAAAAATATATTGTGATACACTAAGCACATCAAGAAAGAGAATGATTTTCGAAAGAAAGCAATTGGACATATATAATGAAAGTCACTCCAAGATCTCTCTAGAAAATAGAAGAAAGGCCGAAGAACTTAGTCATTTTGTGCTGAACTAGAGAGCAAGGAAGAGAGAAGAGAGAATGAGAAAAAAAGAGAAATTGGAGAGAGTAAAATTGGTGGGGAAGAAATTGGAATTTATCCACAATCCTCTCAGAGAAAGCTAAAAATCAAAAGGTAAAAGTGAATAAATAAAGGTCTTCAAGAGGTAAGAATTCTACTCTCGGTGATTTTATAAATTATGCTAAAATTGCATAGTTTGGGTAGGAAAATGGAGTTTTTAGGACTTATATCTGAAGATTATGGAAATACCTATTGAAAACCTTTGATGATATGAGATGGATTTGATTTAAATTGATAAAAGGAGAATGATATTGAAGTGAATTTGGAAAGGAATTAATAACCCTCTAGTTGTTGAAATTGGTTACATGTTAATGGTTAAAAATGGGTGGCATTAGCTTGTTATAGAATTAGATAAACATCTAATGTTATTTTGAAGATCTTGGAGGAGTAACGGGAGGAATGAATTTGATGCGTTTGATGCTCAATAATTGAATCCTAAATTAATGGAAGTATTAAAGCTTTAATGAAATATTGATTTTTGATGATATTCAAGAATGTATTACATGGAAATGAGAGGTGGATGGTGATGGAAAGCATTGAAATTAATAATGCATAAAAATGTTGCATAGTTAGCATTAATATACAAAATGCTTAATGGTGGTTTTAAATGGAGTAAGACATCTATTTAGAATATCATTGATGTGATTATATTAGTTTGAGTTTTGGTTAGTTTTGATTAGGGCATCATTCGTGCATAAATCGTGCATCATATTGTCTGTCATCTAATAAATATTTGTATGTTAATACTTCATGCATTGTTAGTATGTATTACACATTTAATGTATACATAGTGAGAATGCTTAAATCATATATTATAGTTATATATACGAATAGTATCACAGGAGGTATGTTTGGTCACATTCAAACTCAATATATATTCATCGGCTATGTATTATATGATGCATGTAAAGTCAGAAAATAAAAAGAGAGTGACTGTGTTCCCTTGGGCTAAAAATCTCTAGTCCTCACGAGATATATTATGACATGCAAATGCTACTCTTCTGTCCTTTCTAGAGAGAAGAGTTTTCTCATTAATTTCCACAATTCTTCGACGGCGAAAAGAACAACACAGAGGACTAATCTAACAGAGGAGAAAGCAAGATTAAGAATCTGTCAAAGAAAACAAAATTACAGAGAGGAGGAAATTCGACTTACCTTGCTTTGAATTAATTTTCTTCCACGGAGAGAAACGTCAACGAATTGAGGCTGTGAGCGGAGGATGAAGGAAGGAAGGAAACCTTCCTTTGGCACACTTCAGGAAATAAAGCGTTGGGGAGGGTTGATTGGAAAATTTTAATTTTATCCATTTAATTACATGGCGGTTACAACACTCACACGTGTGAAGAACAGGCCCAACACTGCAAACACCGTAGCATCCCCCCTCAGGCACACGTGCTAATTTCGGCATGGAATCCCTAACATCACAGCACAAATCTAGCAACTGTGAAAGAACACCATACTTGCGTAGGCTGATCATGTTGCAACCCAAAACCTCCAAAAGAGGCTTTTCAACTCTGTGCCGCCACATATTTGGGGCCATGGCGATGCACGTGTTTTTTGAATAAGATTTTGCCAAAAGAACTAAAAACGACTAATATACATGAAATCTCATATGAGGAGTGTAAGTGTCATTTAATGATTAAGATTAAAGCGTAAAATTTAGCATTTTCTAAAAACAATTGGAACGGTAAAGATGTCGCTACAGTTACTAATTTGTCAGGTAGATGTCGATACAGTATACAATCGCATGATTGTTCTATTTTAATTTACACCAAAGTAGTTGTTTTTTTATTTTTGTTGGTCTATGAACCTAGGTTGGTTGCCATGTGAATTCAAAGAAATACAACTAAATAACAATCATTAGCAAATTAAGCATGTGATGATTTGCTGTGAACTTGAAGAAACCTATGTTTGAACAAGGCTCCAACCCAATTGATACCCCACTCAGACCTTATATTGGAATAAAATCAATTATTTTGTGTGAACCCAATCAAATTTCACGGCTCCATGCAGTTCATATTCTCTCTTGCTGGTTTGCTTTTTTATTAGTTTTTTTTTTAACATTAATAGCATTTCTATAAGTAAACATTGAGTCTCAAACTACAAATTGTTACACACATAATGTAATTGGATATTGGATGATACATGTGACGTACTAAATTAAATACTATGCACCCGTGACGCTAGTCGCCTCTGCATGGATGAGAATAAACTATGAAATAATAAAAGAATGATTAATTAAATAATATATGCATTGGGTTTTCATAAGGGTATGAGGGCCATTTTATTGCAAAATCAGAGATTTGGCCCAGTTGACAAGGTCAAGTTCTTCTTCCCTTTGCCGTTTTCCACAGCATTTCATATTTTACTACGAGTCAAAATGAGATTATTAAATACGTCAACTTTATTATTTATTTTGATGTAATGTAACGTCACTTTTTATGTGGTTGAATTCCAGTACGCCACGTCAAACGTGGTGCCACTTTTTGATTGGGCTTTGTGCCCAGCCTCTCGCCGTGGTCCCCACTTGTTTCATCCATCAACGGTGCAGATTTCTTTGATTTAGTACTTCATCAGGAACTCGTAGGAAACGCTGATTCTTCCGCTCTAGTTTAACAGCACGACCGTTGAGTATTTTCAGTGGCCACGGAACCGCCAATCAAAACTTGACGCGTAAACAAGAGTTGACAGCTGGATACACGTTATATTCGTGAACGCCCTCCCCTTCCCGACTCCCTCTTCGACGTTCTGATTTGGGAGCTTCTCCATTTCTCTGAGTTCCAGTTACAATCTTCTGGTTGATTTCTGAGTTTCGTTTTCTGAGCTTTTTTAGTTGCTTTTCTTCTCTCTTTTTGTGTTCTAGACCATTATATAAGAGCGTACTAATGTTAGTCTGTGATCCGGTTGTGTAGCTGACAGATCTAAAGAGGTTTTTAGATCTCTACAGAGTTTTTACGTTACAGTTTTCATTGCCTGTGTAAATGCTTAGACGATGCGTTTTCCTGAGTATTTGCTCTGTGAATGCTAATTAGATGACTCTGTTTGTTTATGCTGCTTGGAAAGGAAAAAATCTATTTTCACACTGAAAGTTGTAAGTAAAAGCTCTTATGCAGTTTGTAGGCGTCTTGATCCGACGGTTATCATCTATTTATCGTGTTGAAGAAATATTTCTTTAGCATTATATGTCTAGGTAATTGGAAGTCTTGTTTATTCATGAACGGACCAATAAGTGGACGTTTGAAAGAGTTACAGATGTACAAGTCTTTTACGAGTTGGACTGTAAGGTGTATTGGTTTTTGTCGATCTGGTCTAGTAATATTTATCTAAGTGTCTTTTAGATTCAGATGTTCTGAGATGGAGTGTTTACGTCCATTGGAAATCTAATTCAACAACCCATGCTAGAGTACGCTTAATTCTTATTTACTGTACTAAACTGGTGTCAATATTCTACGTTTTATCTTTTCCTTTTGAAAGTGGCTGATTTAACATCACTGTATGTTTTAGGTTGCTGTTATGGCCCCGACCATCGAGGAATCAAACAAAGTTGAGTCCCATAGCCATAACTATCCTCACCCACCACTGAATGAGAGAATACTTTCATCAATGACCAGGAGGTCTGTTGCTGCGCATCCTTGGCATGATCTGGAGATAGGTATGGTTCTTTATCTCATGGTATTTAGCTTTACTCAATCTTGGCCATGGAAAGTACGTTAATGATATATCATTATCCGTGTGATTCAAATGCAGGACCTGGAGCTCCTGCAATCTTCAACTGTGTAAGGACGCTCTGTAATTTTCCATCTGTTGTGTATCTTAGCATATGTTGTTTACTTCCTTACTTCATATTGGTCTAGTTCCTGGACAGATAAATTTGTTCATCTTTCATTAGCAATATTTTAATGATGTCATTTTCTATATCACGTTCTGCTTGATGTAAAACATGCACTTCAAAACGCCTATAATTTTGTTGATGGAAGATGAATTGCGCAAAATTTCAATATTGTCTTGCTGACCTCCTTTAGATGCCTTCATTGGAATTCTGTTAGTACAATATTTTTATTTAGTTAAGGTAGAGCAAATAACTAAATTATATTTAGTATGACATGCTGTGCACGTTCAAGTTTTCTTCCTACTAGAGCTTCTTGATATTATATGTGGTTGAAGGAAAAAAAATATTGTTTATTCCTATCACAGGTTGGTGATTGTTGTTTACTTGCAAATGTATATCATGACTAGAAAACTAAACTATATATACATTTTGTATTGTGACATTGATAGGAATCAAACAATTCCTATCTAGATTTTGATAAACTATTTAGAAAGAAGACTTCACTAAAGAATCACAAAAGAAACTACAATTAACCCCTCTAGAATTTCGTGGGTCTATAGTCTCTCCTGCTAATTTTTTCACTCATCTAAAAGTCATTTTTTCTACTCCAATATTATGCTTTTAACGTTACAATCACCACTATACAAACTTCCACTGACTTCTTATTTAGTTTAAGAATGAATCTTATCAGAAATTTAATGATCTATGTAGTTTTGTGCTATCTATGATGTGTTGCATGGTTGGTCATTATATTGTGATAAGACTCCTATAACCCCCTATTGTGATAAGAGGAGAAACAATCAAAAAAAGAGTGGAAGCTTGGAGGGGAAATTGAGAAATAACTGAAAGTCAGTTATCTGGAAGTGGAAACAGATAGGCTAAATAGAGGACGAGGGAAGAGATGAGGGTATCAGAAAAATTGTAATAACAGTGAGTGTGGAGATGGATTCTCGAATTTCCAATGCTTTTGTAGTTCTTTAGTGATTTGTGTTCCAATTTGAATAAAAGAAGTTTCTGATTCTTTGTCATGACGTAGGAATTCTTCTAAATTCTCATCATATTGATATTTAGATTTTTTTTTTCATAACTAGTCAAATCTGGATAATCTCTTTATTTCTGCTTGAATGTTCTAGAAGAGATCTCAATAAACATTTTAAATGATTTTTCAGGATGTCCAGTCTTTAATTTGTTTTTAAATATCCTCATCTAATTAAATTTGGAAGTCTAATGATTTATAAGCTAATGAACAAATGCATCATGAATTCCTACGCACCTAGAATTTTTATCTGATTTTGTTCGGAAGTGTCAATATGCAGGTAGTTGAGATAGGAAAAGGTAGCAAAGTGAAGTATGAACTTGACAAAAAAACTGGTCTGATCAAGGTAGTTATACTGTCTTTTTTATTGATGGTGTACTTCATTTGTTTCTCTTGTCTGATGCTAATTGTGTCCACTTTTTTCAGGTTGACCGTATACTTTATTCATCAGTCGTGTATCCACATAACTATGGTTTTATACCCCGTACTCTCTGCGAGGACAATGACCCCATGGATGTCCTAGTTATAATGCAGGTATTGGATTTTACATTTTTTTTCCTAATGCTGTAATAAAAATTCTTTTCATTTTTTTCCTTGTACTAACGGAGTTGTGTATGGAACTTTCTCACCACTACGATTGAAAAACCTCACAGGAACCTGTTCTTCCAGGATGCTTTCTCCGGGCTAAAGCCATAGGTCTCATGCCTATGATTGATCAGGTAAATTTTTGAAATGAATTCTTTTTGTTGTAGCAATTCAGAAGTTTTGATTCAAAGAATTCAGGGTGAAAAAGATGACAAGATAATTGCCGTATGTGCTGATGACCCTGAGTACAGACACTACAATGACATCAAGGAGCTCCCACCCCACCGATTGGCCGAGATCCGCCGCTTCTTTGAAGAATGTATCCTTCGTTTACTTTTAGCACTTGGGGAATTCTCTACAAATATATTTATTTCTCAAGAAACAACGTGAGATGAAGCTATAGAATCATCCTTTACAAAATACATAGATAAGAAAAATGAGAACAAAGAGGTCGCAGTGAATGACTTTCTGCCAGCATCTGCTGCCTTTGAAGCAATCCAATACTCAATGTGAGCAATGTTCTTGATCTTTGCACTTTAAATCGTAATTTTCTTTAAAATTTTCATTTTATTTTATTTATTTATTTTTTTGTTTAGGGATCTCTATGCAAACTACATAGTGGAGAGCTTGAGAAGGTAGCTCCTCGTTATCATGCCTCGGATATTACAAATGTCTACCCTCTTTTTAGAAAGTTTTTGTGTGCATACTCTCCGATAATACTCTATTACTTGACTGTAATCTGCATAGCAATGATAATCGTGAAACAGGAAAGTGCGATATGCTATTTGTAATTGTTGTGAGAGGATGATTGGTAGTAGCTGCCCTCTTACATTTTCTATAACCTCTTGTAAGGTGAAATACTATGACCTTCGATGTAAGTTCTTATACTTGCAATTGAAGTTTTATTATTGCATTTATTCCCAATATTTATTAATTATTGTAGCAATTGGGAATTTCTTTTCTTCTATAAATATATGGTTCATGAGATCAAATGTTTTATTAAAATTAAAATAGTTAAATATTACAATTTTGCTTAATAATATTGTTATGATTTATTAATTTATGATATGATATTTTGCTCCTAAATAATTAAAGAGAAACTATCGATTTTAATCCTGCATTATATTTATAATTTTATGTAGTTCTTTCTACTAAAAAAATTAGCAAACGAACCATGTAGTATGATTATGTTATTAATTTTGACATTTTTAATCTTTTTATCAACACTCACGTAAAGTACACGTGGAAGTTTCAAATTTTTACCTGAAATCTTAAATTTTAGCTCTAATTTGAGTTAGAGTTACAATTTCAGACTCCACTACCCGAAGAACCGCAACCAATAGGGAATACAATAAACTCACGGTGAGTTTTTTATTCCGTCAACACCCGAAGGCGAACGAGAGAGAGAGAGTACACTTCAAGCGTTGACAGTCGACGGTAGTTTTCTGGTACAGATTTTCAATGAATTCTACATTTACAGAAATGTTATTTCTAGTAAAAGAAAGATGTGATTATATAAATCTGTTCGCTTAATTTCGTTTTATGTATGTTTTTGTTCTCTCTACAAATGAGTGATTCAATTAGAGTGTTAATAATTTAGTAAATTTTCATTTACAGAAATATTTCATTCAAGTTGCAGGATATGATTTTTTTTTTATTGTCTATTTTAAATTTATTTGTAAGTTTATTGGTTTATGTTGTTTAGTTTGTTTTTTTAAAATAACAATCAATAATTTATAAAATGACAAATTTATTACTTTAATTACTACAAATTTGTAACTTAATTGAAACACTTCTTTAAATGAAGAAATTTACCAAATGATTAACACTGTGATTGAATCACTCATTTGTAAAGAGCACAAAAATATACACAAAATGAAATCCAGCGAACAGATTTATATAATCGCGTCTTTCTTTTACAAGAATAGTATTTCTGTAAATAAAGAACTCACCGAAAATCCGTACCAGAAGACCACCGTCAACTGTCAAAGGTTGAAGCGCGCTCTCTGTCTTGTTCGCCTTCAGGTGTTGACGAAATGAAGAATTCACCGTGAATTTATCGTATTCTCTCTCGGTTGCGCTTCGTCGGGTGGTAAGTCTGAAATTGTAGCCATAACTTAATTTATAGCTAGAATTTCATGTGAAAATTTGAAATTTCCACGTGCACTTAACATGAATGTTGATGGAAATATTAAAAATGTCAAGGTCGATATTGTAATCATAGTACAGGGTTCGGTTTGTCGGTTGTTTTAGTAGAGGCGACTATTTGAAATTATAGGTATTCGATAATTTTCTAAATTAAATTTAAAACTCTCACGTACACTTAGCGTGGGTGTTGACGGAAAGATTAAAAAAATCAATGCCGCTAACGAAATTATAGTATAGGATTCGATCTACTGATTTTTTTAGTAGATAGTACTACTTGAAATTATTGGTATAGTACAAGATTAAAATCAATAGTTTTTCATAATTATAAATTTTTTATCCTCAAAATTTTACGCTCTTTCAAACTCAGATTAATTAAAATAATAAATTAAAAATAATTAAAATAATATATTAATTATTCGTAAATTTAACACTAAATAACATATGTTTACGGTGTATATGATAGTAAGTACACAATTGGATTAGATTTGGTTTTCCCTCCTCCCTAGAAGGTCGGGTTGTGTTTTCCAATCAAAGAAGCAAGAGGAGTTGGTTGGTCTTCGGAGCTTCTTTTAACATTGACCGTAGAACTCTGCGAACCATAATATTATTATGGATATTTTTAATTTAAATACTAAGTTATAAGTTTTTTTAAACAAATTCTCAACGTTTTTATTATTTATCAGTTCAAACTTTAAAGTTTTAAAAATATGCAAAATGAACTTTGTTGGACGGCCGGTCCACCGTCCAGTCACTGTTCATGTACGGACCCGTCCGGTCTAATTTTTTATTTTTTTTAAACATTATAACAATTTAATTTTATAAAAATACCAAACGATATTATATTTATTTAAAATTTTACTGCACGTTCATCACATTATAGAAAAATAATTTATAAATTTTCAAATAAATCTAATATTATTTGATATTTTTATAAAATTAACTTATTATAATGTGTAATGTGCGTCTATTTTATGATTTAATTAACTAAAATGGTAATAAATCTTACAAATGTTAGAAAATGACGAAAATTTATAAATTATCTTTTCATGGTGTGTTGAACATGGAATAAAATTTTTAAATAAATCTAATATCTTTTGGTATTTTTATAAAATTAATTTGTTATAATGTATAATGTACATCTGTTTTATAATTTAATTTACTAAAATAGTAATAAATCGTGAGTGTTAAAAAATGACAAATATTTATAAATTATTTTCTTGTAATATGATGAATATGTGGTCAAAGTTTTAAGTAAATCCAATATCGTTCTGTATTTTTATAAAATTAATTTATTATAATGCGTAATGTACGTCAGTTTTATGATTTAATTTACTAAAATGGTATTAAAATGTACAAGTATTAAAAAATAACAAAAATTTATAGATTATCTTCCCGTAATGTAATGAGCATGCGGTAAAAATTTCAAATAAATTCAACATCATTTGGTATTTTAATAAAATAAAATTTATAATGTTTAAAATAAAAAAAAATAAGTTTTGAACTGATAAATAGTCAACTTTTAAAGTTTTTTGAAAAATATTTATAGTGTAAGGTTTAAATTTAAAAAAAATCATATTATTTTTTGGAACATACAAAATGAAGAAAATAAATAAATTTTAATTTAAAAATAAAATTAAAATAACTAAATTTACTAAAGAAACAAAGGATTCTTTCAGTTAAACCAACAAAGTATCGATTTATTTGAAAAAAACCACCAAATTTTACTATCCATCGCAAAAACCACAAAAGTATCAAAAAAGCCATTACCGATCGACCGGTGTGGACAAACCGGTCGACTGGTTCGAGGAAATATCGACACCCCACCCCCCAAAAAAAATTTATATTATCTCTTCACTTCTCTTTATTATTTTCTTTTTCTGCCGAACTTATACTATTTCTCCACTTTTCTTTATTATTTTCTTCCTCCGCGATATTCTTTTTAGTTAAAGAGCAAAGTATGAATTTTTTTAATTTAACGTTTTATATTATCGTACATTTTTGTGAATTTTTTTTTATTATGCAGATAAAAAAATCTTTTAAAATATTTTATTTTATTATTATATCTTATTTTCATTCTCTTAATATATTTTATTTTCTATAATATTATTTATTTTTATTTTTTACGAAAATATTTAAATTTTTTTGCCATATTTTTTCATTGTATTTTTTATGTGAAATTTTAAAAGTAGTGAATTGTCTTAGTGAATATATTCATAATTTTATTTTTCGTACAACTTATTTAGTGGTGTAATTATATTGTGTAAGTATGTTCTCTCTAGGAGACTGAAATTTAAGTAGCACCATTTGTGATCGTTTCAACCTTTTTTGAGAACTTAATTGAAAAAGTAATTCTGTCTAGAAGATTGTCCAGTATAGTTTTTCTTGAAAATTATCCTAATCAGTACTCTCTACATTTTACAGCAGCGACACAATTATCGTAACATATCAAATTTTTATCAAGTTCACTCTACACAATCTTGACAGTATCTGGCCATTGAATTATTTCAGAATGAGAAGTGTCAAACGAAATTTGAGAGGGATTTGGTCAAACGGGAGATTATTTATTGTAAGAATGTCAACTTTAGAGGTTGAGAGTCGTTGAGATCAAAAGAATGTTTGACAGCATTAGCCTACATGGAGTGTATTAATTGAAAAGCGATAGCTGCGACAGAATAGTTCACTTGTTCTACGCGAACATGACAGCAACCGAGAGAGATGGAGTTTTGATTGGTCTAAGGACGTATATATTTGGTATGAAGTTTATGATACGTCAAGTGACGATGAATGCAGTGTTGTAGTTTGCTATGGAGGGGGCGGAGCAATAATACAAGGCTTCCGTGGATTGCCATTTTTTTTCGATTCCTGCGTGAGTAAAGTTCCTACGTAGAATTTATAGCAATCCCAACATTGGAGTGTTCGTCAATCCATGATCGAAAGATTTGAATGTCATAGGTTGGGTTCTTCACAACAAGCTAACCCACACTTTTCTGTCGCGAAATAAATATAGAGATCTTGTGAGATGCATGGACCTGTTGTCATGGAAAAGTTGTGCACCGGGAAGACTTTTGACCATGGCTTCTTGATTATGGGTCACATGCACGAGGTCGTGCGAACATCCAAGAAGAATCTACCATACGGCGTACTGATTCAGAAGATATTTTATTATATAAAATTAACACACAAAGATGAGTATGGAATAATAAAATCACTCTAATATTTAAACACTGAATAACAAAATAACCAAACATTCATTGAATTACTAAACAAATAATTTCATCTTTAACCTCGTCAATATTTTTAGCCTAAAACACGCATTATCATCACAAGTTATATAGAAAAAACATGATAATAAGTGAAAAACTGAGAGATTTTGAATTGTATGGAGCTACACCTATTTATGGTGTATAAAATATCCCAAAATAAAGAAAGAAATATTCTTAATCGAATTCATGAGCTGATTTTTGGAGATTTGAGTACTAATTTGTGGAAAATTTTAGAATAAAATCTGGTATAGAATCGGAAGCAAACTTGGAGAACAATTCATTTCAGACTTAATCATAGAGAACACGTGCCTTCATATCATTTGCGCCAGAAGAACTTTGCCACGTGTCATTGTAATTTGAAACTCTATTCGCATGCTCAATGAAATGGGTTTTTGAATTGGACTTGCTGGTGTTCACGTGTGAAAGAATTGAACAAAGAGTTACTGATTGAAACCTTGTTTCGACACGTGACATGTAGTTTGGTTCCCTCTTAAATTATGATTGCCGTAAACTGTGTGACATAGAGAGAAAATCAATTAAATAATATTTTATTAAAACCAAATAAACAATTTCTCTTTCAAATAATAATCAATCAAAATTATAAAAATATTTATTTAGAATTTAATTAATTTAATAAATATGCATTTATCAGCCCCCCAAGAAGAGTATACCACATTGCCGTCATTAGCCACTCATGAAGAGGAGGCTACTAAATGGGACATGAAGCATGTGAGGCAGTATCTGCAGAATATGTATCAGATGTAGCGGACGAACCACCACCAATTGTATCAAATGCAGTAGACGCACTGAGGTGTATCAGATGCATCAGGCACACCTGCAACAGATAATGGAGGTGCAGTAGAGTCAGCAGCGGGACATCATTCACCTCATAGGCAGAGTCGATGGGCTCGATGCGACGGTTCAAGATTAGATGGTGAGAAGGTCTGGAGACTGAGACAAAGACGACGATAACATTTAATTTTTGGTTTAGTTTATTTTTGTAATAACGTACTTTATATTTTTTATTTTTTGAAATTATAATTATATATTTTTTAAAATTTAATAAAGTATTTAATATAATTAATTATTATTTTAAATTTAACAATAAATTTGTTTAAATAAATTTATTTGAATAAACATCTTAAAAATAAATAATAAAATTAATTATAATTTGAATTAAAATAAAAAATAAATTACAATGTGAATTAACTTTCAAAATAATTAATATACTACAAATAATTAAATGTCATAAGAAAAAAGAATGATTCTTAATCAACGAACAATCAAAGTTTTCTGCCACGGTCGCGTACCGAAAATTCCTGCACACATAATGAAATGAAACTATAATAAGAAAGAATGACTGTGTGTTTATAGGAGAAATGTATCGAAATGTACCTATGTCTCATCAAATATTTTGAAACCTATAAGAGTGTCCTATGAAGCAACGCATGAAGTTGATCCTCTATTAGGACAAGTGCGAATATTATGTTCATGCTCCCAGCATATATCACACTACATGTGAGAGTTCTTACTAATTCTTTACCTTGACGACTCTTCGACATCTCGCACTATTGTCTTCTTACACCTACCAGGTTGGTACCTTCTTTTAGGTGGAAAGATTTCGTTCAAACCTTCTATGGGTAGCCACATTTGTTGACTACTAATATGATAAATATAGTGTGAGTACATCTGCAGGTAAGTTGCCCGATGATAGCATGAATGCAAGAAATTTTCTGGTGTCAGCCTCATGTAATGCATGCACTGAATAGAATGGACACACAAGATTCCAGTGAGGGCCCACCTGCTACAATTGCACACACTCATATTTATGTCAACAGCGAATTGTTCGTATCCGTTGCAGACTTCAAATCGTTCATCTCCCGCTGACACAACACTCCAATTTTCAGATGTACTAACTAGCTTCACAAACTTTTTCTTTATCTAGAGATACAGGAGATCTGTTGATTGGGTCAACTTCTCAAATTTTTTCATAATGCGAGTCATCAACCGCTTTTGGATCATCTCGAACATGGTCATGATCAGTTTGTCCCTGACAGGCAATATCACTGCATTGAATGATTCGCACAGATTATTTTAACCCAAATCGCACTTAAGCATCAAATAGAAGGCATGACTAGCCCAACGGCTAGGATCTTTCCGTCGAAGATATGCTTCTGCCTCTGGGCTAATCTGACATAATTTCATAATTTCATGCTCGAAATGGAAATTTGTGGGTGCTCTCACCGCATTCCACATTGCATCTCAATATGCTCCGCTTCAAAATAAGTTTTTCAAATTTGCGTACATATGCCGAAGGCATAAGTGGTGTTTGGCCTAGTCGGATTCATCTTGAACAAATTTCTTCAACCCCTGATATTTTAAAGTAAAACACCATCAACATAAAATAATATAACTACCACAACAATCCAATATTTGAAATGACAAATAAAAATGCATTATTCCTTCTGTCAATCTGAAACAATTATCCACCCGTAACCTTATTCAGTGTTTAGGTCTTACTTCAATATTTACAAAAATCACGTCCATGAGTCTGCACACTCAGATTCGACGTTGGCAACAGCAACTGGATATATTCCATCATTGCCATCAATACTGACGGCTATGAGTAAATTGACCGAGACACGACCTCTTAAGATGATAGTCGTCTAAACAGATAACATGTCTACCGCACTGCAACAAACCTTCCTAGCAAGCAGTCATGCACACATATATTCTTTGGAATCCCAATGAATTATCGTCCACTGGATTATCATCAATTTTTACTGTGCTACCCGAATTTGATCTAAATATTTCGGCTGTGTACGACCACAATTGCCGGTACTGTTCGTCTCACTTTCCTTCATTAAGGGTTTGAGTTATGCTTCTAAGATTGGTTGAAATGTCGACAGTGAAATCATTTCTCACTGTCTCGATAATAAAAGGAATTTTTCATGTATGATGACTTTTGAACCTATCAAAGTACTGTTTTGCTATCCATTTTGCTGATCGATGAAACTTTTAATTTAAAATTTAAGTTCATCTTGCATTTGCAAAGCATGCAGTCACCACTGACAGTCTTTCACACTTAGCAATCACATGTCGATGGTCACTTTTGGTGAATTTTACTCATAACTATTTTTCAAAAAATATTCTGCTATTTTTTATTTAATTCGTTTAAAGAATTATATTTTTTTTCTAAAAAAATCCCTTGATATTTGCTCTCTTATCGGGATGTTTTCCACCTCCTCGTCATATGAGTTGACTGGTATTCGAAGTTCATCGTCTAGAGTTCTGGAGGTCGAATACAGTTTTATTTCTTCATTTTCATCTAAGTGATCGAATACTCATACATTACCATATGCAGATACAGCATTTGCCAATCAATCCATATCGGCATCAAAATTTGCTGTCTTATTTAGACCAATTGATCTACTTGAATTAGAATTCATCGTCATCGTCGTCGTCGCTAATATAGAGAAATATTGCTGCAGCAATAAAATATATTAATAAAATTATCTCATGATAATTGTGTCGCCGCTGTAAAACGTGGATAGTATTGATCATGATAATTTTCAGGAAAGACTGTACTAAACAATCTCCTAGATATAATTACATTTTCAAGTAAGTTCTAAGAAAAGACTGAAAGAGTCACAAACAGTCTCATTTAAATTCTAATCTTCTATGCAGAACTTACTTATACAGTACAATAAATACGCGATACGAAAAATAGGGTTATAAATATATATTTACTAAGAAAAATCTCTACTCTTAGAATTTGCATAAAAATACGATGAAAAAATATATGGCAAAAGAAATTTAAATATTTACATAAAAGATAAAAATAAAATAATATTATAGAAAATAAAATTAAGAGAAATGAAAATAAGATATAATAAAAAAATAAAATATCTTTAAAAAAAATTTATCGGCATATAAAATAATTTACAAAAATGTATGATAATATAAAATGTTAAATTATAAAAAAAAAATTATATATTACCCGTCAACTAAAAAATATCGTCAGATGAAGAAAATAATAAAGAAAAATAAAGAAAGGTGTCATAGAAACAGAGAGGATGCTTTTAAATAGGGGGACTGATTGACCGATCAACCGATCTCAATAAATGACAGACGGTCGTTACCAAATTTGGTCACGGGCAGATGCCCATGATAACTTTGCAGACCAGTTAACCGGTCTGTTTACACTGGTAGACCAATAATGGCTTTTGCGCCTATTTTTTATACTTTGGTGATTTTTGTGATAAATAGTAAAATTTGATGGTTTTTTTTTAAATAAATCGATTTTTTGATGGTTTAAATTTAAAAAAAAAAAACCCAAAAATAAAGTATGAAGCATAAACCCTTCCCTCTCTGTTCACCTCTCCGCTCTCAATTTCCTGAAACCCCAAAATATCGTCTGTCCCCTGAAGAAGACGATGAGCTCCTTCACAAACTCCTCCAATTTGGATAATCTCCTCCTCCAGACTCTCATGGGAAGGCTCCAAATCCGACCTCCCACTTCCAACAGCAGCCCCTTCCTCCCCCAATCCCTCGAAGACCTTCTCTTCGACGTTGCCAATCGCTTAGACGCTGATGACGATGAAAACAAAACCCCTCTTGCTAAAGAAGAATCCAAGCTCGAGAAAGAAATTATCCGCATAGTTCTCTCTGGAAACACGGATTCTCTCAAGCCTAATTCCGGCAAGGCTGTCACTATTGGCGACCACCATATTTGCGTTGGATTTCACGAGGAGAAGGGCTCCGATTATAGGGTGTGGGAGTGGCACGGGCATATAATGTTGTTTGATGAAGAAAACGGGTTCTCTCCCGAGTATATTTATGGAAACTACTTTGAGAGACTGCCGGGGAAGGTGACCCCTATGGCAGAGGAAGAAAAGAATGAAGAGGAGGTCGATGAAAAGGATGAGAAATTGGGGAATTTGGGGCTCCGGGAGTTGATCGATGGTGGCGACACGGGTGGTGCTCGGATTCTTCATCGTAATGTCAATGCTAGTTCCCCAAGGTTTCATTGAAAACCCTTCTTTTTTTAGTTTTTTGTTGTTAGTTCAGATTTCTCCTTAGTAATTGACTGTGTTTTTGAAAATTATGTTCGTCTTTGCTCACTATGTGTTGGGTTATTGCAAGTGTGAAAGTCACTCTATGGACTTGATATGATATTTTGGCCTGGCTTTCGTGCTTTTTCTTATCAGGAATTGGATTGCTGTTCATGTTATGGATGTTAGACAAACGACCTAGATTTTTGGACATTAACATCTAGAAAAACATATAGATGTTGCTACCTGTAGCTTCTCATAGTGTTTAACTCATTTTCCTTTGTCATATGAAGAAATGATATTGCACTCTGAAAAAGAATGTGTTGAATTGGCTCGGTGATAGTTCTGGTTGGTAGGATTGCTGATAATGATTAGCTACATCTACGATTTATTGAAATAAGAGAGGTTGGCTTTCAAAACAAAGCTTCCCATCAAAGTGAATTTAGTTTAGATAGGAGTGTAAAGAGTGACTATAGTTCTGTTCGCACAAAGTGTATGCTAGTCAATAAGTTTATGACGCCAGTAATTATCTGATAGTAATGCTTCTTTGTATCTTTTATACATAAAGAAGTTCATACAACCCATTATAAAAAAATATATACATCTAATCTTTAGAACTCAATGAACTTGTTAGAATGTAGTCGTAGTCTATTCTTAATTGGATTAAGACGACATTCGAAAGAATAATAGTTTTGACGCCTAACACTAGAGTTTGGAATGTAGTAGATACTTTGATAATGATAAACTACATGTTCCTTTTCTTTTAGCATAATTTGCCGAAATTCAGCCCTGCCACTATTGTTGTGACGACCCGAAAAGGAGGTCTAGCGTAATCTCAAATCACTTGAGGGAAAAATGGAAATGAAACATATATAAAGGATGTCTCCCCTAGAAAGTAAGATTTGTTTTATAGTACAATTGTATTGGATTTCATCAGAACTCCGAAATTAAGAGTGCTAGAGCAAGAGGAGTACCAAGTTGGGTAACCACTTGGGAAGTCCTCGTTGAAAAACAAATTCGTGCGAGATTAGGTCAAATGTTCACCCAGTATGAAATGAGCTGAAATTCACCTAATCCTCGAAAACAGATAATATCTTACTGAGAAAAAGGGGTCATTACAAATGGTATCAGAGCCTGTAATCAACCTGAAATGTGACCAACGAAGATGTTGGGCCCCAAAAGGGGGGTGATTGTGACGACTCGAAAAAGAAGTCGGGCGCAATCTCATATCGCTTGGAGAGATGATAGAAATGAAACATATGTAAAGGATATCTCCTTTAGAAAGTAATACGCATTTTGTAGTACAATTGCACCGAATCTTATCAGAACTCTGAAGTTAAGAATGTTCGGGCGAGAGTAGTACCGAGTTGGGTGACCACTTGGGAAGTATTTGTTGAAAAATAAATTCGTGCGAGATTAGGTCGAATGTTCATCCAGTATGGGATGAGCCGAAATTCACCTAATCCTCGAAAACAGACAATATCTTATTGAAAAAAAAGAGCCGTTACAATTGTAACGTGGAAACATTGTTAAATTAGTAGTCCAATCCGTTTTCATGATGTTATGTGAAGTGTAAACATAGGTTTGATTTATGCATTGTACAATTTAACACAGTCCTCACTCATGTTAAATTATCTGTTATGCAAGATGAGGGGAAGCAATTTTCTAGTTGTAGCAATTGTTGGGGTAGAGTCAGATTTAAGGATTTTACCAGGCATATTGATGAATATTATTTCTGGGTTTGCTTCGAGATCATTCGACTGGTAATTGAGAGACGAGATATTGATGAATTGTAATTTTTTCATATACAGGAAAGTCATTGCATCAATATGATATTTCATTACATGATATTGAGTCTTTATTTACTCTCTCTTACAGGTTCATTTGAGTTTGCATTAGAAGTCTTGGCTATTCATGATGCAGCCATGGGTCCCCTTGACGACTTAAGGACCGAGTTAAGTTGTTGCTTTGTATCAAACATCAACGGGCATCTGTCGTCTATGTCAACAGCATACAAAGTCATGAATCTGTTGTAAAACTCACTACTTCTGGTTGAGCAGTTTCAAAATTCCATAAATTGTGTTTTTCTTGAAAAACTATTTGCGTGGTTGGTTTATCGATCATATGATTACTCCATGTGTCTTTGATCTGTTATCAATTTGACCATTGACATCAATGGATTTGTTAAGTTTAACAAGGGTATATCGTATCTTTAATTTACTGAGATATTTCATTGTAATACTAAACTCCTTATTTAATTTGATTTCAAATTCTATCAAACAATCAACATTGTTGAAACTACCAAAGAAAATAATTTTGAAAACGAGTTGGAAAATAGTTTTAAACAAACTTTATTCATATGTTGAATTAAGAGCCTTGCGGTATTACTTGAGAGAGTGCATCTCTTTCCCTTAAATCAGATGCTATTGAACTCAAAAAATGAAGCCATGGCAGTGATAAGAATTAAGATTTTGAGTCGAGGGTAAGTTTCATAATCCACAAAGATGTCCTCCAAAGACATTGATTGGGAGTAGCGAGTACATTGGCCCGACATCCTAAAATCATCCAAACTTCCAACATAAGCCCGGCACAGATTTTGAATTTCATACAGAGAATTTTGGAATCCTAAAAGAGGACTAAGCCTTCTTGGGGGATTTGGTTGCCTTCGATGGGGACTTGGGCTCTTTTGCAGCGGTTTCAGATTTCTTTGGCAGAAGAACAGGGTTGATGTTGGGAAGAACACCGCCATGGGCAATGGTCACACCAGCAAGAAGCTTTCCGAGTTCTTCGTCATTTCTCACTGCCAAAAGAACATGTCTTGGGATAATCCTGTTCTTCTTGTTGTCTCTTGCAGCATTGCCAGCAAGTTCTAACACCTGCAACATAGTTCAAAGTCCTCCGTTGTTAATATCCGACCATGCAAATCTGAAACAAGATAATTTCTCCAGACTTTGACATTATAAACCCATGAATAAATGAATTACATGTCCAGATGAATCAATGTCTTTCATCATAATATTAAACACATGGTAGAAAGAAATTCAAATCATGAAAAATTTAAGCGATTCTTTCAATCGTGTAAACTCGAGGTAATCAGCTCAATATCTAAATGATACAGAACAACAGTTGAGTAAACATCAGATCTACAGAGATGCAGATACTACAAGGAAGATAATGTCTCAGTTTCTGCATGGTCACGACAAATTATGAAGCAATAAAATAATTACACTTTCTACTCAAATCAATCTCCCTCATAGAAGCCCTAAGACGATAGAGCTACTGAGCTGAACACAGAGAAACAAAATTACCTCAGCTGCGAGATACTCAAGAACGGCGGCCAAGTAAACCGGAGCCCCGGTTCCGACCCGCTGAGAATACCGTCCTTTCTTCAAGTACCGCCCAATCCTTCCAACGGGAAATTGCAGACCAGCTTTGACTGAACGTGAAACGGGTTTCTTTTTCAGACCAACACCTTTCCTCCCTCCAGCACCTTTCTTCAACTTTCCACCACTTTCCATTTCTCACAGACGACGAGATTGATAATTTTCTCGAGAAACAGACGAATAAATGGAGACCTAGGCCAAAAAAACGAAATTGATTGATGCGAACAACTGAAACGGTGGTGAATACTTATATCGTACTTGCAGCGCCAGATAGCACTGGGAGCCTTTGCCTCTGGTTGAAGAATGCTCGCCGTTCGATTTCACAATAATCGACAGTAGTACACTGCTGCGTTGGCAATCCGTATGATATAAAACCAATCAATAAAATAATTGATGCAATTTCTCAGACATTTCCTTTTCTCAATTTTAAAATTTATTTTTTAAAATGGTATAATTGACGTTTTCACATTTTGTGAACAAATAAAAATTGAAAATAATAATTGTCAACAAATTACTTTGATTTGAGTTGACTTTATTGTTTTATTAAATAATTATTAGTTATAAGAAAATACAACGATGCCTAAGTTCTTCTATACATTACATGAAAACTATTTTCAGTAAAAATAATAATAATAATAAGGGTTAAAATTATTTTAACTCTCGAAGTATAAGTTTATTGTGAAAAAAACTCTCAAAATATATTTATGGTAAAAAAATATTAAATTCTTAAAAATCTATCAAAAAAAGTCTTGGCGGTTGATCAATAACCGACGTATTAAATTTTATACAAAACGGGGGACCGTTCTATTAGGGCATTCTCCAAGTGTAAGGCATGAGCGCGCAGGGGGTCTCCACTCCCCACCTCACCTCCCGTTCTTTTTTTGCCCCGCACGTGCATATCTGATGAATGTTCTAAGAACGGTTATGACACGATTCCACCTCGAATGAGTCGTGTTTCACCTACAAACGAAACGGAAAAACAAAATGAGCAGAAAACCGAATGTTGTCCGATGAGCAACCCTTTTAGTCTCTCGGCATAATGATCTTCTGAAGGAAGACGGCAGCAAACGATACCGATTTCTGGCCACTCTCTTCGTGTGTCCTTTTCTGGAAAATAGAGGGAAGACGAGTGGAACGACGGCTATTCAAGCAATTTCGGGCTTAAAAGCTCAAGGAGATGCACTTCTTCTCGGTTCTTGATCGAACCGAGCATTACCGTTCACTAAACTTCAAGCTACTTCGGCTGAAAACAAAATGAGCTATTTTCATAGATTCAACAATCTTTACACACACTAATAGCCATGTATTTATAGACTTAGGGTGGCTGGTTAGAATGGGCTTGGGCTTCGAAATGGGCCACATGGTTGGCCATTCTTAGTCCACTTGCACACCAGATCACTCTTCAAGTTTTGGCACATTTGTTGCATCAATGGGCTGCTAAACTATGGCCCAATTGTTGCTTCTAACAACCATCTAACTTAACATACATCTAGTCATAATGCCTAAGAATGTATCCAACTATAAAACATTACAAGAAGGCGAATGTTTGCCAACAAAAACATAAAGGCGAATGTTTGCCGAATAAAATTCAATTACAAATTAATTCCGAGGGAAACAAATTCTTTCTTTATGTGTTTCCACTTTTAGCTCCCACGATAGCAAGTGCAAGGGTTGATCTTTGTTCTTTGTGCTCGGGTTCCATTCCAAATCCGCGAAGAGCCATTCGACATTCGTAATTCTTGTAAAAGAATTGAACTTGTTAGTGAACAGGTTGAATAAAGATCGTGTCTTGGTTTGTGATCGAGTGATAGTTCTCTGGAGCATATCAGGTTAGCCGCGTTCTTAAAACGATCCCCCGTTCTAAGAACATGCAGGGGTTGTTCTCCCTTAAACGATCTCCCGTTCTGTGTTAGTATATAAGCAAACAGTCTGGTTTTCTTCAGAAAACACGACTTTTCTCTGGGCCAAACTCTCAGATCTGTGCGTTTTGCCGTCGAACTCATCATTTCTGACCATTTTTTGTCAAAATCTGCGAAAAAAACCTTCGAGAAAATCACAAAATCGAGTTGAAACCCTATCCTGAGCTGAAAGTCGCAAAAAATGGAGAGATTTTTTCGCAAAAATCCCAAAATCAAGAGTAATTTTGTGCTGAAAGTCCCCAAATTTGGTCTGATTTCGCACCAAAAAACCCGAAAATCTAAAAAAACTGTCAAACTCAAAAATGGCCCCCCAAAAATGTTTATTGGTCGAAAGTGTAATGGTTCAAATTTTGGAACGTTGATGTGTAATAAATAATAATAATAATAATCAAATTGTAAATTTGTATTGTAAATATTTTTGGAATTTTGTTGGTGAATTATGATTATTCATCATAGTTGGAAGAAAATTTTAGTTTGGACATACTGGAAGCCGATCGAAGAAGAGATGATCGAAGTTAGAGGGTGCGCCGATCAATCGATATTTTTTTTAGGCGATCGATCGCCCCTCTCGAAATTTTGAGAAAGAACGGGCAGTACATCCGCCTATCGATCGGCAATGGGCGCCGATTGATCGGCCCTCGTTTTGAACAAATCTGATTTTTTTAAGAAGAAACTGATATTTTTGGAAAATTTTAAGGTTTTTAAAATGTGATCAACCTAACTCTAATCTAAAATCTAAAGAGTTAGTAGAAGACAAACATGGTTAAATTGATAGTTAATCAAGGTAATTTTGTGTAAAACTAAAAAGAAAAAGATGAATTGGTAATTTTTATTACTAAAGCAAGGGCAAATGAGTAACTTTACCCACCCATGAAACTTCTAGAAAACATGAGAGAGACTAGGTTTTATTCATTTTTTGTGGGAGGAGGCCGCAACAGGGGAGAAATAGTAAAGGGAAAGAGAAAAAAAGAGAAGAGAAATGCAGAAAAAAAAGAAAAAAAAATAAAGATTTTGTAAGTTTCTTCAAAAGAGAGCAAGAGAGCTCTATGATCCTAATACCAACCTCTAAGTTTGATTTTAGTGGATGCTTAAAGAAAAATATTAGAGGTAAGTAAATTTGCTATTAGAGAGTATTCCATTTACCTCTATTGCATAACTAGATGGGCATGGACATATATGGGTGATATGCTTTGGTTATTTATAGAGCCTCTGGAAGTGAAGAGGATTAGTGTGATTGGATTGTTTAGTTTGATTAAATTGATGGTGTTGAATAAAAAGTGAAGGAACTACGAATTGAGGTGAAATTTTGTCGAAGAAAATAGAAGGGAAGATTTCTACGGTAGGCTGTTATTATTATTTTTTTTAAGAGAAATGTATTTAATGATAAAATAGTGTTTTTCTTAACTTAAAAGAACATTGTTTTAAAAGTATGATTTTTTTAAACCTTGTGCCTTTAAAATTCAATGAATGGCTTGAAAGCCGTGATTGTAGTTTCGAAGTTGAATCGATTTTTCAATTTGAATTTTTGATTTAGTAAATTTCGTAAGAATAGAAAATAAAGTTGCATGGGTTTACATTGATTTCTAAAGCATGCATTGATAAGAAATAAGTGGTAATTTTTGAAAATGAATTGCGCCTCATGTTGTGCACAATATGTATAACTATAGGAAAAAGAAAAATGGGTCTTACAAATTATCATCTTCCTTGGATTAAAAGTCTATAAATCTCTCGATGATAACATTATCAGGGTACAATTTGTAAAAATTTGTTACAATTATACATGTTAAGTTAGATATGTGAAATGTCTTAATTTAACAAATATCACTGATTGTTAAATAATACATTAAATCAATCATGTATTTCATTTTTAAACAAAGACTATGAATTGTTTATAATGTTTGAGATTTTCTTTCAGACGATGATTTTTTTTTTTTATGCAAAGTTATATTACTATTGCTTTGATTTTTAATTGTTGAAATTGATTTCTCAAATGCTGATTTCTAGCATTCGATTTTAGGATACTTGCATGTTTTATTTTAATTAAAGTGATGTTTTCAATTTCAATTTCTAAATGATCATGGTAGCTTGGAATGAAGCAAAGTTCGAAATCATATGTATGAGTTAAATTGAGTATTCTATTTGCTAGATTTATTACTTGCGTAAAGCTCATTATATGGACTATTTATGTTTTCAGATAATGATAAAGTTCACAGGGATAGAAAATCAAAGGCAACCTAAATTGGTTCATAGGCATAGGTAACCATCAAAGTTGTTGATTTATTTTTGTACAACATTTTTGTAAAGTCACATGTAGTGACCTCTATATATTTGGTACACTTCCGACATGTATGAACTGCTGTAAGTGGAATATCGTGAATAGTTTTGTTATCTTTTAATGATATCCTAATTTAGGATTTCGATTGATTGAGATTATTAATTTGGATAATGTGAATTGTTGGGAAATTATAAATCGTTTTAAAATGTCAGGTACTTGAAACTCGAAAATTATTATTATTTTTTCCACTTTGGGATTCCACAACATGTCGGGGCCAGGACAGGTCCTAACAAAAAGGCTCCTCGGATGACACAAGGTGGCCCATCAAACCGGGCACCGGATCAGTGCCACAATCGACTTCTGGTTATTTGTCCATGAAATTTCGTAACCAAGAGTGTCAAGAACAGTTCCAGCGGGATACGAAAATCTGCTCGATTATTCATGGGAAGATTGTCAATTTTAGCGATTGGTAGTCGTTGGAGATCAACAAAATGTTTGACGACATCTCATTGCATGGAGTGTACGACATGAGGGGCGACAACTGCAATAGAGTTGTTCGCCTATTTTATGTGAACTTAAGTGGTACCGGGAGGTTGGGTGCTTGTGGACATACCTATTCGGTATAGAAATTGTCGTTTCTCTAGCTATTATAAACGAATTACTGGGTTTTGGGTAGATGATGCAGAAAAATACTGCCACAGTTCCCAAGAGAGTGATTTTGTCTAGAACAGCAGAGAGACTGAAGTACCTTAGGCAAATCCACTGCAATTTGGGCATTGCAGGGTTCGTTAAGTCGAGATTGAATGCTTTGAACGTCAAAGCTCAGGTACTACACAACCTAATTAGTCACACCATTCTTCCAAGGGATGATCAGAAAGATCTCGTCAGCTGAATGGTTCTTTACGTCATGGAGAAGCTCTAAAATGACACAATATTTGACTCCGGATACATGATTATAGGTCACAAGTTTGATGTCGGTCAAACAAAGAATAAGAATCTGCCTTTTAGGACTTTGATTTGGAATATTGTCCAGGGATGTCAGCTTTAGGTGCCCAGTGGAAAGCCTGCGAGATCACACAGATTTGTCGATGTATTTGACAAAACTCATTTGACTCGGATGGGCCTAATCAAAGTTGACGGGTTTTGGATGCTCAAAGGAGATTTTGGAACCTCCGCATCTCGAGATATTCCGACGGAGGATGCCCTCGCCACTGAGGATGTCACCGCCACCGCAATTGCACTGCCATTTGCCCCTCAGGTTCATAGTAGCTGAGACATGATGCAGCATATGAATGAGATACATCAACAAATGTCCCAGTTGCAGCATCAGCTAGATCGGAGGTATCAAATGCAGCAGATGTCATAGGTGCAGCATCAGTTGGATCAGAAGTATCAGATGCAGCAGCAGTTGGAGCAGCAGAGGGATCAGAGGATGGAGTCTCTCACAAGCATGGTCAAGAAGCTCGTCGTGAGCCAGCAAAAGGTGGTTAAGTCACAGGACTATCTCAATGAGATCCTTAGAGAGCTCACTGATAGGTTGACGAGTTGGATGGTGGAAGGAGACGATGATGTCCCATCGAAATCAACTGGATCAGAGGTATCAAATACAGTAGCAGTTTGAGCAGCAGAGGAATTAGAGGATGGAGTCTCTCATAAGCAAGGTCGAGGAGCTCGCCACGAGCCATCAAAAGTGGTTGAGTCAAAGGACTATCTTAGTGAGTTCCTTAAAGAGCTCATTGACAGGTTGACGAGTTGGATGGTGGACGGAGATGACGATGTCCCACCGAAATAAGATAGTTTAGATTTTGTATTTCATTTTATGTACTTTACTTTTCATCTGTAAATATAATGTATTTTAATAAAATTTTATGTCTTGATGTTAATATTTGTACTGGAATCTTGTTGTTGGATATCTATTTGTGATTTGAACTTTTAGGAACTGTGTGAAGATAGTTATGGAGGAATCATAAAATAGACAAAACTCTGTCTATTTTTTCAATTTTATGTTTAATTTTTTTAAATAAACTAAAACAAATAAATAATTATAATTTGAATAAACTATAATAAATAAATATTATTAAAATAAACTATAAAATATTCATTTAAATAAACAAAATAAATAATTATAATTTGAAATATTTTCGGAATGTAATTTGTTATATCGGCTTCTTCGTATCTGAAGGACATCGCAAAACTTAATACTTGCAAAGCAGAATTGAGTACTCCGCTCTGTTTATAATCTAACAATTTTACCGCATGTTCAATGTCTCTTTCACTTAGAACAAATTCCATTTAATATATGTTTCGCTCTATAAATCTCGGAAGTTCCATCAATGTGATTGAGTACTCCGCTCTTTTCATAAACTATTGTAACGTATTTTGACAATATTTCAAAACTTAATGCTTGCAAGACAGGTTTGAAAAAGTTGTCAATACATGTTTTCAAGGTTAATGCTTCCATAGCCGCGCGTCGCAGATTCTTGCATATAATGAAAACTAAATTAAAAAAGATTGACAGTGTATTTATGAGCGAAATATGGTGAATTGTACATGCGTCCCGTCAAATGTATCGTAACCCATAAACGTGTCTTGAGAAGCAGCACCTGAAGTGGATCTCCGGTGAGTACAAGTGCAACTATTGTGCCCCAGTTAGCGACATATACCGGACAACATCTTTGAGTTCCGCCTACTCATTGTGGAACTTGACGGCTCATCGACATTTCGCACTCTTGTCTTCTTCGGCCTACCAGATTGGCGATATTTTCTAGGCAAGATGAGGTCCTTCATATTTGGTATTTGTGGCTACATTTGGGGGCCGCTCACTGGTTGCATAAACTGTGAATACATCTACAAATAAGTTGTCCGATGATAGTATCGATACACGTAATTTTCCAATGTCACTCTCATGAAATGCATGCATGGAATGAAATTGACACACGAGATTCCAGTAAGCTCTCACTTAGTACAGTTGCATATACTCGTATTCATGTCGACCACGTATTGTTCGTAGTCGTTGCTGACCCAAATTGTACAGCTCCTACAAACTAAGGACTCCAATTTCAAACTGCACTTTCTAGCTTCTCAAGTTTTTTTTTATCTGAGGACACAGGAGACCTGTTGTTTGAGCTAGCTTCTCAAATTTTTTCAAAATGCGAGTCATCAAGCACTTTCGGATCATCTTGAACATGATCAATATCGATTTATCCCTGATCGACAATAGAACTGCATTGAATGACTCGCACAAATTATTCAATCCCATTTTGCACTTGGAATTCGAAGAAAGAGCATGACTAGCCTAATATCTAGGCTCTTCTACTCGAAGCCATGCGTGGTCCAGGCTAAGTCGGTGTAATTTCTTCATTTCTATTTTGAAATGTCACCTTGTGCTTGCCATTGCTACATTTCATATCGCATCTCTGTATGCTCTGCCCCGAAATTGACCTTTGAAATTTGTGTACATATGGCGTAGGCAGTAGCGGTGTTTAGCTTCTTGATATTCATCTTCCACAGTTTTCAGCAAACCCTAATATTTAAAAGAAAACAGAAGCAACATAAAATAATATAACGTAAAGAGTACTGATCATGATAATTTCTAGGAAAAACTGTACTAGTCAATCTCCTAGCCAGAATTACCTTTCAAAGTAAGTTCCAAAGAAAGAATGGAAGAGTCACAAACAATCTTACTTAAATTCTAGTCTCCTACATAGAATTTACTTATACAATACAATTATACTATTAGTATTTGAAAAGACAAATAGAAACAACATCGAACAATATAATTATCACAACGCCTCTATTTTGAAATAATAATTGGAAATGTATTATACCATTTGTCGATTGAAAATAATTGTCCATCTGGCTCACGATTCAGTGTTCAGGTCTCGCTTCAAATATTGCAAGAACCATGTCCATGTGTCCGTGTACTCTTTTTCGACGTTGACAATAGCAACAAGATATATTTCATCTTTGCCATCAATACTGACGACTGAGAGTAATTTGCCAGGATACAAGCCCTTTAAATGACAACCATCCAAACATATAGCAGAGCGATCGTACTGTAGTAATCCTGCCTTGCAAGCAGCCATTCACATATACATTCTCTGGCATACTAATGATCATCTCTCATCTCATAAATATGTATTTTTAATGTGCTACCTGGATTTGAGCTACATATTTCTGCTGCGTACGACCAGATTAGCTTGTACCGTTCGTCGTCTTTGCCTTTGTTAATTGTTCGAGCTACGCTTCTTGCTATTTTGGCAATGCTGGATGTAATTTTGACAGTAAAATACTTCTTCACAGTCTCGATAATGGAAGAGATTTCTCATATAGGTTGACTTTTGAATCTATCCAGATAATGATCTGCCACTCATTTTGCTCTAGCGTATCAATTATCAATTTTTCTCAAATAGCTGTGAGAATCGATCAAACGCTTTATTTGAAATGTCAGCTTGGTTTGCTTCTAAGAAGCATGCAGTCGCCATTCACACTCATCTTCACACTCAGTCGTTAGTTGCCGCTTGTGACTTTTAATGAATTTTATCCTGTAGCTATTTTTCAAAGAATATTAGACTATTTCTGTTTTAATATCCTTCAAATAACTATATTCTTTCCTTAAAAAAAATTTGATGAGATATTTTCTCTTACCGGTCTGCTTTTCACCTCATCATCCTCCAAAATAACCGGTGTTCGAAGTTCCTCGTCTAGAGTTATGGAGGTCAAATGCACCTCAATTTCTTCATTTCTATATAAGTGATCGAATGCTCAAAGATCACCATATGCACAAGTGACGTGGAAATACCAATCCATATTGACATCAAAAGTTGTTGGTTCGTCTAAATCAACTGCTCTAGGTAAATCAGAATCCATCGTTGTCTCTTCTTATACAACAAAAATTCTCTGGAGCAAGATAATAATAGCGAGGTTTTAGAGAGTTAGAGAACTTCAAAGTAGTGAGAATGGAGCGTAGGAGGTTCTTTAAATAGGATGGGAGAATAAGAGAATGAGAGACCGCTCTTGTAGAACAGTCCCATGTTCTCCTACAGTGACATCCGTGATCAACCCATAAGTGATCACGAACGATCAACTATTGGCTGATCACAGGTGTCACTGTAGAAGAACGGGGGGTGGGGTGTGGAGCCCTACGCGCACACATGCGGCGCACGTGCTAGCACGCGGGGGGTTTGCACTCCCTGCTTCAACCCCACCCCCCTTCTCCCGGTGCCTCGCACGTGAAAAATGCCACGACAGAATGGCCCCCCGTTCTATGTATAAAATTCAACACGGGGGGTTATCTGTCAACTGACAGTGATTTTTTTGGTAGATTTTTTATAGGTCAAGTTTTTTTTAGCATAAACATTTTTTGAGTATTTTTTCACATCAAATTCATATTTTGAGGGTTAAAATAATTTAAACCCTAATAATAATAATAAATTTAGCGATGGGTAAAACTAAAATGAACTTATGACCGACTTGATATTAATTAAGTTCCAAAATTTTTTAAACTCAAACATAACCCGTTCAATTTTGAATACAAAAAAAAACCACATTGATTTTTTTTGGTTTTGTTCTTATTAGTTTCGATTTGATCTTGGTTTTTGTAATTTTTTTTTTCAACTTTGAGCTTGGTTTGAACCAGTTTAAGTTCGATCTTTGTGAGTTTGAGACAATTTGAACTAGTTTTAACCAGTTTGGTTTGATTTTTATAATTTTTAAAAATAAATATAATATATACACATAAATATATAATATCAGTTTAGTTTAGTTTGGTTCCGACCAATTTTTTAAAAAATAACCGAGAAACAAACCAATAATTTATACTCAATCCATTTTTACTCGATTCAACTTGAACTACTTTCACTACTAGTCTTAGTCTTATCTAGGCTCCATGTAGTTAGTAGCTTTTGAGGTTGGTTGGCTTTGGAGCAATCAAACAGTTGGAGATCGATTAGTTACTTCTTCTCGGTGGCGACTTTGGCAAGGGCCTAGGGCCTTTTCTCCTCCTTTTCACGAAGGAGAGACGAGTGCCACAGGAAGAAATATTTTTTCCTTTTTTTAAATTTTTTATTTTTTCAAAATCGTAATTTTTTTCACAAAATTGCAAACTCCAAAAGAAATTGTTCGTCCAAGTATAAAAACTCTCAACCTTGCCAGAAACGAATATTTTGATTATCAAATGCAAAACTAGAAGAAGAAATACACGAAAAACATGAACACCAAAAATTATGTAAAAAAAATTCTTTCAGAAAAAAACTCTTTCAGAAAAAAACTACAAACATAAAGTAGAATTTTAATATGATCAAATCAAAATATAATGGATTATGCGACTTAAGAATTAATATATAAAAAAACAACAAATTTTTAATATCGAAAGAATTTTGACTTTGTCCAATTAAAATTCAAATTACAGTGAACTCTAATAAATTTTTTTTTTTTTCACTTTATTGCATAAAACATGTCAGGGGGATATTGAAATTCTTTCTAATTCCACATGTTGGTATTTTACCACCTCTCTTGATTTTATATTTACTCATACATTCATATTCATTTCTCTGCAGCACTTTTCATTTCCTCAGTTAAATTCAAAGAATCTATGAGTTTTTATTACCTTTCAAAGTTCATTGATCTTAATTCGTGTATTTGTTCGTCTTATTTGTACTTTCTTTTTGGGTATCTTACGAATCTTATTTACTATGATTGATTATATTTATAATGTTATTTCATTGCAATGCACATGGTAATACGAACGACAAATTAAAAGTGCATTGTATAACGATGATCGTGTTAATTTTAATAGTCTAGTCAGTAACACACAAAATGACAAGCTTGATCATAACATCAAGAATTCGATCTAAACTAGGCTCATCATGGTCAAAAGAAAACTTCTTGTTCAGCCAGGACCATTTTGAGGGCCAAAAGATTTAGAGGATGTCTTCCATACTAGCAAAGTATCAACTCTTCATCGACATTTCCTAATTTTGCTTCATTTATACGACGTCGTATTTCAGTATCACAATCTGGGTCTTTTTTATGCAGCTTGACTAGTGCTAAGCCCAACTCACTCAGCCAGAACACGTGGAGCTTTATTATTGGTTGAAAAATCCATTTATACGAACTTTTCGTATATAAAATGATCAACGCGATAAAAGTAGTGTCAGCTACACAATATATAGGCTCTGTCTGGACAACATTCCTTGCCCAGACCCGGAGTCCTCGCCATCGGAGGAGTAGATTCTTTTCGCTCTTTTTTCTCCTCTTTCTTCGCCGATCGTTCAACCTGCGGAAAAACATGGTGAGCCTTCTACTCAGTTTCTTTCTTTTCTCAAATCTGATTTTCATTTCTGCTGTCTATCTGATCCGAAACTAGAAGAAATTTTAGGAATCCTCCGGTGAAAATGGTCTGACCTCACTTCAGCTTCTGGCTGTTCTTACTTTCATGTTTCACTGCAGCCAAGCGGAATTTTATTGTCGTTGTTGTCTTGTTATCCCTAATTTTGCGGTTTGATCTACTTTATTCAATTACTGATATGGATTTGGTTGGATTTGCTGGAATCTGTGTCGATATGTAGTTTGTAAGCTGTGTGTGGCCTGCTTACAGATCAGATTCGTTTTTTTACGTGTTTTTAAGTCAAATAAATATTGTATTGATTAAAAAAAAATTAAGTAGCTAACACATCGTTCCAGATTGTTGAAATTTAGGTCTTGTAAACGCGAATTTCTTAAAGGTAATGTTATTTCTTTAGATCTGTTGTGATTCCCATGGGGAATCAGCCCTTGGTTTTTTGTTTCTAATAAAACTTTTTAATGTCATTATCTTTTTCAGCTCTAGCGCTAGTTATTGTTTCAGTTTATATTGAGGACAGAATGAGTAACATGCAAGGATCCAGATTTTTATTTAGATGTAGTTTATGTGAACTAGATTTTCTTGCTAACTTGACTGAACTTCAAGCTGATATACTGAATTAAGGTTTTGATGGAAGCTTTTGCAAGGATGCTGTATCAACTCTTGTTTGATGACATACAAGTTGAAATGAGAGATGAAAAAGAAATTAATCAATAATTCCTCTAATGCAATTTTACATATGATGGATAAGAATTTGGCGATTGGTTATCTTCTAGTGTACATTCAGGAAATGATATATTGAGTTTAGAACATAGGTTTTGTGTGCATTCAACAGTACTTGAGTGGTCCATCCCTTTTTTTCTGGTTTAAAAAAAATCATTGGATTAGGATAGTTTCAATGTAAAACATAAGTTTCTTAGTGTTTACATTTTCTTGGCAAAAATGTTGTCTTTTTCTTTTGGACTCGATTGAGTGTTTTGGACTTGTTTTATTTGCGTTACCAGGCCAATGCTGCATCAGGAATGGCTGTGAATGATGAATGCAAGTTAAAATTTCTAGAGCTTAAAGCAAAGAGAACCTACCGCTTTATTGTTTACAAGATTGAGGAAAAGCAAAAGCAAGTTGTGGTTGAGAAGGTTGGTGAACCAGCGGAAAGTTATGAGGATTTTACTGCATGCCTTCCTGACAATGAATGCCGCTATGCTGTTTATGATTTTGAGTATTTTACTGCCGAAAATGTCCCAAAGAGCAGAATTTTCTTCATTGCATGGTATTACTATTTTTCCATCCTTTCTAAATATGTTTCATACACTGTTGTTTTGTGTCATTAACTTTTACTAGTGTTATTTGATTCATGTGAAGGTCTCCTGACACTTCAAGGGTAAGAAGCAAGATGATATATGCAAGCTCCAAAGACAGATTTAAGAGGGAGCTGGATGGAATTCAAATAGAGCTGCAAGCGACCGATCCAAGTGAGATGGGTCTTGATGTTTTCAAAAGCCGTGCCAATTAAACACAAGCCAGACTTGCATCGTGAGTGAAATGTTTATATTTTGTGGGATGACAAGCTTGGCGTATGATGAGATCAATTGGCTTCAGGGTCTTCTATTCGTCCTGAATAAGTTTGGTGGTTTCTAGTATATTATGTGATTTGTTTATCCAAATAGACGTGTGTTGATTGGCTTTTTATGATCAGATGGTATCATACACTACCATGTGAATTTCTTTGTGGAGATTTAGCTGCTAATTGCAATATTTTACTTATTTGGCAATTGAAATGCTATATAATAATGGGAAATTTCGTATGGATTGCATCTTTTATAGGATCCTATCAAAGAAATGTTTCATAATGAACAGAATGCATCAAATTATCCTTCTTTTGTCTTCATGAACAATCTGAAGTTCATTACCAATATACAAAGCATAGTTTCACTGTTGTGTAGTCTATCTTTTGATCTCGTAGTTTGTTAATCCTATCATGTAATTATTGCTACCAAAGGCAAAAGAGACATCTTAGCTGTTTGCTCATGATTGCTTCAAATTGCACCTTTACACATTTGGGAAGTGCTAGACATTATAGTGAAAGTCATTATCAATTTCCACATCCTCAACTTAAATGTGGAGCAATGGTTCTTGATAATCATAATAACAAGGCTTGGAGACTTTCCTGTAACTTTTAGAATAGTTATTGTTACACTGCTCTTGAAATAATTTGTTGTGACGAAATTTGATTGGATGATGTTTTAGTTGTACTGAAAATACTGCCTTGACCCATCACTTCTTTTCTTAGAACAGCATGAACCATCAATTGAGACGATATTGAAGAAGATGGTCAACTACACTTGCTATCTCAACAAACTGTGTCCAAAACCCAGCTACAAATTCTCTCTTCATGGAAACCCACAACCCCGCCGTTTAAGTTGCGGAGCAATAGTTTTCTCCACTGTGTTCAAACCTAACAACCCACTTGCTTCATCTGCTTTGGAAAAATGTTTCTATGGCTTTTCTCAATCAGTCAGATCAGACCTTCACATTTCTTTTTTACTCACTTGAATGCAAGTCTTCTTAAATACTTAGGATTAATTGCTCTTAGGTATCTGTATGTTGCATCATCAAATGCGGTCTAACTTCTTTAATTCTTCTTTGAAGGCAACTTTTGTACCTGTTACAAATCAAGCAATAATTGTAAAAAGAATATACGATATCGAACACTAGATTTATAAGAAAAAATTCTTTCGGAGAAAAACTACTGACATATGAACAAATATACTATGAATATCGAAATATAACTGCAAGTTTTGCGACTCTATTTTACATAAATTTATAAAAAAAATATTAATTCTAATTAAGATATACAACGCAAGCTCGCCAGTTTGACCCAAATAGAATTCGGGTCACATCAAACTCTAACAATCTTTACTTTAATATGAATTGTATGAAGAAGAACCATAGTTCTTGTTCGTTAACCTAGCCCGAAAATGAATTCAAAATTCAGAATTCTGACAATCTCCGTCTCCAAACGAATTCTACTACAAAGAATCGATCTTCAAATCTTCTTCTTCCACACATTCCTTTGATGGACCACCTCAACAACTGATGCTGATAAGTTTTAAAAACATTTAAACCATGATAATAACATCTTCAAGTTCCACCGAACATCATCTAAATCTTGGCGAGTTTATCTTACATCTTGACCTATCATATCAAATCTACTTTTCAAATCCTTTGTAATTCTACTGTTGTTATTCTACTATAACGAAATATCAAATCTCAATTCAAAAATAGAATATCTATATTAAATATCACATTCGTCCTAAATTTTGTAACTATAGTTTACATGAGTTTTTAGAGAAAATAAAATTTTAATTGAGATCTACAATGTATGTCCACAGATCTCAATAACAAACTCTAACGGTACTTATAATTGATGTACTCTACATTGCCTCTTTATAGATCTTGACACAACATTGTCTCATTGAAATTTGCATATAAACGTCGTATGTAAAATACTTGTCCTGGATGCACAAGCTTCTCCAAATATGGACTAAACCTTGAATCATTGAGAGAACACCTAAGTAGGAATCACATTAAGAAGACAAAACTAAGAATGCATGTTAGAAATAGACGTCCTTGATGTACTCTCTTGATTAGACTTAACAAATTTTTTGTGCGTAAGACCATAACTTCAAACATTACTCATTGAAGTTCATTAAATTTTAGAGTCTTCTTCCTAGCCTTTGATGTTAGGCTTGGAGTGATGTTTACTCACGGTCTATCTAATAAAATGACGGTTCCCAAACTCGACCAACTTCGAACCTTAGTATATCTTGCTTTGCCCCACTTTGCTAAAGCACAGTGAATCTCCATGGTATGTGAACAATTAAGCACATTGTTCAACATCTTTATTGCATTAATTAAATTGGATGTTATCACTATTCTTCACCATAGTATGAATAACAAGTTCTTTAATTTCATAAATCGAACTAAATTCAGATCCAACCTTATAATTGAAGTAGCTGTGAAGTCTCTCGTCTTCACTTGAGTCAACCAACTAATGCAACTCATCCTCAAATGACTTGGAAGTTGAATGCACATCAATACCAAATTCTTCCTCAATCTTTGAAGTCAAGCTAAGTCGTCTCGGTGCAAAATGGATTGAACCAAGCTAATTGTGCAAGGTTAAAACATCTTCGCATTCGAAAAACATGCTTCACTTGAAGAAATTTATTTCCATGGAGTTGTTTTGCAAAGTACTCAAAGTATAAGAATAGAATTTCTCAAAAAAAAAAAAAAAAAAATAGGGCAAGCTATCAATTTTCCTTTTGCATTTCACCTTACACAAATACTTTTTTATATTATTTTAAATATAATAATCTCAAATTTACTTCATTTCATTAGATGCATAACTTAGCTAAAAAAAATAAAAAATAATTATTTAATAACAAAAAAATATAATATAATCAAAGAGTACTTTTTTTTTTAAATTCGCTGTCGTATCAAATTTCTAATTTATATAATAAATTATAAAAATTAATTTATTGTATTAAATGCACTTTAATTAGACTAAAAATTATATAACACGTTAATAAAATTTTAAAAAAAATAAAGTAAGAGAGCATACTTAACATTATTCTTAATTATATTACATACTTAAAAATAGAACATTTAAATTCCATTTTTCAAGTTTTAATAATAAAAGGTGGTCGAATAGATAATAAGAACCTACAGGTCATTGATGGCGGCCAAAAGTCGGAGTCGGGCAGTTCAACGAGGTTCGTTCATGGACGGACTGGTCTACACTCTACTGGTTCTTGACTTCTTGTTAGGATGGGAGAACAGCCAAATTGATGAGGCAATTTGAGAGCGTAGGTGTTTACAAGTACGTTCTTCTCTGAAGTTCACCGAGATTAGCATCAATTTCGCAGCTGCTTGTATTGAGATTTTCGCTGTTCTTCTGTCTAAGATTTTTTCATTTCCTAAAACCCCAAATTCCAATCAAACCCTCTTTCCCTTTTCTCTATCATCCTTTCTCTATCTCAAGTTTCGCTGGAGAATTTGTAGTATATATTATTCATATTACATCTTGCACTCCTATTGTTTGTTAAATTGTCTGAATGGCTTTCACTTCGACTCTTAAATGCTATCCTTGGTCATTGCTCTCTTTCTCTCACCGACCCATCTCTAATCTCTCTGTCTCTTTTGCAACAACACCGTCATATGACCAGCTCACTTCTTCTTCTCCGGTAAATTTAGCTTCTGCAACGCCAAAGCTTCATCTCCCTCTGGAGTTCACAACAAAGCAGCTTCTTGATGCGATTCGTCGCCAAAAGGATGAGGTCTCAGCGCTACGCATTTACGATTGGGCATCGAAGCAGCCCAATTTCGTTCATGATTCCTCTATATACGAGGAAATTCTCCATAAGCTAGGAAAGGTGGGTTCTTTCGATTCAATGAAACGCGTCTTGGAGATGACGAAGGCGGCAGGTGTCGAGATTGGTAGAGATACTTTCTTGATATTTGTGGAGAGTTTTGCAAAGTTTGAATTACATGATGAAATCATCGGTGTCCTTGAAATGATGGAAGGCGAATTCAAGTTGAAAGCCGATGCACATTTCTATAATGTGGCGTTAAATGTTCTCACTGATGGTAATAAGCTTAAGCTAGTCGAAAAGATCCATAAATGCATGGTTGATAGTGGAGTTAGACCAGACGTTTTGACATTTAACATTCTCATAAAGGCACTTTGTAAAGCTCATCAAATTAGACCTGCTATTTTGATGATGGAAGAGATGCCAAACCATGGCCTGTCTCCAGATGAGAAAACTTTTACTACAATAATGCAGGGATATATTGAGGAAGGTAATCTTAAGGGTGCACTGAGAATTCGACAACAAATGGTTGAATCTGGTTGCTTGTATACCATGATCACGATCAATGTTCTGATTAATGGGTTTTGCAGAGGTGGTAGAATTGAAGAAGCCTTGAGTTTTCTTCAAGAGGTAGCCGATGATGGCTTCTTTCCCGACCAATTCACCTTTAATACTCTCGTGAATGGTTTATGCAGAGCCGGTCATGTTAAGCATGCGTTGGAAATGGTCGATATGATGCTTCAGGAGGGATTTGATCCAGATATATACACATATAACTCTCTAATTTCTGGCTTGTGCAAGATGGGTGAGATTGAAGAAGCTGTCGAAATTCTGTACCAAATGGTCTCTAGGGACTGTTCTCCTAATGCAATTACTTACAACACTCTTATCAGCTCGTTATGTAAGGAGAACCGAGTTGAAGAGGCTAGTGCACTGGCACGAGCTCTTACGAGCAAAGGAATTTTACCAGATGTCTGCACATTCAATTCCTTGATCCAAGGGCTCTGTCTGTCCAATAATCAAAGAGTTGCAATGGATCTTTTCGAGGAGATGAAGAGTAAGGGATGTGAGCCTGATGAATTTACTTACAGCATGCTGATTGATAGCTTCTGTGCTAGTAAGAAACTAGACAAAGCTTTGGGTCTGCTCAAAGAAATGGAGTCCCAGGGCTGTGCAAGAAATGTTGTCGTATACAACACCTTGATTGATGGGTTCTGTAAGAACAAGAGGGTGGTAGAAGCGGAGGAGATATTTGACGAGATGGAACTCCAAGGAGTTTCGAGGAATTCAGTGACATATAACACCCTAATTGACGGGCTATGTAAGATGAGGAAGCTGGAGGAAGCTTCTCAGCTGATGGACCAGATGATAATGGATGGTTTAAAGCCTGATAAATTTACCTACAATTCACTTCTCACATATTTTTGCAGGGAAGGAGACATCAAAAAGGCGGCAGATATCGTTCAAAACATGGCTTCAAGTGGCTGCGAGCCGGATATCGTAACATATGGGGCCCTTATTAGCGGTTTGTGCAAGGCCGGAAGGAATGATGCTGCAAGTAGGCTTCTTAGAACGATTCAAATGAAAGGTATTGTCCCCACCACAAGGGCTTATAATCCTATCATCCAATCATTGTTTAAGCGGAAGAGAACAAAAGAGGCAATGCGGCTCTTGAGCGAGATGATAGAGAAGGCCGATCCTCCAGATGCCGTGACATATAAGATTGTTTTTCGTGGGCTTTGTAATGGGGGAGGACCGATAGGAGAAGCTGTTGATTTCATGGTTGAGATGACAGAAAAAGGGTTCTTGCCAGAGTTTTCGTCCTTCATTTTGCTCTCAGAAGGGCTTCTTGCTCTTTCCATGGAGGAGACACTCATTAAGCTCATCGATTTGGTGATGGAGAAAGCAAACTTTTCGCAGAGGGAGGCTGCCATGATAAGAGGCTTTCTCAACATCAGAAAATTTCAAGACGCATTGTCTACTTTCGGTGGTATCTTGGATCGCATATATCCATCGAATGCTTCTACTAGACACAGAAGGTAAACTGTCTTAGGCTTGCAGCCGAATGTAGAGAATTTTGTGAATTACTCGTGTTCTTTACATAACAAGTCTGATTTAGCTCTACGTTGATAAATAACCATTTTTTCACTCAGAAGAAAAAAAAAATTAACTTAAAAATAGTAAATTTTTAATTTGAAGAATTCTATAATCTTGTAACATGATTTAGTGTTACCAATATTAGTGTTACCAATATAAAATTGTTCGCTTTGAGTTGGAGATTTCACGAATTTATTCTTAGAGTTTGTCAAAAAATGTAATATAATATCAAAAGAGAAAAATCCTATTTATAACTCACGTATTTTTCACTCTGTCAAATGATGTGAGATTGTGCACCTCAATTGATATGAATTGAACTCTCATATTGAATTTTTTCTAAACGGGTTCGTGTACCTGACTCGTTAGGTTCACTGGACTTGACTCATTTAATTAGTTAGACTTGGTGAGCAAACTTTTTCAAGGTTAGTTTGACTTGACTCGTTTGTTACTTTTAATTGTAAATTATTGACAATTTAATTGGTGTCAATCTAGTTAGTATATAAATAATTTGTAATGAAACAACCATTAAATATTTGAAATAATATAGGTGTGATATTTATTTTTTTAGAAAAAATTCAATTCAGACCCTATCGTATGAGGTCATTTGTCATTTGGTTTCTAACGTTTTTTTTTTGCCCAATCAGATCCTATCGTATACGCCGTTTTGAATTTAAACATTTCGTTTAATTTTTTGTTAAATTGATTACATGCAGAGCACGTGATTTTTTTTTATATTTAAAAATTTTAAATTAATTTTTAAAAAATAAAAAAATATATTCAATTTAATTAAAATTTTTATCATATTATGGGAAGATAATCTGAAAATTTTCGTTATTTTCTAATACTTGTATGATTTATTATAATTATTTTATAAAATATTAACTAAAATTATAATAAATCGTACATGTGTTAGAAAATTACGAAAATTTTCAAATTATCTTCTTATAATGTGTTGAATATATGATAAAAATTTCAAGTAAATTGAATATTGTTATTTGTCATGGACACGTAAGAGGATGACTAGTCCAATTGAGCTGACCATGCTCTTACATGTTAGTCATTTCTAAAGTTGTTCTAGCTTTTACATGACGGTCAGTCATAATCTCCTTTCATTCGGGGATAACGTTTTTTTTCAGTCACACTTTCAGTTAGACACGGATTCTGATTCTATTTGTAATGTCTCTCGGTGCTTTATATACAAAATTATCTGCTTTGAGTTATAATCTGCATAAATTTGTTCTTAGCGTTAACCGACAAAGCATTGTACTAAATAGGGAGGGTGATGTGAACACCGAATATAAGGAGATTCGAGACTCTTCAACAAGAATAAAGAAGAAACTAGACCACAATCGAAAAATTTAATGAAACCATAATTATCAAAACAAGAGTTTGACCAAGACCAAACTCGTTGATAAAAACTAAAGTTATCAAGTAAGATTCTTCAAGCGTGACTTGGAGAAAATCGAGATTTCTCGCAAAAAAACCAAAGAAAAATCATCTCTAAAAAACTCAATTTTTAATTCAAACTTATTAACTAAAATCAAATGATGTTTGTTTTTAAATAAACTACATGTTTAATTAAAATCAAATACCAAAAGAAAAGAAATAAAAGATAAAATAATTAACAAAATCGTGTAAATGGTGAACTTCCACATAATCGGACGTCATCTCATATTTAAACTCTGTTTCACATGATTTGATTTGAGTAGATACAGCTGAATGAGATCTTTCATTCGAGATTTGCATGATTTTGATGCACTTGTATGTACTTGCGCATGTGATTTTTAAATTATTGTACGAGGATGTGCTTAACACATGTCTTTTTTAATTTTTATATGCGCATGTGCGTTGCGCCCTCCCTGTTTAGTTATTTCGTGAGTATGTGTGTTGTATTCTCTTCAAATCTTCACTGAAATCTTTATATCTCTCCAATTAGTGTGAATCTTTATCTTTTTCAAACTCGGGTGAATGTTTACGTTTCTCTCCAATCTTTGTGAATTTCATGCATCTCTTTGGACATCTTTTTAGATTCTATTTGAAGTTTTTTAATCGACAACTCATTTTGTACACTTTTAAATATATAATTTTCCTTTAATGAATATTTACTCATGTTTGAAAATTTTTTTATTGAAGTTTTGATTTTAACATTCCTTAGTTCATATAATAAGAGAATTATATTTATAAATTTTGTATTTTTTTTGTTACCAAACGACATAAAATTTTGCACCCTCAAACTTTGAATTTTAGAACATTCAACGAAATAGGTTCTTCCATATCAAAATAAAAAAAAAAATAATTAATTAATTTTTAAAAACAATTATTTAGACATTCAAATAGGTTTAAAATAAAAACAAATAAATAAGAGAGAGAGAGAGAGAGAGGGACAAGAAATCGTTGATGCAGCCTAATCTACAAAAGATGCAAGTTTACTAATTGAACCTTATGCATCTAATCCACTTGCACTTTTAACTTTCTTCGCACCATAAAATAATTGAATCATGTACTTACTTGGTAATTATACTTAACCAAACAAAATATCCAAACTATGAACTTAATTACAATCTATAAAAACGATTAGTGGCCTTGCCTAATTTTGATCGTCTCAACCAGGAGGAACCTACGAGGATTAAAAAAAATCATTATTTTATCAACATTATTCATAAGAATTATCAAAAAATTATAAAAAAAAAAATAATTGACCTTGTAAATTTCAGTCAACCTGATTCGTAGGCAGTCAAGAGACGAGTCGGGTGTGAGAGGGGTAGAATTGTCTATTAATCAAATATCTGATAAAGAATTATAGGGTGCAAGGCAGAGTTTGGTGAAAAAGTCAACCTAACTAACGACTCTCGCTGATGGGTAAAGACCAAAACCTCCCTTCCACTGCATTATTTTCTCATCTTCCCCCACCAAATTATCCTCCTTCGCATTACATTTCTTCCTCTCGCCGAAGCGCTTCCTAGAGACACAACTCAAATGATTCTCTCACTCTTCGCTTCTTTTCTCTCTCGTTTAACTTCTCGATGGCCTCTCCTATTCTGCGCCGTGACCTGGACTGCGCTTCTCACTCTTACGGTGGCCGTCGCGTCCTTCTCGCCCGAGATTGCTTTCGTGAACGCAATCTCGCCTTCCTCGTCCTTCTCGAAGAAGTGCAGAGTGGAGGGATCAGTGAGGGTCCCGGTGGACGTTCCTGTGGAGATCCTGTGCTTACCGGACCGCATGTTAAGAAAGTCGATGATTGACGTGCTGGTTCCTCCGATTTTCGCCGCCGCGGTGGTGGCCGGATCAGCTTGCGTGGTTAGAGCTCTTGGTCTGTGGGAAGCCGATGACTCCCATTGACGGCTGGTTTCCCATTTTAAAGGGTCTGTATACTGTTATAAATGTTTCTTTTCATCTCTCTGCTGATGACGATGATTCTCTCCAATGTCAACTTTTACAGATTTCATCTTTGAACAAACACAAATCTTGTTAAAGATAATTAGGAGTTTACCAGGTAATATACTATCTTAATTGTTTTTACAACTTAACTTAATGGCAATTTTACTAATATGACGACAAAATCACACCCTCTTAGTGGCCCGATCCGAATGATTCCAACTGTTGTCTTCCTCTCTAAATTTGGAATGGATGGTGAGAGGGTGAGGACTGTTGAATGGATGGGAGGGAATGTATTTATAGAAACTAAAATCTCCATTGCCGCTCTTCCTCACGAATTTGGAGCTCTTCATCCCTTTTCTTCTTCTCTCGTTACTTCCCTAGACTTGTTTCTTTTCGTGGGATTGTTCGAATGAATAGGATTGATTGATACGAATGGACGCGTCGCAACGGCTCGGAGAACTTCAATCGCTGCCGGCTAACAAGGTGTGCGTCGATTGCTCCCAAAAGAATCCTCAATGGGCATCAGTTTCCTATGGCGTTTTCATGTGCTTAGAATGCTCCGGCAAGCACCGCGGCCTCGGAGTTCATCTCTCTTTCGTCCGATCCGTCACCATGGATTCTTGGTCTGAGACCCAGATAAAAAAAATGGAGGCTGGTGGTAACGACAGGCTCAATGCGTTCCTTGCTCAGTACGGAATTCGAAAGGAGGCAGACATTGTTACAAAGTACAATACCAGTGCCGCGGGAATTTACAGGGATAGGATTCAAGCCCTCGCAGAAGACCGTCAATGGAACGACCCGCCGGTAGGGAATGAAAGCCTTGGGGTTGGAAGCAGGAAGCCGCCACTGCCACAAAATGCGACTGGTGGTGGGAACCGAATAGTTGCAAACAATGGGGGTTGGGATAGTTGGGAGTATGATGATGACGGTAGATCTTCCAATGATTTCAGACGAAATCAATCGACTGGAGATGTTAAAGATGAGGACTCTGACAGCAACGATGAGGGATTCCCGGCCAGGTCACTATCAAACGAGGAAATGTGTACCCGGTCTCAGTTGGAGGCTTCGGCTGCCAACAAAGATAGTTTCTTCGCGCGGAGGATGGCCAAGAATAACTCGAGGCCGGAAGGGATTCCGCCATCGCAGGGAGGGAAGTATGTTGGATTTGGATCTAGTCCAGCGCCTTCGCCGAGAAATGACTTTGAAGATGACGTTTTCTCTGTTGTTTCTCAGGTACTAAAGCATAGACTTTTGAAATCATAGCGTCTAGTATATTGACGTTTCTAACGTGTTCTTACGCAGAGGTTCGGCATTTTATCACTGGCTGCTACTTCTGCAGCACAATCGGCCGCAAGTGCTGTCCAAGCTGGTGCAAAAGAGCTCACTGCTAAGGTATTTGATAGCCTTTCTCGATTTTGAGTTTGTTTTATCTTGGTTGGATTGATGAACAAATTTACTTCCTGCATGTGTGCCCTCTAGAGGACTCAATATCATCAAATAAATCCAGTTTGCTTCTGTTTTGCATATAATGGTGTTTTAGAATTTGATTTACAGGTAACGGAGGGTGGATATGACTACAAGATGAATGAAACTGCAAATGTTGTGACTGCAATGACATCAGAGATTGGACAGAGAACGTGGGGAATAATGAAAGGGGTCGTGGCTATGGCTACCCAGAAGGTTGAAGAATACACCAAAGAAGGCATCAACTGGAATACGGATGACTGGCTGCAAAACGAAAATGACAGAAAGGAAAACGACCAGCATTTTGATTCATCATTTGGAGGAGATCATATCTCAAGTGCATGGGATGATTGGGATCAGACAGACAATAGCAAAATAAAACCAAATAAAGAAGATTCATCCCAAGATAATGATGGTTGGGCTGGCTGGGATGATCCATCGCTATGATCCCTTCCACCAGATTGCTTCCGATATAGACAAATTTCGTCTTTATTACATCTTTGAGCAGAGCTCATGATATAATCTAATATATACACTTGAAAATGGAGGTTTATACTTGAGAAATCTCCCTCGCACTAGAAGAAGACTCGTCCCCTTTCAGCTTGTCGCTCTGACTTTGCACGATCTTTGAAACAGGGATCTCCTCTGCATGAGCCACGTCGTGTTGCTGAATCACCACCACCGAAGACTTTATGCCGTGGTGGGAGGAGGCTAATAAATCGCCGATTGGCCCCAACTCTGCGTGCTCGGCCTGGCACTCTGCCAGTTCAGCCACCATTGTCGACGGAAACCGCCCTTTCCCCACCACTATCAGATCAAACCCACCATCCCTTCCGATCGCCAACACCGCCTCCACAATGTTGTTAGCCAGCTTCTCCGTGTACTCTACAACTCTTTCCCATTTGCTTTGAAACTCAGCCGCCGCCGTGTCGTCCAGCTCCTGGTTTTTCCGTTGACGGTCAACTATTTTCAAACAATTTTTAAAAATGTAAAGTAATAATTATTTTAGCTCACCTTTTCCTTCTCCCGGTTCATTTTAGCTGTGGAGAAGGCGTAACTCTTTTCTCTGGACTTTGACGGTGCGGGTCGTAAAGTAACGGCGTTGCTTTCTTCCTTTTTAATGAATCTAATAACGGTGACGTTAACGGATGGATGCTCTGCCATCCGACCACCAAGCTCTAGGGCTTCACGATCGTCAGGCCCACCGAAAAACAAGACACAGATCTTTTGGGAGCCACTGGGAATGGGCCCTGGCGTTTGATCGCCGGTGGACCCGAATCCACGGTCGACGAGGACGGCGACTGAGCACGGTGAATTCTTCATCACCCTCTGATTGACTCCTCTCCAGCCATGCCCCAAATTCTCCATCGCTTCCTCACCTTCTCCTCTCCATTGTTTATGGAAAGGCAGGATGATCAACGTAACCCGTTTATCTTCTGCCACGTGGCAAATATCCTCGTGCATTGTGGACAACGGTGAGATCGCAGTGGTGGGTCGTGCGATGACTCGACCGAGTTGGCTGTAGGTTTGGAACGCCGCCGCGACTTGGTCGTGCCACGCACCTCGACGAAACCTGTTGAAGAAGGGGAAGCCGTTTCGGCGGACTCGTTGAACCAGTATAATGGAAGACGATCGCTCCGTGAGTTCGACCAGGTGCAAGACGAAGAGCTTGAGGAGGGATTTTTTGGTGCTCCGAGTCGACTCAATGAGGGCGATGAGTGAAGCTACATTTCTTGGGCCGTGAACACAAGCCAGGATTCTGAGCTCGTCGGAGGCGTCGTCGGCTGATGATAGATCGCCTAGTTTCCTGAAAGTGCGGGTGGAGACGCGACGTGCTGGCTTGTAAATGGCCATCACCGTCGGAGTTGTGATGAAGGTGGTGAAGAGTGCCATGAGAACTAGTATGGCGAAGATTTCATCGTTTAATACCTGTTACAGCAACAGAAACCTTAATTTATGGAGTTCAAGCTTAAGTAGTTTGAGCTAGAGACAGGCCGACCTTTTTTTCCCTCCCAATGTTGAGGACGATGAGTTCCACCAATCCTTTAGTATTCATGAGTACACCAAGAGTCAGAGATTCCCTTACCGGAATCATGAACATCATTGCCACGATGAACGTTCCGATGATCTTTCCGGAGCAGGCCGTCGCTATAACCAGAGCCAACAGCCCCCATGCCTTCGCACCTCTGATTTTAGCAACGTCCGTTTTCAACCCACTCGATGCAAAATAAAGAGGAAGCAACAAGCCGGAAACGAAATCCTCGATCCTGTCGATCAATCTCTCCGCAAAATCTCCACCCTTCGGAATCGTTAATCCGAATACAAATGCTCCGAAAATAGAGTGGATTCCAATCAAGTCAGTGATGAAACCAGAGACTAAAACCCCGGCTAAGGTTAGGCAGATGTAGGCTTCGTCGACGGCATCGTGCTCGGAGGAGCACCTGCGGGACACCCATTTCATCGCCGGGCGGATTACGATCATCATGAAAGCGACGAAACCAAAGCCGGAAAGGAGGACCCAGACGGAAACTATGGGGCTCTTGTGCTCCCCGCTCTCATTATTTCCCGCTAAAGCGACGGCTAGGGCGAGTAATATCCAGGCGGCTACGTCGTTGAAAGCAGCGGCGGCCATGGCGGTTTCACCCACCTAATTTTGTTTGACAAAAAATGACACACAAAACCAGATTCTTAATTCGTCGAGGAAATGCTAGGTGAAATTTGTATAGACTAGAAATCAATTAATCTCCTTAAAATTACGAACAGTGATGAAGTTGCATCAAAGTTCTTACCTGAGTTGTAAGGAGTTTGAGTTCGGCTAATATACGAGCTAGCACAGGGAAGGCGGTGATCGACAGCGCCACTCCCATGAACACGAGAAACTGACCGTAGCCGACTTTATCAGCTCCTTCGATGGTCTTACGGAGAACAAAGGCAACGCCTATTCCGCATACAAAAGGGAGAGAAATTCCAGCGACTGCTATGCCAAAAGCTCTTCTGCCGCTCCGGCGAATCGAGTTTAAATCGAGCTCGAGGCCAACGAGAAAGAGAAAGAAAAGGAGGCCGATACTCGCCACCGATTCCAGAATTGGACTGCTCCATGAAGGAAATATTCTGTGCAAATACTCTGTGTTTCGTCCAAACGCCGATGGTCCAAGCAGAATTCCGCCCTGCGAAAAAAAACTTCAAATCATCATCCATGGTGGATGGAGAGGGAAAGAGGGGCGAAAGAGAGAGCCACGTACGACAATCTCCGCTATCACTTTAGGTTGGCGAAGGGGTTTCAGAACGAAAGCGAGGAAGCGGGAGAGGAGGAGGATTAAGGTGGTTTGCACGATTAACAGAGGAAAGGCAAAGTCGAGGGGGTTATCTCCTTGCCAAACTCCATTAGAGGAGGTTTTAATGGCTGTTATATTAACCGCCATAGCTTCCTTGTCTGTTGGGACTCAGCTTCCTTCTCATAAGAAAATGGAGGTTCTACGATCTTACAGTTGAAAACGAAGACGATCATTTAAGAAATTTATAGCAAAAAAGGGGTTTTGTTTTTATTGATTATTGGCCATGGTTTTGTCTGCTGATTAATTAGAGTTTAGAAAAATAATTAGCAGAAGATTATTTTGACTAACATTATCACTTAACGCAGTTAATCATAAATGGGTCAAAGTTTGAATTTGAATTTCCATCACCGGAGGCTTGAGAACTCAATGGCAAAGTTCATTTCGTAGAGGTAAATCATTAATTTAAATATTTAATTTTGTCGCATTTTATTTGAGTCAAAATAAGATTACCTAAAAGATATATTACTTTTATAAATTGTATTTAATTTAACTAATAATGTAGAGAAACATAAACAAAGTGTGACTTGAACACTTGATCTAACGAAGTTATGTAGTGTCATCCAATATTACACGATAATATTATCCACTTTATATTAAAACTCGCATCAAATTTTTTTTAAAGTTATCTCAGAACGTGTTATTGTTAGTAGAAACGAAAATTCTATTTTTAAATTATATATTTTTTTATTATTTCAAATGATGTAAGATTGTGTTTCTCATTGGTATAGCCGTAATTCTTATAATTCGTCGTTCTAGCCTTCACGTGGTGGATTTCAAAATCGCTTTAGTACTTTAGTTAACTAAGTTATTATACATCTTTTATACCAAAAAGGAGTAGGGTACGGCTACACCATAGTGAAAATATATAATGTCTTACATAATTTTGAAAAATGGGTTGTTTAATTTTAACAATATTTTAAGCATATGAGAGAAATATCTTGTGAAATCATGTCACGGTGCACAGATTTTGTGCAGGTTTTCCCAACATCCTCCAAGTTCCCTTTGACTTTTGTCGCATTGAAACTGAAAACTAGGAAGAACAGTCGCCATAAATTTAAATGTCACATTAATGCTCTCATCCTTTTTGAAATAGCAAGAAACATTATTTCGCCATTCCCAATGTTTACATGGGGTGCCTAATTTTCATTATTATTTGCTAATTATAATTAATTTATTAGGGTTTAAGAGGCATTGGTCGACCACCACTTGGCTAATATTATAGTCATTGTGTCAGCATCTGATGCGAGAATTAGAAACAGGTGTACGGCAACACCGCCACTTAAAATTTCCAAAAGTTATTAGACAGAAAAGCGAAAATTCGTGTAATAATTCGTTGGTATCATAATAAATTAATCAATGGTCAGATGAAATTGTAGAGTTTTTTGAAATAAGTGTAGACTTTCAGCATAAATTTTAATTTACTTTTGATAGAAAGTTGTTTAGGTAATAGAAGGAATCAAGTCTCATAGCATGCTCAGAGGCTAGATTCTCCACTCTTGTTCGTTTCTTGATTTGGCAAATGCTAGAGAGAGAGAGAGAGAGAGAGAGAGAGAGAGAGAGATGTTCATTTAAGCATACCCACGTGTTTAAAACCCTAGAAAAATGGCCTAAAATAACTACGAAACTTAATTGTCAAAAAATGGGGGATGGGGGATTGATGGAGACGGCATGCAAGGTGTCCGTGAGTGAGAAGATCAAGTAGGGAAACGTGGGGTTTCATGTGTATTTTAAACCCTCTTTTTCACAAGTATCATTTGCCACTCTTGCTTTCTGTTTTCTTTTCTGTGACTGGTTTGACGTGGGAATTATCAGAAAATGAAGGGTTTCTAGTGTTGTTGCGCAATGGGTTCTCATTTGGGCATCTTCTGTTCATAATTATCCACGAAAATAATGTTCAAGTAAACAAAGATGGAGACTTCAAAGATTTGGAGTTGAACCTTGATTTACTCTCATTGTTTTCCACGAAACATCTCTAAAATAAGATTCTAATCAATACTCAATAACACAAGGTGCGAACTTTATCATAAATCTGGGTTTTTCCAAGTCTTTCAAAATAATGATGAAAATATTGATGTCATTCAACATTGCATCCAAGTTCAATTTTGAACTAAACCTGCTGATGATACTCGTCCCAGTATCTCTAACTCATCAACAATTTCCTTTCTAGTTTAGGCAAGTGATATTCATTTGCAATGCAGAATTTGTTTTCTAGAAGTTCCATTCCTAAAATTCTATTTCTGGGGTTACTAAGAAAGTTATTCTTAAAACAAGATAAATGAGTATTGTCACAATCCAGAGATGGGCCTACACAAAAATGCCAGGTTAAACAACCAAATCCTCAGAAAAAACCCAACAACCCAACCAAAACTAAATTTGACAAGAGAAAACTTTAAACGAAATGAGTCCTGACCCATGAATAATGAGTCGAAATCCCCAAAGTGATCATAAAAATAAAACAAGGCAAAACTTCAACCATCCAATAAAATATTGTGCAAGAAATATAAAAATCAACACTCAATAATTTATACAAACTGAGGAAGGGACGAAACCAAAGGTCCACTCATCAACGAGAAACCGCAACATCAGCCTCAACGATTATAACATAAGAGATGAAAATAGATTTTTGAAGTAAGTGACTAACTCAGTAAGAAATCTTATACTATATTCATATGCATATGGAAAACTGGTTTAGCATTTCCTTTCAAAATCTTGATCAGTTGTAAAAAAGCAGTGCATGAGTTTATAATAAAAAATATTTTCATTTCATTTCATAACAGACTCTGTGAATCTAATAATTTCAAATTGTTAAATCCTTATTACCATTTTAAAATTACACTTAACAAGCAATTAGTGAGGCAGTTTAAAAAACATTGGTACATAAGTCGCTATACATAAAATAAGTCATCACAATTTTTATTAGAAAACAATCTCAACTCATGGACATTTCCGGCACACAATCACATAAAGTACACAAATTCCACTGCACCTCGTGAGTCAAAAGAAACTGAAAAGTGACGATGATCCAAAGATCCAACTACGTCACTCGGGCTACCATCAAGATACTCATTGACGACACAACCCGTGAATCAAATGATGGATAGTGAGCAAGGTCAAACACGATACTATTTATGTAAATGTCCACTTGTGGCCGGCGAGTGAACTCCAACACAACACCAATCCAGTGAATCAAGTAAAATACCCTGGCCAAGTTTAGGGGCTATCGGTTCCCCAATGAGCGCGTCAGTACCGCCTTATCACCCTTATTGTGTATGTACAATCAAGCAATCTACATGTAGCAAAATGTGCATATCAAACGGCTCCTGTTGCTTTGGCTGCTCAAACACTGATACACCAAAAATCGAATACCATTGTCAGAAAGGCTCAAATAGTTTCAAACAAGCACCATATCCGACTTCAGTTATTTTGATTGCTCAGATACTATAGCCTAGAACAACTGAAATATAACATCAGAAGACTCAAATAGCACAAACATAATTAGCCATTGGGCGTGCATCCACTGTAATGGTTCAGATTTTTTTTTTTTTTTTGTAAATAAAAATGAATTGAATTTTAATTTAAAAAAATCTATACTCGTGTATATATATATATATATATTAAAAAAATAAAAATAAAAAAATAATTTGAGTAGCTTCAAAAGGCAGAAGCTATGCCATCCGCGCCATGCATCGACACTATTCATCCTTCTAAAAAAAAAATAATAATAACTTAGTGAAGTTTCAGCCACTTCACGTGGATGAGAGAGGAGCGAGGAGAGAGAGAATAAAAGGGTCACATGGGAGAAGAAATACGAGGGAGAGAGATTTACAGGAGAGAAATCGGACGAAAAATGTTGAGAAAAAAAGAGAAGAAAGAGAAGGAAAATTGAAGGATTCGTCATTCCGTCCTTTCGGGCAAAGTGATCAGCGCGTTGAGAGGAGTGTTTTGATGTAGGAATTGTTAAGTTTGGTGGAAGTTTTCGGTTAAAAAGGTGGAACCGACAACACGTAAATAAATCTAACGACTAAATTAGTTAATTTATGATTTATTACCTTCCTAGGTGGAGATAGATTGATGATTGTTGAATTTGGTTATTTACATAGATCTGATGATTTTGTTGAGGCTCTAATAGTGGAGAATTTTTAGAAATTAAATTGTGATTAGATTGCTAATTTGGTTAAAATGATGGTGTTGAATAAAAAATGATGGAAGTATGAATTGGAGGGAAATTTTGTGGAGGAGAATTGAATAGAGGATTTCAACGTGGGGTATTGTTTTGTTTTAAAGAAATGTGTTTTATTATAATCGTTGGTCTAATCAGACCCGTTGTTCTTTCTTATTAACACCTGTGACTTTAGTCACGGGTTTTGGTCTTTTTTCACTAAAACACGTAACTATAGTCACCTTGTAGAAGGGACAACTGGTCTAAAGACTGGCCATCCCTTTTTCTTCTATTTAAGGAGGATTCCTCATTTTCTAAAACTACACCGAAAATTTTAAAATTTCTCTCGAGTATTTTCTTTAAAACTTCTCTCGAGTATTTTCTTACTCCGACAATAATTTTTTTGGTTGACCAGCAAAATATGAATTTTTTTAAAAAATAATTTTAGGTTTTATATTATTTCTAGTTGATCTTTGTAAATTTCTTTCATCACGCAGTTTAAAAAAATCTTTTAAGATATTTTATTTTCTTATTTCTATCTTATCTTCATATGTTTTAATGTATTTTATTTTTCATAATACTATCTTATTTTTATTTTTTATGAAAATATTTAAATTTCTTTTGACGTATTTTTTTTCATAGTAATTTTTATTTGAAATTCTTTTAACATTTTCTATCTAAATATTATGACGATACATGTTTTAAATTAATATCTTTTGTTTTTTAGTAAATATTTATCTATTAAGTATTGAATAAATATTATAATAAAATATATTTATATATAAAAATAAAGATCTAAAGCGTTTGCGTAGGTCGATGCTTTCTACCTAGAGGAAGTTAGAATAGGATTTGCGCAAACGCTCAATTATTTATAACAAGACTGTCGCTTTAGATATTGAGAGTCGTTGGGGATCAAAGAAATGTTTGACAGCATCGATCTACGTGGAATGCATGCATTAAGGAGTGATAGCTGCGAGAGAATAATTTGTTTGTTCTACGCGAACTTGAAAACAACCGGGAAGTCAGAAGTTTTGATTGGTTTGAGGACATAGATTCTTGGTACGGAGCTTATGATATGTCTAGAGACGGTGAATGAAGTGCTGAGGTTTGCCATGGAAGGAGCAGAACAATATTACCATGCTTCCTAAGACTGCCATTTTTCACATTGCTCGAGGGAATAGAATTCCTACAGGGAATTCATCGCAATTCTAACATTGGGACATTCATGAAGCCACGATCGAGAGATTTGAATGTCAGAGGTCGAGTTCTCCGCAACATGCTAACCCACACCTTTCTGTTGCGAGATGCACATAGAGATCTCGTGAGTTGCATAGACTTCTATGTCATGGAGAATCTGTGCAACAGGAAGCCTTTTGACCCAACATTCTTGATTTTATGGCACATGCGTGAGTTCGCACGGACATCCAACAAGAATCTACCATACAACTAATTGATTTTGAAGATCATTAAGGAAGTTGGGATTCAGCTACTGGTTGGCGAGCAGAGGATAGCTCACAGATCCATTGACGTAGTTGGCATGAATAATTTGATTTGGATGAGCCTTGTGGAAGTCAGCGGCTATGGGTGCTGAAGAGCGATCAAAGGATATTCACCTCTCGGTATGTGCCAATGAAGGAGGCCCCCTAGGACGAAACTAGTGAATGAGACATGGGGCCAGCAAATGTATCAGATGCAGCAGACGCATCAACAACAGATGCAGCAGAGCCATCAAGCTCCTCATAGGCAGAGTCAATGGCCTAGATGAGAGGGTCCAGAATTGGATGGAGAGCAAAGACAGAGAGGAAGACCCACCGGCATAGTTTAGTTTAATTCTTGTATTTAATTTCATGCACTTTACTCTTCGTCTGTAAATTTTATTTAGTGTAGTTTATTTTTTTTTTGAAATTATATAAATTTAGTAATGAAACATTCTATGTTAGAAAGAACTATAACTAAATGATGCATTAAAAAAATTAAATTAAATTAAAAAAAATGACTCGACATCAGCCAATGAACAGTCAAAAATTTATGCTGCGGCCGTGTACCGAAAATTCCTACACATAATGAAATGAAACTAAAAAAAAAAAAACATGACAGTGTGTTTATGAGAAAAATGAGTTGAAATGTACACGTGTCTCGTCAAATGTGTTGAAACCCATAAATGTATCTTGCAAAGCAGCGCCTGAAGTTAATCATCTATTAGGATAAATGCGAGTATTATGCCCTTGTTGCTGACATATACAACACCGAAAGATGGAGTTCTTCTTAATAATTCTCAAACTTGATGACTCTTTGGCATCTTACACTCTTGTTTTTTTCGGTCTATCAGGATGACGCTTTCTTTTGGGCAGCAGGATTTTGTGCATACTTTCTATGGGCAACCACATTTATTGGCCACTAATGGGATGACTATAGTGTAAGTACATGTGCAGGTAAGTTGTTCGGTGATAGAATGCATGCATGTAATTTTCCGGCGCTACTCTCATGAAATGCATACAGAGAATGAAATTGACATACGAGATTTCAGTAAGCTCCCACTTGGTACAGTGACACACACCTAAATTCATGTCCATAATGAATTGTTCGTGTCCGTTGCTTACCTTAAATTGTCCGGCTCCTGCAAACAAAATACTCAAATTTCGAGATGCACTTGCTATCTTCGCAAGCTTTTTTCTTATCTGGAGACACATGAGGTCTGTTTATTGGGCCACCTTTTCAAATTTTTTCACTATACGAGTTATCAAGCTTTTTTGGATAATCTCGAACATGGTTAGGATTGACTTGTCTCTGACAAGCAATAGAAGTGCATTGAATGACTCACACAAATTATTTAAACCCAAATCACACTTGAGAATCGAAGAGAAAACATGACTAGCCCAATATCTAAGCTCTTTTCATCGAAGATATGCTTTCGCCTCCGGGCTAATTTGGTGTAATTTTCTCATCTCATGCACAAATTGAATTTGAAAGAAAAACAACGTCAACTATAAACAATATAACTAATAAATAGAAATGCATTATACATTTTGTCAATGTGAAATGATTGTTCACTCACGCCCCGATTCAGTGTTTAGGTCTTGTTTTAATATTTGCAAAAATCACGTCCATGAGTCCGTACACTCAGATTTGACGTTGACAACAACAACGAGATATATTCCATCGTTGTCAGCAATACTGACGACTGTGAGTAATTGGCTGGGACATGACCCCTTCAGATGACAACCATCTAAACACATAGCAGGTCTACCGTACTGCAACGAACCTGTATTGCAAGCAATCATGCACATATACAATCTTTGGAATCCCAATGAATTACGGCCCACTAGGTTACCATCAATTTTTATTGTGGTACTCGGATTTGATCTAAATATTTTGGCTGCGTACGACCATAGTTGCCTGTACTGGTTGTCGCACTTATTTTTGTTAAGGATTCGAGCTACGATTCTTGCTCTTATGGCAACACTAGGTGAAATGATGACAGTGAAATCCTTCTTTACTGTCTCAATAATAGAAGAAATGTCTTATGTAGGGTGACTTTTGAAGCTATCCAGATACTCCTTTGTCAACCCTTTTGCTTTAGATTGTTAATTCTCAATTTTTCTTGAATAGTTGTGAGAATCGATCAACGTCTTTATTTGAAACGTAAGCACGTCTTGCATCTTTGAAGCATGCAGTCGCCACTAACATCCGTCTCCACACTCAGCCGTTAGTTTTTACTGTTGATGAATTTATACCATAACCATGTGTTAAAGAATATTTGACTATTTCTTTTCTAATATCTTGTAAAGAACTATATATTCTACCTACGAGAAATCTCATTGAGATTTGTTCTCTTGCCAGTATGTTTTCCACTTCATCGTCATCTGTGCCGATCGGTATTCGAAACTCATCGTCTAGAGTTTTGGAGGTCGAATACACCTCTGTTTTTTCATTTGCATCGACGTGATCGAGTGCTCGAACATCACCACATCAGGTGTGTCGTCCGTATATCAATCTATTTCGATATCACCGATTGATCTCTCGTCTAAATCAACCAGTTTATTTGAATTGGAATCCATTGTCGTCGCTAATATAAATAACTTTCACGGGAGCAGAAAAATAGTCGAGTGAATAATATGTAAAAGAATGAAAAAAATGTAAACAAGAAAATATGTAATAAAATAAATAAAAAAATATTAAAAAAATAAATTGTCTATATTTTTAGGATTTAGATAGAAAATATTAAAAGAATTTCAAATAAAAAATACATTAAAAAAATACGTTAAAAAAAATTTAAATATTTTCATAAAAGCTAAAAATAAGATAGTGTTATAGAAAATAAAATTAATTAAAACAAACGAAGATAAGATAGAAATAAGAAAATAAAATATCTTAAAAGATTTTTTTTAACTGCATTATGAAAGAAATTTACAAAGATCTACAAGAGATAATATAAAATTAAAATTATATAAAAAAATTCACACATTGTCAGTCAACCAAAATAAATATCGCCGGAGCAAGTAAATACTCGAGAGAGGTTTTAGAGTTTTCGGTGTGATTTTAGAAAAAGAAGAATCTTCCTTAAATAGGAGGAGAAGAGATAAGATCCATGACTAAAGTCACCGGTTTTAGTTAGAGAGGACCAAAAGCCGTGACTAAAGTCATGAGTTTTTGTGAGAAAGAACAACTAATCTAATCAGATCGGTTGTCCATTGTAAAAGGGCCAAAACCTGCGACTAAAGTCATGAGTTTTAGTGATAAAGGACGACCGGTCTACTTATACCTACTGTCCTTTCTTACTAAACCATAAAACCGTGACTTTAGTCAAATGTTTCGTTTAAAAAATTAGACCAAACGACCAGTCGAATTAGACCGACTGTCCAATTTGTACGTGAACAGTGATAGACGGTGAGATTGGCTATCCTCAGAGGTTTAAATTGCCTATTTTTGATACTATGAAGTTTATATCGATGAATAATAAACTTTGAAGGTTTTCTTAAAATAAACCATTTTTTTAGGGTTTAAATTAAAAAAAAAACATTAATTATATAATAATATAATATAATTTTATGTTATTAATTTTTTAATATATATATATTTTCCCATCAAATCTCGATTCCAACACCTATCAATCCGAACATGTCGAGCGAGATAAGGAAAATTCAACCCTAACCCGATGCCAAACGCAACATGAGAGGGATGTGAAGAATTAAGGAAAATTCTAAATATCCAATCGAACACCATTGACCCGATCAAGAATGCTCGGAAGGAGTGACACGGAGGGGAACAAAAAATTTGGAACACGAATACAAATTTTTAAAAGAAGACAATTTACTTGAACGAGATGAAATGGGTCGACTCGTTCAAATTGAAAGAGCAATCATTTTTTAAGCACAAAATTTTAGAAATTCAACCCTACAAAAAAATCAAAGTCACTACTTTGACCGATCAATCGAAGGAATTACACATGGCCAAATGTCAATAACTCGAGTGAAACCAAATGCGTTGACATCAAAAAATGTAAAAAAATTATCTAGAAATTTTAAAAATTCACAGATATTAAAAGTATGCTGTTTTTGTAGTGTAATAGTTTTATTTATCTATATTGATCTTGTTATGCCATGAAGGCTTGGATTATGCAAAAAATCCAACTTGTAATGCAGTATGAAATCTTAAACAGCAAAAATCAAAGAGGTAGGGTTGTTTAACAGGCGGGTTGGCGCCAGCCCGCTTGCTTGTCTTATTATAGTAGCGAGACTAGATTGACTCCATCCCAAGAGGCAGGCTAGCTGAGCCCAGGAGCTAGACTCGTGATCTCGCTAAGGACTGAGCCAAACGATTTGGCCAGGCTCGCTAGCTCGCCCCCGCCCCTAAGTGGTGGGCTGAGCCGAGCCTTGGGTTTAGGCTCATAAGCCCGTCTGGGACCAGGCTAGGAGAGTCAACCAAGTAGGCTGGCTTGCTGATTTGCTAGTTGGCTCACCGGCCCTAATTGGAGCAAGAAAATGAAGAAGATCACGGAGTTTGAGCCTTAATTGGAACCAAGAAAATAAGTTCTTTAGTTAATACCTTAAAGTCTCACTGATTTGTAGCCTTTGTGCATAAACATCTTTAAGGATCGGCTTGGTTTTGCCTTTCTTCGCACAACGAAAATCCCTTTTTTTTGGTTTCTACCCTTTGTGCATAAGTATCTTCAATGATCAGCACGATTTTGCCATCTCCAACTTTGAAATCACCTGTCCCAACACATCGAAAATCCCCTTCTCTCGGTTTCTACCCTCTATGCATAAATATCTTCAAAAATCAGCTTTGTTTTGTTATCTCTAGCTTCGAAATCACCTTTTCCCACAACGAAAATTCCCTTTTCTCTCTCACGCCAACTGCTCTACTTTTAGTAAAAACTAAAACAAAACTATCACATCCACTACGTTAGGTCAAAATAAAACCTAACTACTGTCATCTGACTTGGGTAAGTGATAACTCTTAAAAAAAAAAAAAATACAATAGAAGATTATTTTACGTGTTTGTTGTAGAGTTGTTTAACGAGTTTGACTCGTTAGTGTAGCGAGCCGAGTTTGGCTCAGCGCGATATAGTAGTGAGTTGAGCCTAACCTGGTCCCAAGAGGCCAGCCGAGCCCAGAGGTTGGGCTCGTGAGCCCGTAAGAGACCGAGTAAAACGAGCAGGTCAACGAGCCAGTCATCTAGTTATGATATTGATAATATTTTTCTAGATTTTTAAAAATTTTTTATAATGCTACAAATAAATATTCTTGAATTTATTATCTCATTTCTAATATTATTTTTCCTATTTTTGTAGATTTAATATGTAATTTATCAAAATATCGACCAGTAGATGAATTTAGTAGTATTCTTAATGAAATGTAGACAAAATTTAAAAATTATTAACATAACATTCTTCTTATTTTTTGTTATGTATGTAGTATGGATCTTAAAAGGAGTATACCTTATGTACAATAGGATTTCTACAAATTTATGTATTGCACCTTTAATTACTAGTGATGACATAATAGGACGAAGACGACGCTATCTCACTGCTTTGCACATTGATTGATGAACCGCGGTCCAGACAATAATTGGACCGTGATTCATTTCTTTGGACCTTTAGGTGGTCGCGATCCAGCCCTCTATTGGGACGTAGTCCAGCTTTCTTTGGGTAAAAAATTTGGATATTTTTAGCCTAAATTTGTGGGCTAATTACCCACTTAAAATGTGTTATTTTTAATAAAGAAAAAGTTGGAATTTAATGGATATATTTTAGGCTAAATTTTACAAATTTTATTTTGTATTAGGTACCCCAAAATTTAATTAAAATTGGACCATTGGACATTAAACTTGTATTATTGGGTTTTGAATAGTGGTATACCCACTTTGAAGTAGAAATTTATTTTATGATCAGTTTTCATACGTTTCATTTAATTATTTTATTTTATAAAATAATTGTTAATCATCCCTTATTATTGTTTAATGTTAATGCATATGTTCTTTTATGCACGTTTGCATATTTCAACATAAAAAAATTGTTTTAACTAAAAATAATAAAATAACTGACTGTGCCGTGTCTTTAGGTGCAAAATCCTAAATTCGATCATGATATTTTTGGTGGCTTTTGCGATCGCCGAGTATCGCTGTTTTTAATTTTAATCCATATGACTTGATATGTTTGGAAATCGTGAGTGATTCCATTGTTATTTAATTCTCGTATATTGTTAATCTGTCGAATTGAACATAAATGCTGGAAGTAAAATATATGCCTATATTGAATTTAGTCGATTAACTTAATGACACTCTCTTTCAAGAATTAACAAAGAGAATTTTTAGTTGTCAATTCAAGAGTAAACTCCGTGTAAAAATTTCTATAGTTTACTATTTTATTTAGAGATTTGTTTATTCGAGGGGTTAAAAATTATTAAGAATCGTAAATTTTTTTATTTATTTAATTTTAATCTGGCACATTTATTTATTTTTGGACCCACGTCATTTTGTTATTTTTATGTCACTAATAGACCTATAATTTGACATTTTTTGGTTTGGGCCCAACATTTATTTATCACGTAAATCTTTCGCTATCTAATATTTTAATAAACTAAGTTTAAAGGTTGGACAACTTGGTTTGATTTCCCAGTTGAGTCATTCTCCGTTCTGTCTCGGATCTCTTTTAGGTCGTGGCATGACTTGTATTTGTAAATGAATACGGTAACAAGTTTAATTCATTAAATTAAAATTAAATTGCCCTTTTTGTGGGATGTTACAAGAAAGGGAAGAGATCCCTCTCTCTCTCTCTCATTCCCTATTTACTCGTCACTTTTCTCTTGTATCGCATTTTTATACTTTACATAAATCACACAATACATAGCTAGCGAGATATTTATTGGATTCAAATATTACCAATAATATTTTCTCCAATACCGTTTGTACATATAAATAACTTCATGATACATGATTTAAGTGTCCTCGTTATGTATATATTGAAAGCATAATGTATAATAACAATGCATGATATATGAGCATGCAAACTTTTTAAACTTTTTAACTCTGTGCATCGGTCTTGTCCTCTTCTGTGGTGTCCCGGTAAAATTTTTTTGCTCAATATTTTTATTCTAGAAAATGCTTTTGAATCCTAGATGTCCGATCCAAGAGTTTTTTTACATATTTTTTTTCCTGAGCATCCGTTCTAGGTCATCTATGACCTAGAACGGACGGACGCATGGCCGTGGACCTCGAAATTCTACTCCCGAGCCAAAACCTTATTTTTCTCACAATTTCAACACATTTTCGTACCCAAATTGTATCAAAACTTATTTTCAATATAATATAACTCTATACAACATTTAATACCATTATCTATCAACATGGAGGGCTATGACAATTTTCCACATTTGGGAGCTCGAGGTCCTAATTGATCACAATTTTTGTTGGGGTTTGGCTCTGATAGAAATTTTGGAGTCATCAGATTCAGTACGATATTGTTAACTTTGGACGAAAGCTCTCACAATTTTTTTTTTTAAGGTTAATCCAAAACTCATTGTACTACATAGAAAGACGAACTCTTCTTATAAACTATTCACTTTCCATTCTTTCAAGCTGTAATGCATAGAATTTTAAAATCTCAAATTTTAAAACTTTAAATTGAAAATCCTAAATTTATTCTCAATTTGATTTTACAAATCAGATTTAATTTCGAGTGTTATAACCATAATTTCTAAAATTTAAAAAAAAAACTTAAATGAAAACATTAAATGCGCAGAAGATTAAAATAATGTTAAATCACTAAATAATTTTGGTCAAAATTAAAATAAATGAAAAATTAAAACAATCCATAAAACTTTTTCAATGACAAAGTCAACATAAATTAATCAAAATTTCAATTGAAATAATTTATGAAATATTCCCGAAAGTTGAAACATACTAATTTAAATTTCTTCATCCAAACAAAAAATATTGTCTTATTCTGTATGTTCGCTTGCCACTGGAAGATTTTCGATCAAAGTCATTTATTGCTCAGATAAAAACTCACTTACATCATAAAATTATAAATTATGAGAATAACTCAATAAGCGAAAACATGTATAGGTGCAAAATTTAACATTACTTTTATGAAATTTTGACTTAACGGTTACATACTAGTTCGAAACTTATTTTTCAACATTCGTTCAGACTTAACCATCTCATTCTCGTTCAAAATTTGTCATCTCATTTGTGTTCAAGCATAGCCATCTCATTGTTGTTCAAGCGTACCTATCTCATTTTTGTTCAAATTTAGTCATCTAATTGTTGTTCAGACTTTGCTATCACATATTTTCCATCAATTTCATCATATTCATACACATAAAAAATGTCTTATCAATTTTATCTTTTTAAAATGATATTATGTTAATACCTAAACATGAGTGTTTACATCAATAATCGAAATCGAATAATAAAATATATAGAAAAAATAATATAGATTTTGTGATGTAGAGCTGTAGCCAAAATGTTTAAAAATTAATGTTTCACTTACGTGGATTTCGAGAGTTTAAAGTTATTGAGATTTTTTCATGATTCCAAATAATATCCTGCCTAAATAAAATACATGAAAATAAATCTAATTTCCCAAAAGAATGTTGATAAAATTTCTTACGTGTATACTTAGGTTGGATATGATCGAATTGGATTGATTCGGACGACTTCCAGGATTTTTCTGCCTAAATAAAATTTTCGGTATTAATTTCCACTTTAATAAATCTATTTCAAAAGGATTTAGGCCGAAATTCTTTATTGTTTTATTTTTAGATTGGTTCGGTCGGATTTAGATAGTTTCAGATAGCGTAAAAAACAATTTGGTTCGGTCTCGCAGTTTTGGTCAAAATCGGGTCGGGTCCTGTTTAGTTGGTCAGGATCTGGTTTGGTTATATCGGTTCGGTTTAGCTGGGGCAGTTCAGTTGGACCGCACTTAAGTGAACCGGTTCAAGGTTTTAAAGAAAACTCGAACCTTCCTTCTTCGTCCTGTTTCTTCATGACTCATTTGCGTCGTTCAGATTAGACATTCGAGAGGAAAGCCTTCAAAAATTGGTGCTTGATAGAGAGGAGTTTGTCAGAGCTCAATCGCTCAAGTGAAGCTTGTGGCTGCGACCGAGGGGTGCTCGAAGACCGGAGGTCGAAGGTAAGTTTTCTGAGAGAGAGAGAGAGAGAGAGAGAGAGAGAGAGAGAGAGAGAGAGAGAGAGAGCTTCCTTAGTGTAATCGATGGAAAGCTCTAGTGTGCTTTCCATCCACACCGAGCCTCTTAATTTATAGGGGAGTTCCTTAACCAACTTCCCCCAAAATCCAAATTCCATTCGGATTTTTAGATCCAGAAATCCAATGGCAATCAGATTTTCAGAGCTGAACATCTGCCTTTCTCCAGACTGAAAATCAGATTTTCAGCGGCTCAAGTTTATAACTAATAGAAAATTTGATTCACAATTAGATTTTCAGATGGTTTTGTGTGCAACAAGGGGGTTGAATCAGATTTTCTCTGGTTTGAAAGATTTTAGACTAAAATCTTGTTTTAAGCTTGATTTGGAGATTTCGAATTTGAATTTTAAATTTAGAAATCTTAAATTGTTACAATTGCCCCTCCTTAAAATAAATTTGTCCTCGAAATTTAAATTGTTACCTGAAAAGCTTCGGATAGGCCTTCCTCATGTCCTATTCTCTTTTCCAAGTTGATTTCTCAATGTTCAATTCCTCCATAGCACTCTGTCAAGCGAGACATTCTTATTCCTTAATTCTCTCCCATTTGAGTCTAGAATTTGAATCGGTCTTTCTTTATATGATAGATCAGAATTGATTGCTAAGTCAAGGGGTCTCCTTGGTAAAACATGAGAGGAATCTGGAACATACTTCTTCAACATCGAGATATGAGATACATTGTACACGTGATTGAATGAATCCAGCATATTCAACTCATAAGTTACTTTTTCTACTCTTCTTGAGATTTCATATGAGTCTATAAATCTTGGGTTCAACTTTCCTTTCTCATTGGTGAGATTTTCAAAAAAACATGATCCCCTACTGCAAATTTCAACTTCCTTCTTCTCCGATCAGCATTACTTTTCTTTCTACTTTGGGCCGTAAAATTTTTTTTCCAGATTAACGCAACAATCTCGGCAGTCTGCCTCAAAATATACGGCCCAAGAAGTTTTCCTTCACCTACTTCATCCCAATGCACAAGAGATCTACACTTTATGTCATATAAAGCTTTATAAAGTGTCATTACAATCGAAACTTAATAACTGTTGTTGTAGGTGAACTCCACCAATGTTAGGTTTTTACTCCAATTCCTTTGGAAATCAATAGTACAAGCCCGCAATATATTCTCTAAGGTTTCAATTGTCCTTTCCGATTTTTCATCTGTCTGTGGGTGATAAGTTGTACTGAAATTTAACTGAGTACCTTTACCTTTTTGCATAATCATCCAAAATTTAGAGGTAAAGCGTATATCTCTATCAGACACGATAGAAATGGGCATACCATGAAGTCTAACAATCTCCTGAACATAAAGTCGAGTTTACTGATCCATAGTATATGTAGTTCTTATAAGGAGAAAATGTGCCGATTTAGTAAGTCGATCAACTATAATCCAAATAGAATTGTGACTCTTAACTATCTTAGGAAGTATCACCACAAAGTCCATAGTGATGTGGTCCCACTTCCATTGAGGCACAATGAGTGATTGCAATGTACCAGCAGGTCGTTGATGCTCTGCTTTGACTTGCTGACAATTGAGACATTTTTTCGACGAATTTATTTACATCCACTTTCAATTCACGCTACTAGTAATGTTGCTTCAAATCTCGATACATTTTGGTTGAACCAGGATATACCGAATAAGGGGTTGAGTGTGCCTATTTAATCTAACATCAGGTATACACCATCTCTTTTCGAACTGGATAATTCCATCATCCAATAGAGAGAATTCAGACACCTTCTCAGTTTTTAATTCATCTTTCACCTTGCAAATAAATCCATCGCCACGCTGTTTATCTTTTATTTGCTCCAACAAACTTGGCTGAAGCGTCATAGCCGACAATCTTTCTAATAATCCAAATGGTACAATTTTGATTTCAAATTTTTGCATCTCCTCAGTTAGCTTTCCTGGAATCCACTGCAATGATGAAACTTGTGATGATGCTCTTTTACTTAATGTATCAGCTACAACATTAGCTTTGTTAGGATGGTAAATGATCTTGCAGTCATAATCCTTTACTAATTCCAACCATCTGTGTTGTCTCATATTCAGATCATTCTGAATTAAAAAATACTTCAGACTTTTATAATCAGTATAAATTTTTCATCTATCTCTCTATAGAGATAGTGTTTCCAATTTTCAGTGCATTAACCATCGCTTCCAGTTCTAAATTATGAGTTGGGTAGTTTTTCTAGTGATCCTTCAATTGCCTCGAGATATCAGCAACAACTTTTCTTTCTTGCATGAGAACACATCCCAGTCCATACTTTGAAGCATCACTGTACACTACATAGTTTTCTGATCCAGATGGTATAGTAAGTATAGGTGCCGAGATCAATATCTTCTTTAAGTTTCGAAAGTTTTGTTCTCACTCTTCAATTTATAAAATACTTGACACATTTCTTGGTTAGTTTTGTAAGTGGGTTGGATAGTCTTGAAAATCCTTCTACAAATTTATGATAATAACCCATAAGACCAAGAAAACTTCTGATCTCAACTACATCCTTCGGTTGTGGCCATTTACTAACGACTTTAATCTTCACCGGAACCACTTATCACCCTCATTTGAAACAATGTGCCCGAAAAAATCTACTTTCTCCATCCAAAATTCACACTTGGAGAATTTGGCATATAACTTCTTACGTTTCAACATTGATAAAACAATCCTCAAGTGTTCGTCATATTCTTCCTTATTCTTTCAGTAGATGAGGACGTCTTCGATAAATACTATTACAAAATCATCCAAGAACATCTTGAAAATCTAGTTCACAAAATCCATAAATGCGGTTGGTGCATTATTTAATCCAAACGACATAACTCGAATTTCAAAGTGGTCATATCTTGTGCGAAATGCTATCTTGAACACATCATCTTCCTTAATTCTTAGTTGATGATAGCTAAACCTGAGATCAATCTTCGAGAAAACCGTTGCTCCCTTCAATTGATCAAATAAATCGTCAATTCTCGACAGTGGATACTTGTTCTTAAGAGTGACTTTGTTGAGCTCTCGATAGTCAATACACATCCTCATTGATCCGTCTTTTTTCTTCACAAATAATACCGGTGCTTCATAGGATGAAAAGCTTGGTTGAATAAATCCTTTCTCTAGCAAATCATCGAGTTGAGTTTCTAACTCCTTTAATTCACTTGGTACCATTCTATAAGGAGGTTTAGAGATCAGCGCCGTTCCAGGTAGCATATTAATGCTAAATTCCATATCTCTTGCCAGTGGTAAATTTGTCAAATCATCAGGGAAGACATCCGAAAATTCACAAACTACCGACACCTTATCCAAAGTTGTGGCTCCTTCGATTTTAGAGCATAGAGCACTAGCCAACATTTCAATGCATCCAAAATTCAATAGTTTTCGAGCTCGCATAGTTGATATCACTGGAACTCTCGAACTTTTCGAATCTCCATAGAAAAAGAATGGTTCTTTTTTAAGTGATTGAAATTTTACCATCTTCTTGTGACAATCAATAGTAGTATAGTGGTTGATAAGTTAATCCATTCCAAATATAACATCATGATCGTGCATCGCTAAAATAATTAAATTTGCCTCCAATTGGTTCTCCTTAATGCACATATCACATTTTCTAATAATAGAGTTGGAAAACATAAGCTTGCCCGAAGGTGTAGGTACTCCTAATTCATACTCTAGAGATTCTACTTTATTCTCTTACTTCATAGCATGGTCAAGAGATATAAAACAGTGTGTAGCTTTAGAATCAATTAATATACAAGAAGATATGCCAGAAATAAAAATTGAACTTGTCACCACAGATGCATTTCCTTCAACTTCTTCCTTGGTCATGGCGAAAACTCTAGTAGTCGTCTTGGTTTATCATCTGCCATTTTTTGGATAGTCTTTAATATAGTCCCTACATATCGTACTTGAAACAAGTCATTGTTTGAGTGCGACATTCTCCAGCATGTGGCTTCTTGCATGAGGGACACAAGAGCATATTAGAAATCGTCATGGGCTCCCTCTTAACATACTTAGAAGGTCCTTCAGTAGGTCTGTTGATCATTGGTCTCTTAGATCTGCCCATTATTGTTGCAGGAGTTTATTTTTTGCTGTCTGAGTTGCATGACTATACCTCTTTCTAAGCTCCTGATCTTTGATGACTTCCCTTTATCCTTTCTCTGCACGCAACGCTTTCTCCACCACAAAAGCAAACGGAGAGTCCTTGACGATGATAAGATGAATATCCTTAAATATCTCCGCTCTCAATTTTTAGACGAACTGCTTCACTTTCACAACCTCATTACCAGCTATATGAGTGACATAATGGGAAAGTTGCTCAAACTTGTGCAGATAATCAATTACACTTCTTGTCTACTTTAAAGCCATGAATTCATTTGCCTTTTCATCTATTATAGAGTCTATAAAATACTTCTCATGGAAAAGCTCTTGAAATTTCTCTCAAGTCCTGGTGATAACTGAATGTATTACCTTCACAGAATTCCATCAGTAACGTGCTTCCATTTGAAACATAGACGACGCACAATCTACCTTCTCATCAACTGAGATCTTGGCATGCTCAAAAATCTCATTGACGATCCTAATCCAATTATCTGCTGCTGCCATATCTGCCAGATTGCCATTAAAAATTGGAGGATCCATTCTTTGAAATCTATTAAAATCGAGATAACAAGTTGAGGTATATTAACTGCTTGGGTTGTGACAGTAGCTGCCTAGGTCGCATCATTAGCTGCTTTCGATAATTGTTCGATTTGCCTTGCTTGCAGTTTGATCATGTCTTTCATTCAATCGAGTACAACATCCTATTCATTTCTAATTCCTCTACGATTGACCATAGTCTACATTACAAAGACTTAATTTAAGAAATCTATCTTGATACACCTACTTTAAAGGGTACCACAAAATTATCAAATACACTTTTATAAAAATATAAATTTTAATACACACTTACTTGCTGATCGACAATCTTCCAGGTGCATGTGAGCATACAGATAAGTCTACAGAACCGTTTTATAAATCTGGTTGCTTTAATACCAAACTGTAACGCTCGGAATTTCAAAATTCTAAATTTTAAAACCCTAAATTGAAAATCCTAAATTTTTCTCAAATTTGATTTTAGAAATCAGATTTAATTTTGAGTATTATAACTATAATTTCTAAAAATTTTGAAAAAACTGAATGAAAACTTTAAATACGCGGAAGCTTAAAACAATGTTCAATTATTAAATAACTTTGGTCAAAAAATTGAAATAAATGCAGAATTAAAACAATCCATAAAACTTTTTCAATAGCGAAGTTAACATAAATGATTCAAAATTCAACTGAAATAATTTATGAAATATTCCCAAAAGCTGAAACATACTAATTTAAATTCCTTCATCTGAACAAAAAATATTGTCTTCTTCTGTATGCTCGCTTGCCATTGGAAGGTTTTCGATCAAAATCATTATTCCTCAGATAAAAACTTACCTACATCACAAAATTATAAACTATGAGAATAACTCAATAAGCAAAAACATGTACATATGCAATTTAATATTACTTTTACGAAATTCTGACTTAACGGTTACATACTAGTTCGGAACTTATTTTTCAAACTTCGTTAAGACTTAGCTATCTCATTGTTGTTCAGACTTGGTCATCTAATTTTTGTTCAAGCATATCTCATTTTTGTTCAAGGTTAGTCATCTCATTATCGTTCAGACTTTGCAATCACAAATTTTATATCAATTCCGTCATATTCATACACATACAAAATGTCCTATCAATTTTATCTTTTTAAAATGATATTATGTCAATACCTAAACATGAATATTTAATTCCATACTTGAAAATGAATAATAAAATATATAGAGAAAATAACATAGATTTTGTGATGTAGAGCCATAACCAAAACGTTTAAAAGTTATTTCACATACCTAGATTCGGAGAGTTTAAAGTTATCGGGATTTTTTCAATATTCCAAATAATATCTTGCCTTAATAAAGTACTAAGTATTCAATTCCTACTTAAATAAATCCAATTTCCCAAAAGAATGCGGACATAATTTCTTATGTGTTGGATATGGTCAAATTGGATTGATTTGGACAACTTTTAAGATTTTTCATGTCTAAATAAAATATTTGGTATTAATTCCCACTTTAATAAATCCATTCCAAAAGGATTTAAGCAAAATTCTTTACCGGTTTATTCTTACACGGTTCGGTCTGATTCAGAAATTCTTCCTTCTTCTTCCTGTTTCTTTGCATCATGCAGACCAGACACCCGAAAAGACAGCCTTCAAAGATCGGCGACAATCTCGATCGAGAGGAATTCGCTTGAGCTAGGCTGCACAAGTGAAGCTTGTGGCTACGACCTAGTGACGCTCGGAGACCAGAGGTCGAAGATAAGTCTTCTGAGAGAGAGAGAGAGAGCTTCCTAAGTGTAATCGAGGGAAAGCTCTGGTTTGCTTTTTATCTACACCGAACCTCTTAATTTATAGGGGAGTTCCTCAACCAACCACCCCAAAATCTAAATTCTATTCAGATTTTCAATTCTGGAAATTTGATGGTAATTGAATAAGAGTTGAACATCTGCCTTCCTCTCGACTGAAAATCTGATTCCCAATTAGATTTTCAGCAGCTCAGGTTCAGATTTTCATATGGTTTTGTGTGTAACAGGGGAGCTGAATCGGATTTTCTCTAGTTTGAGAGATTTTAGGGCTAAAATCTTTTTTTAGGTTTTGATTTAAGGATTTTAAATTTTAATTTTAAATTTAGAAACCCTAAATTGTTACACAAGCAATGTAAGTTTGTCCATGCCCACTACTATTAGATTTGTCCATGCCCACTACTATTAGACTATGTCTTCACAAATAATAGAATCTTAGATTTTACTTCCCTTTATAGGGTGAACTGTCATAATCTCCCCTACTTGGGGGCCCGAGTCCCCGTCAACTGCTCTTCTAGATAAACTTTTAACTCTGACACCGTTCGTGGCTTTCTTAGTCTTCTTAATATAATATTATCTGCTTTGCGCCGAAACCTGTACTGTTTTATTTTTTAAGTTAGTCCAAAACATGTTGTATTATGTAGGAAAGAGAATTCTACTTATAATTCATTTACTTTTACTTTGCCAAGCGATGTGAGATTTTGAACCCCCACATTGGTATATGTTAGGTCTCACCCATACCTTGGGTTGTTCTTGCCTTCATAGTGGGACTATCACAATCTCTCCACTTAGGGGCTTAAAATCTCTGTCACCCATAGTCCTGATTGAGTTTCGCTTCTGATATTATTTGTGGAATCCTTAATTCTCTTAATACAATATTATATGTTTTATGGCTGAAGTCCATACAAATTTGTTTTTAAAGTTTACTCAAAGTACGTTGTACTAAATAAAAATGAGAACTCTTCTTATAAACCATTAACTTTTCACTTTTCCAAGCGATGTGTTATTGTCCATTCCTAGGGGTTAACCTTTTACAATCAATAAAATTTTGTATCGTTTTTACTTTCACAAGGTGAACTGTTACAATACCGGTGATTGTGTTTTTCTTCATCATATATGTTACTCATGATTCCTTGGTAAAATATTGTATTACTATGCGAGAATGATCGAGTGTCTAGATTTCTTGAATTGAATTATAATGTTTTATATGTCTTGGCTGCTGCGGGTGAATCTCATTATTTTTGTTTAATAAAATATATATTACGAAGAATATTTGAAGCAACATTTTGCTTTTCCTCCAAATCGATAACATGTTTGCGTTATCTTGTTTTTAATTGATAAGTATTAGGCGTTTAAACGCCATTTGAAAGCAAATTTTAGTTTAGGTCGCATCAATATATCTGCTGCTTCAAAAAAATTGAGAAATACCTCATTTCTTTCAATATACTTCTGATGAAAAGATTACGTCTGTCAAAAGAGTATTTGCATCGTCTCAGGCCAACTGCATTGAGCTGCATTTAACCGATAGAGACCATTACTTCTGAGACCATTACTTCTGAGCTGCATTCAACTAATAGAAACCAATTTTTCCCATGTATCAATATCGACATTACTCTTTGGTCTGCAATTCAACAAGTCAAGCAGATATGGCATGCCTTCAAGTAATAATAAATTTTGTTTGAATTATTGAGCCATCGTACCCATACCATTATTCTGCTTGGCTAAATCACCAGATACAAACTGATTTGCCCCTCAAGAACCGATCAAAAAAATGCAAGGACTGATATTTGGTTCACCAATTGGAAATTCTATGCATAGAGAGCTTAGTGCTAGATCTCAGTTCGCCACTGGCTCTGGCACTCATTCTTGCTGGTTGAACCCCATATTTTTTATGGCTTAACATCTATTTATGACTTTTCATCATTTTCACGCTAACAATCATTTGTTGGACTTACCGATAAAGTTCTAGACATCTGAGCATCCCACCAAGTCCTCGCAAAAGCAGAAACAGTTGCCGAAACCATCAAGATTGGAAATTTAAAGACCAATACCTATAAACCACAGCCACAAATTTATTTATAAACACAACATTTTTGTCATGAAAAGCTTAATAGTTTTATGAACCCTACAAACAAGTGAATCTAAGTGAAACTCACACGACCTCACAGTGTAGGTGGCATTACAATCGAACTAGTCTTATGTAACTGTATAGAAACCATAAAATCAGACTACCCCTTTATGCCCTACGTGTAAATGAACATTCATATGGAAGAATAATAGCATATGACATTATAAATAGCATATGACATTCATATGGAAGAATAATAGCATATGACATTTTAAATATCCTTAAAATACGTCAGGGTGATATTGTCCAGGGATAGAGCTAGTCTTTTGTGCCCTCTGCAGATGGAGCTTTAATGAGTAGTTATCAAGCTGCATGCAAATAATAGTAAAAAATGTCATTATAAATATCTAACCAAGTGCAAATGGCCATGCAATCAGGCTGTATCACTTCAATCTAATGTAATCTGGCTTACAAATGACACTGATAAACATAGACAAAATAACAAAATTAGATCAGAATCGATCAAATTATGATGTTCACAAATTGTTCCTAGTCCATGTCAAAACAATTCAACACATTTAAAGTACTCAGTGGAAATGTATGGTACAGAACAAGTTACAATTTCTATAATTTTCACCAAAACGTGAAAATAGTGAATCCAGAATAGATTGAACACCAAGTTGGTTTGATCTGGGAGAGAAGACTCTTATGAGAATAAACTACAATGCTCATTGATTTAAACTTGCTACTCGTGCACTTATGAACCATCAAACGGATTTGAAAACTTGTGCATAATAACCTACAAGCCATAAAAAAAAAAAAAAAGTAAAATACCTCTAAACTTCGAATTTGCTCTTGATACTGGATCAACATGCTCTTTAACTGTTGAATTTCCCTAGACTTCTCATCCTGCTCCAAATAGCGCTCATGTTGTATGGCAACTGCTTTCTTCAGAATTTGGTTGTCATTTAATAAATTTTGTAAGTGCTTCTTGAGCGAAGCATTCCTCAACTGCAACATAAGAGTACAATTAACTTCTTTGCTTCCATTATCATAGTTGAGCAGGTGGATGGAAAGACAAGAATTGTTAGAAAAGTAATTAGTTCACTACCTCCTCTGTTTCCCTAGCATGAGTAGTTATACTTTGTTCAAAGGCTTCCAAAATCCTTGCAGCGCGTATCCTAGCATCCTCAAGATTGGTTGCATTTATCATCTCTTGCACAAACATATCCACCCATTTCGAGCCATAAGTCATATTTTCATTGTCCAAGATTGGATTCGTGTGTTTCACCTCTTCAAACCTCCCATATGACATTTGACTACCTAGTCAACAGATAAAGATATCCAAAATAAGAAAAAGCGTAGATGCAGAGACCTAAATAGTTATAGTTTCTTGGACATTGACATAGTAACCTAATTCATAACTGATAAATAAAATAAGCATGAGTAAAAAACTTACTCGGGGCCCCATTTTCATTAAGAGAAGCAGAGCAATAACTGGTAGTTGCATTGCCATCATCAAAAGAAAGCGTGCGCAGAGCATTGATTGCATCTTCAATCTTGTTATTGTGATTTCTCAGAATAGTTTCCACCAGCTAAACATACAAAGAAGAAAGATGTTAAATGGTTGAGCATGCAAAAGGCTTTAAACCAGACAGTTTATCGATAATATAATCTATCCCCCAAGAGAGTTTTAGACACCCAACCGAAACAAAGCAATCACTCCAGAGAGCCAATCAACAGTATGTTTTGATTTCATCAAAAGTTTGAATGAAGTTTATACCAAACAGATTGTTAAGAAATAAGCACCAATTGAACTGAAAAGATAACGCAATAAATAGTGAAATATGATTTACATGGCACCATCCGAAAACTATAGTCGTATTCAATAATCTATAACGCCATCGAAAAAATGCTTCACAAAAGAAATATTTGGAGTCAACGAAGAAAAAACACCAAAACAACCTCAGCATCCGAGGAAGGAAACATTTGGAGCAAAAATGAAACAGAATCCTCAGATCTGGATTGAAAGTCGAATTGTGTCGGCGATCCAGTAGACCATCGGGACCTCTTAGCTGAAGAACACGCCGTCGGAGAAGTAGAACCGAAGATTTCTTCGAATCCTACCCGCTTACCGCAAACTTCAGCAGACATCGCCTCGTAAAACCTCAAGAAGACTTCTACAACTAAAACCCGAAGAATCTTTCTCAAACTTCAATCAATCTCCAAAAAATTGAAACTAAAAAACAAAAGATCCGGATCTGAAGCCAGAGCGAGGAATATCCTGAAAATACACTCGCAATTCACGGTTATAGTTTTAAGTAAAAACAGATACAACGCTCCACCGCTGATCTGTACAGGAATTCTATCGTGAAGGAAGCGGAGAGAAGAAGAGACCAGGGATCAGATATGTTTCAACCATTGAAGTTTACTATCACTGTGTATTAGGCTTAACTGCTTAATGCACAAGGGGTCTAAATAGACCGATCCAACCACAAGAGTTGGTTCGACCTTTTTCTTGTGATGGTTCGGTTTGATATAATATAAACCGAGTATGTAGTCTCTGTTTTTCTTGTTTAATTATTATTTTCTGACATAATAACTATTAATTAATATAATAAATTAAAAATAAACTATTAATTACAAACTAAGAGTAAAGGCGGAATTATCTTTTCTCGCCGAGAGGCTACCAAACGAAAGTTCAACTACGTAATTGCATTTGTTTTGCAGTAAATCTCCAACAAATCAATGGCGGAAGATGGGTTTTCCAGTTTCAACAACTGAACTACTTCCTTCTCCACCTCCATTGTTTCCCTCATCAAGCATCCCACACAGAACTCGAGCCCCCGCAGAGAAAGAATCGTCTGGTTCTTCCACTTTTCGTCTTCTTCGTCTCTGTAAATTCTTTCAACTGCTTCCTCCGCACTCCGAAATGAAGAACTCAAAATCTTCTCTGCTTCTTCATCGCTCGGCAATTTGCCAATTTCAATGTCCTGGAATGGGTCGCTCTTGTTTGGCGTCTGTTTTTCGAGAAATTTCAAGGATTTGATTAGAGTTGCATTTTCCAGCAGTTTCAGAGAATAGGCAGATTTTTTCTTCATTATTTCTAGGCCACTATCCAATTTTTCATCGAGTTCCTTGAAAGAGGATCCGATTCTGGTGGATTCTACACGCAGAAACTCCATTTGGAAAGAAACTAGGCGTAAGAGATCCATCATTTTCCATAGAGATTCCAGACATTTTCCATAACGGGCACCTTGAAAAGGTTTGAACCAGAAATTTGGCTCCGATTCTGCCTCTGCAACGTACGACTCCAATTGATTAACATGAGACTCAAGCCTCTTCAGCTGCTCCTTCAATGGCGGACAAGATAAACTGAATTCTTTCTCCCTGTTTAAAGTGAAAACTATCCCTTTAAAGCAATCCTGAAGAAGCCCCAAGCTTTTCGAGAACTGGATTTTTGCCATCGTCGCGGCTCGAGTTGGATTGAAGAGAATCTCTACCGAAATCAAACAAATCAATCCAATGGAAGCTTCTGTAATTCTAGCTATGGCGAATTCACTTGGTCGACCATAATTCTTCCGACCCAAAATCAATAAAGCTCCCAAAACAGCCGAAATCCCTCCAGCTTGACCATACATTCTGCTGTGCATCAAAAAACTGGAGAAAATAACCCAAGGGAGAATCGAAAAGATTCTTAAATCCTCAAAATTTTCGAAAATAAAGCAGGCTAAGATGCCGTAAACTGAACCCATAGCTGTCCCTTGTGCTCGAGCATTTGCTACAGTGAAAGTCGCTTGCCGTTCTGTCGAAAAACTAATAGCAATCGTTAATCCAGACCAATATCCATTTCCTTTCTCATAAATCAGACCAAAGAAAACAGCTAGCCCAAGCGAAAGAGAGCATTTCAGAGCAAAGTCAACTCTCCTTGCCCATCGGAAACTACCCTTCTCAGGCTGGTTTGATTCTTCATCCATGCCCACGTCGTCGCAGTTTCCAACCTTCGAAACTGGATTTTTGGCGACGTCAAGGAGGAGCTTTAAGCAGTAGAGGAAGAAGGCAGATGACAAATTATCTCCACCTATGCTGCTTAAGGATTCTAGCTTTGTAATTTCTGGAGCTGGTTTTGGGTACAACGGTACAGAGGATTTCATTTGCTCCAAATTTTGGTCAATCTGAGCTCTGAGATTCCGCATAATTCCACCTAGTTCTTCATTTATCGTTCTGCTGACAAAAGAAGAAGAACTCAAGGCCGTTTCCATCCCTCTTAGCGGTATTTCCAAATCCCGCAACCTTTTTGCAGGATCAATGGCTTTGATTTTAACAAATTTGATATCTGGTCTCTCCCAGTTCATTCCTTCCTGTTAGACAACACAAATCAATGAATCAAGATAAGGAAAAAAAATTCATGCCACCATGATCAGCGGAAGTTAGTCATCAAAGGCTTACTGAATCTTTTCTTATGCTTCCAATGAGCTTGGAACCAGCTTTCGAGAGTGAGTTTGCAAGTGCGATCGACCCGATCTGGTCTCCCGGAGTTAGACCGGAAAATGCTTCTACCAAATGATTCAATCTTTCCGATGCATTTCCTGCATATAACTGGAGCGTTTTCCTCACCTGTAAATATAAAAACATTTTAGAAAATCTGTGATTAGGAATGAACAATTCAAGATTGATTAACAGGTTGTTTGGTTTGATTACCTCGTAGAAAGCTAAGCGAGGGAAAGGCAAGAGCAGAGCCAGGAGCGAGGCTATGGCTCCAAGGGCTGTGCTTGAAGCCACATGAACCGGATGCATCAAAACACCAGTGTCAGCGCCATGAATAACAGTTCCTACACAAACAATCACAATCTGTCCAAACGCAATCCGCTTAGCCAACAAATGGGTTGACTCAGGCAGAGCCACCGCAAACGCCACAAGAGCTACCGCAAGAGCCGCCACTCCCCGAGTGAACCGCTCCGGTCCAATCAGCCACAGGCTCGCCACTGACGGGACCATGACTTGAGCCGTAGCATACAACACACACCAACACCCCCTCAAGGCGTCTCCGAGAGTTGCATTATTCGACAGAATAAGAATCGTCGTCACGTAAGAAAATGCGGGGAAAGCTAGCAACTGCTGCAGCCTTACTGGGCCGTAGAGCGATGTACAGCCGACGAAGGCACATGCCAAGGCAGTGCGAAGGGCCGAGTCTAAGCGCCTGCGCCACAAGGCGCGCCGTTGGTCTGAGACGGTGGACGTGGGTGCCATTTTCAATAAGCTGGAAAGCGTAGAGTGGTTCATATATTTGAAGCGTTTGTAATTGCCTTTCAGCTGCTGTCAAGTTGAGGTCGTTGAGTTATAAAAGCTGGGTTTGAGAGCGAAAACACATTGGACAAATGACAGTAAATGGAGTAATTTATAGTCCAAAAAGCTTTCTAGTATTAGATTTTGACAGCAGTTTGGAACAGCACTCACATTTTAACGAACTTGGATCAGAGAATCTCCTGATCACAGTGTTTTTATCTGCGTTCGCCGAATAAGATCTAATATGTTCAAATATTATGCGAGTCTAAGTTCTTCATTAAAGTCCTCGTCCTCTTCTTTTGATTCTCGGATTGCAAGGGCAAAAAAATAAAAACGAAAAAGTTAAATAAACTAAACGAGATCCGAAGAACAAACAAACGCATTGTTTCAAATAGATTTGCGAAGCACGTGAAACCCAGGAAACGAATGTTTTCTTTGAGATGGCTGAAGATCACGATATTAAATTATTAATTGCATGGGAGAACGTTGAGACACGAAATATAGCTATTTTCATTCAACTTGATTAAAATGAATGGAGGAGAATTATTCTGAGAGAATGTGATTATATGCTGCTGAAATTATTACATTGATTGAGAGAATCAACGTCACAATTCCCTTCTTCCCAATTTGCTCACAAGTGGTTTTCGTTTTTTAGAAACCAATAATTTTGATTAATTCATGGGTTTGATTTACAAACATGATTTGATATTAAAACCCAACTTATATTTTGGAAGTCTGTCATGTCTCCTCCGAGTCTTCATCACTGATTCTTTAGAGTAAGCTCTAGTGAGTTCTCCAGTATTCCAAGTACATGTTTCCATGATTTGTTCTTTTAACATACAAAACGACAGGCAATTTCATTTGCAGTGAAATGATTGAAAGCATTTATCACATAAAAAGCAAAAAAAATAATAGTTCCTCATTTTTTGGCCTTGAATTTGATACACATGCATTTGCATGGGAATCGAGAACATTCACGAGGACACATAGTTCCTATGTGCATGGCGCTTGAAGCTCCCTCTTCCCTAGGGTAAAGGAGAGAGAGACAAAAGCATGGCGGATTAAGGCGAACTAGACAGCCGGCTTGGTCGCGAGCCATTCATTTCTCCCAAATACCCGCCGCACAAATGAAGAGATAATTATATTTCTAATGCATAGAGCATGAGAATTGACCTTAGGTACTCAACACGGTTCTGTTATTATAATCTGCAAGTGATTTATGTTGTCGTATATATGTCAAGTGACACTTCATGTGCGTAACATCGGCCGCGGGTGTAAAAAAAGTTTTCAATAACTAAGCGAGCTTAAATAGTCTTTCAATTTCGTTAGATGAAACCAAAAACTATACGTTGTTAAGGAATGGCAAAAGGAAAGCAAAACGTGAGAATTGTGAATTGGATGGTGATTCAGATACAAACGAGAGATATGTCTGAGACACTTGATCTTGGATAAGGAGACAGTGTAGTAGTATTTAGGTAGAAGCCATTATGCTATGTTGATTACGAGTGTTGAAGCAGCTTGGTTGAAGCTCTAGGTATCCTGTGCCAAATGGAGATAATCGAACATTATAATTATGTACCGACATTCGTTACATCATTAAAATAATATTCGAGTCATCATTAATCATTTGAAGTAATGTTTTAATATATAGACATAAGGATATAACTTTCTCTTCTACTATTTTGGTAGTTTCGCTTGAAATGCATTCAATTTGTTAAGTTTATGCAACCATTCTTATTTTTCTCCTTGTCCGGTTCAAAACCTTTATTTGTTTTTCGAAAAATCAGACTCATTTTCCGTGAGTTGATAGAGTTAAATAAGGAGGAACTTGTAAAAGTCATCAACATTACAACCTAGACATTGAAGTCTTTCTCACAGACATCTACGTTCTTAAAAATCAAACGCAAATGCTAAAACCAAAAACACGAAATCAAATACAAAAATTTAATGTGAAAAACTATTTTAAGAAAAAAAAAACCACAAGCATATGATAGAATTTACTATGAAAATCAAATTACAACTACAAAACTAACAAAACTTAAATGTATTTACGTAGTAAAACAAAATTTTAAAGTAGATTTATAATGCAATTTTATTGGTCCAACTAAAAAAAAAAAACAGGGTTCACCAAACTCTAACATACACAAAGTACCCAAAAACAAAAAGAAGATCCAGGAACAAAAAGCAACTAAGTGATAATGATTTTACAAAAGCAAAATATGAGATGGACTAAGACCTTTTATTGGGTTCGTCAATGCACACTAAATTTATGATTTGGAACTGACTTTTGTTTAGAGGTGGACCGGACTGGACTGCATACTGAGAATCGGACTAGACCACCAGTTTTAGTTCGATTTTGGTCCCACAACGCAGGACCACGGCCTGGTCCTCGATCCAGATTATGTTTTCCATAGTCTGAAATCTCAAAAAATGGGAACCGAAGGTGGAAAATTAAAACTGAAGCTTCAGTGGTCAGCGCCTGCAGTTTTATTTCTTCTAGTTCTAATTTCACAGACCGGACTTTGACAGTCTGACTCCCGACTCGACGACTCCCGATCCGAATCTTGTTCAGGCGTTCTACTCATCTCTCGACTCCCGCTCTAGCGTTCCCCCCAACTCCCGTGCTACGTGGTCTGGTCTTTGGTCCATAGCTCGAAATCCCAAAAAATGGGGACCGAACCAACCGAAGGTGGAAAATTAAAACTGAAGCTTCAGCGGTTCAACGCCTATAATTTTTTTTCTTCTAGTTCCAGTTCCAGAGACCGAACTTCGACAGTCTGACTCCCAACTTGGCGATTCCTGATCCGAATCATGTTCAGGCGTTCTGCCCATCTCCTGACTCCCGCTCTAGCGTTCCCCCCGACTCCTGTGCAGCCGTGCTACATTCTTTGCGCGCCGGTCCGTGTTCGGTTGCTCCGAAGTCCGATTTGCCTAGACTCGATTCGCCTTGCCTCCACTGCACGGTGCTCTGCTCTGCTCCGATTCGCCTTTAGTGCTCCGTGCTCGCTTCTCATCGTCACGACTCACTCACTGTATGTAAACAACAGAATGTAGGCTCATTTTTTTTGTTGATAAATTAGGGCTAAATTGATAACTTTTGGCTGATTGTTGATTGATTTGATAAATTGTTGATAAATTATTGGCTGTTGTTAATAAATTGTTGGCTGAAAGTTGATAAATTCATGTTGGTTTTTGGCTGTTAGCTTTTTTTTGTATTAGATGAATAGTTTGATATTGATTAAATTAGAAATTTAACTACTTGAGTTTATTTATTTCATTAATAATTAAATTAACGATAATGGTGTTGGATTGAATAAGAATTGATGGTCTTGTTTATTATATTGTATGATGATGATTGATGAAGGTTTGCTGGATTGAATTGACTTTCTTCTAAACTCTCATGCCTCAAATTTGCCTTACAAGTTATAATGAATGCTTTAAACTTATCGATGACTTGATATGGTTGGTTACAATAATTGATTTCACTGTATGTATTTATTCTTTAATATGTAATTTTGTGTTAGAAAAAATGAGGTCTGGTGGAAGACTCTTCGAAACTGTTGGATAAGAACATTAATCATTAATGTGCTAGTTGTTTAATTATATGTGTTGTTTGTTGGTCATTTATTCATGTACTATTTGTTGACTGTTAATTAATGCTCTGGATTGTTTGTTCGATGTGTTTTTGCTCTATTGTAAGATAGATACTTCCGAAAGTGAAAGTTCGTATGTGAATTCGAAAAAATCTAAGTATGTGGCTTGACTTCACTTCAGTAAAGTACCGGGACCAGATCAAGTAAAGTGTAATTATTCTGGGCAAATATATATAGCACACCCAATGAAAAATGAGACTTCAACTATAAGAAAACATATCAAAGTATGTAAAAAGTATTCACGAAATGTGGACAATAGGCAACCAACTTTGTTCTTTAAAACTGTTGAGGGCAACAGTGCTAGTGTACTCGTATTTACTATGATGTGTGCTAGAGAATTTCTAACTAAGATGATTATAATCGATGAATTGGCATTGAAAGTGGTAGAAAGAATTGATTTCAACATATTTTGTTTGTATCTAAATTCGAAGTTTATTATGCCATCTCGAAGGACAATAACAAGAAATATTCGAAGCATATTTCAGAAAGAAAAATAAAAGTTGAAGGAGTATTTTTTTTCAATATCACAGAGAGTGTGTTTGACTACTGACATGTGGATCTCTATTCAGAATTTGAATGACATGGTGTTGACATGTTATTTCATTGATCAAAACTCGCAAGTGCAAAAGAAGATCTTGAATTTTTATTTGATTCCGAACCATAAGGGTGAGACCATTGGTAAGCAAGTTGAAAACTGTTTGCTTAAGTAAGAGCTTGAAAATGTTACCACAATTACCTTAACAATGCGTCTTCCAACGACGTTGTTATCTCTTATTTGACGAAAACAATAAAAAATTGGAAAGGATTGATTTTAAACGGCGATCGTATGCGCATGCGTTGTTTTGCACGTGTCCTAAATTTGATTGTTTCTGACGATTTGAAAGAACATCAAACGTTCATAGACAAAATAAGAAAAGTTGTCAAGTACGTAAGGTTTTTTCCAGGAATATTGCAAAGAGCTTGACCCGTAATCGAATATGTAGATCCAAAGCTATCAAGTTTATCTTTCAAGCTTTGACTTGAAAAATGTTTAGTTATTCACAAAGAAACAAAAAGAAAATTCTCACAAGAAATAAACTAAAATTCTTATAAAATTTATGTATTTAAATAGACTACAAAAATAATTAAAATAATAAAAATATCTTAAAGTAATAAGGAAGTAAATATGCGACATCTAAATATTAGGAACTTAACAAATTACTAAAAGGAACCTTGAATAAATCCAAAGAAGCTTGGTTATGGCATTAGAGTTTTGTATACAGCTTTTAAGTTTAATTCAAGTTGTCTACACGGCTTACTTGATTAGCTCGATGCTCAAGAAAGATCCTTGTATGATTCTTTCTTCAAAGATTTGGGAACGAGTACTTCACACATGAGAAAAAGAAACTTTTGCACATGTATGTTTTGTTGTTACACCTCATGTCCATTTGCCGTGAACATATATTTCAAAATCTTCAATTATTTTTCGTTTTCCTTTCTTCCAAAGAATCTTCTTCAACACTTAACATATTTATTAATTTGAGTTTATGTTTGGAAAAATTCTTTCTTTTGAATTTCTAAAATCAATTGATGTAAGCCTTCACACATTTTCTTGATCCTAAATCTTGTTATTTGATCTCCAATATCTTGACATAGATTTTTGTCCTTGGACTTAGAATAATTGCAAATAGATTTTTGTCCTTGAGCTTGAAAATAATTTAGAGATGGTTAACGGGCAGGCTAGCGAGCCAACCCGCCTGCTCGGCCAGCTACAGTAGCGAGCCGAGCTTGACTCAGCTCGTTAATGTAGCTGGCTTAGTCTAACTCGGTCTCATGAGGGGGGTCGAGCCGAGTCCAGTCCAAGAATTGGGCTCGCGAGCCAGCCAAGGACTGAGACAAACGAGTCGACCAACAGGCTGGCTGGTTGGCTTGGCGGGCTAGGCTCGCCAGCCTGCCCGTCCGCCCATCCCCCAGTCTGCAGCCAGCCCATTTGCCCTTCCTGATTTTCGAACAGTTGAACGGGATTTTAGGCAAAAATACCAAAAACCCCTAAACATTCAACAAAAAATCGGAGAAGAATAATCAACTAACCTTCGAGATTTCTTAACGAGAAATGTAGAAGATCTTGAGAAGAACGCAATGAAACTAGTTTTATCGAAAACAGAGGTCGAACGATCAAAAATCTCTCTACCCTCCCTCGCGTCGTGGCTTTCTCCTCACCACTCTCATGACGCTATCCAGAAAAACAAAAACAGGAAGAAGGGTAATAGTAAGTGGTAACCCTTCTTCTGTTCTGTCTTTTTTACTTTTTAACTTAATATATTATATTATATAATATATTAAATTCTTTTTAATTAATTTTACTCTTCCATTTTGTTTTATTTTTTTAAATTTATTATATTATATAATATATGAAATTTTTTTAATTAATTCTTTATTTTTGTATTTTTTAAATATTTCAAATAAAAATTTTATAAAAACTTATATTATATTATAACTCCGATGTATCGCCCAAAGAGGAGCGACGTATCGCCCCACGGGGCGATCTATCATCCCAGGGGGCGATTGAAGATCAGTCACTATTCACGTGCACAGTGACAGGAACCGTGCCAAACACTGTTCATAAATAGTAAAAAAAAATATATTTTTTTCTTTCTCATTTCAATTTTAATTTTAAGGGATAATTAAACAAATGGTTATCTATCGAATACAAACGTTTCCGCTAAGTATTTAAATAAATTTAAAATTGTCTAAGCATTTCAAAATGTTGTCAATTGATTTGAAGATAAGAATCTATAGAGAAGTCAGTGAGTCACGGTGCGAGAATTCTACGATTTTTGAGTCGTGAAAAATTTTGTTGAGAAAACATGATATTTTTTTACTATAAAACACCACGTTAGCTGACTCTAGGACTGAATCAACTGATAATCACGGTATTGTACTTATTCATTGTTTTTTGTATTTGGTGATTTTTGTTGTATCATTGTGAAAATTAGATATTTGATAGTTTTTTAAGATTTTATACAGTTTTGATTTTTCCTATGATTAGTTCTAGTGTTAGTGTTTGAAAGGAAAATGCAAAGACATTTGATATTTGAAATTATTTTAATGTTGTTAACGATGGTGATGATAACAATTCTAGAACTAAATGTAATCATTGTGAAAATTAGTGAATAGTGAGAACATCTAATTTTTGTAATGTATATTTGATTGTTTTGTACTTCAATTTTTATTTAATTATATTGTGTAATATACTATTTATATATATATTTTTATCTAACTTTAAGATTAATGTGTTTTTTTTATTATGTTTAATTAAAATATATTTACCAGTAATATGATTTTGAAAATGATGTTTGATAAATTGATTAACCTAATAAACGAATAATTGTGCTAATACCTTAATTGAAAATGCCCTTGAAGAAGTGTATTTGGCACTAATGAATTTTATTAAGTGTGTGAAATTAAAAGAAAGAAAAATATCTTTGGAACGCATCAAGTGTCGACCGATCTATCAAAGTGACAATCACAAAGAACGACCGATGCGGATAGAGAAAAATAAAGTGTCGACCGGTATATCAAGGTGTCCACCGGTTAATTCAGAAATGAACAAAATCTTGACCACAAAAAAATGAACAATGCGTACAGAGGGAAAGAAAGTGTCGACCGGTATATCAAGTTGTCGACTGATAAAAATAAAATATGGAGTGGTTAAATAATAAAATATTTTATTAAGTGAACCATTTAACTAATTTGAGGATCGCCTGAAAGGGGCAATTGCGCGCTAAGCGCTTTAACAATTAACAACATTACAGCAGACGATCGGTCGCTTATTTCGGGGATTGATCGCCCCTCATGTTGGTCTGTCCCGATCGATCACCTCATATATAGGCGATCAATCGCCTTGTGATTGGGCATGCTACCGTAGTGACGTTTATAAATAAGCAGCGATCAATCGCCAATTGATAGGTGAACGATCGGCCCTTCGTTGTATAGATTGTAAGCCTGCAAATGTATACAACGCCCAACGGTGTGCAACGTTCTTATTACCGTTGCTCTTGCACTCACGCAATCTAACAGTCTAATGACCGTTGTTGTTGCACTCACGCAATCTAACGGTTTTGTGACCGTTGCCAGCCCCACCCAGCATGAGTCATCCACTCGGCACCCGGTATCCCTATAAATTCTCTTCCACCCTCTCAATTTTTTTTCACAAATTTCTCTCCATCTCTCTCAATGTCAATTTGCTTTGAATCTATTTATTGCTCTCAATCTATTCGTGCTCTCAAGTCTCACTCAATACTCAATTTATTCTTTTTCAATTTGTTCAATAAAGTAAAATGTAATTTATTTTTTTATATTTTTAATTATATTTGTAACTAAATTTTTTTACATTAATTTTTTTATAAGTTTTGTACAAGTGTAGTTGATCAATTCACCCCGCTACGAACTTTTGTTGAACATTATTTATGTGGTATCTTTTTTTTTAATTTACTTTAAAATTTATTTTTAATAGTTATGGATGAACGTAATTATAATATTCTTGATGACGATATTGAGGAAATTAAAGAAATAAATCATGTATTTTCAATAGGACAATAATCTTCATCTGCACAAGCATCCAAATCATCACCTAGAAAAAAAGAAACAAAACGACTGAAGTGTGGAAACATTTTGTAATGAAAAAAATTAAAATTGGTAGAAAAGTAAAATTTAGAACTCAATGCAACTATTGTATTAAAAATTATGCATATATTTCTGGTAGTTCAACTAGCACACTCGGTAGGAATTATAAAAAACGTTACTTAAACGAGCAAGTTGGAGAACCTACACAAAGATTATTAAATGCTAGTGGCAGTGGTATTTTTTTATATTCACAAAATAAAATGCGAGAATGAATAGCAAAACTTGTAGCACAATATGAGTTGCCATTACCGTTCACTGATAGTGATAAATTTGAAAAATTTATGAAAAAGTATGTTATTCCTAATTTTAAACGTGTTCCTAAAAGTACAACTAGAAATGATATTATTAAAATGTTTAATAATATGAAAAATGAACTAATTTCATTTTTTTCAAGCGCCCTTTCAATGTCTATTTGTATCACTTCTGATTTATGGAGTGCACGTAATTTTGTAGAGTATATTGTTGTAACTTCACATTTTATTGATTACTTTTGAGAGTTAAATAAAAGAATTTTAGGATTTCGTGATTGTGAATATTCTCACACTGGTATTACTATTTATAGATATATTGTAACAATATTACAATAATATTCTATTCGAAATAGAATATTTAGCATAACACTTGATAATGCTAGTGCTAACGATGTTGCTATTTTTCATTTTAAAAATTATTTTTAATTAGATAATACTCAAGATTCTCTTTTTCATATTAGATGTGTTTGTCATATTTTAAATTTAGTTGTTAAAGATGGTATGACATATATTTTGCTTCATATTGAATTAAAAGTATGCTACTTTATATTGAATTATTACTCAAAATATGAATACTCTTACCTAATTCTCAGTTTATATAATGGGATATAATTCGAGGCAACAAGAATATAGAGAGTTTTCTAAAGCTGCCCAATTTAAACTACTAAAATTAAAAACTGATGTAGATAATAGGTGAAATTCTGCTTATTTAATGTTACAAAGTGATAGACCATATTGGCAAGTTATTTGTGTTTTTATTAATGAGAAAACACAAAGTATTAATCTTGATAAATTTAGTTGCGACATAGCTAATATATTTATTGATTTTTTAAAACCATTTTATGATGCTAGGAATTAATGTTCGGAAATTTATTATCCCACTTCTCATCTTGTACTCCCAATTTGTATACTTAACGAGTAATTTTACACAATATCGATAAATAGATGAATTTAGAGAAATACTTAACAAAATGAAACTAAAATTTAAAAAATATTAGCTGTATATTCCTTTTATTTTTTGTTATGCATGTATAATAGATCTTCGTTATAAATTAAGAGTCGTATGTCTCATGATTAATAAAATTTCTAATAATTTAAAGACTACTTTTTTAGTTTCTTCAGATCAAATAACTAACGGAATTGCTAGTTTGTATTATTTTTATAAATCTAAATATTATAATGTTAGTTGTTTATATATTTCTTCACGTGATAGTTTAAGTAGCGGTGGTAGAAATATTGTAGGTTCACAATTTGATATTCATGATATTTGGAGTCAATTAGATATGGATGTTTACTCTAATTCTATGCGAAATGAACTAGATATTTATTTTGACACTCGATATCAATTTTCTCGCAAAAAAAACTTTGATATTTTAGATTGGTGGAAAATATTTTCCACCACATATCTTATTCTTTCAATAATTACACGTGATCTACTAACACCTACAGTCTCTACCGTAGCATCGGAGTCTGCTTTTAGTCCAGGTGGACGTGTGTACGATGAACATTGAGAACGACTTGCACCTGATCTTATGTAGACGCTTATTTGCATGAAGGATTGAAACGATGGCATTACGAGAAACTAACATCGAGAGGATGAAATATTTGAACAGTTTAAAAATTTGGACGTTGAAAATTAGCATTGTAAATTAAATTTTGAAGTATTTTTTTTTCACGTTTTGTAAATGATTGACAATTTGCAAATGTAAAATTTATAATAAATGATATATTATATTTTTTATATATTTATTCGTTAATTTGTTTAAGGAGAGTTAATTTTAAGGTTAGAGTGAGAGCCGGTAATTCGCCCCATTGGCCGATTGATCAGGTTTCTTTGTAAGGGACGACCGATCATTCCTAAGTGGGGCGATGCTACGCTCGCTCGGGCGCGCTCATAAGCACATTAATGCTAAGATTGGTTTGGACAACTTAAATGAACACGATTATCACACAATGATAGAAGAGGAGTCAGATTAAAGAATGATCATACAAGAGATGAGCCACCGAAGTTCACAGTGAGTTTACTCAGTCATCAACCCAGCTCAACCATTACATTTGATTATAAGTTGTCTCAGCTGTTATGCTCAAGCTTGATGCAAGTTCATCAAAGAAAACTTGATGTCGACGTCCCAAAATTCTGAACTCACAAAAAAGCGGGCGGTGCTGTTATATTGCATTTTCACTGGTCGATCCATAAACGTTAGTCGAATCATCCACGATAATATCAGTGCATATAGTAAGGGTTCCACCATTGCTGGCCATATCCACCCTGTCCTCATCATGCAGCTATGCGCTGCAGAGAATGTGTCTATGAGCTCAACTGACGAGTCTTAGATACAACAAAAGGTTTATGACTACTCAAATATTTCAAGAATTATTAAGTGGCCATATGACATCGCTAGAAACAATGGACTGAGATTCATTGAGCATGATGCTCATGCTGAGATTCCTCCTCAACTAATGTCGTTGTCTCGTATCCGACGCATCATAGATGGTACTACGACGGGTGCGCAAAGTAGTCTAGTGCAGACAAAAAGAGACCGCGCCGAGGCTCGCTGAAAACAGTGATATGAAAACCAATCAACTATGTCAGCTGATCAAGGCGTCTTTTCATCATCTGTCGTGCCACCTCGCTCTTACTCAACGAACGATGTAGGGCAGATTTTGGAAAATCTCACCATTGAACAAAACCGAATGTTTACCAATTTGGCTGCTCAACAAACCAACTTTGAACACAATGTAAGACAAATGTTGAAAAATATTTCCAATCAGCAAACAAAGTTATCACGAAAACAGAGTCACATTGAACATTGGTTGAGCAATATACAAAACCATTCACTAGAGCAGACAACCTTTTTTGCACGATATGTGAGAGCATTATATGCTCATTATGACCATTTGGGTCTAGCATTACCCATCTTTTCAGAGCATCTATTGAGGTCATATGACCCTTCACGAGAGGGTGATCCACGAGAGGGTGATGACAACGATCAGCCTAGCACTTCATGAGTTATGTTATTTTTCACCTATTTTTTAGTTTATTTTATGCATGTAATATAATGTAAGTTTGGAAGTAATTTTAGTTTACCTTATCATTTTGCTATATTTTGGTTATGTAATTTAAATTGTAAAGTGTGTTTATTATTTAAATTTTGAATAAATTCATGTTTTATCTATTAGAAAAATTATTTAAGTTGTGTGAGTAGAGATTAATGAAATATATAATATATTTATATAAAATAATTTTATTTATATAAGTTCAGCTCGTTAAGCTCGGCTCGGCTCGTTATACTCGTGGCTCGCGAGTCGGATCGAGTTGAAAATTTTTTGGGGTCAGCTCCTTAGAATCGGCTTGTTAGGCTCGACAGACACATTAGGTTCGACTCATTAGGCTTGGTGAGCCGAGGCTTTGCAGGCTCGGCTCGTTTAACATCTCTAGAATAATTGCACCTTGATTCAAATAAATTGATAATATAAATCCAGAATAAAAGTGCCACACTAAAATTAAACAAATTAAAATTTATAAGTCCAAAGAGTGTCTAACCACTCAAATGAGATTTAAAGTTTTAGAAGAAAAAAAAAACTAGAGTAGTTTGGGCGCTGAGCCTACTATTGAGTCGATAATGGAAAGTCGTCCTAATTATATCTTGAAATGAGAGAGTTGTTTAAGTGAGTCGACTAAACTTAGCGTGGAGATATTTTATTTTCAATATTTATGTTTAATTTTAATAAATTAACAACAAATTAAAATCGAATAATAATAGTTTCCAAGCACATCATGTATTGTGCATTTAAAATAAAACTGCAATATTCAATGATTGCACAAGCTACAAAAAATACCATGATCTGAAAAAGTTTTATGCTTAGTTGTCTCATTATTCTAATTAAAATAAATTTTTTAATGTCAAAATATGAAAACATACGTAAAAGAATGTATTAATTAAAATAAAAAGCAATAGTAAAGAATTTTTAACAATTATTTTATAAAATAAAATAATTAAATTATTAATTAAAATAAAATGTCCAAAAATGATCATAATATAAATTCTTATCTCAAAGTGTGTATACCAGTGCCCAAGTCCAATAAATCAAATCCCACGGTATACGTGTCCAAAATTTAATTTAATTATTGTGTACTTAATTGAAAATAAAGTTATAAACTTTTGGGCTAAAAAGTTTACACGTTAATTTTTCAATGTTTCCCATAAAGATAGCCTATATTTAATTTGACAATTAACTCCCAAATTGGCTCAAATAAAAATCCACATCTCCCAAATTGCACCGCAACCCAAAATTTTTTGCCCGTAAAAACTGAACTCCGGTCTAAAAGCTCGCTGCCTCGCAGACTCAACAGCGAGACAACGCCTCGCTGTCTTTCCCCAGACTCGGTCCACGAGTCCAGCGATTCCAAGGTCTGGAATCGAGCATTGAATCCTCGACCAAAAATCCAGCTTTTATCAAACAAATCTAACGCAAAACAGAGAGGTTAAAATTTCAATTTTTATACCTCAATTCTGACGATCTTCAACCTTATGGAAGCTCCGATCAACCTCGCAAAGTTCGACTCTTCCCTCTGCCAAACTCACGTTGAATATAGCTCCATTTTTTTTCCTTTCTCCAGAGAAGAGTTTTCATTCATTTTCTTAATTTTTATATAGTGAAGTTGACAACACAGAGGAGGAAGAAGTGCGACTTACCAATCCCGATCACAGGCGTTCACAACCGACGCAAACGCTGCAGTATCTCCCCTAAACCAATTCGAAGTCCTCCTCGTCAAAACGCCAAAATTTTGAGCTTTGGTTTTCTTCTGTGAAACGTTCGAGAGGGAGAAGTTGTCGCAGAGGAATTTCTCGCTGAACGAGAGACAGAGTTAGGCAAGGAAGAAGGAATTTAATGGGGGAAGGAATTTCCTTCCTGGCAGCGTAACGCTCGCCGATTTGAGGATGGAAACTTCTTCCGGCGAACTTTCCTTGTCTGTATTTTTTTTATTTATGATAATGTATATTACAAGTAAAGTTTCTTACACATTGTTTAGAGACCGGCGCTTTCCTTTATACTAGCAACTCTATTATTCATGATCTCCCTGCACCATAGCTCATGACCAAATAGAATAGATATTTGTTTAAACTCCTCCGCTGTGCAAACCATATAATGTGTGTTGGTGTACAAATACATAAAAAATACATACTTATGTGTACTTGATGTATTTATTGTGGCGACACCTAGTGTGTCTGAAAATGAATGAAAAATAGCCCGACCCAAAAGTGAATCAAACCGTACAGAACAATGAATCAATAAGTGGAAGACTAAAAAGAAATAAAAAATAAAAGCCAAAAATATTGGGTTAAACTATAAGTCCAATAATAATATTTAGATACTAAAACATTGTAACCCTCGTTATAAACCATGCAAACTAAAAATTAACATAGCAAACATCTAAAACAAAATGCAATAGGAGAGTCACGTCTCACCAACGATGAACTCTCAAAGACAACTAGAAAAAATTAAAATAAATATGACTACTAAGCTCAATCTAACCTCACCAACTAATAGACTTCTTTACATCTTGAAAAAGAATATTATTAAGTTGAGTCCAGTCAAGTCGAGTTGACTAAACTTAATAGAGATTTAAATGTTCTATAAATGACTATGTTGAATGAAATCATATAGTAAAATCGACAGCAAAAACATTAGTAGAGAAAATGTCAAAATGTTCCATTATTCTGTGGTAAGTAACAAAAATAGACTATTACTATTTCAATATAAAATTTCAATAAAAATAAAGTTACTTACAGACTTCTAATGTATATACAATAATAAAGGCATTATTTGCAATCACAAAACCAAAAGTAACCTTAATTAAGTTTATGATTTTGGCTTTTAGAACATTACACAATCAGCTGGTCTTATTACTTTAGCTTCGATAAACAAATAAACAAAGACTCTCACATGAGTCAATCAAACTCAGTTAGCGAGAATGAGCTTATCAATATCTCAAAATAATAAATATAGATGTTCAACTAAATCATGGCAGTGAAAACATACTTATAATATAAAAATAAGTGTGATTAAAAAGAGTAATGTATCAAAAATATTAGAATTCGTCTTAAAATAAGTTTTATCAAACAATATATGCACTGTTGAATAGAATATATAAATGTCCTACCTCTAATGGTGTACCACAAATACTGAGATCAAGAGCCCAATACTCAGGACGTCCAAAACAATAAATCTTCAATACTTAATCAAACATATAAATATTACTAGACTTTCAAGATCTTCAAAATATTTGTTGGAACTCATAGCAGGAATAGATACTAACTTATGGATTTTACAAACAATTCTATGAAAAATCAGGCTAAAATATACGTCCCAATTGACCCAAAAATTGCCCAACTATTTGAAATGGTCAACCAGAAAAACTATCACGATTGCTGGTCCAAACACCAGGTTCGAGATTAGGATGCCAGGTCCTTCACGTCTGGACGCTCGAAATAATGGTTGGAACTCTCGACTCAACCTGGTGATCAACAAGTCACTCAAGCGTACCCATGGGTGTCTGCTGTGTCGAGAAAATGTCTTGGTTCAAAGAAGTTTACATATCCAACAATTTGATGCCACCTACATCAGGGACAATAAACACATGCAACTTCAAGAGTTTATGAGGAAAACATAAATTATGACACACTTTCCATTGAATGATAACTACATAATAACTTAATTGAAGACATCATTTAGAATAATCAACCTGTTAATATAAATGTAATGGAAATGGTGCTGATAATTAATCTAAGTTTAGTGCGACTTGTTATGATAGTTGTTATTGGTTGTATAAACTAGTGCCATTATCCTAATTTAAGATGGCTTAAATTGTAGATTAATATTATGTATTGAGTTAACTTTAGAGGTTTTTATTGAAGAAATTGTGCAGGTATTTTTTAATAGCCGTGGTAAACTAGCAGTTAGTGTTTGGTTGAGTTAAAAAAAAAATATATTATTTTTTGCCCTAGGAGGTATCATTCTCTTCGCACACTCTTGTGGTAGGGGAATATCTTAATTAATAGACTCTTGTGGTTTGTGGTAGGGGAATATCGTAATTAATTGAAAAATATTAAGATTAATTATACAAATATAATTGCGTGTGCTAATGCTTTAAAATCTAAAAGCCTAAGGATTACACAAAAATCTCGTAACTGTATTAATGCCATACATGATTAATTCTCGTAACTTTATCTTTACTTTTCATTGTTCATCAACTCTCGTAATCTCACATCTTGTATTTTATGGTTACTATAATTCTTTAAAAATTGTTTATTGATGTCTAATTTCGTAAAACACCTCTTCAAGTAAAAAATGTATATTACATACGAGTGAATGCTTACACATATGATTTCGATAATTATAGTTTAATATTACTCTATTCTTTTGTATTCTAATTTATTACATAATCACACGTGCAATACACTTCATGCACAATACACTTTATGCACTTTTTATTTTCAATTCATATACCTTATCATATGGTTATGATACATTTCCCTCAATTATTTTATGATTTATAATTTATCAAACTTATCTAAATATTTCTATAAAATGTCTAATCTCTGGCTTTTTATTAGACGCTGTAACTAATATCTAACTCAATGTTTTATACATGACTCGCTAGACATCTTCAACTAATGTCTAATTTCAAATCATATTTCTTTCATTTTCTATAAGTAAAAAATGAATGATGCATGTATAAATATGCATAAACACATCATAATGTAAATTATTGCCTAGATAGCATAACTTTTCCCTTCACATGTCTTCTAGACTCATGAACACTTTACTCAGTATTTAAAGAATTTCAAACTATTAACTACATTCGACATCGCTCATTATATACTTAATGATATGTAATGAATATACAATTCATTTGTCACTTTCAACTTGTGTCATGATAATTGAATCAATGCATACCAATATATTATATTATTTAAATGATTTTATTATTATCAAGTATTATATTAACATGTTATGTGAATGTCAATTAACATTAATATGAATATTAAATACATGGTCAATAATCATCATATTAAAGTCGCACACATACGTATAACCTACTAATTATTTCATAGTAGAACCTGCATGCCACAATATTGACTTTCAAAGGCTAGAGATTAGTAATCCAAGGGAGACAAACATATTCACTTTGTATTTTTTGATTTTACACATGTTACATAATATACACTGACAAGATATATAGGGTTCAAATGTTATCAATCATACCTCTCGCAATATCGTTTTCATATTTCATGATGCATGATATGAGTATTCTCACTATGCATAAATAATAATGCATGTGATATGAACATGTAAATATTTTTATATGATAGAGAAAATAATGCATAAATGATGTCAATATATTTGTCAAGGTACCCTTTAATAATGCCCACAACTCATAAAAATCCCACACGTAAATTGTTTAAATTCATATTTTTAACTCTGCGAATAACCTATTCCTGAATGGGAGCATTCAAACCAAGAAAAAATTTTACACAATATTTTTCTACAAGCATCCACTCTATGCTGGAAAGCTTGGCCACCAGAACTGTTTCACTCATTTTTCTCCCTAGATGTCCACTCCAGACCCCAGAAGCTTGGTCCTAAGACTATTTAACATATTTTCTCTTCAGAAAGTCCTCCTCGGACTCTGAAAGTCCTGTCCTTAGGCGATTTGCCTCATTTCTTACCGTTACAAGCTCCTGTTATGGACATCGAGAGTCTTCTCTGTGATGACCCGAATGTGTATGTATGAGTATGGCTGCGAGACAAACCTCGGGAACTAAGCCAAATGTAGGCAAATCCCGGACTCGAGTATAGGCAAATCTCGAGTCATGAAAAGAGAGTTATCACAATCGCACATCGTTTGGAGAGCTATGTAGAAATGAAACATATGTAAGGAAACTCTCACAAGATAGTAAGATGTGTTTTAGAGCATAATTAGCAACGGATCCCATAAGAACTCCGAAATTAAGTGTTTCGGCGAGAACAGTACCATGTTGGGTGACCGACTGGGAAGTTCTCATCAAACAAATCCATGAAGGGAGGATATTGGTTTACGGCCCAATCCCCAGAGCAAACAATATCTTACTGGAAAAAGGATTCGTTACATTCTCTCAAGCCCCAACCTTCTATTTTCTCACATTTTCAATATGTCTTCGTATCAAAAGTTAAAATCTTTATATAACAACAATCAAAATCTCATTTCCAATTTAACATTACCCAAAGAAGCATTAATTGGAAATCATGTTTTTTCATCTAAATCATTTGATAATCTATTTTGTTATTCTATACCAAATTGACTCCTTTCCGTCCCTCAGTTAATCACCAAAACAATATTGGATATAACCATTTAATCCAAGAATTCAAACTTAATATTAAAAGCATTTGGTATTCCATTTAACCTAAGAATTCTATTAGTTAAAATCCTTAACCTTTAATGAGTCTATTTCAACATGCAACCCATAAATTTCATAAATAGCCATCCAATGATATATCTCCTACCTAAAATATGTAATATAACATAGTTTAGAGAATTCACAAATAGTATAATTCTTACCTCATTCATGTCTCTATTTTTTTTATTTTCATCCTTTGATTTTTAGCTCAAAACATTACTTTGGATGAGAGAAACAACTTCTCTTAGGGGCTTAGGGATCAATTTCAACTTAGTCCCCACCAATTGTCTTTATCAATAGGCGTGACTCTTAGAATGACTAAGGTAATGAAGAGTTGTAACTATTGAAAAATGGGCATCGACTAGGTGAGCTTATTGGTTGGTTCATTAAAAAGTTACGAGGGAAAAGGTAGTATGCCCAAAAAGGAAGGAGAGATAAAGTTGAGTGGTAAAGAGTTTAGGCGAAGGGGTGTGATGTGAAAAAGTGTGACATGTAGGATAAAGAAATGACTAGTTTGAGATTTTGGGAAAAGATGGGTAAGATGGAACATGCAGACGGTGCTCGAATGGGATGGCAGGGGGATGGTGCGATGCGCACAAATTGAACGAGTGCATCGCTGTGGCAACAACGTGCACAACTGTAGTTGAGCCGGTGCACTTCAAAATGAAAATTGGAATGAGGTGAATTCCAATTGGATCCTTAATGTACGACTTGCGACAAGGACTTCAAACGTTATCTTTACAAAAACATGTCAATTCGGAACAATGGAAATGTTCTCTATCCTCAAGTCGAATATGATTCACTAAAGTATTGATAGATTCGATCAATACTTCAAATACGGATGTGGCTCATCGAAATTGAAGAATTGATTCGGTAAACAAATATTTAGATATTGCGCACCCAACACTAGAGGACCAATCAACTTTCATCTTTGATATAACTCACAAAGGTGAAGGATGGCTCTACAGATGCTTGCTCGGATATGACTCACCGAGTAGCCTTGTAGTTCTTGATAGAGTCTACCAAGAAGGAAAGAAGAAGATCTCTATAAGGAGTTTTCTCAAAAACAATCTTCAACCCTTAAAATGAAAACAAAAGGAGTTTTCCAACTTGAGCTTACAAACTTAATAAGTTAAAACCCATAAGACACTTGGACAAACATAACAAAGACCCACACAAAGTAATCACTAATAAAAGACCACCTAAGGCCTTGTAGTTATGATCCACTGGATACTAGCATGAAACAAGACAAAAACAACACTACAAGCCTTATACATACGACCCAAATAAAAGACAATCTAACATAAATAAAAGAGCATAAATAAAAATTTAAACGAGCATCTTATTTTATGTCAGTTATGATTTGAAAATAGACTGGAATGAGATTTCACAATTTAACCTCTTTTAGCTCTCCAACTTTGTCATTTTAATCTCCCATTTACATATAATGCAAATTAACTTTACTTAATTATCTTTTAAGCATAATTACATTAGTATAATTTATTTATATTAATCTTAAACTAATCACCGGTATTAATGTAATTGGTTAATTAACCTTAATGACCCTCATATTACACCTTAAATATATAATGAGTCAGTAATCCAATAGTAAACCACCATTCCATTGGTTGTTCTATTTTATTGCAGGAACAAATACTTTAAAATTTAAGAAACATTTCTCATTCTATATAGTTTTCAAATTCTCACTTGAAACTCAAATTTAGAGTCATTGACTAAAATAATATAGTTTTAAATAACAAATCACATATCTGAGTTCACCCAATTCAAACAGACATAATTTTTGCTTCATACATTTAAATCCTCTCGCTCCAAAATTATTTCCTTTCTTTATGTGTTTACGTTAACACCAAAGCCTCAATTGTTATAAAACTTATACTTGCACACTTTTGTTTCATACATCTAAATCATTTCAATACAAAGTCATCTCTGTTCTTTATGTGTATACTTTAACACTATAAAAGTTCAGAGTAATCCAATCATTATAACAACTGTTATAAATTTACACTTACACATATTTGAATGAAACAGTTTTCATTTTAGTTTATAAAATATTTCATATTTTTTCTAATCAAATTTGAATATTCTACTCTCAACTCAAACCATCACATATTTTGTGCCGTGGAGGTTCAAGAATGAAGATACAATAGAGAAGAAAGTCAAGAAAGTGATCTAGGGGAGTTGATCAAGAACATTGGATTCTTAGATCGGTTTATTTCTCAAATAAGCTCTCTGTTCCTTTTTGTTTAATATTTGGTGTTCATGTGATTTTGGTTCTTTCTTTGTTATTCTCCTATCATATAACTCATCCTTACAAAGAAAGTTTGATACTTATTTTTAAATTCTTGATAATTTTAATCTATTTTAAATTGTTATGTAGATAAATAACGAAACAGGTAAAATAAAGATGAAAACTAATGAATTTTGAAAGTCAAGTTGTGACTCAATAACGTCTAAGTCGCAACATAAAAAGAAGAAAAATCTACGTCGCGTAGCAACATCCAAGCCGCGACTCAGAGCAGTCAAGTTTGGCTCAACTATATAAATAGAACCTGAGCTGCTACTTAGAAAGAGTAAGTTGCGGCTCGGAAAGGCTAAGCCCTAACCCAAGACCAGATTTAATTTTTGAACTTATGAAATCACACACGTTTTGACTGGAGGGCCTTTCAACAAAATTTTAGAGAGCAATCGAAGATGATTTTTGACACATGAGGAAAAGATCAACACAATTACACCATCACGTGGTCATTATGTTCAATAAGCTATTTTGATTTCAATTATATAAAACTAACTCTCATCTCTAGTAGAGATGACAAAAGCCAGCTCGGTATTATAACAAGTTTAGTTTGACTCGTTTAATTTTGTCTCGCGAATCAGTTCGCGTTGACAGTTAATGAAATTGAAATATTTATATCTTCTCTCATTTATCACCTTAATTGAAATTGATTGACAATTAAATATTTGCCAACCTAGTTAATATGCGTATAATTTACAATGATACAACTATTAAATATATAATGATTTTGTATGATATTTTTTATTATATCATCTCAAATACTTTTTTTCATAAATACATGTCATTTTATTTATTAATAGAAAATTTTATTAACTAAACAACTAACTATTATATTTTGACATTATAATGATAAATAATTATTACAATTTTAATAATTAAATATTTTTTAAAATATACATTACATTTATTTAAAGTGAAAACATTTACGTGTGTTTTGTTAGTTAAGCTGGCTCGGCTCGTTTAACATTAACTCGTGAGCTAGCTCGAATTGAAATTTTTTTTGTCCAGCTCGTTAGGCTCGACTTGTTTAACATTGACTCGCGAGCTAACTCGAGTTGAAATATTTATGTGTGTTTTGTTGTTCACTCATTGAATGAATTTATATTTAGGACTGACATTTTAGAGAGGTATTTCTTAATACGATCTGGATATTACAACGTAAAAGTTTAACAACTTGAGTGATTGTTAGGGTTTTTTGAAATCAAATAGAAATTATAGAACTTCATTGAATGATTAAGAGAACAATACATAGATCTTAAAATTGTAATTTTAGGAATTAAGGTTAACTCAACACTTGAGAGAGATCAACTTAACAATTTAGGATTTTCATTTATAAATAATTGGTCAGGTAAAAAATATTAGTTTGATAAATAATATGATAGATATTCGTGAAATTAATCCTTCAAATTTATTATAAATTAAAATTTTTTCGTTGTTTGTCTGCTTTTATTGTTTATAGTTTTCAAACATCATATTTTTAATTGTTTAAATAAAAAATTAATCCGAGCAGTATTTAGCAAAATTAATAAATTACCTAGTCATGCGACTTCAACAAATTTATTATTATATTATAAAACTAGATATTGTATACCTGCTGTAAAATATTTTATCTTACAGTAATTTACGTTGATTTGTGACAAACTACTACTAATATTTGAGTTCTTTGTGTCTTTATTTTATGATTCAAGTGGTCATTATTTGGTCTTGACAAGGTGAGTGAGAATAAATTAGTGAGAGTAAAAAAACAACTAAATAATTATGAGAGTAAGACTAACATAATTTAAATAAAAAGATTACAAATTAGATAAACTACTAAATTGATATATATATATATATATAATAAAAACTAAAATTACTTTGATTTATCTCATTTATTATTATTACACCACACAAGTGTTGTTAATGTATGGTTGAATATTCACATTTTATATATTATTTAGATAATTATTACACAGGTAATATATACAATATTTTAATTAATTTGAATTTAAAATTCAAATAATATTATGTTTATTTTTTTGTTATACTATATTAAAATATTATTTAATGTAAAAATGATGGAAGTAATTAAAATGTTATTAAAATAATAAATTATAATTTATTATATTAATTTTATCATAATTATTTTTCAAAATTTGGGTGACAAAAAGTTGATTTACTTACGTTGAATCTAATAAAAATTTTAAATTTATCAGATTCAACTACGTTAAGAGCAAATTACGGGGGGTCGGTGACTCGTACGAAAAGGATTGGACACGAGGCCAAGAACTCGGGTCTGACCGTTGAAATACGAAACGAATTTGAAACCGTCCGCTTCTTTGGCATCGGACGGCTGAAAAAATCTAGTGTTAGAACATTCTGGAATCATAAGCTTCTCCAGCTATATAATGATGCCGTTATGCGAGTTTTTATTTAAACCTAGTTTTTCTCTGCCTCTCCCGTTTCTCTCAGATCTCGCATTCTTTCGTTTTGATTATTTCCTTCCATATTTTAGTAATGGCTGGCAAGGGAGAAGGTCCGGCCATCGGAATTGATCTCGGTACTACCTACTCTTGCGTTGGTGTTTGGCAACATGATCGCGTTGAGATCATTGCCAACGACCAGGGTAACAGGACGACGCCGTCCTACGTTGGTTTTACCGATTCCGAGCGTCTGATCGGCGATGCAGCCAAGAATCAGGTCGCCATGAATCCCATCAACACCGTCTTTGGTAAGATTTAATATATTCATTAACTATTTTGCGAGATCTCATACTAGTTCGATATTTACTTCGTAGATTCGTTTCTTGGTCAACTTGTAGGCTCTCATTTCGTGTCTAACTTATTCCCTAGATCTGAACTTTGAGTGCTTTTATTATGGATTCAAAAACTTAAGATTTAGCTTAGTGTTCTGTCCTTATTCATGTCGTTTATGCAGATCCTTATATTTATGCTCATGTCTATTTGATGGTTTGAGTTTATACAGTTAAATTATTATTTTTATTTTCTCGTGTATCTGATTTGCTTAATTCAAGTAAATAAATAAAATTTCTTTTTGTCATCTGGATGATACAAAAATACTCCCTTTTTTCTTTTTAAATTTCTACTTCCAAAGTCATATCTAGAAATTTTACTAATTTGAATTAAGTTACAAATTGTTACTTAATTGGAAATTACAAGTTCATAGTCGATACTTTAGATACACAATTTCATGTTTCACAACCCATTGTCATCCCATCTTGTACTTCGTTCTAACTATTTATTGTTTTGTTTGGTATTGCAATTGACCGTCATTGTTTATGTGTTTGAATTTGCAGATGCTAAGAGGTTGATAGGTCGCAGATTTAGCGATGCCCCAGTCCAAAGTGACATTAAGTTGTGGCCATTCAAGGTCATTCCTGGTGCTGGTGACAAGCCCATGATCGTAGTCAACTACAAAGGGGAAGAGAAGCAGTTTGCTGCTGAAGAGATCTCTTCTATGGTCCTCATTAAAATGCGTGAGATCGCAGAGGCCTACCTTGGTTCGACTATCAAGAATGCTGTTGTCACTGTCCCTGCTTACTTCAATGATTCTCAGCGTCAGGCCACCAAGGATGCTGGTGTCATTGCTGGTCTCAATGTCATGCGAATTATTAATGAGCCCACAGCTGCTGCTATTGCTTATGGGCTTGACAAGAAGGCCACAAGTGTGGGTGAGAAGAATGTTTTGATCTTCGACCTTGGCGGTGGTACTTTTGATGTATCTCTTCTCACCATTGAAGAGGGTATCTTTGAGGTGAAGGCTACTGCTGGTGACACCCATCTTGGTGGTGAAGATTTTGATAACAGAATGGTTAACCATTTCGTACAAGAGTTCAAGAGGAAGAACAAGAAGGACATTAGTGGAAACCCTCGAGCACTCAGGAGGTTGAGGACATCCTGTGAGAGAGCTAAGAGGACACTTTCTTCCACTGCTCAGACAACCATTGAAATTGACTCCTTGTACGAAGGAATTGATTTCTACTCCACCATTACTCGTGCCAGATTTGAGGAGTTGAACATGGATCTCTTTAGAAAGTGTATGGAACCTGTTGAGAAATGTTTGAGGGATGCAAAGATGGACAAAAGCACGGTCCATGATGTTGTTCTTGTAGGTGGTTCTACCAGAATTCCCAAGGTGCAACAGCTTCTGCAGGATTTCTTCAATGGTAAGGAACTCTGCAAGAGCATCAATCCGGACGAAGCTGTGGCATATGGTGCGGCAGTTCAAGCTGCTATCTTGAGTGGTGAAGGTAATGAGAAGGTTCAGGATCTCCTTCTCTTGGACGTTACCCCACTCTCCCTCGGTTTGGAAACGGCTGGAGGTGTGATGACTGTTCTGATACCGAGGAACACAACTATTCCAACCAAGAAAGAACAAGTTTTCTCAACCTACTCTGATAACCAGCCTGGTGTGTTGATCCAAGTGTATGAAGGTGAGAGAACCAGGACCCGGGACAACAATTTGCTGGGTAAGTTCGAGTTGTCGGGCATTCCTCCTGCCCCCAGAGGTGTACCCCAAATCACAGTCTGCTTCGATATTGATGCTAATGGTATCTTGAACGTATCTGCGGAGGACAAGACCACGGGTCAAAAGAACAAGATCACGATAACAAATGACAAGGGAAGACTTTCCAAGGATGAGATTGAAAAGATGGTACAGGAAGCCGAGAAGTACAAGTCAGAAGATGAAGAGCACAAGAAGAAGGTAGAATCAAAAAATGCGTTGGAGAACTACGCATACAACATGAGGAACACAGTGAAGGATGAGAAGATTGGCGCCAAGCTTTCCTCCGAGGATAAGAAGAAGATTGAAGATGCAATTGAGCAGGCTATCCAATGGCTGGACAGCAATCAACTTGCGGAGTCTGATGAGTTTGACGACAAGATGAAAGAATTGGAGAGCGTGTGCAACCCCATAATTGCAAAGATGTACCAGGGTGCGGGCGGTGACATGGGTGGTGGTATGGATGAAGGTGCCCCTGCCGGTGGAGGTGGTGCCGGGCCCAAGATTGAGGAAGTCGATTAAGCCTCCTAGGCTCCACCAATTGTTCGTTTTATGCTTTTTTACCATTCCCAAACTTTCTAATTTTGGTTTATTTTTCCCGGAGACTATTGGTTAATCATTGGAAGCCTTATTTGAGTTCAATCTAAATATCTCATTTTCCTTCCAGTAAAGTTGAATAACAGCTGAATATATCCATTGGATCACTGCATCTGATGAGAATGTTGACAAATGAGAGGTGTATATATATATATCAAGAATCCAGAAATTTCACCTCATTTTCTCCGACCAGAGTTGCCCAAAACGGAGACAAAAGTAGAATCAATCATAACTCATAAACTTGTATATAAATAACGAAACCATATAGTTCAAGAATCAAAATGGTTACATAAAAAATCTAACCATGCATGGAGCAAAAAAATCGCAAAGCCAAATGTGAGGCATATTTTGTTTCAATACAAATACATAAATGGTTCAAGTTAGTAAAAACCATGAAGCATCTACCATCGAGAACGACAAACCTTAAAAAGATCAAATGAACACGGTCCCCCCACCTCAAGTTAACATAAGATCACTTCCTCCAAAGTGAGGGCGGAGGCAAACTCGAACTTCATGTTCTTCTGGTCCAGCACGAAGCTTTGGAACCATAATCTCGAGAATAGATCCAGGGCCATCGTAATAGGCTTCTATGTTAGCATCTTCCGGAATTCTTGTGCTCAGTGGGATTTCCCTCACGAACTCTCCTGGAGGACAGTGCTCAGAAGAGGGATCTGTGAGCTTGAATGTCCGATCATGTCGCTTGATGAAAGGCATGCAAGATGTGCTCAGACAAGAGACTTTTATCACACCGTGGGTGAGAGTGTTTCTCCAAGAGACTTTCACTCTCTGAAGATCCACAAAGGGTAAGCTAATGATGATTAGATAGCCTTCTTCATCTTCATACACGGTTTTAGCAGCTGTTACAGGTCCACACACATTCTTCATTACTCCGCTGAAGTCGTTCAACCAGTGGGGCTCGATTGGGTGGCCTTCGATATCAGAAATTCGATCAAGTGGAGGATTGACAGCCAAGAAACAATCATCATCGCTAGTGTGTGAGAAAAAATCCTTCCTCCTTTTGCTGCTAACAGGTGATAAATCCATACCATCGCAGTTTCCGTGGTTTGATGGTTGAGTTGCCAAATTAAGCCCAGATCCATTGAGCAATTTCTTCGAATGCGAGTTTGTGGCGCTTTTGATAGTAGGTGGCCTCTCGAGTTCAAATTCTGTGCTCGGAAGGTTTCTCCACGAGCCAAAATCCCCTGCTTCGGATGGTACAGTGAAATTCAAGTCCCTGCCAGTGAGTTCTATCCACCTCTTTCGTTCTTCTTCATCGAGACCCATCAGATTAGGTGACGAAACAATTTCAATCCCATGAACACACTGGGGATTTGAGAGACCTCTATAATGTTTCCTTTGCATTCTATGAGATCGAACAAAGCCCTTTGCAACACTAAATGGAAAGGGAGGCTCCCCTTGTCGAGAATGGCCATTCATGTAACTCCTAAGCTGCATTTTACCCAAAGCATTCTCAGGCCTCTCCCTAAAAACCCACATGTACATATTCTCCATATCGTGTTGGACAATGAAAACATCAAGATTCAGATCAGATTTATCACACCCGTAAACCCCATTGCTTTCCCTCACATTCTTTGTTTTTGATTTCTCATTCAATGCTGGCTTGAAGTAAAAGCTAAAGAAAAACCAAGCTCCCCAGATGCTGTCAACTCTCTTAGCGCATTTCCGGCCAACCTTAGTGACAGTAAGAAAAGTCTCAGTCTCATAAACTTGTGAGCCAAGCCCAACGTCTAAAATGTCACAGGGGTCAGAGCTCCATGGCTGCTGAGGCGGGCTGCGCTCAGCCGACAGCGGCAAGTTGATATCGGGTGGACGAGAAAGTATAATTTGTCGATTCATTTCTAAATCCAATTCGTCGTGCGATGAAGCACTTGAATCCATGGATAAAAGGGTGGAAGGGTGATGATTCTCCATTGAAAGTGCAGTGAGCAGAGAATCTCCCATTTCAGCTTATCTCCTCGGTTGTGGGTTTCATTGCTGGTGGGTTGAATATTGCAATTCCAAATAACAATTCAGGAAAATAACCTTATAAACACCTCGATCATATCAATCCCCACTATATCTCCCCTCCATCAAAACCCTAGATTTATCAATAGATAAAATTTCCACACGCACCCACATCAAAAATCTACCAAAATCAACAGGATTCAATACCCTTAATATTATAAAAGGAAAAAATAAAATTTCAAAGAACGAAGATAAGGCTCAGCAAAATCTCTTCCACCCTATTTTGAATTTTGAAAACGCTAAAGAAAAACGATATTTAACACAAGCCCTAGACTCTCCTGAAACCCCCCAAACACAGGAGGGAAAAATTGAACCAGACCCATTAAATCTATCTAGAATAATCACTAATATCTTCCCCTTTTTCCAACGGCACAAAAAGTCAAACAGAGAAGTAAATAGCTATCGAGAGAGAGAGAGAAGAAAAAAAATTCCAGAGAGCCAGGAAGAAGAAAGTGGAAGTGGATCTTCAAAGAGAGTACCTTTTGGGATTAGCATCTGGGAATCGAGAAGAAGAGAGACCTCCATAGACGACGATTGTGCTCATCTCCATCATATCATTGACAACCATTTCTCTAACTACCACAAGTTTTTAATACTTAGGGTTGGTTTTACCGTCAAAAACAAAAATGGGAGAGAAAAAAAAATAGGGTGGGACAGTGGAAGAAGAGGAGGGAGCTCAGGAGTGCTCAATCGTCTCATTATCAAGAGGGGGCCATGGATGGATAGCCAGCCAGCCAGCAGAACCTTCCCCAGATGACACCCAATCCAAAAGATCATACGCCGTTTCTTAACGGCGACGGTGCTCTTTGGAAGCATGTTGCTTCACTCTTTACCTCAGTTCGTCCGTCTAATTTCTAGTAAAATAGTTGATGCAAAACCTTGGAAAAAAAAAAAAAACTTTAAACTACAAATGCCATTTACGAAATAAGTATATTTGTTTATACTATATTACCAAAGTAACCCCTCTGTCATTGAATTTATGTGCACTCGACCGTATTTTAACTACATGCGTCACGACTTAGGGGCGAGCCTAATAAAATGCACGGTCATGCGATCTAAATCTCGGAGAAAACCCGATCTTCCAACTCAAGGTTAGATTTACAATGAAAAACTTGAATATTAATTAGAATGTCAAAATTCACACAATAATTACTGATATAGTAATGCGATAAAATAAACAGTTCGATAAAATTTAAATATCTAAATCTTAATAGTTAATCCAATACATAATCAAATATAGATATCACTTACCAAGAAAAACTAAACACTCAAATGCAGAAAGAAAGAAAACAAAAAAAATTTTCTGAACTTCAACTACTCATTACTCTTGTTCTTTCTAAAAATGAGAGGGGGTCATTGGAGTGAGTGATTTATTCAGTAAAAATGTTATATTAAATATATGTAAAACTTATGTTATCTTTTCTTTTAAAACCTGATGAGATAAAAAAAATGTTTTCAAAACATCGTTACAGTGGAAACTCATTTTTCACCATTTTAAGTAAAACAGGCACTGCAAGCCAACGATGAAATATTAGTAAAACATTTATCGCACACATAAACGACTATATGAAAGTATGTAATCATCGCACATTTCATTTAAAAATCATCTCAATAAAAAAAAGGGTCGCTCAAGAACCCCCTCAGCACATAGCATAGAAAGGCGACGACCGAAATCTAGTAACACTTTATGAGTCAGAAAGAATAATCAAGCAACGTGCGATCCGAAGATCTAGCCCCTTTACCCGGGTTGTCGGTAAACAATAGTCATGTACGAAGTAATTCGTATGATCGATAATAAACAATAAATATAACCTGATAAGGTTTAGAGATTTGAAACTCAATGAATACATCATCACCGCTCTATTATCCATTTTGGTACATGCATACATGCAACTTTCACGTAGGAGAAGATGTATTAGGATGTCCTCTTGATACTTTTACATTGATACCGTCCAAAGTATAGTGAAAATCTATCCTCTATCACAAAAATAATAAAATTATGCATCAATAGTAAACGTATAAATTATATATATATATATATACACACACGTAAAAGACTAACATGTTGGCAACCAGGCCCCTCCAATTTTTCATGGGTAGTTCACCAAAATAGTGTTCCCATTAAAATATGTAATGCAATGCAAATAATATAAAACTCTTACCTTTACGCCGAACACTCATTCTTCCAACTAGAGCCACCACCTCAACAACTAGCTCGAAGTTCTCAAAGTCGTCTAAGCCGAAAACAAACTACAGTTATGATTAGTCTACTCAACACTAAGCGAAGACACTATGATGATTCATAATCCGAGTTTAGGAATTCAATCCCTAACACTACAAACGTCCACCAACTTTGTCATAGCGACAAACTTTTCTTTGATTAAAAATCACGTGGTTGACACATTAAGGGGTGTCCAATCGACATTTAGAACAATCAAGTCTAGCTGCAGTTGACACTTCATCTTATCGGCTGATACTTTAAAGCTTTCATATTCTAACATTAAATGAACTACCGGTCGACTTTTCATCCACAAGTGTCGACATTAGTTCAATCGACAATTCAAATTCTTGGGTTTTAGCTCGAAATGAATTGGTAGTCAACACTTCCTTTTGATTTGTCAACACCTTTCGCAAAATGCAAAGTGTGCGGTCGACACTTACAACTCTATTTCTATAGCATAGGGTTTTAAGTGTTGACCAACATTTATAGTGGTCAACAATTGGGCGATTTTCAACGACAAGAAGTCGTGAAAAGCACTTCCCCTCGCCCATTTTTCCTTCCAATCAGTAACAAAATCTGCACACACTCTTAATACATTACCATATCTAGAATAATTGGATGAAATTGAGCTACATTGCTTAAACTTGAATCAAAAAAAAAAAAAAAAAAAAACTTACAATTGCACGAAACTTCTTCACAAGAGTTATTACCTTGCAACCCAAAGAACTCGATTCCGCCCTTGGATCACGTTGGACAACAATAATAGAGCAACACTCTTTTTGCTCTCTCCCTATCCTTGGTCAACACCAAGTGGTAAACGTAATAGGATTTCTCAACCTATTTTAATATCATTTTCAATATTTGCACATAGTCCCTCTACTTTGTAAATTTATAAATTGCACCCCACTTTAAATTAGACAGAAATATTATAAAAAAATAATGATTTTCACTTGAGGCAATCGCGGATAAGTTTATCTACAATTGAAGTCGTCCCTCCGTTCCCCAGTGTATTTTATAATCATTTCAAGTTTAGACGATCACATTTTAACTGCAAGCAACTGTAAATACACTTCAATGGAGTCAAGGTCATCAATTCTCGAGTATGTTTTGCACCTATTTCAAATGCAAACGATCGTAAAGACTTGAATTGTTAACAAAAAATAGTTTAAACTAAAATTTGTTTTGTTAATAAAAAAATAAAAGTTTTATCAATAAAATTAAAGGGTAAAATTAGTGTACTCCATTTTTAAGCCTTAATTTAACAACATTATTACTTCCATTTTGATTTTGGTTGGGAGTTCCAAGCATCGAAGAAGAGGTACTTTCCAGGTTCTTTGGCAGTCCCAAGTATCAAAGAAGACGTACTTTCCGGGCTCTTTCTTCTTTCAAATTCATAGCAGGCTTTTCCACTAATCTACGTGATTCTACTTCAATGAATATTTGCTCTTTTCAAACATTCAGTCACAGGAAAGGAGCAAGAAGGCAGGCTCAGTCTAGAAGACCTTAATGAACCATTTCCTTGATTGTTTAGGTCAAAACAGTTGCTTACACTTTCTATAATTTTTCAAAAATTATTCCTCAAAACTTATTGATTTTCATTATTTAATAAACTGGTTTCAATTAAATCAAATGGAAATTTGAGAAAAGACTTAGAAAATTACAAGCCAAGGAGCTTACTTTTGGGTAAGTCCCAAGTAACATCATAAGAGTGTTTAATTGTGTATAATAATGTGACAAATTTAGATTTACTAAATTAGATTGTTGAAATTATATAACCTAAAGTATGTGTAAATGGAAACGATGCATAAAATTTACCAACTCGAATATTTAAGCAAGTTTTAATATAATTGGTATTAATTATCAGATTAGTGTCATTAGAGTGTGGCTAGAGTTTCTTCCTCTTTCTTGATAAAATCGGCTTATATAGTGTTAATCTGGTTTACTGAATAATTTGTGATTAAGACGGCTCTGTTGGTGAATAATTTGTGATTATGGTTGCCCTGTCAGCGTTCTATAATCTTTGTATGGTCTATGTATATCTTGGTCTGGTTTCATAACTCAATAATTTTGGTCGATCCATTTTGGTTTATAAATATTGTATTGGATGTATACTCTTGGACAATCTTAGTAAAACCAGCTATTTTTATGTTAGTTAAATTTTGAGAATATTTGTCACATTGTTCGGATCAAGTTATTTTGTGTTTACTTGAATTAGTCTTAATTCGATAATGTTCACGTATGTGTGATTTTAAGGATCAATTGATCAAATAAGTAAATTTGTAAGTTACTGTATCGTTAAAAATCTTAAAAAATAATGGTCAACAAATCAAAATTATCTGGGATAGAGATTTTGATAGCATTGACAATTAGAATATTAAAAAAATTATTTAATATATATAATATAATATTTTGTATTATATATATTAAATAAAATAATAATTTAAATAAATAAAATTTTATCAAAAGAAGGAGAACCCTCCCTTTCTTTTGACAAACCGGATTTGAAACGCTAGTTTATTTGTATTTATCCAAACAAAACTCCACTATTAAGAGTGAATTTTGATTTAGATACTGACTTTCGAACACGTGTACGTCGTACTAAAAATTAGAATTACTATATCTAATTGGACCAAATCCAACATGGTGACTACAAACACAAGGGCTTGAAACTATATTAATTTTTATCTAGTGATTTAATCTTGGATTCGATTGGAAGTGACTAATTATACCTACTACATAACATATCTCAGGTCTTACACATTACATAACATACTTCAAACTTCCAATTATCAATGACTAACGATATGCGTTTTATATATTTTTACTTTTTGAGGCATTTGATTTTCATTGTCGTTAAATCAAATTGATTTTTCTACTAGACTTGAGACTTGCTTTTGCGCAAATGATAGCTACTTAAACATTACATGTTATGTAGACTAGGCATCAATCTCGTAAAGACACAATGAGCATGTGTGCTTATGTGCTTGGGTAAAGCCTACCCCACAGTCGTCATCAAAGAAGAAGGTTATATCTCAATTGAGCGTATAATTTGAATATCATAGTATTGCTACATGATGAATTTGAAGTTATCAGGGTACAATCCATTTCAAATGAACTTGGATTGCATGACACTTTCACTCTAAATATCTTCCATAACAACATTAATGTTGTGGAAGATCTCTCTGTGAAGGCAAATCTAACCCAAAATTCTGTTAATTGTGAAGATTTAGTTCATAGTAGTATGGGTGCACAATTTCACATCTCTTAAAAATTTGAAAACTGAGTGCTTCACAAATAAAGTTCCTTTTCATACTTAGTACAACGTATTTTTTATTAATAAAAAAAAAAACATGTAACTCTAGCTTAAAGTAGACAATGTTTTATTAGGAGTATCAGAGAGCTCCACAAATAGTATCAGAGTCAATTGTCAATCAGAAATGTAACCAACAGAGATGTCAGGTTCTCTAGAAAGGAGATCGTGACAGTTTGCCTTGTGAAAACAAGAACAACCTAAGATTCTGTTGATTGTAAGAACTCAACCTATACTAATGTGGGTGTACAATCCCACATCGTTTAGAATAGTAAAAATTAAGTACTTTATAATTAAAGTTTTATTTCTACTTAATACAATATATTTTGGGCTAACATCAAGAATAAATCCGTGCAAGTTTTGGTCTAAAGTGAAAAATATTGTATTGAAAATGTCAAAAAACTCCACAAGTGAAACCTATTTAGCTACAAATTCAATTTTATATTCTAAACAAAAATAAGTTAAAGATTGATTATCACTCTACCTATAAAAGGATTTAATGTGAACCAATGTGCCACCAAGCCCAAAGAGTATGCCACATTATAACATTAGCAAAGACCAATAATTATTAGTGTGGGGGAGGAAGCAAAAATGAAAAAACAATGAATGAGGAGACAAGATGGTGCAACATTCACCCCATCATCACGAGCACGGCACGTAGCTAGCCTGCCAATGCGCGCCTACAACAAGACACAACGTGCATTCCCAACTAGACATAGTGTGCACAGCCCCACCCCAACATTCACCTGCATGCACACCGCTCTCAGTTCTTGCGGGTGCACCACGACACACCTCATGCACGCCCTTATGTTCGAGATATACGTGTTTGTGCGGCAACACAACTCAATGTGCACACCCGCGCTCCTCACACTCAGCTCTGCCAAGCACCCCCTACGTGCCCACTTGCGCGCCCCACAGACCCCACCATGTGCGCTAGCTCATCCATCTATGATCAACCTTTAGTTTTTACGGTTTTCTTATTTTAATTTAATTTAATTTCGTATTTTACTTATTTTGCCCATATAAACGCATGAATTAGACGTTGTTTTGATAGTTTTTTATGATTAATGGAAGTTAGCTTTTGCTTTTTGAGAGATTTGTGAGAATTTCTCTTAAATTTTTTGTGAAGAACTTGAAATTTATAAAGTATTGACTTGGTAGATCATTTTTGATAACTTTGGTTCTTACTAACGGGTTTTTTTTGATAACTTCAGTTCGATCGTCAATATTCGATTCGTGTCTAGTTTTTCTCTTTTCTTGAACCATACAACAATCTTATCGTTCATTCCGCGTCGTTGATGGATTTCAGATTTTCTAATATCTGATGTGTCGCATCATGATCACTAACAAATCTCTTACTATAGATTCAACTTCCTCGAACACACATCATATTAACTAACTAAATTGGAACCAACGGTAAGGATCTAGCATTTAAGTCACAAAGTCTAAGTGATAAAGACTTGTTTCCGTGACAATGTTGAATGACATTACACACTTCTACTACACATCTCCAATCTCCACTACATACCCCCACTATCTCTCTAATTATAGTTAGGTATTTTCCCATCAATTATGTCTTGTTAGGTGTAGAAGAAGTCAGTGTGTTTGTTATTCTTTTTCAATATAGCCACCATATCATGTGATGAATAATAAGGGATCAAACACAAAAATTCTATTATGCAAAACTCAGTTGAAACTAAACAAAGTGGATTTGATTGATCAAACCGTTTAATAGACAAATAATCTGGAATATTTTGATCCATTTTACATTTTTTTTAACGTCTCTTTTTTTATCAGAAAATAAAAATGACTTTTTATGGATAAATTCTTTTGAAAAATCAAAAACTGTTTTCTGAATTTTTTTGTAAACTATTTGCAGAGGTTCGAAAGAGGAAGAAAACAAGTATTGCCCACCAGGTCCACTTCATTAGTAATGGAGTCTCTAGTTATCATCTTCTCTCGTAGAATATCTTAATCATCAATGGAAAAAGTGAGAAACAACAGAACAATGAACTATCATGGAAAGTGGGGTAGGTTTCTTTTTAAGCATTTTGCTTGTTCAGAATCGTATAAACAACTTATCTGCAATCTTCTGCACCCAATAGCAGATACAAAATGGTCCATTTTGTATTAAATATACTCAATAATGTTCAATAATTCTTGCTTTTTTTAATCATTGATACTTGTTTATTATTTTCTTTTGTTGTTAAGTGGCACTTAAAATTATTGTTAACGTTGTTTGATCATGTTGGAGAACAATTGAAAATTCATTAAAGTTAATGTCTGTTAACAGAATCCGGAATCGTGTGTCGTCCACTAATGTATGTTCGTTCATTGTTTTACATAAACTCAATTCGAAATATGAGAATTTTACAGACAAGTTTTGTAAGTAGGAATGGATCAAGCCTTTTTCTTCTTTGTTATTCTTTTTAAAACTTTATTTCAACAACCATATCCTTGACGTACTGTTAATCAACAATATATGGTAATATCCTGATCTCCATCGAGTAATATAATAGTATCTGTTTTGTGTTAATATTTGCACAACTTTCTGGTGCATTTTACTTGAAAAAGTTATATACCAGTTATGTAGCACACTTCATGAGAAAAATAATTCAATGTGAGACGGTAACGTCCCTCGGTGTTCTATTGCAATATTGTCCGCTTTGAGACGCAGCTTGTATAGATTTATTTTTGAAATTAGTTCAAAATATGTTGTACTAAATAGTTAGTGGAACTCTACTTATAAACTATGTACTTTTCACTCTTTCAAACGATGTGAGATTATGCACTCTTACTAGTATGGTTTGGGACCACACACTAGGTTATGTTTGTTTTCATATAGCATGTTGTCACAATCTCTCTCCCTTCGGATCCCGACATCCTTGTCGGTCACACTTCTCTTTGGGCAGTGGCTTTGATACAATTTATAACGTCTCACGATACTCCCAGTACAATATCGTTTGCTTTAAATAGGAGCTGACACAGATTTATTTTTAGAGTTAGTATAAAACGTGTTGTACTATATAAGAATGAAAACTTTACTTATAAATTATATGTTTTCCACTCTCCGAAACGATGTAGGATTGTGTAGTCCACTGGAATTGGTTGGGTTCTCATTACCTTCACAAGACAAGCTGTCACGGTGACTATATGATCCAATCACTTGATTTTTTGGCCTCAACAAAGCACTCAGTAAGAGTCATTACAATTAGTAACATTAGCTATCATGTACAATTACTCAATCATATGACTTTTTTTTTCTTATATTTACCATAATGTTACTCAACTATATCATGTACTATTGAGATCTCTATCTATTTTACCTTGATATTCACATCACTTTGCTCTTATATTTTACTTCAAAAGGCTTTTACTAGTTATGCAGCGCACCTCATTGTGAGACCGTATGATCCAATCACTTGGTTTTTGGCCTCAACAAAGCACTCTCAAGAATGCGAGTCATCACAATCATTTACACTCAGTGACCATATGCCTATTTTCTTATTTAACATATACAATGCATCAAATTCGTGAAGGATAAAAATAAATAAATAATATTACGTCCAAAGTACATCGAATCCTCTTCAGTACTGAAAATGTACATTCAGAACCCTACTATGGGAAGAATCATTCAAGTGAGAAAATCAATTGGAAAGAAGATGAATAAATAGTAATTTTTGAACAAGTGCAGAACAAAGGTCACTTATGAGTTTTGTTAATTGGTGTTTTTTTTCTTAATTAAAAAATTTACTAAAATTATTCAATTCTAATTATTTTAATTTTATAAAATTATTATAATTAATTCTTGCCATCTACGGTTTGATTGGTTCATTGACTTTGAGGCGTCAAGATTTTTTTTCATATTTTAATTTAAAAAATCGTGAAATTTATAATTAAAAGTTTTCAATTTCCAATTTTGGGTTCGGTTTACCACAACAAGACTAGATTGAACTTAAAGCCCTTAAAGCCCAAATCACCGCGATGCCACCGTTATCAAGACAGACACTGCGACGACGACGGAGCCTGGAGCCTGGAGCCATGTCTTTTTTTCTTCCATTTATCTCCTATCACTAATTTCCACTGAAATTTCAGTCCAGCTCGCCCCTGTTTTCTTTCCAATCATGGAAAACACACCCACTATTCTAATTCAACCACCCCCGACGCCGTTCCTTGCTCCGCCTAGAACCGTCGACTTCTCCCCTCTAGAATTCATCCTTGCTATCCTCGCCCTTATCACTGTACCTGCTCTAGTTTACTTCTTCTTCTTCACTCTAAAATGCCCTCCGAGCGCTTTCCGTCGACGGCAACTGAGCTCCGGAAGACTCTCCGTAATCGGGCCCCCTGTCGAGGGTTTCAATTCAGAGGAGGTATCCGATTCGAGATACCAGAAAGAAGAGCAAGTGAAGGAAATCGAAAGCGAGTGCCCAGTTTGCTTGTCTGCGTTCGCCGACGGCGAAGAGGTCCGTCAGCTTAGTGCGTGCAAGCACGCTTTTCACATCGCATGTATAGACGCGTGGCTGGTAACCCACCCGAATTGCCCTGTTTGCCGGGCATCCGTCGCGGGTAAACGACCCAGTGATTCGACGGTGGCAAACAACAACGATGTTCGGCGAGATTTGCCAGACGGAGCAGGTTTAGTTTGAGTCGTAATTGTTTTCTCTTCCACTTTTCAAGTTGTGATCAATGTATAGTCAAAGGTAAGCAAAGACATTTCCATGTCCGACCAAAGTATGTATACTTTCTTAATGGATAACCACTACACCATTGACACTATACTTTCACTTTGATTAAATTTATACGAACAATCATCACGATGACATTACTTGATTTCTAGCTGTTTGCATATTGGGTCAATTTAGAATAGTTTTTTAATTATTAATTTCAATTTATGTACTTAGATGATTGCTGGGTTATGTAGTGCATGTGTTGGAAATTTTGTTAAATTTAAGAAAACAGGGGTAGATGTTGGACAACTCACCAAACCATTTATGTGAGTAGTCACCTAGTGCAGTATTTTATTAGAAGGGACGCATCCCCCCATGTTTTGGACTTTTACGTGCAATTAATTAGCATGTGTATTTCCAGAGGGGCCCGATCGAATGGAGACTGGAGAGATTTATTTTATTGTTTGTTTATTTTGAAAAGCCACAATCCAAGGCATTGTCATCGATCGGACGACGTCATGTCGTTATGAAATTCAGAGCTTGGGCTCCGCCTTCCTGTGGGAAAGGAGCTTTCTCTGGTTTTTTCAACGGATTCTGCCTCCGTATCTGTCAAGTGCTTCTTCTGCCACGTCCATTATTTTGTTGGATTCAAATTCTCTACTTTAAACTACCTCCCATAAATAGAAGTGTTAATGGTTTGATTCTGTTCGGTTCTGTGAACCGAGCCAAACCAAATTAAACTGGTAGAGACCCGTTCTGATAATTTTAGAACCAAATTGATTTTTCTTTTTTATGCAAGAGTCGAACCGAAAACAAACTTAAATTTTGGATCGGTAGTGATTCTTATGCTAATACAAAAATAAGTTCAAAATAAAAAAGGAAATTAAAAAAAAAATCTTAGATTGAAATAATAAAAATAAAATTCAATAATAGCAAATTATGAAAAATGAAATTAATTAAATCTAAAATTTAATAATTAAATTCAAAATTATATCCAATTTATCCATTTAAGCATTCACTTATTTTTTCCATGTGAATCATTATCACCGTTAAGTTTTCCCCCTCTCTCTCTCTCTCTCTCTCTCTCTCTCTCTCTCTCAATTATCATCAATGCAGCCTCCTCTTGAGGTCCTCTTCTAGCAAAGGACCCCACCCATTTCTAAATGTGAGAGAAGACATGGCTTTATTATGCAATGTTAGCTTAAAGATAACTAAGCATAATTTTATTTTGATGGTTAACTAATTCTATTGTTTTATTGATTATTTACACATAAAGATTGCATATCTATCTTCATTAGAAATACCTTTGATTATGGACATTTAGTCGTGTGCTAGCGTATCTGTTTAAGTCCTCTCAATAATTGCTGAAGTTTATAGGAATTGAATGATAAAAATAAAAGAAGACATGCATATTGTTTGTGTGAAAAACTATTGAAAGACACAAGTGTCAGCCATACCAAGAAGGTGTCGACCAGTAAAGTGTGGATTGTAATGACATTAAAGTGTCAAGCCCTCCAACAAAGTGTTGATCAATGAAACAAGGAAGAAATTACAAAGAGTTTATGGTATCGACTTCTTTAGCAAAGTGTTGACCGATGCAATGTTGAAGAAATTACAGAGAGCTCAAAGTGTCCACCGGTCTCGCAAAATATTGATCAGCACAGTTACCAATGGGTCTATCGAGTAGTTGGCATTGTTTCAAAAAATTGCACAATGGTCATGTAAGTGTCCATTGATGAAGTTGGGTAGTTGACCCTTGCACTGTTTTTATGAAGACTTTAATAAATAAATGAGGCACAAAGTACTCGAACGAGAATATCATAAGGAAGTGCTATCAAAATCGCTTGACAATCAAAGTCTTTAACATCTATCACACTTCTCCTAAATTAACTTGAGATTTCAATCCTTGAGAGAGTGTGATATTGTTCTTTCTCATTTAAACTCTCGTCCTTGTATAAGAGTGACGTCTTCAAAAAGAGTTATTGTAAAGATTTCGAATTAACGCTCAAAAAATCAATTTATTGAACCAAAAAGTTGAGGTGAAAAGGAATCGTCAAGGAAGATCCTTGAACCATAAATGTAAACAAAGTTAGCAGAACCACGTTAATAAATTGTTTGCATCTCTCTCTCTTACCTTTAATTCTTTGTTTTAAAATCTGTTGCATTTTAAACTTAGTCAAATTAGTTAAGAGAATTCATTTCACTCGATCTTGCAAACAATTAATTCATAATTATGAAAAAATTTAAATAACCTAATTCACCCCTTCCTTATGCTAATTCGATCCCACAATCGATATCAAAGCGGGTCTCAATCTTTTGTCGCATATAGTGTCTTGCTTATTTGGTATGATTTTTATTATGAATAATATGTATATAGAGGGGCAATTTACTTCTATGTCTCCTTTCTTCAATGGTATTGATTTTGTCTATAAAAAAAACTAAAATGAAAAATTTTATTCAATCAATTAATTATGATTTATGGAATATTATTGAGAATGATCTCTATATAACCATCAAGCAAGAAAATGTCTTAAATGTATCTAAATTGCCACTAGAGTTTGATAAAAATGATAAATGAATATTAAATATAAATGCAAAAGCTATGAATACATTATATTGTATGATTAATAAATATGAATTTAATAGAGTATAAGATTGTGATATTGTATTTGAGATTTAGAGATTACTTGATATCACACACGATGACACAAATCAAGCTAAATAAAATAAATTGAGTATGCTAGTATGCATATATGAGTTATTTACTATGAATAAAGATGAGATAATTAGTCAAATATTTACTTGATTCAATAACATTACTAATAGTTTGAAAGTTATCAATAGAGTTTATCTCAGGGAAGATTTGGTTATGAAACTTCTTTGATGTCTACCGATACCATGACAACCTAAGTTGACGGTAATCCAAGAATTTAGAAATCTCTAAATTCTCCAAATGGAGGAGCTTCAAGTCTCTCATGACTCATAAAATAACTATCACGTCTTAAAAGAAATTTGAGACAAAACATGGAACAACTCAATCAGAATTAACCAAATTATCCGACCTTTTACTTATAATTCTTAATTAGCAGCGAAAAACTTACATTTAAATTACAAGTCATGGCACGAAAATAAATGAACTTTAACAAGATCAAACAAGTAACATCTACATAGAATGATAATATGAAACTATTAGAACTATGCTGAATAAAATATTAATAAAGCTATCTAACAAGTCAAACGCGCCAAACTAAACTCTAAATAAAAATAAAACTAATAACTTTAAATTGCCAAAACTACACCCACGTCGATTGGTGATATATTCTCTCACTATTGCCTGAAAGGAAGTAGTCATTTGTGATAAGTCAACTAAATTCAATAAAAATCAAACTTTATATGCAACATTTAATTTAAATTGTAAGTGAGCATACCATATTGATAACACATTTTGTATGCAAGAGTTAAAAATCATACAATAGAATAAATGATAAAACAATTTACCATAAAGTAATATATAAGTAAAATAAAGTTCTATTATATAAGATTTTTGACGAAAATGGTACCACTCACCAACTCTAAACACATTATACCAGAAACATAACAAAACAAATAACTGAGATACTCAAGCGATCACAATAGCTAATATGATTCTGATCATGTTTACGGTTTTGCACCTAAAGACAAAGCCTCCAACTGTCCTATTACTTCCCGTTAACAACAAACAAATATTGTTGGAACTTTAAATAAATATACAAGCTCAATTGAAACATGTTCGTTGAAAAATAAATATGTAATATATAATTTTAGAAAACTACACAATGACGTATATAAAATTAAATCCATACCTCGAAATAGGCCTACCAAATACCAAAGTCAATAATCCAACGAAGCCCAATAGCTTACAAGTCAAAATATGATTCTTAAATCTTGTTACCTAATTGGAGTATTGTAACAAAATTAGAATTGGAATTCCACACGGGTCCAAATTTTTGGTTTACAAATGACCAAAAAACAATTGGGCCAAAAATCTAATTTGGCCTCAAAACATGGCCTGGGTCATAGCTTAAAAACTTGGGTGGGGCTGCAGTTGGCTCACCCTGAGCTGCGGCCCAACGCCTTTGATCAAGTCACCGCCCTTTAAATTTTTTGCTCTATTCCTCCATTCATTGTGGTGGGATTGAAACCTGAAAAGTAGCATATGCACACAACCCAAATATCACGAATCACAGATTTTTAGTCCAAGATTCCATTCTTAATTAGAACATCAACATCAACATCAACACCAACGACAAAACCAAAAACAATTCCATAAAATTGAAGCTTACTTTGAAAGTTAAAGCTTCAATGACGGTTCCTAATTTCCTACAAATTACTCAGCTTCTGATCCCTTTGCACAAAACTTCTCAACATAAAACTATCAACCGAAAAGAAAACAACCCAATCCAATCTAATTCTTGTCTTCCCTTCTACCTTTTCATTATTCTTTTAAATGATAAGCTTCCAACCTTTAACCCAAAATTGCTCAATCTATAGAGCACAAAACTTTAGAAGAGGACATCGGAATCACTAAAACTCTCACTTTGCTAGATGATGAACTAATCTTACCTCCACCCGTAAAAATATTCCTTCCTTTCCTTTTGTGAGTGGAAAGGGAAAAAAACTTACCGATGTTATTGATTCAATCAAAAAAATTACAAAGAATTTAAATCGATAATAGATTCAAATTATATGGTTTAACTGACGAAGTTTAAAATATATGATAGTAATTAGAAAGAAACCTAGAGTACAAGGTTTGAATAGATAATTAATCTTTTATTATTTTCTAAATGTAGCCCTCAACCTTCTTTTCAGACTTATTACTATAGTGGATTGAGTGTATCCCAAACGACCTTGTAACAAGTTAATTCACTGGCTGACTCATTAGTTTTGCAAGTCCAACTCATTTTTCCCTTCTCTCTTTCACTCATTCTTCCCTCCTTTTCTCTTTCTCTCCTCTCCATTATCTCTCTCTCTCTCTCTAAATATCATATCAGCTCTTTAGTTTTACTTAAAAAATTATGCAATTTGTTAATTTTCTAATTTCACTATCGACTCTCACAATTTTTCTTACTTTCTCATTATCTTCTACTCTCGTAAGTTTTCATAGCTTCTCCATTCATTTTGTATTATATATATAAATTAATTTTATCTATATGTGTTAAATTGTTTTATATTTATTTGTTAGGTTTTATATACTTGGAGGTGATACAATGCACATCATCTATGAGTTATTGTTTTTCTTTTTTTATGTATCATCTTAATGATTTTTTACTATAAATCCTTGTAATTATAATATATAAAATGTTGATGAAGATATTTAAGAAATTTGAAGGTTAAAGACTACATATACAACAGAACAATCATCTACGTATCCATCTAAAATTTTTTATGTATAGAAACTGTTAGTAATTATGTTAATTACTATATAGTTTGGTCAAGTTTTTCAATAGACACTATCAAATACAACCGTCTATGTTGCACTCTGTGAATAGAAATTCTTTGATGGAAAAAGTTTATAATTGAGGGGTCATTAGTTGATGGTCCTCTGAGCCCATTTTCTTGTTGATTCGGATATACACCATCGTTTGAGAGAATTAAAAATTTAGAAGAGATTCTTCAATAAAGAAAGTAGTTGTCCCTTACATATCGTCAATAGTTGGAGGTATTTTGAATTTCTGTACTTGATTTAAATGTTTGTCTTGTGTTATAAAAAGTATGTTAGACCATGAAAGATTAAATCCATCTGTAGGTATCAACGCCTGTAAAGCCTTTGTCTTGACATTTTTTTTAATGTAAAGTTATAAATTTTTTTTTTAAATTAAAAGTTTACATTTTTGGCATTTTTGAAGCGGTTTTTTTTTTTTTGTTACGAATCATACAGAAACTTGATTACGATCATACTACACTATGAATCGTCGAATTTGGTGTTTAAAATCATGAGATATCGTCGGATTTATGGTGGGTTTCTTGGCGGGTCGCGCGGGTCAAAATGACCAATTTAGAGGTTAAAAATAACCAAAACCACATGTAATTTCTGGTAGATTAAGACTACGTGTATTTCGATTATCATACAGAAGGCATGAAGTCAATTGTGTGTAGTCTAAGAAGGACCAAATACTTTATTGCGCCTCATGAGATTCAAACTCGCACTTCTCTCATGAATATTTGACTTTCGAGTGGGCCGCCATTCGGGTGGAACTTAACTACTGACGATTTTGGATTTTAAATAAATATATTATTTATTTTCTTAAAAGTTAAAAATAAAAGGGAATAATATATAGTTTATATTAATTCATATTCATATATTATGATTTTTAAATATGAACATTTTTCTGAATTAATTCAAATGTTTAATGATCTGTGTAATTTGATTCATTGTTGAGTAGCCACAACATCTTTAATTATCCAAATTTATATATATAAATTTTTAAGGATCATATTGTGATATTTATTGTGATTAATTACATGAATATAATAGATTTTATCTAATAAGAATCTCTATTGTATCTGTATAATTAATTAGCATAAAATATTGAATTATATTTCTTAAGTTGCCCACAGGTATTAAGAAAGAGAACATGATTATAGAGTTACATGATTATAAAATTTTATCATAAAGTTATATGAATTTTATTGAATTTAAACTTTAGTCCACATGCAAGTTTTATGTCCCTTAATTCATAATCTTTGAGCATGCTTTTATATTGATAAAGCATGATTTATGTTGTTGGTCTCATATTGTAGTTAATAAGTATGTCTATTTATTTATTTTGCAGCTATGAATATTGGTAATTTCTCTGATTTCAAATATGATATTTTTGAATTGAACAGTGAAAACTATAAGTCTTGAAGAGAGAAAATCTTTCTTCAGATGGAGCTGATAGACATTGATTATGCTATAAGAAAAGATGAGTCAATTATTACTCCTACTAGCAGTGAAGAAGATCTTAGTCTAAGTGAGTGTTGGGAGTGATCTAATCGTCTCAACATTATGTATATAATGACTAAAATCTGTGCTAGTATACGAGGTTCAATTTGTGAGCATAAAAATGTTAAGGATTTGCTGAAGTCTATTGATCAACAATTTGAGACTTCAGATAAGGCACTTGCCAGCACTCTAATAATAAAGTTTTCATCATTAAGGCTCACATCAGTGAAAGGTGTGTGAGCACATAATGCAAATGATGGACCTTGCAGCTCAACTCAAAACACTTGAGGTTGACATGTTTGATTATTCTCTTGTGCATTATATTTTGAACACTCTTCCACAAGAATATAGAACCGTTAAAATATCCTACAGCACACATAATGATAAATGGTCTGTCAATGAGTTATTGACCATATATGTTAAAGAAGAAGAAAGATTAGTTATAGAAATAGGTGAGAGTGCATATGTGGCAATACAAGGAAAGAGCCAGCGTCAAGCCAAGAAGAACGGGAAAGATAAGATACCTGTCCAAGATGCAGGAATCAAGAAAGAATGATTGCACCAAATATAAAGTTTGGCTTGAGAAGAAAGGTACGTTAATCTCACTTATTTGTTTTGAATATAATATAGTTAATTATTTGTGATACATGGTGGATTGATTCAGATTTTACAATCTATATTTCAAATACCTTGCAGGGTGTGGGAAATCTAATGAAGTAGTGGGAATTAAGCAATACATCTATATAGGCAGTAAGATGTGTTCACGTGTGGAAGCCATTTGCAGATGCACTTTAATCTTAAGTAGTGGTTTTGTACTAGATCTTGAAAAGACATTTTATATTCCTAATTTTTCTAGGAATTTGATTTATGTATCGAGACTTGTACCATTGGGATATTCCTTTAACTTTTCAGATGTAAACTTCAATTTATTTTACAAATCGGATCTTGTTGGGAATGGTATATTGTCTGATTGTCTTTTCTTTCTCAATTTACAAAGTGATACTGCTTATAGAATGCTATGCATGTCTATGTTGGTAATAAAAGATGTGTTACAAATGAAGACTCTTCTATCTTATGGCACCGGAGATTGGGGCATATCTCCATAGAGAGAATTAAAAGATAGTGAATGATGAAGTACTTTGTGCTTTGAATTTTACTGATTTTGACACTTGTGTAGACTGCATTAAAGGTAAGCAGACCAACAAGAGTAAAAAATCTGCAAAACGAAGTACTGACATATTAGAGATCATTCATATAGATATTTGTAGTCCAGTTATAGACTCTTATGGTCCAAGATATTTCATCTCTTTTATTGATGATTTTTCGCGATGTATGTACATCTACTTTATTCATCATAAGAATGAAGCACTAAAAGCCTTTAAAGTTTTCAAAGTTGAAGTAGAAAAACAGTGTGGTAAGCAAATAAAAATCATGAGAAGTGATAGAGGTGGTGAGTATTATAGTAGATGCACTGAGAATGGACAAGCACCTAGTCTGTTTGCGAAGTTTCTTTAAGAGCATGGAATAGTTGGTCAATATACTACGCAATAGTTCTCCGGATCAGAATGGTATAGCTGAAAGAAAAAACTGAATATTATTAGACATGGTCAAGAGTATGCATAGCAGCTACAAACTTCCAGATTTCTTGTGAACTGAGGCACTTAAGACGACCGTGTATATACTAAATTGAGTTCCAACAAAGGTTGTTGCTAAAACACCATTTGTTATTTAAGGGTTGAAAGCCGAGTTTACAACATATACACATATGTGATTGTCTGTTTGAAGTAAGAATATATAATCCACAAGAGAAGAAACTAGATCCAAAGACTATCAGTGGATATTTCATAGCATATGCCGAAAAGTCTAAAGGTTACAGATTTTATTGTCCATCTCATAACAGTAGAATTGTGGAATCAAGAAATGCCAAATTTCTTGAGAATCACTTGATTAATAGGAGTGATCAATTTCAACACATTGTTACTGAAAGAGATCACATTGATGTTCAACCTTATAAATCAAGTGATAGATTGATTATTATGAATCATACTCCTCAAGACCAAATGAGTGTTAAATAATCAATCATTTGAAGCTCTATAAATTACTGATAATAATCAATTAGATTAAGTTCTTGAGAGAATACTAGAAATTGTTGATCATCGACTTGAACAACATATTTTTCAAGAAAATGTGGAAACAACATTAAGGAGATCTAATAGAGAAAAAAAATTGACAGTCTCTAATGAGTTTACAAGAACTAGATTATAATATTTGAGCTGAAAATGAAACGTTTTCACAAGTCGTGAGGTCCAAGGAATCAAATTTATGGTATGAAGTTATGTAAGATGAGATGGATTCTATGAGTTGTAATAAAGTTTGGGATCTTGTCAAGTTGTTTGTTAGTATAAAAGCCATAGGATGTAAATGAGTTTTCAAAACTAAGAAAGATTTATTAGGCAATATTAAGAGATATAAAACTAATCTCACAGCTAAAGGATTCACTCAGTTGGAAGGAATCGACTACAATAAGACTTTTTCTCCTGTATCTAAGAAAGATTCTCTTCGTATTATTCTAGTATTAGTTGCATATTTTGATTTCGAGTTGCAACAAATGGATGTAAAAACAACATTTTTAAATAGAGATCTCGAAGAAGAAGTTTATATGAAATAACCTAAAAGATTTTCCTCTAATGAAGATAAGCATTTAGTTTGCAAGCTTAGAAAATCCATTTACAGATTTAAACAAGCATCTCGCCAATGGTATTTAAAATTTCATGATGTTATCTCTTTATTTGATTTTGTAGAGAATATTATGGATCAATGTATATACCTTAAGGTCAGTGGGAGTAAGATTTGTTTCTTGATTTTATAAGTGGTGATAAATGATTATTACATGAGGTGAAACAATTTCTCTCGCAAGACTTTGTCATGAAAGATATGGGTGATACATCCTATGTTATAGGAATTAAGATATATCGAGAAAGATTTCAAAGTATTTTGGGTCTGTCTTGAGAAGCTTATATCAATAAAGTTTTAGAGAGATTCCTGATGAAAGATTGTTCACCTAGTGCCCATCGTGAAGGGTGTCAGGTTCAATTTGAACCAGTGCCCACAATTTTGAGAGGAAGCGAATGAAGAATATTCCATATGCTTTAGCTGTTGGAAGTCTTATGTATGCTCAGGTTTGCACTAGATCTGACATTGCATTCGTTGTTGGAATGTTGAGATGATATTAGAATAATCCAGGAATAGACCATTGGATAATTGCAAAGAAGGTTATGAGATACCTTGAATGGACAAAAGATTACATGCTTATATACAGACAGACTGATGATTTGGAAGTGATTGGATATTCTGATTCAGACTTCACTGGCTGTGTTGATTCTCGTAAATCAACTTCTGGATACATTTTTATGTTAGCTGGTGGAACTGTGTCATGGAGTAGTGCAAAACAATCACTGACTACTACTTCTACTATGGATGTAGAGTTTGTTTCTTGTTTTGTGACTACACTACATGGTGTATGGATGCAGAGTTTTATTGCTGAGTTTAGAATTGTGGATTAAATTGCTAAGCCATTGAGATTGTATTGTGACAACTCAACTGCTGTTTTTATGGCTAACAATAATAAAAGTGGTAGTCGAAGCAAGCACATCGACATAAAGTACTTAGCCATAAGAGAATGTGTTAAGGATAAATTAGTGATCATTGAGCATATTAGCATTGAGTTTATGTTAGTTGATTCTTTGACAAAAGGCATGCCACCGTTAAAATGTGAGGATCATGTACAATGCGTGGGACTTGGATCTCTTATGTAATTTCGTTGTGAGAACGAATATTTTGATAAAACTCTGTGATGCTTTCTCATGTTTGTTTCATTATATGCGCATATTTAATTTTGAGAAATATCAATAAATTATGGACCTATAATAAATATAAGATTTATTCATAAAGTTTATTAATAATAAAAAAGTAACATAATGTATTGTGATGCATAGAAGATAATACTCGATTTAATTAAGAGGACATATCGTCATGATTTATGTATTGTGTTTACTTATTAAAGAAAAAAAAAAGACTGAGTGGGAGAATGTTAGTAATTATGTTAATTACTATATGGTTTGGTCCAATTTTTCAATAGACACCATTAAAGGCAACCGTCCATGTTGCATTCTATTAATGGAAATTCTTTGATGGAAAGAGTTTATAATTGAATGGTCATTGGTTGAAGGTCCTCTAAGCTCATTTTCTCATTGTGTCTGAGATATCGTCACTAGCTGAAGGTATTTCGAATTTCCGTACTTGATCTAATTGATTATTATTAGCAACTTGTGGAGTTTCAATGATTGATTGTTTAACACTGATTTGGTTTTGTGATTCATAATAAACAAACTATCACTTGATTTATAAGGTTGAACATCATTGTGATATTTTTCAATAACAATGTATCGAAATTGATCACTCCCACTAATCAAGTGATTCTCAAGAAATTTGACATTTCTTGATTCCACAGTTATAGTGATGGAAAGAATTTATAATTGAGGGGTTATTGGTTGAAAGTCCTCTAAGCTCATTTTCTCATTGATTTGAATATACACTATTGTTCGAGAGAATTAAAGGTTTAGAAAAAACTCTTCATGAAAGAAAACAACTGTTCTTGAGATATCGCCAATGGTTGGAAATATTTTGAATTTCCGTGCATGATATAAATAGTTGTCTTATGTTGTAAAAAACATGTTAGATCATGAAAGATTAAATTCACCATAAACACCTTGATTTAAAGAAAATTAAAATAGATGAAAATTAAAATTAGAGTTCAATATAAATATTGTGTTGAAGATTGTGCATATGAATTTCGTAAATATTTTCAAAAATATCATTTGAATAATCAAGAGATTTGATCTAAATACATTTAAATGTCTGTGACAATGAGATTTTTACAGTCTTGTAATAGAGCAAGAGTTATTGACAAAATTTATGGCATAATGTGAGGTACCATTATCACTTTTTGACAAACTAAAGATTCAAAAATTTTGTGAAAGCATGTATTTAGAAATACAACTAAAATTGAGAATATCAATTAGGGTTTCTACAAATGTTCTGACAATGACTATTTCTATTACGTCTTATTTATAAAATGCACGTAATTCAATATATTATTTAATTATAATTTCATAATTTATCGATAAATCTTACAATAAAATTAAAAAATTATTGTTTGTAAGAGTGAATATCATTTCAATGGCATCAATATATTTAATTATAGGATTAATGTTAGTATAGAAAGAGGTATTTTTAAATTGACAGTTTAACCTTTTAAATCTGCGCCACTGGAAAAACTTACCATTAATGATTAATGCCCCTTATTAATTGAATTCCGTCAAATTCTGTGCTCACAGTATCTTGCCCACCGACCGATTTGGCAACTGACCAATTTCGCCTTCTCTTCCTCTAATCTTTGTTATTCGTTTCAGCCATTACCAACCAACATGAAGAACAGCGTCAAGAGTATTCATGCTCGGTCCATTAAATCAGAAGAAATCGGTGGCAGAACAGAGAAAACAGGGAGAGAAAGCAGGGTTTCTTGCTCGAATCAGAGAATTGGAAATACCGGTGGAACGCTTACTTGCATAGAGAAATAAATCGGAATAGAAAATCGACGAGATTAATCGACTCAAAGAAGAAGAAAAATCGATAAAAGAGCAGAGAAAACAGGAACAGAAAGAGGGATTTCTTGCTCGGATTACATAATTGGAAATGGAGGTGGAATCTTCACTTGACCAGAGAGAAAAAATCAGAAGAGAAATTCAACGAGATCAATCGACTAAAAGAAGAACAAAATGAGAAATTACAGAAAAAGAATTCGGAACTAGGGAGACTATTGACGAACAGAGGAGATGGACTTTGCTCTCTCAAAAACAGCTATTCGTCTCAGGAAGTTGAAGCCAACCTAAGGATTTTATCTGAGACGATTTTTGGTAGCCAAACAGTACTCGCAGAAAAAGAGACATCATCCATGAACAAGAAATCCAAACTATACTTTAAAAATTGATCCCCCAAATAAGAGAGAAAATGGATCAAATAGTATATAATTTCTGAACCAAATTTTCAGATCCTCAAACGAGCTTCAAATGTCGAAATGCAGAATTTCATAGCTAAAGAACGGGTTTAATCATCTGGCTGCTGTATTGGATGAAAAAGAAGAGCAAGAACTGCCGCTAGAGAGAAGGTATGGAAGTTTGAGGCAAGCGCAAAGAGAGGGGTGAGTGAAGACCAAGGAGAGAGAGTGTCAACGAAATTAATTAACAGAGTTTAACGTAGATTAACAGTAAATTGCTAACACCTCAAATTTTAAAACGTAAATGGTTGAAATTAAAAATTTAAAATGTAAATAGAAAATATATTTTAATTTTTGGGCATATTTTGATTTTTACTCTTAATTATATTATGATAATACTGTGTGAATATTATATTAACAGTAAAATATTTAATATAATTTTTTATGACGTTAAAGTGTAATTTTTTTTTTTTTCATTTAACTCTATTTGGCACAATGTTTCTAGAGAGGAGCTTGCTGCTTTGAGTGGAAATTTCTAGGGTCTCTGTGGAGAATTATAATGTTCTACGTGATTATAGGTATGTCATGTTTTGATTCTAATTTTATTTTTAGAATTTTGGAAATTTAACGAGGATTAAATTCAAATTTGGATTTTCGATGAAAGAGATGTGAGTTCGAGTTGCGGAGGGGAGAACTTCAACGGGAATTTAGAACTTGTATAAGGTGAAACTCGATTTAATCCTAATGTCATTTTCACTTTTTGGGTTTAAAAATTTTGTCACGACCCAAAGATGGACCTAAAAAGAAATACCAGGTTGAGCGACTTGATCTTTGGAAATGACCCGATTGCTCATTTCAAAACCAAGTTTTATAGTGGAATACTTTAAAACAAACTTAAATAATTCAATGAAATACTGTACCAGAAATAAAGTACTCCACATCCAGCAAACGACACAAGAAAAAAAATAATTAATCGATAACTCCTCACCGGGACCTGGATTACTACTCAAGATAGAATAAAACAAGAAGAACCAAAAGCAAGACCAAGCCTCAAGGAGCAACAACACCAATAGCATCTGCAATCCTAACCTTGAAATGAATGGAGATCTTAGAGGCAAGTGACTAATTTAATAGAGAGTCATATACTATACTTAAATACATGTATAAAACTAGTTTTATTATTTTTATTTAAAACCATAAACTATAAATATACCGTGCATGACTTTAAATTCCAAAAATATTTTCTTTTCATTTCAAAATAGGATGCTCGAGTTATCCAAATCATTAAATCTTTTATATCGTTTTTAAAACAAACTTAACAAGTCATTAATGGGGCTGGTTTGAAAATAGTATTACATACCTAGACAGTTATAAATAAAGTAAGCTCTGCCGTTTCCATTTGAAAACGTCTCAGTGAAAAAAGAGTGTCAAAAGACCCATTCGACACAATATCAAAAAATGGTGGTGATTCGAAGATCCGACAACACCTCATGAGTTAGTAAGAGATGAAAAGTGATGGTAATACAAAGATTCAACCATGTCAGCTAGGTTGCCGCCGAGCAAGCTTAGTCAAACCACAATCCATGAATAAAAAAAGTGGCAAGCGGGCAAGCTCAGAAACAATACCATTTAATCATAACATCAAACGCACCCTGGCAAAGTTTAGGGATTTGAAATCCAAAAGGTGCGTAATCACTGCTCTGTTACCAATTTTTGTTACGTAAAAACAAACAATCTTCACCAAGCAGATGGTATAAATTATCTTACTTCAGTTACTTCGGTTGCTTGACCGATGCACCTCAGAATAACTGAATATCGATACTAGAAAGGCTTGACCAATCCAATTAGACAATCAGCCCATTGAGCCCATAGATATAACAAATCAAAATTTAATATCATTCACTCGATAGATAAACATGTAAATCATATGTACATATATGTAAAATCTGATGTGCTGGAGACTAAAATAGGTTTTGAAAACCATGCTATGCAAATGTACTACATGATAGAAACCTCTACCTAAATGACGACTATAGTCTCATCGACTTTCGAAACTGCAAGCAGGATCAGGAACTGGAAACAAGACATCGAGAATGGGGACATTGTCAGAACTTATAACCAACCCAACATCAAATCTAAATCAAAACACAAGGGATATCAGAAGAAAACTAATCAGATCTAGGTACGGTAATTGATAATGGACGATGCTAAAACCCTATTCAATAAACAAAGATAAACAATAAATGGATCGTAAATCAACTCTAGCAACCAAATCAAGGAACAATGACAAACAGTCGCGAACTTCCAAAAATTAAAAGATTGTGCAGTCGACTGACACCCATAAGCAGCCTAACGAAACCAGCATGTGTCGACCAGTCAACCTTTACGGTTGACCTCTCATCTTCTCAGTTTTTCGCAAAAGGTCGATTGTCGACCCTAGCAGTCGACACCTCAAGCAAAGGTCAACACTTTAAGCAAAAATGGTCGACCATTGTTGCTCTCAGGTTGGCATGGGTCAACACTTTGAGCAAATGGTCGACCCTTCACCCTCTCGAGTATGACAAGAACACTTGTCGAAGTGTCAATCTTTGCTTGGCTCTACCATCACCATGATAAGTGTCAATTGTTGCTTCGATTTCCAACGATGGGAAGAGCGAAATCCTATCTGCCTCATTGATTTCCGCCTCCAATCAATGTATGACCTACATAAATTCCAAATCTACCCAAATAACGCAAATACCCAAGATATTTAAGATTCCAAGCTTGAACCCGGAATCAACAATGTCCTCACTTTTGAACTCAAAAACTGAGTTGAAAAACGACTTACCCGTGATGACTCTTTGCAAAACTTGGAGATTTGAGTATCATAAATACGATCCTAGCGTTTGAATTCCTCCATTCCACGATCGGAGCTCACTTCCTCTCTGTCACGCAATAAGGAAGTCTTCCTTCCTTAAATAAACTAAAATAATTATTAAAAATGAAAATAAAATTTAATAATTTATTTAATATATAAAAGCATATATAAATTATTATATTTTATATATTAAATAAATTATCAAATCCTAACTTCCTAACAATCTAACATCCAACCAAAATTTCTCAAATATAATTGAGCAAATTTTCAAACTCTAAAAAAAATTCACACGTTTGATTTATTTCATTGAAATATCGAGACTTAACCATACAAAAAATTCTCAAAATTCACTGAAAGTTCAAACGCTTCAAGAATGTCTTTTTAGGAAATTTGATGATAAGATACTAATTTACTCAATATGGACTTATAGAAAATCACAACGCTAAATGTCTAACCGGACAGTTTGACCAATTTAATTGAAAAAATCTTTCCTGATCAAATACCAAAGGAACAAGATAATTCAAGTCAACACGTAACAAATTGACCTCAAATAACACAAAAATTTACTCACAAAAAATAATAAACAGAAAAATGATGGATGTTATGATTTTTGTTGAAGTTTAGGTTTTGATTTGGAGATTTAAAGTTTTGAATTCATAAGTTTAAATTTGATTGGTTGAACTTTGAAATCTTTGCACAAAGTCAAACTTGTTTAAGTTTGAATTTATTTGATATCGTTTGGAGATGAAGAATTGAGGGAAAGTCGAATTTTTTTAAAATAGATGGTTAATTGCCGTAGTGGTCGATCAAAGAATATGCTCAGTGGATCACAGTGTCAACTAGTTGAGGTCAACAACATATGACGAATTGTTCAATTGGTTTGATGGAACAAGCAATTCTGGGATTGATTTTGACGTGATTTAAGGTGGAATTTTCATAGGATGATTTTGTATAATCTGCGAGTTTTTTCATATCCCAGTAATGAGTTCCAAAAATATTTTTGAGAGTTTTAGACACCTAATGATGATAATACATGTGATTAGGTGCTTAAATTTGACTAGTTATTGGACTTCCTGAATTTTGGACATTTAGCCTTGGTATACTTTGTAGGTGTCGGGCTCGATTCTTCCCGAACTGGATCCTGACAATAGGATTCTCAATGTGAGAAATATGGCAAAATTGATCGACATTCGACATCATCATCTTAAAACCAACGTAGGTATGACATCCTAAATTAAGATTAATTCAACAACACCAATAAAAATTTTTTTACAACCATCGTATTTATTTATTTATTTTTACATCAACATTAGAGTACGAATGGAAGCGACCTTTAAAAATAAATATCAGTCACATATGCCTCATTGTACACTTACCTTGTCATGATTTCTCTGTTCTAGTGAACGTTCATGTTATCTGAAAAATTGAGATATTCCATATAAAGAACTATTGTCCCAGCAAATAAATCTAATTCTTTAAACTATTAATTTAAACTTTATCCCATAACTTAGAACCAATCTTCGTCTACCTCTATCATAATTCAACAATCAAACCAATTACATCATGTTTCTTCTAACAATGACTCAAAGGCTATAAAAATAGACATGCTTAAGGTCATTCTTATATAATACTAAACTCACTTTTGATTTAACATTTTTTTTTTCAACACAATCTATAGCAATTATAAAAAACTTTGCATCTTTTAAACAATCATTTATTTATATTAAACAATCCACACAACCCACAATTCAAAACACATCATTGTTGCATTTAATCTTCTTTTGATTGTAAAGCCAATGCATAGTACACAGTCTGAGGTAAGTCCAACCACTGGGTTCCAATGTTACTAGTTATTGTCAACTTCTTCCTTTCCATAATGCGTTCTTTATAAAATCGTTTATAAGACCAATATATATTTTTTTCTACAAATTTTCGGGCTTTCACCGATAGTACTGTACAATTCCACCATTACTTCCCTCATGAGGTTTATAGACTTTCAACCTAAAGAGGACGTTATACGTAAGACTCCTACTCTTTTTTCAATAATATACTTCCTATTCGTAATCGCAGAGGCAAGTTCAAGCGTACAAGCGTCATTGCAAACTTACTCCGAATAGTCAAGTCCAACCATTAGTTTTATCAGTTATCAATTATTGTCAACTAAATTTGAAAATCAACATGTTAAATTGGTTGAAATATTCTTTTCAAAACATTTCATTTCAATCATTTTTAGTTCATATTCTAACAAGACATTCAAATTCACATCAAATGCAACATTCAATAAAATATCCAATTCAACATTCAAATTCAATATCCAAATTCACATCAAATTCAACATTCAATACAACATCCAAATTCAACATCCAATTCGACATCCAATATAACATCCAAATTCAAATCCAATTCAACATTTAATATAACATCCAAATTCAACATTCAAATTCATATCAAATACCATATCAATTCAATCATTTCCATTTCACAATAGAAAACACATTTTTACTTTCATTCAATGACTTTTATTCACAATCAAATTCCATTTTTTTTTAAACGCACGTTTATTTCACATAAATTCGATATACCATCAAAACAACACCTTCAATTCACTTAATAACTTCATGCATAATCATTAAAATATCAACCTAACCACAGTCTAACTACACAGTTCAATCAAGCCACTTCAAATCTTCTAACCTAATCAGATTCAAAGGGTAAATTAAACTATCTCCACCTAACTCATGCAATAAAGTTTAAATCAATTATTTTAATAGTTGGATTTATTTATCGTATTTGTTGGTTCCTCCACTTTAATCGAAATCTCCACCAAATCTTTCGATTTCAATGCCAAACTAATCATGTCTATGAGCTGAACAACTTTATCTAAAGAACGAATTGCCGAATTTCCCCTTTTCTCTTCTTTTCCCACAATTTTTTCTCGACTCTCTGGAAGCCCTGAAGCCCTCTCTGTTTTCTGCTTCTCTCTCTCTCTCCCTCCCTCCCTCCCTTAGTGTTTTTCTCCGACCACTGTACGATTTAAAAAAAAAACAATCCAAGGGTAAATTATCCTTTAATTTGACGTATCCATTAAGTTTTTCTATTTTGCCCTTTGTTAATTATTTATTATAAACCATAATTAATTTTAACTTAATTACAATTAAATTAATCTTAATCAAATTTTATCCTTTTAGCGTATCATTTTTTCAATCCAACTTCTCCAACGTATATTTATATATTCTTTAAATATAAATATACTCGAGTACAAATTTTATTTTTTCTTAAAATCAAAAAATTCAATCTATTTTATTTACAAGATCCGAACCATTATATTCTTCCATCGTTACAAAAATTTTGTCCCAAAATTTCCTCTTAACTTAGTTCTCAAAAGCTGGGGACACTTTTCTAAAATTTCATTTTCTAATTCCAATATAGTTTCTCTTCTCATTATCTACAACAAATCTCACATTCACAATAACAATATTAACCATCAAGGCAACACAAAAGGCATTCTAAATATATGTTCTAACTCCCATAACCAGTTAAAACTATTATGTATAGCTCTGTTAACATACTGTTAGGGCCCGATTTCTTCCGAACTGGATCCCAACGTTAGGATTCCCTAGGTGGAAAATATAAACAAAATCGATTGACGCACGACATCATCATCTTAAAACCAACATAGGCATGACATCCTAAATTAGGATCCATTCAACAACACCAATAAAGAAATTTATACAACCATCATATTTATTTATTTATTTATATTTTTACATCAACATTAGAGTACGAACAGAAGCGGCATTTAAAAATAAATATTGGTCACCTACGCCTCATTGTACACTTACCTTGCCTTGGTTTTTCCATCCTGATTAATGTTCATGTTATATGAAAAATAGAGATATTCCATATAATAAGTCATTGGCCCAGCAAATAAATCTAATTCTTAAAACCATCAATCTAAATTCTATCCCATAACTTAGGACCAATCTCCGTCTACCTCTATTATGATTCAACAATCAAACCAATTACATCATGTTTCTTTTAACAATGACTCAAAGACTATAAAAATAGACATGCTTAAGGTCATTATTATATAATACTCAATCTTCTTTTGATTATTATTTTTTTTCAACACAATCTATAGCAATTATAAGAAACTTTGCATCTTTTAAACAATAATTTGTTTATATTAAACAAGCCACACAACCCATAATTCAAAACACATCATTGCTTCATTTAACCTTTTTTTTATTGTAAAGTCAATGCATAGTACACAATCAGAGATAAGTTCAACCACTGGATTCCAATGTTACCAGTTATTGTCAACTTCTTCCTTTATACAATGCATGTTTTATAAAACCGTTTATAACACCAATACATATTTTTCTCTACAAATTCCCTGGCTTTCATCGGTAGGACTGTAGAACCCCACCACTGCTTCCCTCACAAGGTTTAGGAACTTTCAACCCAAGGAAGACGTTATATATAAGGCTCCTACTCTTTTCTCAATCATACACTTCCTACTCGCAATCACAGAGGCAAGTCCAAACGTACAATCGACATTGCAAACTTCCTCACAATGAATATGCAAGTCTAACCATTAGCTTTATCAGTTGCCAATTATTGCTAACTAAATTTGAAAATCAACATGTTAAATTGGTTTCAACATTCTTTTCAAAACATTTCATTTTAATCACTTTGAGTTCATATTCTAACAAGACATTCAAATTCAAATCAAATTCAAAATCCAATTCACACATCCAAATTCACATCAAATTCAACATCCAATACAACATCCAAATTCACATCAAGTTCAACATCCAAATTCAACATCCAATTCAACATCCAATATAACATCCAAATTTACATCCAATTCAACATCCAATACAACATCTAAATTCAGCATCTAAATTCACATCAAATACCATATCAATTCAATCATTTCTATTTCACAATATAAAACACATTTTTACTTTCATTCAATGACTTTATTCACAATCAAATTCTTTTTGTTTTTTAAACCCACGTTCCTTTCATATAAATTCGATACATAATCAAAACAACACCTTCAATTCATTCAATAATTTCATGCATAATCATCAAAATATCAACCTAACTTCAATCTAACAACATAATCCAATCAAGCCACTTCAAATCTTCTAACGTAATCATATTCAAAGCGTAAATTAAACTATCTCTACCTAACTCATGCATTAAAGCTTAAATCAATTATTCTAAGAGTTGGATTTACTTACCGTATTTGTCGATTTCTCCACTTTAACCAAAATTTTCACTGAATCTTTCGATTTAAATGTCAAACTAATCCTCTCTGCGAGCTGAACAACTTTCTCTAAAAGACAAATTGTTGAATCTCCACTTTTCTCTTCCCTTTTCTCCTTTTTTCCCACGATTTTTTCTCGGCTATCTAGAAACCCTCTCTGTTTTCTTCTTCTTCTTCTTCTTCTCTCTCTCTCTCTCTCTCTCTCTCTCTCTTTTCACCACGTCAAGTGGTTTTTCTCCAGCCACTTAACCATTTAAAAAAAAACAAGCCAAGGGTAAATTACCGTTTAATCCAATATATCCAACTTTACCCTCTCTGGTTTTTCGCAGTAGAGGTCAAATTCACATAAAACAAGCCAACAATTCTATCACGGCTATCGCCCCTCAATCTGTACACTCTGTGTATAGTGATTCTGTCGAATATCTCCTTGATCTCGAATGACTTCAAATCTCTAAAGTTGATGGCCTTTGAATGACTAACCAAGTTGTATGACATATTCCACTCAAATTGCTCTTGACACATTTAATTTCGAAATTCGTCAAAAAAATAACCAGTTGATGGTCATTGCACTTGACCTGGAGCAACTTGTGATGACGGTGGTTAGTTTGTCGGATCCCCTTGAAATAGTTCTCTTTGTGACATCGATAGGCAATTTGGCGGAGTATGTTCGGTCGAGCTACTTTGTGACAGACTTCCTTGTAATGGAGCAGTCTTTCGTTTAATCATCAATTTGGGAGCCATTTGAGGGGAATTTGACGATTTATATTGAATTAAGAATTTTGAGATTTTGACGATTTAGTGCTCGGATTTTTTGGATTCTTTTGATGATATTTGAAGGAAATTCTTAGGGATAGAGAAATCAACACGGTAGAGGCATAAAATGATCAAATTTTGTGTTGGAATTGCGGTTGAAGCCGAGAGAAAATTGGATTTCCAATAGTGGGGGGTGGAATGGGGATCCAATTTTTTTTATACTATCGGCCCCCCC
>CM039518.1:6257297-6299855 GCA_022433055.1 Begonia peltatifolia
TCTCTCTCTCTCTCTCTCTCTCTCTCTCTCTCTCTCTCTCTCTCTCTTCTCTCTTTCTTTTCTCATGTTATGCAACATTGTTATCTCCCGCTAACCTAGCAAGAACAATGGTTTTTACCTCTATTCCAGCTTATCTTGACCCAGAAAAATGGCAACAAGTAATTTCTTTCACTTCCATGGTTTTTTATTTTTTTGGCCAAAAAATAAGAAGAAGAATGATTTTGCATTACTTTACCTTGTTGAATATTCCTAATTGTTTTATATTTTCAACAGCAGCCAACCTATCAATCTGTAAGCTGTACAGACCATAATTCTCAGCTTCTTCCTCCGCCTCCACCTCCACCTCCACTTCCACTTCCACCGTCACTCTCTTATGGCCGAGGCGGCCCAGGCTCGATAAGACCAGGCTCCATGGTCGACCAAGCTCGAATAGCCAACATGCCGATGCCCGAGCCTGCACTAAAATGCCCACGCTGTGAATCTACCAACACCAAATTCTGCTACTTTAACAACTACAGCCTCACTCAGCCTCGCCATTTTTGCAAAACCTGTCGGAGGTACTGGACCAGAGGAGGCGCTCTACGAAATGTCCCCGTTGGTGGCGGTTTCCGGAGGAATAGACGCATCAAAAGCAGCTCAAAATCTCCGGCCACCTCCGACAACCAAGCTTCTGGTGCTTCAGGTTCTGCTACATCTCCTTCTCTCCCTCCTCTCCGGTTTACGTCTCCCATACGGCATCACCTTACTGAAATTCCAGGCGGAGAAATTGGATTGAATTATAGTTCTTTTCCCACACCATTTAACCCTGCTCCCCAGTTTCCTTTTTTATCTGCATTTGATCCCTTTTCAGCCTCTGGCTATGGCAGCCTGAACCGTCATAAGCAGTCGATTTCTGAGCTCAATCACTTTAATTCCGTGAAAATGGAAGACACGGGACGGGAGTTCGATGTGGGGAAGCAGTTGTTTGGAGGTTCGGGAATTGAGCAGTATTGGAATGTTGGTTCTTCTGCATGGACAGATTTTTCTGGGTTTAGTTCTTCTGCCAATGCTACCAACCATTTTCTATAAACTTTAAATTTTTGTCTGGTTTGTAACATTACTTTGAAGCTTTGAGTTTTTGTCAACAGTGGCTTCTGGGTATAAATTTAAGCGTGGTGACCATTTAGCTTACTTAAAACTACAACCCTAGATATCATTTAGTTCACGTGAGAACAGGCTTGACCGTATTTTCTAAGTTTTTATCAAGTTTAATGGAAGCTTACTTTGCTTTGTTTCTCCATCGAAGTTGCCATTCCAATTTTCATTTATTTTAGAACCTTCATACTTGATGCTGTGTAACTAATCTTTTCATAGTTAATAGTGTTCCTCCATTGTCTTCAAGTTAATTTCGCTCCAAATATTATGATTGATGATATATACAAGAAAAACGAGAAATTGTTTAAAATCTAAGAGGCAAAGATAATGGCTTTATTAAGTGATCAGCTTCTTGCTTAATTAGACCTCTTAAAAAAGCTTAATATCAGTTCCAATATCTCAAGCTTGTGAACTTACGGTACAAATGTCTAGAAAAAGCTAGCCATAATCATCGAATTCAAGTAGATTTTGTTCAGAGTTCTATTGCTTAGAAAACGTCGGGAAATCCAGTCCTCATATTCAATATATTGGTGACTAATACAAACTTTGTTTAAAATATGAAACCTTTAAACATTAAAAGAAAACGACATAAGATGGTCAGAGGAAGAAGATGACAATGGAAGAATGTGTGTTCAACGCGCGTGAATTCATGTTTTGATGCACGCTTTACGAGACGACAAAGTTATCTTTTGTCAGTTTCTGATCTGCATTAACAAATTTAAGTAACCGTCATGATAGTCATTCAAAATTTGATTTTTAAACTATACTAATGTGGGATAAATGATGAACAAAGAAGGGAATGATAATGTTAATAATTGATAAATAATAGGCCAATTATTAGTCAGATGCAATCAGCTTAATGGGTAAGGAAAAGGGTTTGGTAATGATGATTAAAGTAATGGATACTATATTTGATTTACTGATAAAGTGATGGTTTGGTTTTGAATGAGAATTCAGGATCTACGAGAAGGAATCACTGCTTTCTCTGCAGTCGAGGCTTCTCACCAGTAACCAATAAAGCGCAGTCAAAACACAGCATCTCAATCTCTCTCCTTTGTCTCTGTACAAATCTGATATTGCTACGAAAAACATGTACGATGAGGAATGTCTGAAGGCTCGGAAATCCAATCCAAATCTGTATTCTTTCGACTGCCTTCTCTCTCTCTCTCTCTCTCTCTCTCTCTCTCTCTCTCTCTCTCTCTCCTGTTTGATTATTCGCCAACTCCAATCTGTACTTGATTCTTCAACTTTCGTCAGATTTTACACAAAAGAAAAAGAATTGAAGTATACTTAAAAGCAAATTCCTTGATCATCCGATCAAGTTGAAAAATTTCAGGGTTTTTCCTTTTCATTTAGCTCATAAGCTTCTGCACTCAAAACACTAATCCAAAACATTCAAACTTCAAGGTTTCAGGCCGATTTGCTCAGTTCCAGCAAGTTTCTGGCATCCCCAGGCCAAATAGATGAAGTTGAGAATCCTTCTTGTGAAAAGAAATAAATTTTTATGCATGGAAGAGTCACGAGTCTCTCATATCTAAACGATTGATCAGTGAGGCAACTACATATGATGTCCATGTAGTCAAAAGTGAACTCTTTTTTTCAGAGAGCAAAGGGAGAAAACAGCAAGCCTATATCAGCAACACAATCTTTATTCTTTCAACTCCATACATCTATATTGTTCTTCGCATCTTTTGAAATTTGCAAACCCAAGTGCTTTTAAGAAAGATTGCTATATTTGTTATGAAATTGTATCAGGAGTTAATATGTCAACACTTACTTTTTATGGGTTTTATTTATTGTTTGCAAATTAATAAAACGTATTGTACTAAAAGATAGGTTGTTGGAAGCGTATGATGATCATGACATGGATTTAGGTCCATGATGTTCTATTCGTTCTGGTTTTTTTCTTAAAGTATAAATTGTAAGTCTGAGAATTAAATATATTCCCAGTTTCCATTCTCATAGATCTTCTTGTTTCTTCTCTCTTTTGGACAAAAAAATATTTTATCAATAACTTGATCATTCATTGGTATACTAACAAATTGGTATGAGAGCCTTTTTCTAAGGGTTCTATGACATTTCAAGTGTTCTAATAGAAGGAGAATTAGTTTTTCATCAATGGCTCCCCCAGTTTTCAATGGAGAAATCTATCAAATGTGGGCACCTGAATGCGGTAGATCTGTGAGAGGTTGTTGAAGAAGATTATGAAGTTAAGTTTCTCCCAGCAATTACGCTTGTGGCACAGATCAAGATACAAAAGAATAAAAGAACAAGAAAATCGAAAGCAAAGGCATAATTTTTTTGCAACGGTTTCACCAACAATTTTCACAAGAATTATGTCATTCCGAACAACTAAATTCATTTGGGACTATGTCAAGAAATAATATGTAGAAGATGAACGAATTAAGGGTCTTGAATTTAATTTTGAGTTGCATAAGATGAAAGATTTAGAGTTTATCAAAAAATACTCCAAAAAACTTCTTAGCATTGTAATGTGCCTCACGGAGCAATCACGCGTGCCAAGACCAAACCAATAAATTACTTGTATATTCATTTTGTTGATAACCTTTTCAAGTACCAATTGGGGATCTCACCTAACATACAACACAAGGAGAAACTATATATTTAATAACATAGGAGCAAGACCTCGACAACACTTATTAATATAGGAGCAAGTCTTGGCATCATCATCAAAGAAAAAGGAATTTGTTTTCCTTTTGACAAGTATTGTGACCGTCGAGCATACTTTTATTTTATTTTTTGTTAAAAGACTTTAAGTATTTTATTTATGAATTTGAATTATTTATTGTATGGAGTCAAAAAGGACTCAACTTAGAGGAAAGATGGACAAAAAAACTAAAGAGTGGCGCGACACATTAGTGGACATCAAATGGTACGACAAAAAAAAATAGACTTTTGAGCTTGTTTATCAACTAAAGACCAAAGTGGGCAACATCTTGAAGAGTATTAAGGCTGCAACTAGAGGAGAACGGCACCCTTCAGCAAATAGAGAGAATGAGGGGTTCTCATTCATTTATTGAGTAAGCCTCTTTCATACTCTTTGGACAAGAATTTTGTTAATCGTGCATGTTAAAGATCTAGTATTCTCCGGTGATTGTTAGTTGGATATCTGGGGAAAAACTAGTAATCGTGTTGGCACACAAGTTACCGACCCGAAGTACGTCACATTGCCAACAAGGTCAAATTACTTGGATAAGAATTCAATGATTCAAAATCGTAGAGAAATCCTTGTCAATGTTCTTGTCATAGCCCGATTCCTTCCAGAATCGGGTCCTAATGGGTGGAACGGATTCCCGAGGTAGGAAACTTTTCGAATGACAACTTACATCCAAAACATATATTCTCTAAGTGAAAACTTACAAACGACATATACCATGCATTTCCTACATGGCATCTTGAATTAAAATATTTCCGATAACATTCAAACCATATACACGACAATCGAAATACATTTTATAAATTGAAATATATTACATCATCTATATCATCAAATTCGTTACATCAGCCTATTAGAGTACTCAAACGGAAGCGAATAAAAATATAATTACATATAAGTCATGGCATGTGACTTTCCACAACTCCGAAGATCATCAACCTTTGAAGATTATCAACCACGATCTTTCATCTATACCTCATTCCATACCTTATCTTGTCTTAGTTTCTCCATCCTGGTAAATGTCATCGCTATCTGAAAAATAGAAATATTCACATAATGAGTAATTGACCCAGCAAATAAATCTAGCGACTAGAATAGATAGTCCAGACCCTATTCACACTATCCAAACCTATACACCATGCACCACCTATCATTGATTATTTTTTAAATCAACTTAAATCAATTTGTTTTGATTTGAAATCCATGTATGTTCGTAATTCAAACCATTTAAAACCCATCAACTACGTTTTAAACCCTTCTCAACAATTAAATCCAATACAATTTAAAATAAATATTTCATACTTTAATACTATCTTTTCATTCAAATTTTCAAAACATAGTTTTTCACATTTAAATAAAAATGTAAAAATGTAATTCTCTATAAAACAATTCATATGACCGCAATACACCATTACAGCTCCCAGGCTTTTTCCAGTAGGGCTGTAGAACCCCTCTTGTCTTATTCTTCTAAAGAATTTAGGGATTTTCAACTCAAGGAAAACATTTTGCGTAGGGCTGCCAATCATTTTCATAGTCATATTCATCACACATGAAGAGGCGAGTCCAGCTCAATGGGTTCTTATGTTACAACGACTTTCCTACTCCCTCTTTTATAAATGCATGCTTTAAAACAGTTATAAAGCATGTATCATATATTTTTAAAACAACATACTCACCCATGCAATAATATTTGAAATCAATAGCTTCAATTCAATGCAATGGTTTTGAAAACCAATTATGCTCGATTAAACACAAGTTATTGTTTCAACACATTTCAATAAAATATTTGAAATAAACCATTTCACAATTCATTATCAATTTGAATAAAAATAATATAAAATTCTTCTACATCCAATTTCACTTCAATCATTCCAATCAATTTTATTCTATTCAGATTCAAGACAATAATTAAATCTATCTCCACCTATCAATACAATAAAGTATAATCTAACTATTCTAATCGTTAGAGATATTAACGTATGTTGATTCCTCCACTTTAGTCGAACTTTTCCACCGAACTTATCGTAGACAATAATTAAATATATCTTCAACTATCAATGCAATAAAGTCTAATCTAACTATTTTAATCGTTAGAGATATTAACGTATGTCGATTCCTCCACTTTAGTCAAACTTTTCCACTGTACTTATCGATTTCTACGCCAAAACGCTCATCTCACCGAGCTAAACAACTTTTCCTAAAAGACGGATCGACGAATCTCCTTATTTCTTCTATTTCTTCCCTCTTTTTTCTCTCATTTCTTTCTCACTCCCTCTGGGAGATTTCTTTCTCCCTTCTCTGCTTTTTTTCTTCTTTTTCTTCACATCAAAACCACATAAGACAGCCACCTCACCAAACTTAAAGGCTTTTAAGGGTAAATTACCCTTTACTCATACTTATCCCTCCAAAATTACCTTTTTGTCCTTCACTTCTAAGTTAATTACCAAATAACCTTATTTAATTAACTCTTAACCCTCCTTAGTTTTAACCTAACCTAAATTAGATTAATTATAATCTAATTTAATTAATTAATAAAAAAATTTAAAATCTTAAAATCGATTTTTTTTAGTGAATAGTATGAATAGTGCCTGTGACCGTTTCGAGGTTTTCCTTCCAAATGGTCCAATTTTTACTTTTTGATGTATTATTTCTCCAATACGACTTTTACAACTCCTATTTACATATCATTCATAGAAATAATTATTTTCAAATACATCATTGATAAAAAAAGAATACAATTAAAAATTTGAACATATACAGTAATAAAGGTTCGAATCATTGCATTCCAATTGCCTATAAAAGCCGAAAGCTGTGGGATGCGGAGTAGCGTTGTTCGGCGCATGAAAAGGAAATGGTTGCAATGATGCATTACCTTGATACATGGAGGCATTACTTGTTGGGGACAAAGTTCAAAGTGGTGACGGAGAATGTGGTCAACACCTACTTCAAAACACAAAAGAAGTTAATGCCAAAATTAAGTGGGAGTCCATATCACGCAGGGAGGTGCAAGAATATGTGGTTGTATTGACTTTAGTGCAGTCGACCATGCTCCAGCGCATTAAGGATCAATCATTAGCTGACCCGACATATATGAAGCTAGTACAAGATATCAAGGAGGACATTGTGAAAAGGTACTATCTTGACTCAAACCTCTTATATGATAAAGGAGGAAGGATATTAGTGCCTAGTATAGGGAGACTAAGGCAGGAGCTGTTGAAGGAAACATGTGACACTCAATTGGCAGGTCATCCTGGGGTGGAGAGGATGATGGATTTGCTCAATAGCACCTATGTGTGGCCAAAGATGCTGGAGGATGTTGAGTTGTATGTAAAGACATGCATGCTATGTCAACAGGACAAGATAGAAAGGAGGAAGGCAGTAGGATTACTACAACCTCTTCCCACTCCCTAAAAGCCTTGGGAGTCCATTTCTATGGACTTCATCTTGGGATTTCCATTGGTGAATGGAATGCGGTCTATCTTTGTGGCGGTTGACAGGTTCTCTAAATATGTGGTTTTCATGGCTGCAGCAACAAGGATGCATGATTCATGGGCAAGTTCTGGACTTCATTATTCAACATGATGGGAACCGAGTTAAAGTTCTCAACGGCCAACCATCCATAGATGGATGGGCAGGCTAAGAGTAAGGCATTATGACGGCAAGCCAGCGGAATTGGGCAAATCTGCTAGATGTGGCACAGTTTTGCTACAACATACACCGGTCATCGTCAACAAAAAGGAGCCTAGCCGAGCTTGTGCTGGGCCAACGCCTGACCACTCCACTCGAGGTGGCATATGCAAAGCAACAAGGGCGGTGCCCAGCAACTTACAGATTTGGCCGAGATAAGCGAGAGCTAATCGACCAAGTGAGAGATAGCTTGGCAAAGGTGGCCAAGAGGATGAAAAAGTATGCTAACCAGAAGAGAAGGGACGTGGAGTTCCAAGTGGGGGACAAGGTCATGCTAAAACTAACTGCTCAAATCTTGAAGAAGGTAACGGACAAAAGATATCACAAGGGACTAGTCCAGAAGTATGATGGCCCTTCGAAGTGATAAAGAAGGTAAGATCGGTGGCTTATCAGCTAAGGCTACCCGAGCAGTTGAGAGTGGTTCTTGTAAAAGCACGGTTTCTCTCATCTCGTCATCTTTGCTTGAGTTACTCAGTGGTACTTCGCCAGGTTCGGAAGAACGTTTAGCTAAGGCGGACTTGGCTGTTTGGACAGACGTTTGGCTGAGCTAAGGCGGACTTGGCTGCCATCACAAGGCAAAAAATTTCCGGTGGAAGTTCTACCCAGTTTTGTAGGCTTTATAAATAGAGAGCTTACAAAGCATTAAGACTACGAGATGTGTGAATCCTTTGCTTCGTTATAGCTGGTGTTGTAACGTTTCCTTTCGTAAGTTATTGAAGGGTTGAGAGTGGTTCTCGTAAAAGTGTGGTGTCTCTCCTCTCGTCATCTTTGCTTGAGTTACTCGTTGGTACTTAGGCAGATTCGGAAGAACGTTTGGCTAAGGCGGACTTGACTATTCGAACGGATGTTTGGATAAGCTAAGGTAGACTTGGCTGCCATAACACGGAGAAAAATTCTCGGTGGAAGTTCGGCTCTGGGACAAGTGAATTTTCTCTCAATCTCTCATTCTCCTATTTTCAAATTTCTAGAGCTCAATCGATCTCTATTGTTTTTACCAATTTTTAGACTCTTTCCATTCATACAACAATGTATATGTATTAAAATTTATATATTTAATGTATTTTAGATGTATGATTTAACATTTTTTTGTGAATTTTTATAGAATCCGTTTAAGTAGAGGTGATCACAAATTCACACCACCAGCAAACTACTATTGATTAATTGGATTTTTTGTATCAATTTTTTATTTGAAATTTATTTTAAATATTTATTTTTAATAATTATGGATATACGTGATTATAATATTGAGAATATTGATGATGATATTAAGAAAATTATAGAGTTAAATTCTGAATTTTCAATAGTACAATCATCTGCACAAACATCTACTTCTTTACCTAAAAAAACAAAAAATGTGTGAAATATGAAAACATTTTGAAATGAGAGAAATTAAAATTAGTGAAAAAGTAGAATTTATAACTCAATGCAACTATTGTATTAAAAATTATGCATATATGTACAGTAGTTTAACTAGTACATTTGTATTGTTTTATTAAAAATGTCACTTAAACGAACAAGTAAGGAACCTTATACAATTATTATTGAATAAAAGAATTTTAGAATTTGGTAATTGTGAATACTCTCATACTGATATTACTATTTATATATATTGCAAGAATATTCTATTAGCAATAGAATATTTAGACTCTTGATAATGTTGTTAATAACAATAATGCTATTTTTCATTCTAAAAATTATTTTTAATTAGATGCTATTCATAATTTTATTTTCCATATGAGATGTGTATGTCATATTTTGAATTTAGTTGTTAAATATAGTAAGACATATATTTACTTGATCTTGAATTAATTAGATTCACAATTTTTTAAATCATTGGATGTAATTCAAGAGAACAAGAATATAAAGATTTTTGTAAAGCTGCCCAACTTAAACCAAAAATATTAAAAATCGATGTAGATAATAAGTGAAATTTGACTTATTTAATGCTGAAAAATATTATACCATATTGGCTAGTTATTTGTTATTTTAATAATGAGAAAACACAAAGTATTATATTGAGAAGTCTAGTTGTGATGTACCTAATACATTTCTTAATTTTTTAAAACCATTTTATGATGCTACAAATGAAGGTTCAAGAATTTATTATCACACTTTTATTGTTGTTCTCCCAATTTTTATAAAGTTAACCGATAATTTTACATAATATTAATAAATAGATGAATTTAGAGATATACTTAATATAATGAAAACAAAATTAAAAATTTTTTGCTTGACATTCTTCTTATTTTTTGTTATGCATGCATAATAAATTCTAGATATAAGTTAAGAAAAATGTGTCTCATGATTAATATAATTTCGACTAATTTACATATTACTTTTTAAGTTTATAGTGATCAACAACGTATGAAATTACTAGTTTATTAAATAATTGTTCATTCCTCGGTAAACTAAAAATATTTTAGCAGAGCTGTGTCCAACGAAGACACTATGGGCTTTTGGGATTGGTTTATGGGGTCTCTAGCTATGGAATTCACTAGTGTTAGTGACACTGACTTGTCTCATGTCTGGCAAAAAAAAAAAAAATCCAAAAGGAACAACTCATGGACTAATTAATCTAATATGACTAAATTAATTAGGAAATATGTTTGGATCTAAAGGAATGCTGATTTACTCTTTAAGCATGTTTGGCACGATTTCCAGAATTATGGGTGGAACTTGAACCTCTGCATATCTGTCGTTGAATTTCCGTTCCTCGAACTTCTCCATCTAATACTCTCATCTTCAATTTTATTTGTCAAGTGTTTTTTCAGTTTTGTCTCTGTTTCAAAAAAAAAATAGAAGGAAAATCTTAGTGTAGAAAATATTATCCTTCCCAAAAATCTCATATTTAAAATATAAAAAAAAATGTGGCAGATATATTAAAATTAAAAATAAAAATGAAAATAAAATTATATGCCTCAAAATTTTAGAAAAATTTTAACATTTATTAAAATTTCAATAGATATAATTTAGCAATATTCTCATTGTAACAAATCTATCAAACACATTTTGCTACTTTAAGATTTTCCAAAAACACATTAGGAATATTATATCAAAGTAAAATTAAAAGTTTTATTTTTAAGGCTATGAAATCTTAGTACTAAACAAGAAAAGTTAGACACACAGAACTTATGAAGATGGTATGTGAATAAGATAAGTTTGGGGGAATATATATAGTTATTAAAAAAAAACACCCAAAAATATATTTTTTGTTTTGTGATTCCTACTCCCTTTTCAAGATCGAACGAGCCTTTGCATAGTTGAAATATGGAATATAAATAAATAAAAAATGGCTTAGGGTGAAACTCTTTCGCAAAAATGTTGGCAATACTCCTTTATTCTTTTATATTATATAAGTAAGTTATCTATTTTTGTGACATCTCTGTGTAACTGTAGATATTTTAATCACGTCAAAAGATAGTGTAACTTGAAAAAAGTTAACAAAAAAAAGAAATTTCACCGATACTTATAACAATGATTGAGTTTTTTAATCCTAAATTCCTAATTTATTTGAGTTTGTCGAAAGAGAATGTAGCGCTAAGGCATTAAATTTAGCATGAAATCATCAAACTTTAGTAGGTTGGGAAATTTTGGCAAAAGCGCGCACACTCTAAAGTAAAAGTCGATCCAATGAGGATAATGTTATCCGATTTTAAATCTATGTCAAACATGTTGATTAAAAATAGGAATTAATTTGAACGTGCATTGAGAAATTAAATAACTCAATCATGTTTAAGAAATGTGTATTTGCAAAATGCATTATTTTTAATCAACATGTAAGTCTTGACATGTTTAAGAAATGTGTATTTGCACAATGTATTATTTTTTCACAATAATGTTCCAACTTTATAGAACTCTACATATTTAATGCTAGAAAATGCTCAAAAGTATGAAAAAACAATTAAAAAATTTAGTAAATAATGAAACTTCTTACTTGCTTCACTTAGGAGGGGAAGAACCACCTACAACTAAAGATTGGTCAAACATTAGGTAACATATAAAGTTTTCAAAGATGTTTTAACTATGAATGTTTCTACTTCATTGCATATTGCATATGTGCTCTTCTCTCTTTTTCTACTCGGGGATCTCCTCTTATACTTATATAGAATATAAAAGTAAGTTATAACTTTTACCCTAGAAGTAAGTCATAACTTTTAACGATGAAAAGAATAGCTAGCTTAGCTACTTACGTAGCCTCAGATTTTCTCGCTGTTGATTGTAGCCTCGGTTTCTGCTCAATCGATTTGCACTTCATTCCTGAACTTATCTTGCTAGAAAACATCATTCTTCTTATCAATGTGAGATTGAATCTTGGGTCTACCCTAGCATGCTTTGATTTCCATTTCTCTTTCTCTCGGATGAAGATCGAAATGGATTGAATCTTATTTTGGAAAAAGGAGATTGAAAATGGATAAGCATTGGCTCTGTAAAAGAAAGGAGTGCCACTTAACTGATTAACCCATCCACTAATAGTCAGGCAAACTCAAAATTGGATAAGAGAAGAAATATAGTAGGGTAGGAAAGAAAGGCATCTTGCTATTTATTTCATTTAAGTCCGAGGAAGTTGAAGCTAGTAGCCTAATCACTAAGATTTGAAAATGTTATTGAACAATACACTAATAGTGGTAATATGCTATTGACAAACATAATCACATAATGCAAAATACGTTTGATAAATATTAGAGATCTTTAAAAGAAATAATTGTTTTACGTATGTAGTTGTTGTTTTTTATTTAAGTCGCAAAATAAGTTTTTTAAAACATCGTCTGATCATATGATTTGAAAATGAAAGAGTTACAAATCTTTTTAAGAAAAGCAAGAATTTACTTGAATAGATGTACTTAGAGTACAAAGGCAATTCAACTACGGAAGATCAAAATCAAAGTGTTAGTGATAATATACAAAGAGAGCACCAAAGAGTACTCTCGAGCTTGCACGTCGCAATGCAATATTTTCTATGTTTTTTGACAATATTTGGAGGCACATAATTCAAGTAATATGTCATAAATATATCAATATTTTTATAGAGAATTTAGATAAGTTTTCATACAACCTTGACACGTTAACGCAGTGGGAAAAAAAAATTTAGATAAGTAAACAATTTTGATCTAAAAGAGAAATGTCTTGGTCATTTTAATACATACCGTCACTCTAAAATATATTTTTAACTGTTGTAGGTGCAATTTTCATGTCTTTCACAGTTCTCTACCAAAATTGTTGAATCTCTTATAGATAGTCAAAGTTAACTCAGACCATCTAATCTTCTTAATATGTCTCAACAAATAGATGTGCGAGACAATTCGATTTATGAAAGTTTGAACCTATGAACTTTTTTCATAATTATTATTCATGTTTTAATTTTAATATGTTTAATATTTTCGTTTTGTATATTTCACCAAAGTTGATTAATAGAAGACATGACAATTAGTGTTTAATACTATGAACTTTAGTTTTGAATTGATATCTAAATTCTTTTTAGCTTATCTTATAAATGCAATAACTTTTGATATATTTTGTTGGACTTTTTATGTGATGTAAAGTCCAAAATCTTGAACTTTCAATTTTTATTTATTTTTAATTTTTTTTTTCTTTTTTAATTGATATTATAGGAAGTATAATTAGTTTAGGGGTGACGAAGGTTTGACCGATATTATGAAAGAGATATGATATTATAGGACAACTGATTGATGAATTTATATTTCTAAACTCTAATAATATCTTCAAGCTACGAACACTCATTGTATTAATCAATGTCATTATAAATTATTGTATAACTCAACTAAATAGCTAGAATCAAAGTTTTACAATTACAAAATTTAATTACTCAAAGCAACAGGCAATCATATAATCTTTACATAGGCATAGATCATGCATAGATTTGTAATTATTTATTTTGAGTTAATTCAAAAAATAAATATGCACAGGCTTGACCTAAAATAAACTATTTTGTATTGCGAGCAGAGAGAGATGTTACCATCGCTATTTCCTTGGAGCGTGGTTCACTGAAACTTTGAAGTTAGTAAATCTATCTATACCTGAAGTAATTACAAAATTTGATGGGAGTTACACATCTATGCCTGAAAAACCAAGCATATATGGCTTCACGAGAAAAGCCAACCAAACCATTGAGCGTTGTGTATGTATGATCAAATCACATGAAGCGACTTCAAAATATAGAGCAAACAACTAGATTCCTCCTAGAATATATACATTATGTTAGCAGCAATTAAGAAGTGACCATAGATCTATACACTTTCATAATCTCATCTACTAAAAATTTACCAGATTGACTTCCTCAGATATCAAATTCTCAGTTTAGTAAAAATCTAATAGATAAGCTTGATTAAAGGTCTCGACCACCTTTGACGTAGTACCTTCAACAACTTGTGAGGAAATTTGAATAAACCTTACCTTACAAAACAAGAATAACATGTGGAAAGTCGTGAAAGGGTACAAATACAGGGAAAACCATGAAAACAGCCACCATTTAGCTAAATCTTCAGGAAACACAAAATTGTTTCACAAAATGTAGGATGGGTCGCGAAATACAAAAATCACAATCCATTTTTACTTATCTTAAAGGAGAAGTATAATCCTAATTGTTTTACCAGTTATTCTTCAACATCTTTCTTCTTCTTCTTTTTCTTCTCGCTCCGATCAGGGTCGCCATTAGCAATTTCTACAATATTATCACTGCCCTTGTTTTTGCTTTTCTTCTTCTCGGACTTCTCTGTTTCATGGGTGCCAACTTCTTCAGCTTCCTTGTCTTTCTTCTTTTTCTTTTTCTTCTCCAACTTCTCTGCATAGATGGAAATAGATCCACCTTCATCTTTCTGTGCTTGCCCCTTCACTATGTCAGCTTTCTCCTCATTTGTATCTTCAGTAACATTATCCTTATCCTTTTTCTTCTTTTTTTTCTCTTTCTTCTCTACTTCTTCGACTTTTTGTTTCTTAGAAGGAACAATCTCAGCATCTTCATCCACCTTGCGTTTGTGTACTGCCTCATCTTTCTTCCCTTCTTCTTTCTTCAGTAAAGCACTTTCGTCAACCTGAGCTGGTTCAGAAGCAGCAGCAAGGCTAGCAACCATAGAATCCCCACCTGTGGGTAAAGTCATATTTCTCATCCACTCTTGAGGAGTATTCTCATTTGGCTTTCCATGCTTGCTTAATTTCCCTTCTGCAACTAGTTTCTTCTTCATAGAAGCACGTGGACCCAAACCCCACTTCCTCGGATAAGTATCACGATCCATCACCACCCGCTTAATTTTTGCTACAACTCCATGATCACATGTTGCCATCACTGCTGTCGTCATCTCTGCAATGCCCAAGGCAATTGCCTCCCCTTTAGTTGTCATTAGAACTACTTCCTCCCCAGCCTCTATATCATTTTCAAACCTCAACAGTCCTGGAATCATCAACTTCGCTCCATAACAAATAGCATTCACAGCAGAGTCTTTTACGACCAATCTCTTATAATTCGTCAAGATCACTTCCAGAGGCATAATTATCCTTCGTAAATAACTCTCATCTCTAAAATTATCATGAACCCATTGTGCATCCATCACATCATGCATTGTAACCATGTTGTCTTTCTCACCCATAATTCCAGATCTAACTCTCCTTAGCTCCTGCATATGCCCTCCTACGCCTAGAATTAGACCCAAATGCACACAAAGAGTCCTCACATATGTTCCAGCCTCACACGAAATCCAAAAAATAACCAAATGCTTATCTGCATCGTACTCAAGAAGCTTGCTTTCGTAAATAGTCCTAATCCTAAGCTGCCTCTTGACAGCTGAAATCAACGGAGGCCTCTGAAACACAGCCCCAGTAAGAGTTTCAAGTGCCCTGGCCACCTTGGCCACATCCGGCACTGCAGAATGCAAACGGGCAACACAAACATATTCTTTCCCAGCACCTTGCTGCGATTTCACGAGCCTAGTGGCTCTATCGATGCACACAATCAAATTTCCAGTGACCTTAGGATCAAGTGTACCACTATGACCAGTTTTCTCGACCCTAAGTATACGTTTGATCCAAGCCACAACCTCATGCGACGAAGGATTAGCAGGTTTATCAAGATTAATAATACCGTACCTGATATACTCCGCGAGAGGGCGTTTGAGAGGAGAGTAACCAGAAGGGAGAGGAGTGTAATGTCCGGTGCGAACATTGAGGCGGTCGTAGTTCTTCAAAAGTATCGGCCATTGAGAAGTATCTACAGTAGGGGTGAAGCTCTGAGGCTTAATCATGAAATCAATGGAGTCCTGAGTTGGCTCCGATTTCGGTGCAATCGGAAGTTCTTCATCTTTGGACCTATTCTTCTTCTTCTTCTTCTCCGAACGCGAGACCTCTAGTTCGGACATGGCAGTCTCTGAGACAACGGGTTTTGGCTGGAAGCTTAGAAGTTTGAGGGAATGAGTGAGAGAGTGGTAGTGCGACCAGTTTCTAGGGTTTTAGCAGCGTGCGAAGGCGAGGGCTTAGTCCTCATTATTTGGGCTTCAATGATAAACCATAAATGGGCCTAGTTAAGGAGTGGACAATGACCAACCCAAGTTGACAATCCATGTTCTTCAAAACATTTAGGCTCTTAAAACTTAGAAGCTAGTGTAGTTTAAAGATAAAAGATCAAAAGCAACTTTACATAAGAATATTTAAAGAGCCTAATTTTGTTACAATAGTGAAATGCAACCGGTTAGAAATACATTGTTCTCGAGTTCATTGCGAATAAGCTTAATTGAAACTGTTAATCGAAGTAAACACCGGCCGTCTATTGACGTATGTGCTATCATGTATATTGGTTTTTGGTTTATTTTAGATTGCACTTTATTTATAAAAAAATCCTTTCAATTTAAAGATTAAATATTCACAAAAATTTCACAGGGAAACTCAAATTAAAAAAAAAAAAACAAAAGAACTAAGTCGGAAAAAGTATCACGGTTAAAAAATAAAATTTACAATATTTTTTTTAAAAAAAATTCTAAAAATTATTCAAAATTCAATACTGCTTCATCTTTCTTTGTACACAAAACTCAAAATCTATTGCAATAATAGCATTTGTATAATCTCATGCTTAATATAAATAAATAAAGAGTAGTTTAGAATATTATTATGATTAGACATCTTAATCCAACCTGCTTTAAAAATTATTAATAATGCAAAAAAATGGTACCCTCTCTATGCGAGAGTTACGTATACTTACCATTACCATATTTCATTATTATATAAAAAAAAAAAAAAAAACAAGTTACAATTGTATTTCTGTCTCTCACGCTCTCATGTCTCTTTCTTCGAAACCCTAAATACATATTTATATACTTAACGAAATAGGTCGATCCGCAGATTTCTCTGCATAAGGTCTTCATATAGCATAGACTTCACAACTCAACTAGGTTTCACTTGAAGACTAATCTCATCATCTCTCCATCTGTAGCGGTTTCATTCTCATACCTCATCTAAGTAGTCCAACTGAAGTTGCGCACAACTTCAATTTATCACTCATCACAGCTTTCGTCAACATATCAGTTGGTTTTCAACTCCCTGGAATCTTCTCAAGCGCCAACACTCCATCTTCTAAGGTGGATCTGATGAAATGATAATGCACCTATATATGTCTTGTTCTGCCATGATAAACCAGATTCTTTGCCAAATGGATGATATTTTAACTGTCACAATGCAATACACTCTCATCGTAGTTTTGGCCTAACTGGCGTAAGAAAGGCTGCAATCACATCATTTTCTTCGCGGCTTTTGTCACCGCAATATACTTAGTTTTACAACTAGAAAGAGCGACTACCTCTTGAAACTTCGAGGCCCAACTGATCGCGGTACCACCTAAGGTGTAGACATACCAGGTCGTGCTCTTCCTACTGTCAACATCACCACCATTATCAACATCAACGTATCCATCCAAACCCAAGTCTAACTTTCGAAAACATGAAGCGAATCCCAAACTTCCTTTCAAGTATTGCAAGATCCATTTTACGGCTTCCCAATGTTGCCTTCCTGGATTGCTCATAAACCTACTGACAACTCTCACTGCATGTGCAATGTCTGGTTGTGTACAAACCATTGCTATATAAGACTACCAATGGCGGAGGCATATGAAACCATGGTCATGTAGTTCTTATCTTCCTCAGTTAAGGAAGACTTATCTTTGGATAGTCTGAAATGACCAGCCAATGGTTTAGTGATAGCTTCGCATCGTACAACTTGAATATACTAAGATCATTCTTCACATACTCTTCTTGTGAAAGTTTGAGAACCTCTCTATCCCTGAAGATCCTCATTCTAAGGATTTGTTTTACAGGACCCAAATCCTTCATCGTAAACTCCTCATATAGATCCTTCTTCAGCCTATCAAACTCGTGCAAGCTTGTTCCAGCAATCAATATGTTATCTACGTAAAGGAACAAAATAATGTAGAAGTTATCAAACATTTTGATGTAGCAGTAGTGATCGGCTTCACACCTCACAAAGTTGTTACTATTCATGAAGCTATCAAACCTCTTGTACCATTCTCTTGGAGCTCGTTTCAAGCTATAAAAGCTCTTCTAAAGCTTACACACAAGCTCTTATTTCTCTTTCAACTCGACACCTTGTGGTTGCCGCATGTAGATATCTTCGTTTAAATCGCCGTGAAGAAAAGCAGTTTTAATAACCATCTACTGAAGATGAAGGTCTTCTTTCGCAACCAAACCAAAGCCAGTTCCGATCGTCCTCAATTTCAACACTGGTGAGAAGATCTCAGATTAGTCAATATCTTCTTTCTGTTGGACCTTTGACAACCAACTTAGCCTTGTACCTCTTGCTTCCATCATGTTCTTCTTTAATCCGGTAAACCCACTTATTGTGCAGCACTTTCTTCCCCTTTGGCAACTCAGCCAATTGTCAAGTTTGATTTGACGTCAACAAATTCATCTCATCTTTCATAACTGTCTCCTCATAACATTCCGGTTTGCCTCTGTCGGTTAGCAAGATGTAATTAAGAGATGGAGACCATCTCTCGACTAGTTTGCTGATTCTGGATGATCTTCTCATTTTTATAATCTGCGTTTGCGAATTTACTTTTGGAGCCACATTCTTGTCAACCTCTTCTTCAACAACACCCCGATTTTTTTCAACAATTAAAGTATTATGAGTTGAAAAATCTCTTAAATTTATAGAAGTAGACTCTTTCAATTTGGAACCCCCACTATCAGAAGTCTTGCCAATAACATCTATGTAAAAGACCTGTTCATTGAAAATAACGTTCCTGCTGCGAATGATCTTTTGATTTTGATTATCCCATGAACGATAATCAAAATTGACGTCACCATAACCAATAAAAAAACACTTCTTAGACTTAGCTTGCTTCTAGCATAATCATCAATATGAACATATGATAAACAACCAAACACCTCAGAAAGAAAAAGTTTACATTTTTACCGCTCCAAGTTTCTTCTGGAATTTCAAAATCTAGAGGTACAGAGGGTCATTTATTGATCAGGTAGGCTGTAATATTGACTGCATCTCCCCAAAAACTTTTAGGCAGCCCGGCGTGCAATTTCATGTTTCTTGCACATTCATTCGGCTTTCTATTCAATCTTTTAGCTACTTCATTCTTTTGAAGCGTTTAAGGAATAATCTTCACCATCTTGATCTCATTCACAACACAATACTCTCTAAAATTTGCATCGATGTACTCGCCTCCATTGTCGAACCTCAAACACTTCACCTTCGTATTTGTTTCATTCTCAACTAAAGCCTTCCACTTCTTGAAAACACTAAATATATCATACTTGTTCTTTATGAAGTAGACTCATACTTTTCTTGTTGAATCATCTATGAATGTCATGTAGTAGTATGATCTATCAAGAGAAGAAATGGGTGCGGATCCCTACACATCATGTGCACTAATTCCAGACTTTCCTTCTTTAGCTCCTTTCTAACTTTTGAGAAACTAACACATTTCTATTTCCTAAGAATGCAACTTTCATATAGGTGATGCTCGACAGACTTCAGCTCATAAATCTTACCACTCTTGACAAGAATCTTCATTTTTTTCTCGCTCATGTGGTCCAACCTACAATGTCACAGCTCTGTGTTCTTTAAGTTATCAACAACAGCAACTATGTCTCTACATGTAGATGTCATGTATAAGGTTCTTGTTTTGTGACCTCGAGTGACGACCATTGCTCCTTTAGTCACCTTCCAAGTATTGTTTCCGAAACTGACATTATGACCTTCACCATCAAGTTGTCAAACCGAAATCAGATTGCACATCAGCCCTAAAACGTGTTTCAATTTACTAATCTTCCAAATAGACTTGTTTGTCATCTTTAGTTTAATGTATCTGACGCTCACAATATTCAGTGGCTCACCATCTGCAAGATAGACTTTTCCTTAGTTTTCAGCTACATAATTTTCTATTACTTCCTTGTGTACGGTAGTGTGAAATGACCCTACCGAGTACAAAACCCAAGAGTCTATCGGACTGTCAACTGAAAGAAGCAATGCGTCGGTGATGTCTTCTGTTACTAAGTTGTCTCCATCTCTTTTATCATCGTCGTTCTTCTTTGGTGCTCTGCAATTCCTTTTCATATGACTCTGCTTGCCACAATTCCAACACTCAAATGGTCGTTGGGATTTGGACTGACTCCTCCCATTCTTCGACTTAGATCTGCCTTTACCCATGTTGAAGTTTCTCACATTATTTCTTACTCTGTTTTTCACATTCAAAGCTGAGTCTTTGGATGTTTCACCAGAGTCAATCTTACGAACCTACTCGGCAAGAATACGGTCCCTCATATCAGTGAATTCTAATTTTGTGCTTCCAATTGAGTTACTAAATGCTACTCTCATAGGCTCCCAACTATTCGGTGTAGACGTCAATAAAATTAGGACACAAACTTCAACCCCAAAATGAATCTTCACAAACAATGTTTGATTCACAATCGTATTGAATTCGTTCAGATATAATGCGACAGAAGTACCATCAACCATCTTCAAATTAACAAGCTTGTTTATCATAAATACCTTGTTATTCGCGGATGGTTTTTCGTACATATCTGACAGAGCCTTCATCAGACTTGCGGTGGTCTTCTCCTTTGCCATATTGTGAGCAAAATCGAACGATTCCCAAAACCTGTCTGTCAAGAAGATCTCATTCACCGTCTTCCATCTTCTCTAAGTTTTGCAATCAAAGGAAGATGAAGTTTTTTTCCGTACAAATAATCCTCGATTTGCATTCTCTAAAACGCGAAATCTGTCTCATCGAATTTCCCAAACCATCATTGCCTGTCATCGTTATCAAAGACTCAACTTAACCTTATGCTCTGATACTAATTGTTAGGATTAAATATCTTAATCTAACCTGCTTTGAAAATGATTAATAATGCGAAAAAATAGAACACACAAATTTATAGTGGTTCACTCTCAATGCGAGAGCTACGTATACTTGCCGCTACTAGATTTCACTATTATCAAAAAACGAGTTATAATTGTATTTCTACCTCTCATGCCTCTTTTGAAAACCTAGATACATCTGTAGTTCGATCTGCGGTTTATCTGCATAAAATCTTCAAATAGCATAGATACCACAACTTAACAAGGAAACCATTAGGGAATAAATAATGACCTAAAAATCGCAATAGAAGGTGGTATTGGGGTGAAGCCACATCGCTTAATATCGCCCTGCAAGTTGATGGTCAAAATATATTAAGCTTCAGCAGCAAGTTAATAAAAAGTGAGGGAGGCAATGGTTTACTAAGAGCATCTGTAATTTGAGAAGTTGAAGAATGGAACTTTTGTAAAATCTCTTCTCTTACAAAATGAAATTCAATTCAACTTACTTAGGTTTTGAGAGTAGAACAAGATCGGATGCAAGATAAGTTGCACTAATATTACCAAAATGAACTATTGAAGGTGATTGCAATGATATTCTATTTTAGATAATAATAAGTGGAGAAACCAGATAACTTCATCTACACCATCGACAATGTTGCGGTATTTGGACTTTGTGCTAGAACGAGAAGCTTTATTGGTAGAATAGGGGAGCTGATTGTGACCCAAAGAGACGTGGACACTGGAGTTGAGAAGCTGCACACGTCTTATAGAGTTCTAGAGTTAATGAGTGGATGACAGCTGACGATGTTGATGCTTGAAGATAAAGATGATGAGCTTGTTATTTATTTTTTGTACTTTACATTTCATTTTGATTGTAATGTAGTTAATGTTTTGTAATGGTTGTAATTTAGTTTGTGGACGTGTAATTTCGTTTGTATTTTGTATGGTTGTGCTTTAGTTTATTTTTTAGTTTAACTGTAATGTAAAATATCTTGATCTACTACTGATGAATATATTGTGCTTTGAATATCCAAGAATTATTAAAAATAGTTATAGGGAAGTCAGAAAATAAAAGAAACTCTACCCAGTTTTTAACTTTCTATGCGTACAAATTCATTACAAATTCACTACATTATTAGTACACATAAATTCAATTACATCACTGCCATAAATTATTGTTTGGATCATACATAGAAGAATCTAACGCAAAAATTAAAAACACATATTAGAACATACTTAAGTACGACATTCATTTATACAATCTTAAGAACTATTTACTTGTGTCTGGCGATGTGCACACCCATAAATGCGTCCTGCGAAGTAAAAGCAAAAACAACGTCTGAAGTAGAAGGAAACTCTCGACAGATGTAACTATTATGCTCCAAACGCCAATATCTTCCACACGTTATTGTTGAGTTCTTCCTAGAGATTGCTGAGGTTCGTGGTTTATTGACATCTCACACTCTTTTTTTTTCAATCTCCCAGGTTGGCGTTTTCTTACTGGTGAACAATTTCTTGCATCTATACTTCAAGTCATTGTTAGCTACTAAACGGATGAATGAAGTTTGCATATATCTTCAATTAAGTTTTTCAATGATAGACAAACCCTAAAAATGACAACCATCCAATTAATTTAGCATAGTGAGGCAAACCACTTGCACGCAGCCATACACGTGTATATTCTTTGAAATACAACCTTCGACGTAGACTCATGCACCAAATCTATGCTAAGGACCAAAGTGCTGCCCAGATTAGATCTACGAGTTTCTTTTGCATACGACCACAATAATTTGTATTATTAGTCGTTCTTCCCTTCATTCATTTTTTGGCCTTCACTTCTTGTTTTTAGTTAAATTTGCTATAATATTGACATTAAAATTTTTTCTCACTATCTCGATAATGGAAATAACTTCTCATGTAGGGTAACTTTTGAACCTGTCTAAATATTAAGTTGCCACCCTTTTTGCTTACGCGTGTCGATTTTGAATTTTTAACAAATATTTATGGGTTTAATTAAAACTCTTTATTTGAAGCATAAATTCATATTGCATCTTCGAAGCATGCAATCGTCATTCACATTCGTCATGATACACTACCATTGGTCACCGCTAATCACTTTTCATAGATTTTTGTCTCATAATCCTTCTTCAATGCATATTCTATGATTTCGTCTCTAATTTTTTCAATGAACTATTTTCTTTTTCATATAGAAACTCATCACACAAACTTCGCACACTGGTCTAATTTCACTCTCTTCATCCCCCGAGTCGTATAATGAATCGAGCTCCTCATCTAGCATTTTTAACTTATAATGCACTTCTATCTCATCGTGATCGAATACACAAAGTTCACCATAAATAGGTGTGGAGTACGAATTACATTCCATGTTGAGATCACATGTTATCAAGTCTAACTCAAACGAGCTATTAGAACAAGAATCTATCACAATGTATAGTATACAAGAGTCATAGAAAATTTGGTATCCAATCTGTCAGTTGATTGGACGAGGGAGACGGACGATAGTCAACTGGGGAAATGAAGGGCGTTTTTCTCAGAAGGGTTTGCGAACGAGGCATGGGGTGGGGGAAATGGGGGGTCGATCTATTTATAACGTCGAGGATCGACTCCCTGTTCTATGAGATTAGCCCCCCAATCTTGTGCCCTAAAATGAGAACGGGGGGCCAATCTCCACGATCGGCCCCCTGTTGACATGATACGGAAGCGGAATGATGATGGTTAAAGTATAAAGGGTCGGTCTCTTCAGGTTTTACTGAAAACACCCCAAAAACATAATGCTTATTTGATAAAAAACAATGGAAATGAGCGTGAAGTAGGGGTGCTGTGTTACTTGACGATTATGGATGAACAAACCTATAAAACATCCACAAAGGGTGCCGATGGAATGAAAGAGAGGTGAGGAACGCCACAACTGGTCCGTCGGGCAATTCGGCCACCTTCGGATGAAGCCACCTCCGATAGCGAACGCAACTCCAGCGAATGACCTAGTTCTTCCACCCTACTGCTAGTTTCCAATCCTCAAATGATTTGGAGAGCAGGTGTCAATAACGAGCTGCCAAGTGAACCAGAAACTTGGTGGACAGTTGATAGAATCTTCGAACATTATGCACTGAGACTCTCGAATGTTATGCACTAAGAAAACAAGGAGAAAACTCTAAGTTCTGAAGATAAACCTCAATCTTAATTCATTTGCCAAAATCCCTACAAAATGTTTAGAACAAAACTATATAGCTGTGAGAGGCTTCACAAGAAAATGAAAAAGGAAAAGAGCTGAAGACGTGGAATATACCTGTTGGAGTGCAACTACGAGCGTATGCGCGCTGCTTCTCTCCTCGGTGACGTGCGCTCCTTGCGACCCTCTGCGCTAAGGGTAGGCACGGGCTAGTTTTGTCTGGTTTCAAGCCCAGACCGAAACCAAACCTAGTCTTCAGGTTTTTTTTACCAAATACCAGAACCAGCCTGGTTTGGTCCCAGTTCCTCCCACCCAAATCAATCAACAAAAATTAGCCTTAATTTATCAACTAGCCATGAGCAGCAAACGTCAACAAAAATTACACAATAAACACATACAGTGAGTGAGGACAGAGGCGAGCCGAAGACAACCAAAGATAGAGGAGAGGCGAGGCGAGGCGACCAGGCGAGGCGATCGGCCGAGGATAGAAGCGAGCGCGAGGCGAGGCGAGGTAAATCGGAGCAGGGAGCACGGAGCACAAGAGCTTTGGAGGCAACGCAAATCGGAGCAGCCGAGCAAGAAGCACAGAGAACATAGCACGAGAGTCAGAAGGAACGAGAGTGGGGAATCGCGAGTCGTCAGGTGTTCAGCTGAGCAAAAGAACGAGTCGAAAGGGGTTTTGCTTTCTGCGTTCTGCCTTATAAAATTAAATAGTGAAGCTCAAGCAGACAAGCCCTGGTTTTTTTTAACCTTCAGTTTGGTCCTCATTTTTTGGGATTTTTGGTTATGGACCAAGGACAGGACCGAAAACGGTGAAATTTTAGACTTTGGACCGATACAGGACCGTGGTCTAATGAGTAGGGACCGAAACTGTCGGTCCAATCTAATTCTCGAGACACGGTCCGGTCTTGCCCACCCCTACTCTCCGTGCCATTAATGCGCTGCCAAGTGCTTCTCTTCGTGCACGCCTGCTGTCTTTGGTTGCACTTGGCCACGCAATCATCTCACGCGCATCCTTCAGCGTCGGTCGCACATCCTTCAGGGATCGAGTCACCGACCTCCGAAGCATATCACATGTTCTCCATTGAAACTCAGAACGAGGGGTCGTTATGGGAGTCCTGACCAACGCTCTTGAGCATGCACAGATGCACCTCTTGGTTGCCATGGGGATCAGGGGCTGTTCTTCGAGAAGCCTGCCAAAAATTATTTTGTTACATTGATGATATTTTAAAAGTAAGCTTGTTAATTAAAATATTTTAAAGTGCATTTTGTTAACAATCACGTAAATCGGGGGTAAATTTTTAATAAAATAGTTGTGAGTAACTAAACAGAGGACACTAAATTGCCTTAGGCATGATTGCTTACTAGGGATATGTTCAAATATCAGGAAGTTTTCAGAGTTGTAATGGATGTGATCGACTTAGATGAATTATGATCATATAATATGGAAGTAGTGAATTTCTTTTGGAAATAAAATTGATAAAACTTGGGATGATCATTTTCAAACAAAGTACTCACGCGTACAAACAATATTGACGAATCTGATTCTCAAGATAAGTTCGGTTTAGACAAAATATCAGTATACAAGGTCAAACAAAACAAATTATCATATCAAGGCATATTAAGGTCCATACTAAGGTTGTTTAAGTAAACTTTTCGAGACAATTAAATAATGTCCACCTAATTCTATTATTTTTCTCTCGTTATTCAGGAGTAGTGGCCAAATCGGACCTGCATGTGTAAGACAACATCTTTAGAATATAACACGACACTTCAAATCAGCATTAAAATACATAAATGTGTCATCTAGATGCCACAATATATATATTATGAGAGACTAAATGGCTGACTCCACTCCACGAACAAACCCATAATGACTTTATTTTATCATACAAACAATATAAAAAGTTATTGTAATGGACGAGAAGGAAAAACCCTAACAAAACATTGGTTTAATATTTAGTTTGTTTGAAAGCTTCTCAAAATGGGGGTCCGACCCATCAGGTTGCTGGAACCACTGTCCTACTAAATTGTTGTTTATTCAAATACAGTTCTCTAATTTAATTTGGAAACTGTAATTTAATAATAGCTTTCAAGCTATTTTTTTATTTTAGTTTGATCTTCAATCATCTATTTAACTCCTTAATCATCCTCTAATCTCCAACAATTTATGGAGAGAGTAAGTCAAAATGAAGTCTAAATAAGTGATAAGCTTGAATTAGTTTCCAAAGATACGTCAATTAAAATAATAAATAACATATAAGAAGATTGAGTCGTGACAAGAAGGCTCGTTAGCTTGATTCAGCCTATCGACCTGGATTGGGTCAACTGAGATTGTATTGAGTTGGATCGATGTATCGATATTGACTGAAGAACAAAATAATAACAAAAAAAAAAAAAAAAGAAAAGGGAAAAGTAAGGCTGCCGAAGGATATTATTAATTTATTAAGAAAAAGTTTAAAAGAAGAAAATGATATTTTCCAACCCATGACTTCCAATTCAGTCGACTCGATTGACCAATTTGAAGATCATTCTTCCCCAAAAGCACGTAATTATTTGATGCCGTCTCTCACTTAAACATTCAAATTCCAATTGAAGTTTTCTAAATTTTTCTATAATTATTAATTAATAATATCGAGATTAAATATGAATAATTCAAAGAATCATAAATAATATTTGAAAGAATAAAAATAATTTAGTGAAATAAATTGTTCAAATAAAAGTCTAAGTTGAAGTTAAACTTTGTAAGATTTAAATTATTATTTTTAAAATAATATTACGTTTATTTTTTTATTTAAATATATATTTTAATGATAAAATTAAAATTTAATTAATTATGCTTAGAAGTTATATTATTTTTATTTTTAAAGAAAATTGACAAGTAATTTTATAATATGATATTTTAATTTATTATTATTATTATTATTTGTTAATTAATAAAAGGACAATGCAGAAAGAAGGATGAGCGTAGTTTGCCCGATCTATGACAAAAGTGCATGAATAGTCTCACGTACACACCCGGTCAAGCAGCCCGAAGTCCAATCGGGCAGGTTCAAACTACGAGGCCAACCAATACATAGATTTCCTTTATTTCATACTCACCCTTCAGAAGCACGCTTCTCTCTGCCAGTGCTTCCCAGTGATTCCCTAATAGCTGCCACCTCCGCCGCGTTAGGTGGCGCGTGAGCTCAATCTCATGCTCTGAGCACGGAGAAAGAGTTAGGGAGGTGATGGGTCAGCGGCTAAGCTGCTCAGAAAGCCACGAAAGTGGTCTCTTAACCGCCGTGCGTAATGGGGAATTGGAGGTCGTCGAGGATGCGCTAGAGGCTGACCCGAGTGTCTTGGAGCGTACTTATGGTCAGGCGAGGATATCCCTTCTCCACGCTGCGGCTGAATATGGACGGATCCAGGTGGGCTTGGTTGTTGTTGATTTAATAGTGTTGGATTGTGGGTTTGGAATATTTTGACGGGGTTATCTGGGGTGTAATTTTCCTTCTGTTTACTAGATTCTCTGCTCGCTTTTGGATCGGTCTGTTGACCCTGATGTTTTGAATTCCCATAAGCAGGTAACTTTTGGTATTTTGTTCTTGTTCAATCTTCATTTTCTGATTTCTTTACTGTCGGTGCTACTCACTCCATTTTACTAATTCTGTGGAACTCTTGCGTTGTTATGTCAGCAGTTAATCCTTTTTCTTCTAGTTTCTTGCTCTTAATGCTTGGATGTTTTAAATTGATCCTCTATGATATGTACAGACTCCTTTGATGATGGCTGCAATGAATGGGAAGATACATTGTGTGCAAAAGCTCATTGAAGCAGGAGCAAATGTTGGTCTCTCTATTTCTGCATTTTAAGAGTTTTCTTGGGTGTTTGAAGTTATCCAAATTTAGTAATGTTGATCATTTTGTAATTTGTTAGGTGTTGATGTTTGATTCTCCTCGTCGGAGAACCTGCTTGCATTATGTTGCTTACTATGGACATTCAGATTGCCTGCAAGTCATACTTTCTGCTGCACATTTGGGGCCCGTGGCAGACTCTTGGTTAGTCTCTAACCATTCAAATTTTGATTTCGTTCAATCTGAAAATGTCTGTAAATTTGTTTTTACGGCACTTGAAGGGGATTTGCGAGATTTGTTAACGTTAGAGATGGAGATGGTGCGACTCCACTACATTTAGCGGCCCGAAGGAGACACCCAAATTGCGTTCATACTCTTTTGGAAAATGGAGCTCTTGTTTGTGCCGGAACTGGTGGATTTGGGTAATTTTAATATTAATGCTTTAAAAGCAAATTATGATCTTCTTGCATAGCTGATTGACAAAATAAATGGCTTCATTTGTAGTCATCCTGGGAGTACACCACTTCATTTTGCTGCTCGTAGCGGTTCTTTGGAATGCGTTAGGGAATTGCTTGCTTGGGGTGCCGACAGACTGTTACTCGATTCTGCAGGGTAAGCTTCAATGAGAGCAATAAGCTGTTTGATTTCTTTTTTGGATTCATTTTTAACAATTGATTTTTTCCATTTTCTGGTCGAAAAGTTGTGAAATATTGTTAAAACGATCAATGGTGGTCTATGCATTCCTTACTTCCGCAAAACCCTTAAAATGGCACTCCATCCATGCGACTTAACAGTATTTCTGAGATAGTATTATGGAAGACCTTGCAAAATGAAAATTTATAGTAAGCTTAATCGCCATATTCTATAGTGTGTACCTATCAGCAACACTTTAGACATTGCATATAATCTCAAAACTGCTGCACGTGTATTTATAGTCTATGATGAAACTGTGACATATTACGTAATACATTAAGTCTCTTTGTCTTTCATGGTATTGTTCACTGGTATGCAATAAACCTCAATATATCAGCACTCTGTGTAGATTTGTCTAAGTTCTGCAATTGCTTTGAATATTACTGAAATTCTATTAGTTATTTTTTTAGAAACTGACTGAAAAAGAAAAATTATCTATAGAAGAATTCCTTATACGGTTGCTCAGAAACACAAGCATGAGGCATGTGCAGCCATTCTCAATCCTTCATCGGCTGAGCCTCTTGTCTGGCCATCACCTTTGAAGCTCATCAGTGAACTAAATCCCGAAGCAAAAGAGCTTTTAGAGAGGGCTTTAGTTGAAGCAAACATGGAGAGGGAGAAAGCCATATTGAAAAGGGCATTTATTTCATTTCCGTCACCTCTACAATCCGATGCTGAGGCTGATGACAATACAGCATCCGAGGTAGTTATATTTCGTCTTCACTTATGTTCATCGGATTAATAGACCCTTGTTCTATGTTTTCAATCTGAATTATCATTTCATATTTGTTCCTCAAGTGTAGTTTCTATTACCCTGGATGTTATTTTTTGGAAAATAAATGTCAAATTTCTAAGACAATTGCCATTGCAGGCAAGTGATGTAGAGCTTTGTTGTATATGCTTTGATCAAACATGCACAATTGAGGTCCAACCATGCAATCACCAAATGTGTGCCCATTGTACCCTCGCTCTGTGCTGCCACAAAAAACCAAATCCAGCTGCTTCTTCTCTTTCATCGCCTCTTTGCCCCTTCTGCCGAACTAGCATCACCCAACTACTCGTGGCCAAGACTAAGCTAAGTGATGATGATGATGAATATGACAGCGCCTCCAAACCAAGAAGGTCCTCAAGAAAGTCGAACTTCAGCGAAGGCAGTAGCAGTTTCAAGAGCTTATCGGCCTTAGGCTCACTTGGTCGGTTGGGTGTGATCGGTCCTGAAAACTTTTGTATTGATAAGCCTTCCTGAGTCATAGTTGCAGGCTGGCATATTTCTTGAGGTAAAATTTATCTTTTGTAATTGGCAAAACTATTTATGACACCATTTTTATAAGATCCAATTAGCATTAGCTCCATTGTATAAGCTCGAAAAGTGTATGGACATTGAAGAAGAAGGAGTCGCTCTCGAGGGCTCCATGTTCTTAGCACTGTAATCCTTTGGGCTTAATAATATAGTTTTATGAGGTCTGTTTTAAAATCAGAGTTCATGGCTTTCTTCTTTTTCAGACAGCAAATAGGTGAAGCTTATGAGAATCAAGTTTTGAACTTGTGAGACTGGCCAACGTTGTGATGAGAATAGAATAGAGGGCCAAGTGGGAAATCATGATGGTGAGGTGGCAAATTGGTTAATGATTTAGTGGGTTGTTGTATTTTCTACTAATTTCTTGAGGCCAAAATACCAGAAATTATGTTTTTAAAAGTATCTTTCCCAAGAGTCTACTTAATTCTCTCATTTCTTGAACTGAATCGAAACGAGCCGAACCTGTTAGTTCTATTCAAGCCCTGTCATCCTGTTAGTTCTATTCAAGCACTGTCATAAGATATTTGCTAATAGCAATTTCATTGAATAAAGCAACAAGAAGAAAACATTTGAGAACAATAAGAATATACTTAGGTTTTTGGAACCACATAACCAAGTAGAAGGCATCAAAATGGCCAGTTAACAACTCGAAATCCACAATTCTAAGGTTACAAAACATAGCGCCCGAGCAAACAAACTTTAACTTAAGCAAAATTCTCATAAAATTCTTTGGCCTTGCCTTAAGTTTCACAAGAGCGATTGAAGTAAATGATATGAAACCACCAAACAATCATGATTTTCACATTTAGAACATCTTGTAGTATCTCATTTAACAGAGTTTGAGATTTAAGTATTTCCCTCTTACGAAGTTTTATTCGTCCTTAAATTGTAAATCTAGCACAACCCACTTCTTATGCTGACCTCAAAAATCTAGTATTAAAATACAAAAGTGTATTTATCGTATCAATACAATATAATCATCTACGTAAAAAAGACAAACAAAAAAGTTTGATGAAATAGGGATATGCACAAATGAAAAACACAAAAAAGCAAGTAAAGATTTTAAATTGCTTAGTAATAATGTGTTCATTCTTGAAAGAGAAAAAAAAATCTAGTTCGTACCTTGTGAAGATTTATGATCACCTTTGTTTTCCAAAAGAAAGTGCATCTTCTTTAGGACTGGTCCTTTCCAACAGGTAAAGAATCAATCTTCTGGTCTCCTCTAGTTGTGTCGAATTTTACTGTGTGACTTGATGATGGTGATGAACGTAGTTTGTGCGTAAACAGTCATGCGAAGCTCCCTCGACTAACCAAGCCTAGGCAGTCGTCCAATGACGCCCGATTCGACGGGGAAGGCCGAAGTTCTGGTAAGCCCTGATTTCGCCGTCCAGCCCTGCTGTGACAATCACCAAACCCCAAGCAGTGGCTTGAACAGCATGATGTCCATGGCCGTTGTTTCCACCATCAAACCATGACCAAGAAGAAGACCAAGAGGTAGACGATGGATGAGCAGCCGATGATATTGATGACGAGTCAGCGAACCTCATAGACGCTGAAGCTGAACTGAACGATTCTCCAATTCCAGACTCTGCACGAGTTACACGAGCTAGATCTTCTTCTTGGTGACCCACATTCGTTTCTGGAGCTAAATTTTTCTTGGGTAAAGGTGGTAAATGCCTCCTAGCAGAAGTGAATTCGTCTCGGCTTGGAGAGACACTGGCTGAGGGCGGCTGAGGCGGGGAGCGTTTCGAGTGCCTTTTCGAATGAATTTGAATGGCTGGTGGCTCTCCCTTTATCACTCCCGGCCATGGAATTGCTACGGAAACGTCTCTACACTCGAAGTGCTCATGAGCTCTCGTAACGATAATACTCTTGCCTTTTCCAATAGCTGGGTTTCTCTGCTCCTCTCTTTTCCATACGTGTACTTGAGAATCTTCACTTGCACTTATCACATATTTCCCATCTTGACTAAATGATGCTGCAATTTGGCTACTTGCATTTTTAAAACCTGGCCAATAAGCAGATCAAGCACAATTCATTGCCCATAAACCATAGAGTTGGGATGATAAAAGTTACCTCTGAACTTGTGAACTGTGTCTGAACCGTCCAATATTCGAATTCTTGAATCAGCGGAAGTTACCAACACTTCAGATGGATTAGTCGGAGAAAACTGTTTATCCATTAAGTAAAAATTTATTGGCACCAGTTTCCATAAAGTAGTAGACAATAAAATAGCAAAGTGAGATTAGATTAAAATTTACTTGAAAGCCAGTGATTTTCTTCGCATGAGACTTTTTCTTGTTTTGAACATCAATTTGAGTTTTTTGATCTAATCTGCAATCTGCATAATACAACGTAGGAATTCAATGCTTAAAGACTACTACTAAGTTCAATCGAGCAGAATTATGTGGCCATTAATACCTTCTGTGCCGTACATTCGACAGCTCCCTTTGTGTGAACCAATTAGAGCACTCTGCATGGAAATCCAAATTAGAAAGCTGATTGAACTTTAACGTGGCACTCATTAAGAAAAAAAAACAAGTGTTCTCCCTGAGAAAATTATCCATAACGAGCAGAATAGCTCACCTGCCCATCTGGGGTATAGCATGCAGCCGTGACCATTTCATGAAGATCAGTCCAGTCAACCACATGTCGGTCGGGAATGTTCCATAATCTCACCTTTGCATCAAGCGATCCGCTGATAAAATAATTGTCATCTGCCGGATTGAACTGTATGCAAGTCACTGTGAATCCAAATCTTTGTTAATAAGATTTTAAGAGTTAAGATAAAATCTTAAACCAATATAAGTTTATATGTTAGCATATCCATTTTGAGAATATTACACTCTCACGAAAGTGAAATATTTATTTTTCATTATTTTTCACGAAAGTGTAAAAATCAATAAGAATTACCAGCCTATTTATTTTTCATTATTTTGTAAACCAAAATATTCTGACTCTCTCTCTCTAACTTTAAATATTACCGTAATCATTGTGGGCAAACAATTTTAAACAGCTCTTGCTTTCCACATCCCATAGTCTAACAGTTTTGTCCATCGAAGATGATAGCAGAAACTGCAAAACCATCATATTGACAATTTTACGTACTTTTTAGGCTTAAAACAGCGATGGTAATCCAACTGCAACCAGGGAATTCAAAACTGACCTGAGATTTAGACCAGGACAGGTCCAAGACATCATCCAGATGACCTTTGAAAGAACAAAATGGTTTCTCTGATAGAGAAAAGACATATTCTGGTACATGAACATAATCAGGAATCACATTTCCTTTTCTACTACTCGAAAGTCCTTTCCCTTTCTTTTTCTTCTCAGTTGGCATTTGAAAAGGGTCATCAGGTACAGAGGGATCAGGGGAAGGACAAAAATAGGGATGAATTGGGGTAATGCTTCCTTCCTCATTTGTTTTCAAAGAAAGTACTTCACATTCTTGCACTTCCCATAGATGAATTATCCTATCCTCTCCTGCGCTAGCTAGAAAACGCGCATCCAAACTGAACTTAATCGTCCAGATTGAACCCTCATGAGCCTGAATTTCTTGACATAAATGCAGAGCAGAAAGTTCCTTGTACGACTTCCCACTTTGTCTAACTTTTATCCATTCTGACGATGGTTGTGAAGACGAGGAATTAGAAGACGTATTCTTATTGGGCGGTTTTTGCTCCTGCACTTGATGAACCTCCCTTTCCTTTTCTCCAATCAGTCCAGACATAGACCCCCTTATGTTCTTCAATAGAGCAGCTCCTCTTCTCTTGCTCATTCTTAGACTCTTGGAAAGATAAGAAGAACCATAGATCTTCCTATCGCTTCCGTTTTCATCAATTCTGGAAACGTTTTCTCTCCTCATTAGCTCTTTAACAACCGGGGAATATCCGACGCATTTCTCGAATTCTTCAACCGTCAGCTGCTTCCCAGTCTGAAGGTCACTGAACCTATTCCACATCCCATCTTCGTCATATTCGCTGACGATGAATTCGTTTCCCGTGTCCAAATTCTTAATCAGAAAAAAAGCACCGAACCTATTACTTGATAACATCGACGATAATGTGCCTCTATGTCTCACTGATCGGCCGGCTTCTTTAGGTGAAATTCTGACGGAATCAGGATACGTGCAAATCCTACCCCGGGTTGACGTTATCATCGAATACGTCCTCGTGAGGCGCTGTTTCGAGATTTTACCAATTAGCTCTTCTTTTCTTCTGTTGGAAAGAGAAAATGAATCGATATCTCCATCGGAGCGTGATCGGACGAATAGCATCGGAAACACTGACGGGGAACTCGAATGCGTGGGGTCTGTCTTCGATTTCGCAATCGTTGAATCTCCGTTTCCTGAACTGGAAGCGTGACCATTCCCATTCTGAATGAAAATCCCTTTCTTAGAAGCTCCACGCGTCATCTCCTTTCTTGTAAAACTCAATAGCTCCTTATCGGCGCTTAATCCCATTCCCTGAAGCAACCGCCTACGACGTTCCTTAATCGATCCCGGCGCCGCCATCCAAACGTCGTAATCCGGAAAAACCGGAGCTGCGACGCGAGAAGAAAACGCTCTGAATTCCTCCGAGTGGACGGAGGATATAGTGGAGGCGAAAGAAAGGCGACTATCCTCGAAATCCTCATCGTCGGAAGATGATGCCAAATCCGCCGGGGAAGCGCAGGAAACTCTTTCAAAAGCCTCAAAAAAGCGATCGTCGTCATCGTCGTCTCCTAGGCCGTCCCAGTTCATCGTCAAAGTCTTCTTCCGCTCCATTTCCGGCATGATTACGGTGCAAAAGGAGGGAAAGCATAAGAAATGGAAGGAAAATTGGGAAGAGGGAGAGAAAAAGAAGGGCGTCGTTCGTTCGTTACCGTTGTAGTTTTTGAGGGAAGGGAAACGGTCAGCGGGACTCTCATTCGTTGCGTACGTCTCCGCACGTCCACCTCCTTCACCGATTACTTTATGCCACGTCATTCCCATTTGATTAAAAAATAAAGAGCGTGTGGCCGCACGTATTAACGTCTCCAGTTCTGGTTGATCTTCCCATTATATGTTTCAATTATTTTAAGCTCAATTAATGTTTATATCTTAATCTATATTTATTAATAAAATAGAGGTTAAAATATCAGTTTGTTAACAAAAAAAAACCTTAGGGAATTCACATTCTCGAGAACGGACTTTCGTTTTAATATAATTATACTTAATCCTTATTAAGTCAATATAATTATATTTAATTCTTATTAAGTCGATATAATTTATTAGAAAGAGCATTTTGTCATGGGGTGCACAAATATTATTTAACTAGAAACAGGATGGTTTGTTTTGGTTATGCATCAACTACAGAAATTTGAATAAGGTAATGGTTAAGAACAAATATTTGTTGTCAAAGATTGATGAGATATTTAATCAGCCAGGAGGATCAATATATTTTTCTGAATTTGATTTGAGGTATGGTTACCGCCAGTTGAAGATTTGAAGTGAAGAGGACATTCCTAAATTAAGCTTTCCTAATCAATATACACACTTTGAGTTTCTAGTGCTCCTATTTGAATTAACTAATGCATTAACTGCATTTATAAATATGATGAACTGAGTCTTACGGCTCTAACTCAATAAGTTTGTATTAGTGCTTATTGATCACATCTTAGTATATTCTAAGACACATGAAAAACATATGGAGCACCTCAGAAATGTTATACAAACATTGCATGATCATTTGTTTTATGCTATGAGAGAAAAATTAAATGTTTAGATGATCGAGGTGAAGTTTTTGGGCCATTTTGTTTTTTACAATGATATTTCTATGAATGTTATGTTGGATTAGAAACCACACAAGAATATCACAAAAGTATGTAGTTTCTTGGATCTGTCCGGATATTATTGTCAATTTAAGTTTTTCTATCACTTTGCAATTAACTCAATTGATCAAGAAATATGTGAAGTTTAGTCGAGATAACAAGTGTCAGTCACGTTTTGAGGAGCTGAATGAGAGGTTGACTATTGCACTAGTTTTGATAGTACTGTAGGAGAATTTTCTTCACACAATTTATGGAGATGAATCGAAAATTGAACTGAATGGGTTCTGTTGTAGCAACTTATATTGCTTTTGTATCTCGACAGTTGAATCTCATTTTTATCTTCCATTGCGATTTAAAATGAGATAAAATATCTCATTTAAGTTCTTTTAATCCATTGAATCTTCTCTTCATCAAGAATTTATCTTTGAATTCACTTTTTGAATTATTTTTAAAGGTGATAAAATATTATTTGAAGCTTTGTGGACTCTCTTTATCTTTAACTTCAAATTTATGTAATTCTTTTGTAATCCTCCTCTATAAAGTTTGACTTTTCTTTAATGCATTTGAATATTCTTCAATGTTCACATGCACTAACACATAAAAACATTAGGAGTTTCAAATTAAATTCATAAAAATCCAAACTTTATATATGGTCTATAACACTTTGATACTTCATAGCAAAAAATATTAATTTTATTTAATAATAATTGAAAAGCAAAATATATTTTTGCGAAATAAAATGATATAATAACTCGATTAGTCAAACATAAAATTCATTCCCAATGTGTCTTAGTGAATATGAATGCATTTCCCATATGCAATGCACATTATATTTATCATATAATATAATAAATGATAATAATATATACTACCATGCTAATATATAAATCCATACACCCATGCATCTGGTTTCATACATATATTGTTTCATTTTTAAGGCTAGACACAGTCATTCTCCTCATGAGGTTTAGGGAGGCTCTATGGAGTGAAAGTCACTATAGTGGGAGTCACACTCTACGAAAGATATACAAAGTAAACGATTGTCACATGTCCGGAAAGTATATATAACGAGGTACGATGTAAACTAGTGTACATCACCCAATATGCTATCCTAAGAATTTCAATTTACCCAATGTAATGTGACTCATGCCATGTGTGTAAATATATAACACACAGACAATCCTGATGAATGGTTGTGAAGTGTACCCAACCATAACCTTATTACTTAATTCATTTTTCCTTTCTAAAAATAATATAAAACACATCTTTTAAGTTGGTGCTACTGCACTCAAGTAGCGCTAGAGCGACTATGATCCCTCATAGAGCGTCGTGGTTTGCTACAACACGAGGATGACAATGATCACATTTTGTCTTCAGTGCTAGTGTGCTCTATCATTTGCACTCTCTCATGAGTGCTACAACACTCATGCACGGGTTGAGAAATCCAAACCTGATTTCTTATCGAGCTTTATTGATTTTCATTCATATCATGTTATTTATGTATATAGCACGATTCATTAGCTATTTGTCACCAAACCAATACAATATAAATAAAAAATTTCCAAGATTCATGCTCAAATCATTCCACATATTTTCCTAGATCTAAAGAATAAGGAAAAACTTACCTCAAATCTTGATATCTCTTGGAGATTTTCTACCAAATTGTTCCTTTCCACATAAGGAAAAACTTTCATGAAGAAATTTTTCAGAGATTTCTCCGCCCCTTCCTTTCTTCCTCCCTATCATATTTTTATGTCACGTCTTGTCTTTACAACATGTTGGTGTTTATTTTATTATATGTACTCACTATCATGTTATATTTAAACATGCATATTTATTATTGTGTAGTACTAATCAACTCTGTGGTGTGAATCGCAGCTGATCAACGCAAGCGGGGTCCTTGTTTTGATGTGCACATTTGATGTTGGAGGATATGGTTGTATCATATGAAATAAGATAATAAAACAGCTGACTTTGTTGGGTCCTTAGATGCGAAATTCTAAACCTGATCACAGTTATACTGTTGCGATCATCAAGTATTATCTTTTTTTATGACTTGAGTGTAGTGTGTTAGAGTTTGTGAACGACTCTATTTTCATTGAGATTTTTACAGAGTTCAGTATTGAATTATTTATTTACGTACCACAATATAATGTGTTATTTTGACACTTGCCCCACTAATGTTTCCTCCCACAAACTTTTTATCATATGGTTTTATCATAGCATGCAACTCTCATATTTTTGTTGTATATATAGAGCTTAAATCCCTACTGAATTTAGTCGATTCACCCGAAAACGTACTCTTTTAGGTCTTAGTTAGGTGATCATAAACAACCAACGTATGACTAATTGACGATGTTAGTTATTTTATTTCTCAATAAGTTTATCACTGTTGAGATATGGTTCAGATACTATAGTTACTATTTTCATATCGAAACTATGTTCTAGGATTTTGTGGTATTTATTTCTTGCACAATTATTTGGATTTTATATTTATTGCACTATCTATGATATCCGTATTAGACTTTCAATTTAGTGCAATGTTTTGGACTGTGACTTTTATTTCTAATAAGTCTTCCGATGCACATGAAAATAATTATCATTAAGAATTGGACTGTTTGATCTACTTTTTGGTCATCGTTCCCTGTTTCCATCCTGAGTCCCAATCGGGTTATCACAATATTAACAAAAAATGAGGTCTAGAAAAAATAAAGTTAAAAAATTATTAATTATAACTTAAGATTTCAAGCTAGTACAATGCTATATTAAATGTCATGACTCGGAGGCGGACCCAACTAAAATGCCAGATCGAATGACTTGATGCTCAGAGATGACCTGATTTATAACTTAAAACTTGATATACAGCGGAATACTTAGTTTTAACTTTAATATCATAGCTCATACAGGATGACCTGAAATCCACATAGTGATCGTAGAATTATAAAGAAATTGCAATACATAACAAAAATAATACTCTATAGGAAAGGAAACAAGATAAACTTAAGTTGAATACAACTAATTTTGAATTAAGTGGTCATGTTTACTCCAAGTTGAAGCTTTTATACTAAAATTCATGATGTTGGTCTTTAAATGTGGTAATGAACAAACATTTCATATAATAGTTAAAATATTATATAGATTTACTTAAAAAGACTCAATAGGTTGGATTAGTCGTAGCTAAAATTAATAAAAACAATTTGTTAATTAAGTGAATTCCTAATTCTTTTATTCTAAATATAATTTTAAACTGTTTTTTTCCAAATAAATAGGATTTGCAAACCAAAAAATTACGTCATTTTTTTGCCCTTGTTTTGTAGGTATTTTTTGAGAAATACAAATTTCCAAGTAGTTAATGAAAATTACCCTTCTTTTGAAAATAGCCATTTTGAAAAAGACATTATACGTTTCCATAAACGACAAGTCGTGGCCAATTAGCAAAACTTCGAAATCAGCCCTAATCAATAGTGGCTAAACAAAGTGACAAGCTTAATGATAGGTAATTTTGTAATTTTGTTAATTAATGTGACTTTTCATTATCCATTTGGAAAACTAGATTATTTTTCTAAGAACCTGTGTCAGTAGAGAGAGAGAGAGAGAGAGAGAGAGAGAGAGAGAGAGAGAGATAAATCATCACCTATATCTTCAAGAATTTGGCGTTTTGCAGCTACGAATCAGCAAAAGTTTCCAAGTACAAATTTAGTCAGCTGTCAGTGTTCTTGCCTTCTTGATCTTGCGGTGAAAGTCCAGTAAAATAGAAGAAGAAATCATCCATTCGGCCACCTCATCTGGTAGAAAAACTGGCGTACCTCTCCGAGCTGTAGAAATATTTCTTTTAGGAGGAATTAGGGTTTTAGGTTTTCTTGGAGCCGGTGGGCAATTCTGAATGACTGGAATTTTGTAATCGAAAGAAGTCGGCGTTCTGAATCCTTCATCCTCTTCATCTACCTTGGCTTCTTCTTCTTTAGACTGAGCGTCAAATTGCTTCGTACTATTGGATGTTTGTTCTTGAACAACTGGGTCGTGTTCATGTTTCGTTTTCTGGGTGATCAGTTGATGAGGTTTTGTAGTTTGGTTGTGAAAGGCTGTATGTTGAGATTCTTCTGGATTCTCTAGGGTTGGTTTCATTTGCTTGCCGGATTTGATCTCTGGTTCGTCGTTTTTGACGACAAATGGCTCTGAAATTGACATCTGAATTAGAAAAAGGTGGAGGCTCTTAGAAACTTAGGAAGAAGAAGAGCGAGAGATTGCTGAAGAAAGAGCAGACGCAAGAAATGGAATTTGAAAGTAGTTTGCGTTATATGGTTCTGGCTGTAGTGATTATCTTTGAGCTTTTTTGGGTTTATGAGAGGGACCTTTTATGTGCTTCTCACCTCGGATCCGTCGCCATGAGAGATACATTAAAGCTATCCTGTCCCCCTCTCTCTCTCTGATAATGTCAGTGTCAGTATCAGTCTCTCTCTCACCCACCAAGAGAATGAGAATTTAAGACTGAAACACCTCACTTTCAATTCTATTCATTCCCTTTTCTGATCTTTGTGAACTTTGATGCAACAATGGATGCCATTTTATCCTTTCTTCTGATTTTCATTTTCAAAATTTCAAACCAAATTATACAGCCAAAAAAAAAAAAACTAACCTCACACAATATTGCAGAGAGAAGAACAACAAATGGCGATATTTACTGCTAAATCTTGCGGTTTCAGTTTTATTTTTTTCTGTTATCCTTCAGTGTATGGTGGTTGCCTGAGATCATCAACTTCTCTCTCTAGAGAGTGGTTGAAAGCCATTAATTTGCAGAGAATTAATGGGTATTCTCAGTCTAGCCAAGTAGACACAGATTTTTTTACGTCGTTTCCATTTATTTAAACAAGCACGAACCCTACGTGAATATTAATGCATACAACCACAACCATTTCGATTCTGTAAATTCAATCCCTTCCTACGCTTCATCTCCCCACCCTATCGCCCATCTTCTTCTCATCTTTCTTACCTCTTTTTTTGTATGGATCACACGTTAAATTAATGAAATTGTCATCCTTTTCTCTTGTGAGATGCAGTGATTTTAAACTACCTCTCCCTTCCCTGTTTTCTATTATGAACACGTTCATTCCCGTTGGAAATTTGATGTTTTTGTTGAAGTTGTTTACGTTCCACCCCCACATGATATCTATTTTTTAGTACTTTAAAAGTGATCTAAACTTTCTAAATCATAAAAGAAATTACATCAAATGCAGAATTAATTTACATACCTTCCTTGTTGATGCTCTCATTTATATGTTTGATGTTTGCCTTTTTGTTCTTCAATGTTAATGCACTTCCAATTGAATTTCACATATAGTTTAGATTGTTGTGGAATCGGTGTTCTAATTCAGATGAGGAAGAAGAAGATAATAGGAACGACAGTGACAGGAGAGGGGGAGAAGTTTGCTGTCTAAAATGATTCTGTTTTTCTAATTAATTTTTTCCTCAAATCAAGGCTTACATACATTTGCAGGAGAGAGAAACGTTTATAAACTCAACTAGAAATACAAACTGAACTTGAACAGTATTCTAATATCTCCCCTCAAGATCAAGGCCGTATGCCGAAGATCTTGGATACAAAGGAAAAAAAATTTTAATGTCAGTAGTGGTTTTGTGAGGATATTGACAAGATGGTTGTCGGATGGAGTAAATTGGACCAATAGTAATTTCTTAAGTACTTTTTCTCGAATAAAATGAAAATCTATCTCAACATGTTTTGATTTGAAGTGTAGGATGGGGCAAGGTATGTAGTACTTAAATTATCACAAAGAATAAGCGGTACCTTAGTGGACACCATACCCAATTCGTGCAATAAGGATTGAAACCATAGGGCTTCCGCTGCTCCATTAGCTAGACTGCAATACTTTGATTCCGTGCTAGATCTGGAGACAACTTTTTACTTGGCAGAGGACTAGGAGATCAGATTAGTTCCCAAAAATATACAAAATCCACCTGTGCTTTTACAATTATCTAAACAGGAGGCCCAATCAACATTTGTATAGTATGTCAAACTGCAACAAAGAGAAGGCAAGAAGGAGATACTTAAAGATGGAGTTCCTTTGAGGTATCTCAAAATTTGTTTTACGGCTTGGCAATGAACATCTGACGGAGTATGCATAAATTAATAAACTTTGTTAAATGCAAATGCTACATTCGGTCGAGTCAGGCAACAGTATTAGAGACCACTAACAATGTTGCGATATAGATATCCATAAGAAAGAGGTGTACAAGATTTTTGCGATAAAATTGTTTCGGCAACCATTGGAGTAGGAACCGGGTTATAAGAAATCATATTAGCTCTGTAAAGTAACTCAGATATGTATAGGGATTGGGAGAGATTCATACCTGTAGGTGTTTGAGTAATTGAGATCCCAAAGAAAAAAGATAGTGGTCCAAGATCACGAACTTTAAACTGTGAGTGTAGATATGGTAGGAGCTTGTCCATATGAGAGGTGAAGTTACTTTTTAAGATAATGTTGTCAACATAGACAAGCATGATCATAATGGAGGATTGAGCACAATGGATGAACAGTGAAGTATCATATTTTGATGCGAAGAAACCCCAATGTAGTCAAACATTATGTAATTTGGTACACTAAGCCCTTGGTGATTGCTTGAGACCATAGAGAGCTTTATGCAGGAGATGAACAACAGAGGGATTTGACGAACTAATAAAGTCTGGAGGTTGCTACATATAAACTGTTTTAGTTAAATCACCATGTAAAAAAGCATTTGTGATGTCCAATTGTCTAATAGACCAACCAAAGGATACTGCTAAGGCATAGGTTGTTTGAACTGATGTGGGTTTTACAACTGAACTAAAGGTCTCTTCATAGTCAATGTCCTCTGTTTGACCATACCATTTTGCCATTAGACGAGTCGTATATCGACTAATTTTACCATCTGAGT
>CM039518.1:6299865-6359442 GCA_022433055.1 Begonia peltatifolia
TTTTGCCATTAGACGAGTCGTATATCGACTAATTTTACCATCTGAGTTACGTTTGGTCTTGAAGACTCATTTGCAACCATAGTTTTTGCCTCTTGTGGAAGAGTAATCAAAGTCCAAGTATTTGTTTCATGAAGAGTTGAAATCTCTTCTTTCAAGGCAGATAACCAATGAGGATATTTCGAGGTTTGTAAAAATGTTTTTGGTTCGAAGACATTTTTAGTGGAAAAAGCTTTTGGTATAAAAATACTATCTTTTGCTCTGGCTCTCATAAGATGCTCATTAATAATGGGTGGAGGAGGAATTGGAGTTGGGATGGCCAATGTAGGGTTTGGGGAAGAAAGTTGGTTAATAAGAGTAGGAGGAGATGAGAGAGGGGTAGGGAAGTAGTTTGTAAGGAATGAGTTAGTAGAAGGTATGAGGTTAGATATTAGAGGAGGACTGGGTTGATGGTTAGGAAATGATGAAAAAAGCATATAGGGTATTGATAGGGAGAAAAGAGTTGGTTGTGAAAAGGATATGGTTAAGGACAAGAAGGGAAAACTGGACTCTACAAAGTTGACATGACAAAAAAGGTGTACTTTATTGGAGTGAGGTTCGAAGCAAATAAAGTCTTTGTGTTGTGGGCTGGGGCCTAAGAAGACAAATGGGAGGGAACATGATTGTAGTTTATGTGAATTGAAAGGTCGAAGAAATGGAAAGTACAAACAGCCGAAGACCTGCAACGATGAACAGGAATGGAATTAAGCAAACATTCAAAGGGAGATTGAAGCTGGAGGACATGAGTTGGTAAAAAATTATTAAAGTAGTAACTGTGGCAAAGACATAGGGTCAGAAGTAGTGAGGGATTGATGAATGAAATAATAGTATGAGACTAGTTTCAACAACATGATGATTTTTTCGTTCTACTCGACCATTCTGATTTGAAGTATAAGGACAGAAAACACGGTAAAGAATACCATGAGATTGAAAAAGCTTAGAGAGAGATTGGAACTATCCACCCCAATCTGATTGAACGGTTTTGATATGAACACCAAATTGAGTAGAAACAAGTTTATGAAAATGCTGAAAGATAGTGTAAACTTCACTTTTTAATTTCAAAGAAAATAACCAAATAAATGAGTACAATCGCCTACAAATAACACAAAATAACGTGCACCAATGATAGATTTTATAGGAGACGAACCCCAAACATTGGTATGTACAATATCAAAAGGAGAAGTAGCATGTGAAATAGAATTTGTAGACGGTAACCTATGAGATTTACTCATCTGACACGAAACACATACATGAAAAATATCTGTTGTGAAAACTGGAATATTACATAACCGTAAAACATGCTTCAAAACAGAGGGATTCTAATACACCTCGGAGGCCGGTGACACGATCCCAAGGCAATTCGTAACGTTGTTAATCTTTATGCTAATGACTATTCAATTTTTGTAGGTGGAGGCTCAACGGATTGCTCGGAATGGAACGCTTATGAAGAGATTTTCAAAGACTTAGCATGGGAGCCCGAAGCCCACAATACGGACCAGCCCAAGCACTTACTCATTTGGGAGATCCAAGGAGAAACACTTAAAGATCAAAGGGGAATTTGTCTTCCCGGGGTCTTTGATATAACTCTCTATTTTATTGCTTTAATTTTGGCAAAACATTAGCTTTGTACTTTGGCAAACTTTGATAGTTTTTTTTACCGTTTAAACATGCATTAGTTGGTGTGATTAAGGATAGATTGAATGGTTAAAATAGATGGTGGTAAGAGTGGAAGTCGTTAACTCCACAGAAGCATCACGCAAGCCCTAACCAATGAAGGGAGAGGAAGCGCGCCACTTAAAGATTGGAAGTGCGATCCATTTGAAGAGAAGGTTGAGCCCATAAGATGGATAGTGAACATTTCAGCCTTTAATTTTTAAAATGATACAACTCATGTCTCTCATAGATGGCAAAAGATAGCTTGCCTTGTGAGTAGCACATCTACATGGTCCAAGGAGAGGGGGATTGTCCAACTGGCAGCCAAGATCAAATTAAAGATTTCTATACCAAATTTGTAAAAGGCTGAAGCCCGAAACACCCTAGGTTTACATAGCATCGTTATTCGTGTTTGTAATCAGTTTTTTTTTTTTTGGAAATCAATAAACACTGGTCAGTTCTCTCTCAAGATCCCAGAGCCGAGGCTCGAGGTAAATCCTTGATTGTTCATCAATCGAGTGGAGTGTGTCTCCAATTGTCTTCCTAACCGTGGTTACTAGGAAGCTCTTATCACCATCTTCTCTCATCCTTTCTAAAACCTTATAAAATGAAAGAAATGTGGCCAAAACCAGATCCTATAACGTTGTAATTCTTCTTGAAGATTATATTCTCCGATTGGTGCCATAGTTACCATTTCAGGCCGATTCAGAAATTGATTGCATATTTCTTCTCTCATTTTAATTTTTACAAATATTGAAGGTCGTTGTTTACCACTTTAATGGCGTGAATTCTCCTTTACAAATCGTCACATTTTACGTTGATTTACTATTTCTTAATATTCGTTGAGCTGAGAAAACCAGTTTATATTTTTATCGTATAACCTTGGATTTTGCAGATCCAAAGGTCATCAAATTCAGGTGGTCTAAATGAGAATGTCATACCGAGGGAGAGCCATTGGCCAAAGCCAACAGCTGAGCAGACAAGAAGCAAACTGAGGAGACCGACGGAATGTGATATAGATCATCAACTAGGGAACCTTGAAGAAGTACTTGACGGGAAATTTAGTCCTTGAGAAAAAAACACGAAGAATGAAATTCAAAGAAAACAGAGTTGTCTCTGCATAACTTTGCAACACTAAAGAGATTATGGGACATCTGTGAGTGTGAGAGACCATGCGTAATTGTAGAGACAGATGAGCAGTCGGAATAGCAACATCTCTAGTTTGAAAAATTGAAAGCAGCTTACCATCAGTAGTTGCCACTTTAGTAGGGCCAGAGTAGGGTTGAGATTGTTGGAGCATGGAGGAGAAATGAGTGAAATGGTGGATCCCACCGAAGTCGAGAAGCCACAGTGCGACATGATCGGCGTTTTATAGTGTTGGTAAAAGACCTGCATGATTGCTTGTGGGAGGAAGGTGTTGAATGAAGAAGTATGTTGGGTGGGTTGGCTTGGGTTTAGGCATAAAGGTTTGATGGGCTGAAAGAGAATGATTCGGTTGGGTTTGGGTGTGGGTGTGGGTATGGGTGTGGATTGGGGAAAAACTGAAAAAAGGATGTGTGTATTGGTTTGGGGCATGGGCTCTGTAAGACGGGTTGAGCTTGTGACAACAATTGAAGGCCGAGTGGGCCACTTTATTGCATATCTGACATTTGGGCTTGGATCGGTTCAAGTGCCAATTTGATGATGGATGATGGATGATGGACGGCCCCAATTGGATTCTGGTGATGACCAGGCTGAAAAAACCATTCTAAAATGGCTGAGGTTTCCATCCCTGTCGGAAAGAGCATTGGGTGACCTCATTGGCTTGACCCTAGCTAGGTGTTGGAAGAGAGACAACCAGATTCTGTTTCTCTAAACGAAAATCGTAGCTTTGAAAGAGACTTTGAACCTTTTTCAGTAGAGGTTGATCGATCCGATTTGTGATAGCGCTAACAAAGGGATTATATTCACTACCTAAGCACATCCAAGAAAATAAATCATCTGGTCGAGATTTGAGACCGGTTCTCCAACGGCCGCCAAGGTATTACATAGAGTGGTGAATTTCTGGATATAACAGGTAGCCGAGATGTCATTTTTTTTATAATGAATGGAGTTGTGTTCGGAGATGAGTAATTCTTGACAATGAAGAAGATACAAACATGAGTGCAAGGACTGACCAAACCTTATTAGGAGTGGTGAAAGCAATGATTTGTGGCAATAAATTTTCAGACAGGGAGGAGAACAACCAATTCATAATGAGTCGATTGTAACATTGCTAGAGAGTATACTCAGAGTTCAAAAGTTTTGAGAGAGAGTCCAAAAATTATGAAAGTGGCGAAAAGGAACCGTCTAAGATGTTTTCTAAGTCGTTTACAATAACGACATTTAATATTTGAGTTTTCTATACGAGATAGTTTCTGTTATCTAACTTGATAGTCAGCGTCTGATTCACCGAAGGGATCAGAGGAAGGGGAGAGGAGAGGGCGGCAGCAGAGGGGGAGGAAGAGATCATTGAGTTGGATGACACCATCTATTTGCTCTGATACCAAGTTAAATTTCAAAAAATGTTTAAATTCTTGTGGAATCGGTGTTCTGATTCATATGAGGAAGACAAAGACAATAAGAACGGTAGTGATACAAGAGGAAGAGAGGGAGAGAAAAGTTTGCAGTCTAAAATGATTATCTGTTTTTCTAATTATTTCTTTTCTCAAACCAAGACTTATATACATTTGCAGGAGAGAGAAATGCAATTTATAAACTCAACTAGAAATACAAATTGAACTTGAATTGTACTCTAACACTTTCAACTTCCCATTTTTATGGTATATTTTTAGTAAAAATTTGATTGTATTAGAATAAAATCCACAAATTTTTAATTAATAAAATTTTCGAATAAATTTTTTGCATTTTCGAAGTCAATTTTATTGTATTGACTCAAATTCTCACGACTCGTTATCATTCGAACACGTATAATTTTTTCAATCAATTGGTCAAGCTAGTAGAAATTGAAAGTTACTATATTGTTAAAAACCTAAATGATTCAGGGTAAATTCAGGTTGCTTCGGAATAACATTGTAAATAATGTTTAGGTTTAAAAAATTTGTTTAAATTAACTATAATTTTATTTTATTTTTAAATACCTCTTTTTCTTTCTCAATCCCACTCCTTCCTTGTCACTAGTTCCTCTCTTTCCCTGATTTTTTCTTCGAGTAGCCAACTTTGGTGGCTTACTAGAGCCACCTTAGTGGAGATGTTCGATATCGTAAATGTTAGTTCATGTTGTGAGCTTCAATTTAGTATATTACACATGCAAAATGCCCAAGCGGTTAAAGAGAACCAAGTCATCAAAAATGATTGTCAGGATTCAACTGAAACTTCAAATGCTCACCCACGATAGTTTCGAACTTCGATCTCAACGTTCAACATACCATTAGAAAGCTATCATTGAAAAGAAGAGTGGAGACCCAAAACCTACATGAAACTAGTACTAGAGTAGGGTCGTCGGAGCAGCGCTAGAAAATGAAACCCACTGCTTTAATCTTACGTCCCAACGTTTTAGGCACCGTATCAAAAACTGACACTAATCATGTCCTTGTCGATCCACTGCCCTTTGTCATCACTAGAAATTGTCTTCGTCACCAAGGAATCGGCGGTCACTAGCCACCATCTCAAAAATTGTTGATGTGACATGACATTTTTGACTTGCTAACATGATATTGCCTAAGCTTTGACTACTAACGTGTCAAGTGACTTTGGCCATTGACTGTTGACTTTAGCTTTGTTTATTAAAAAATTCGATCACGATTTTAGGTAGGTTAATTATTTTGAAAAATTCAGTGGATCCTATTTCTAGACTCACTTTGACCTATCATCCTATTTTTAGTACATAAATTGAGTTGAGTTTTAAAACTTTATTTTGAGTAATTAAGTTGAACATTTTATATTGTGTCAATTTGGGTTCAATACATGCATCGATTCCAAAACTTGAAAGTTTCTATCATACGTCCAACATTTAAAACTTTCTAAATCGACAAAATTTTGATGTTGTTTATCGTCCTGATTTGGGTTCTTATTCAGAATGCATAAAACTCAACCAATATCCCTAAATTTTGAAGGGATTGTCATACCAGTATTGTTGTAGGTTCATAGAAATTTACCTAGTCTATTTTTTAGCATCTCGTTTCCAATAGCAAAAAGGTTCGTCGTTGTCGAGATAGAAATTTCTTTTACTATATTTGCACATGCACCGATATGTTATTGTTGTAGGTTCATAAGAGTTTGCTAAGTTTGAATCTATTTTTCAACCATTTCGATCAAGTAGGGGTTTCTTTTACTATATTGGCACGTGCATCATGGTTTTGAAAACTTGTATTTTGTGATAATTCACATAGAATACTAAATATGTTTGGTTTTACATGTTGGCTTTATGTGTGCATAATATTTCACATGTCATATTATGGATAAAACTCGGGTATTTTGGGCATGTGATATGAATTATTTGTTTGATATAAACTTTTTGTTACGTGAAACTATTTTGTTTTTACGCACAATATGGTATTGGGACAACATTGATATCTTGTCCTTAGGTTCAAAATGCTAAATTTGGACAGAGTGTTTTTGTTGCATTTCGATAATCATTAATTGGTCTACGGGCAGTCGCTATTCTTTCTCTTGCATGCCTGTGAGCATAAGAGTGACCTTATTTGCATTGGAATTATTTTCTACGAAAACTAATGATTTTTTTATTTTATATATAGCTACGGTCTAGTATGTTGCAAATGTTTTTGCAACTCAACCCACTGATGGATCGTGAAATTTGTTTTACAATGGATAAAAAAGGTTTTCATGAATGCAAATTCATGTTTGCATTTTTCATCATCAACTCATGGTTTTAAACTGATAAAATGATACAATCAATTTCTTAGGCATTGGGTATAGCGGTAGGACCCCTAATGTGTTTAATCGGTGACCCTAAAAGACTACCTATTTTTCCATTAAAAAAAAAATTTGAGGTGATCAAGAGCACGGGCTTCTAGAGTTCACTTCATTCTCCTTTTTATTTGGAGAGTTTATTTTATTTGGGGAGGACCTCGATATTCTTTCCTTCTAGTATGTATTAGTTATATTGGGTGTTAAATATTTCTATATTTTATTACACTATCGTTGTACTCTTGTAGTCACTTGTGAACCTCGACCCATTTCGATTAAATTTTGGTGAATTCTATAGCTGTAAACCAATCCTTAAATTAGGTGATCGGCTCCTTTGCAAGAATTAAATTATTTAATCTAATATTTCTATCTAGACCTGTCTCGAAGTCATGAAATTAGATTAATAGGGTTGGAAATACAAACATACAGACATCAAAGTACTTTTTCCATGAAAGAGTGTTTCTAATATATAGGTCTCTTTGAAGGACACTAGTAAAGTGTTTGTGATGGTGTTAAAACGATAGATTATCACTGAGATAGATCACTAAACTTTTTGAAGGTTTTAAAAAAATATAAATTAGTGAACATCTATGAAATATAAATTTGATGAAACTTTAAGAAATATATTTCATTCATTCGTTAGAGTAAATGATAATTTCATTAGTTCGTTATAGTATACATCTAGCATAGCATGATCAACACACTAAACATATAAGTAGAGATACATCTAGCATAACTAAATCTGTCACATCTCAAAGGAAACCTGAGATAGAACGGAAACAACCAAACTCAAAAGGTACCAAACTGTTCAATTCTAAACTTTAATTCTTGATTAACAACGGAAGATATAAACTTAGATTACAAGCTAGGGTCCAAAAATAATTGGGCTAAAAATAGGTCAATCAGTGACATCAGATAATATAATAATATGTGTCCAATACTGCGCAAAAATAAAATAAAATAAAGTCTACATAAATAAATCCTTGTAGAAATATAACTTTATTAAATAAAGCTCTCAAAAAAATGAAACTCCTAAAAGAGAATTCTTCACATATACTCTCGCATTGGCAATTGAATATCACTTTGAATCAAACTTGAAAAAAAAAGTCATTTGGAGTGAGTCGACTTAACTCAATAGAGATTCAATTTATACTCGACAATTTTATTTAAGAGAAATGAATGAATGAACATGCTTAGTTTAAAACCAATTATGCAAGCTGTGAGAAACCACCGCTAGAGTAGGTTCAAGAACAACCCACTATATTGTGGTATGTAATATAAAAATAAAACGACTATTGCAGAATATTATCTTAATGAAAATGGAGTTACTCATGAACTCCAAGTACACTATGTCATAGGCAATAAATAAAGAGCGATACTCAACGATCGTAAAAATCATAAAGTACCATAATCAAATTTAAGGTTTCGCATCCAATGTAACAACAAAAATATAATAAAAATAAAATGTAAACAGTAGTGCTATAAATTAAATTAAATATGCATGCTTAAATTTTAAACATGTTCAATAAAAATGTATACATAATAACAAAAAAAATTTGACAAATCATAAAATGATTTCATCGTTTAATATGAGACCTTGTCTCAAAATATTTTCTTTTGAAAACGATATTAGGCTCAACATAAACTAAACCCTTGGCTCAATTGGGCCTACCGATATTCAAAATCCAAGTAACACTGTAATATGTAATAATAATGACTAAGTTCAAATCTAAATCTAAGCAATTTAACAAAGTAATATTCCAAAAATCATGATTGAATTTATTTTTATTATTATATTATATGTATTCCAAACGGGTTTTCACCAGTCCAACAGTCATAATTTCATTATAGTATAGGTCTAGCATAGCTAAATCAACACACTGCACATATAAGCAGGGGATAAGGAGGTATGGATGATAAAAGAGACATTTTAAGGAGAAGAGAGAACAAGAAAATTATGTAATATTTAATATAATAAAGAGAAATTTTAAGGATGGGGAAGAACAAGAACGCAGTTTAGTTTCCAAAAATGAAATTGGAATTGAATAGGATTATATAATCCAACTTGCCATCACATTTCATTTGATTCTAGTTTAGCGAAAAATTAAATTAAAAATTAATTGAGTTTGGAATTGTGGTTGATTTTGGTTGGGATTTGGACTAAATTTGGGTTGATTATTGGCTTTAGGCTTCCACTTGATGATATTATTTTATATATATTCATGTAATTGAAACTATTTTCTATCTTGAAAGTCAAAGTAATTATTCATGTATAATACTTAAATTCTCCAATACCTCTAATTACAGTTTCATATCAAACTAAACATTATTTAATAATTATAAACTTGAAAGTTTCTAATTCTAATTACATCCTCAATCAATGATAATTGATTAACTACATAATTATATTAAATCATCAACAGTATAATTGACAATACACTAAATAGTTTTATTAAAATCATAATATTCCTACAAATAAAATCTTAATTCGATTCATTATTTTCAATCATTTCATCGCTAATCACTCTATTTGTATGCTCGCTCCCGATTGAAGGAATTTCAATTAGCTATAATTGCTTCTAAAAAAAAATCTACTTACATCACAAATGTACGAATGAAAAATAATCTTATTAAGTAAAAATACATCTACATGAATTATTATCTATACATTTCTCAAGTTTAATACTTAAGAAATTACATATTAATGGACTCATACTCCAACTTTACCATGCATTTAGATTTTCAAAACATTAATGATTTATTAACTTCATAAAATTTCATCAGTTTTCTTACATTTATCATGCGTTTAAATTTTTAGACAACAAGTGTTTTTTACCGTCATAAAATTGCATTAGCCTTCATCTTTATACATTTATATGTCAGTGCGTAAATATAAAATTGTCAATATAATACATAAATAAAAATTATTTTAGTTAAAAATAAGTGTAGAGAAAATAAATTAAATACCAATATTTTATTATGTAGAGCTTACGACCAAAACGTTCAAAACTAATGTTTTTACTTACTTGGATTTCATAGACCATACTACGGCGTAGAGTGTTCTTCTATCTTGTGCAGGCGTAGTGAATTTCTATTTATAGAGGTTTTCAAAATTCTCAACCATTTGCAATATAGCCTTTAAAGACATAAAAAAAAAAACGAGATGGAATTCCACATGTTAAATTGAAACTATCACTATAAGGCGTTCGCACTTTGTGACTGGGCGTCCGTGTGAAGTTTCAATTTAACTTCTCATTTGTAGGTAGGACTTCCACAAGATCCTCCGGGTGTCCAGTGTAAGCGTTGCATATGCCTTTAGGTGTCTGCAAATTAATCCTTAATAAACATTTTCTTGAAACTGTGCTTTGCAGATTTTTTGAACATTCATAGTGAGCATTTGTGAATCAGGTTCGAGCATCCACTTTTTTATTCTCAAATGGTTTGACGCTCTGAACTGAGTTTCCATGAATTTCATCGGGTTTCCCCTGTGGGTGTTCATGGCCAAAACACTCTCGGGACTAGGCAACCACAAATTTTCCATTTTGCACGTAGTGGACTAGCCATCAGCACTTCTTTTAGGGCGTCTGCACTGTTTATGCTTAGACGTTTTCAAATTATTTACTTTTGAGTCATACAGAGAAATTTAAATTATTTCAGCATAAACTGAATATAAATATTAGTAAATCCAAATATCTATCTTCAATGGTATTTTCAAAGTGAACATATTTTATATACTTTTAAGGTATAGTCTATTTAAACATATATTCAATCAACAATATAGATTAATAATAATAAAATCACTTAGAATAATATAACAATTAATTACGTTGATTATAAAAATAACTAGGTTTAATATCAATTAAGGCAACATGACCATTGTTTCCTAAACTAATTATATGAGTCATTTAATCGTTAATACCTAAAATAAGACTAAATTGTAAGTAAGTTCCTTTAAACATTTTTTTCTTAAATTTGTCAAAGTAACTCTTTAGAAATAAACTGATAATTCCTTAAATACAATTTTGGATTGATTTGGGCTACGCCTGCTCGATTGAGTTGGGTCCCGGTATCTCGAGCAGCTCCATTTTCTTGAATAGGGTAGTCTTCTATTGAGTTGGACTAAATTCTGGGACGAATCAATGGGCTAGCACTTGTGGGTTAAAACGTTCTAAATTTTGTTGATTTGGGGGAGAATAGTGTTGGGTTTCTAATTTATGGTCCACAATCATACCATCTTCTCAGATTAATCTCCTGCCCTTTCCACTTGGCCCACTAATTTTCTTCGGAAACTTTTGTCTTCTCCAACGTTGGTAGGGTTTTCTGCTCTCGCTAGGATCCATTGAGTTGTTGGGTGTTATTATTTTTTTTTTCCTGGTCTCCTTCTCCAGTTGTGTGAGGTGGCCGATTGTGGTTTCTGTTTGCGGCTCAATCTGGTATGTGCGGAAGAAACCGAACGGACTGCTCTCGACTATTTTGGACTTCAAGGGCGAGTGATTGTTTCCTGGTTTCGGCTTATTCCGATCTTCGGTGTACAGCTTTATGATTAATGTGATGATGTTTGGCTGAAAGCAGAGGAAAGTTGAAAGCCTTTGGGTTGGCTATGTTCGGAGACAAAAGTCTATTTTTCTTCTTTTGGTTTCTCTCTTTTAATTGGTTGACAGAAAACCTGGGAAGGGAATTTTCACGGGTTTAGGGGATGGAAATCTAATGGGTGTTGATGGTTTGCACCGAAGGGTGGCGTGACTTATTCAAACGGAACTGTTGTCTTCTAGATCGTGCAAATAGAGTGGGTGAAAAATTTAGATTGCTGCCGAACTTGGCGATAAATTAGTCTATAGACATGGGCAAAGTTGCGGTTGCGGCGATTGTTAGCCTGTGGGTGATTCCTATATCATTCCTCGTTAATCGCATCGTTCCAGAGCCTTACATGGTTGGCAATTTGAAATACGTGCAAATTTCTTCTCTTAGTGAATCATGTTTTGTTTTCCAAAAATTGATAAATCTAAAATTGTGTCGAAGGATGAGATATTCCACATACCGCAAGCTCAGCAATACTGTAATGGAAGTTTCAGAAGATGGGATCCCATGATTACCACTCCTCCGGGACTGTAAGTTTTCTTTTTTTTTTGTCCTGATTTATTAAGATTGTAATGAAGTGAAATGCTGGAGTTTGTTATTTAGTATAATTTTTTTAGATGAATGTTGAACATGTCTTGGAAGTTTTGTGATATAATTCGGTAATAATCTGAGGAGGTATTAGTTAGAGAAGTTAATGTAAAGGATGTAAAACTTTTGCAGGTATTATCTTTCACTCGCCCATGTAGCTTTTTTGTTTCCAGGATTGTTCTTCATGCAATCTTCTTCTTATTCAGAAGCCTGCTCCATTGCGATTCTCCGTTCCACAAATGCAGTATTGGCAATTTTATGCAGTATTCTTGTATATGAGATCATTGTTCACTTGAGGCCAGCTCTTGATGGAAGAAAAGCAACGTTATATGCTGTCATCTTATCTCTCTACCCGCTGCATTGGTTTTTTACTTTTCTTTACTATACAGATGTTGCATCGCTGGCAGCATTCCTTTCATTGTACCTGGCATGCTTGAAGAAGAAGTATTGGCTCAGCTCACTGGTAGAGAAGTCATTTTATGCCATAATTCTTAGCAATTTATTTGGTTAACTTTCATATGCAAAGTCAATGTGTTTGATTCAGTTCCATACTTGAATTTACAAATGTGGATGTGGATAAGTCCCGTAAATATCTAGGTCTATTTTGTAAGTGAATGCCGATCTTTAGGTTGTAGATAGAAACTAATTTTGTATGTACACTCTCGCTGCCAAAGTTCGATACTTAGTTTGTCTGGGATAATGCAGACCTTGTAAATTCAAAATGGAAATGTTAATATTTTTTTGTGCTTATAGACAAACCAATTACATATCATCATCTTTCTGAAGGTGAGCTCTGCAAATGTTTAATTTTGTTTCGCTTTTATAAATGCAGCTTGGTATCTTCGCAGTTGTCATTCGACAAACAAATATTATATGGGTACTTTTTGTTGCCTGCAGTGGAGTCTTAGATGTAATCATCGCTAATCAAAATGATAAGATAGATGCTCGTGAGATTGATGTATCATCCAAGGTAAAAGATCAATTAACCACTGAAAATAATGTCAATTCTCGTTCCACCATGAGAAAGCGAAAGTTCAGACAAGCAGTGGATGCTGATAATTCTTTGCTTTATACACGCATCATAACAAATCCCCACTCAGGTTTGATAGGTCACTCTTTTAGGACAATATACTTGATTCATTAGTCTATGGGCTTAAATAAAGGTGTTGATGTGGAGCAGCATCCACAACCAGCTCATCGATATCTCTGGGTCATGACAAGTGATATTCTAGCTTCATGTTTTCTATCTTTGGCTTCACGAACACAGTTCATTTTTCTCAATGTGGTGATGCCTGTTTGCAGGTTTGCTCGATGAGATTCAAGCAATATATCCCACCTTGTGGCGTGTGAAGTGGGAGCTTTTGGCATCTTTTAGCCCCTTTGTTGCAGTAGGGATGGCTTTTCTTGTATTTTTGTATTGGAATGGAAGTGTTGTTCTTGGTACTGTATAGCTTTTGATGCTCTAAAGATGCTGCATTGTCAACGTAGCTTTTTTGGTCGTAGTGATATACCCTTTATCATCTTTGTCCTGTCCTTAATGCAGGTGCAAAAGATGCCCATACAGTTTCTCTACATTTTGCACAGATAATGTATTTTGGTCTATTCTCGCTACTTGTTATGGCCCCGCTTCACTGCAATGTAGGGCAAGCCATTAACCTATTCCGGTCATTCTGGAAGAGCAGACCTTTGAGCTTCTTGCAAGCATTTGCTGCTCTTATTGCTGGCTTCATCTCCGTGCATTTTTTCAGGTTAGGCTAGATAACATTTATTATCCCACCACATACCCGGTTTTCGTTTTATTTGCTTGCATATGGTCTCTTTCAGTGTTGCTCATCCATATCTGCTCGCCGACAACCGACATTATCCCTTCTACCTTTGGCGGAAGGTCATCCAAGTTCACTGGGTGATGAAGTATCTATTGGTCTTACCTTACATCTATTCATGGTTTTCTATCCTCAATGTCTTAGGTCAGCATAAAAACTCAAGCCACTTGCAATATTTCAACTTCATGGAAACAATATTGAATGCCTTTCTCTTGCAGTTAAATTTCAGAGGAAAACATGGGTGTTGGGAGTCTTTTTAGCTACGGCTGCTGTTCTTGTTCCTGCGCCGCTAATCGAGTTCAGATACTTCACCATTCCAATTTTTCTGTTGATGCTTCATTCCTTTAAGAATGATTGGCGAAGTTGGTTTGTCTCGGGAATTCTTTTTGTAGCCGTTGACATATTTACGATGGTTATGTTCTTGTTTCGGCCTTTCCGCTGGGCCCATGAGCCTGGAATTCAGAGGTTTATATGGTAGATGCTGTGTAGAATCATACAAGCTTCATCATTTAGATACAATCGACTTCATTATTTAGATACAATCGACTTCACCAGCACTCATACTGAACTCATCGGCACTCGCTCTCGAATGTCGCCTATGCATGAGGATTTAGGTGAGCGATGGATGAATGGTAGTAGGGGATTTTTAACGGAATACACGAGAGAAATCACACTACTTGTGGATCTTTTTGGATGAATACTATGAGACTGCAGGAGCTTTCCATTTACTTGCATTATAAAACTAAACTAATTTCGAAAAGTTGAAAACTAAATTGATCCCATAGATTAAGTTTGTGTAGTTAATTTTGGATGATATTTGTATTTTCTTTTTGCATAGTATAAGTAGAGTTTATTATGAAATTTTGTCAGGAGTATATTTAATGAATTATTTTGTAAAAGAAATATAATAAAGTGTAAAATTGTTAAAAGATTATAAAAATTTCAGATTAATTTTTTATGAAACGGTGAAATTACGTATATATTCATGCCTACAAATTGTACATTAGTAAAATATACTTGACGACATAAAATAAATAAAAAGGGGTAATGGAATTACGTGATGAAGTAGATATATTTTTCACTCTCTCTCATGTTTTGGAAAATATAATTATTTGTTTGCTTTAATTCAATGTCTACAGACATCAATAGTGTGATCTGATTCCCAAGACAAGTCTTAACTCTTGCATATGACAAAAAACCTTAAATTTTTAAAATAATTTTTTAAATTTTCATAAATAGTTAATTTGAACTTCAAGAGAAAGACCGGTCTCGTTTTCAAAATGTTTAAATTTTTTTTTCAATTTTAGGGGAGAGGACAGTCGGTCCAAGGATCAGTCGCCCTCTCCTGAGCAAATTCCGTGACAAAAATCCTGAATTTTGTAATTTAGGAAGAATATGGCCGGTTCAATTAGATTGGCCGTCCTCCTTCTCCTTTTTCCCATGAACCAGTCACCCTCTCCCCCTGTATAAACCCCTCCTCCTTCGATTTTCAAATCACACCAACTTTCAATACTCTTTGAACTATTTTTTTTATTCCGTTGATATTTTTCCATTTTCACTTATTAGGTACGAATATTTTTTTTTATCATTTATTTTAGGAAATTTTAAAAAAAAACTCATATATAGGGTGTGAAACCGAAATTAAATTTTTTATGACGTCGGTGTATTTTAAAAAAATCACCAAACTTTACTATTCATCGGATATGTGAAATTTTTTTTTATAACTTAACGTTTTATATTATCGTATATTTTTGTAAATTTCTTTTATTATGCAGATAAAAAAAGTTTTTAAAATATTTTATTTTCTTAATATATCTTATCTTCATTTCTTTTAATATATTTTATTTTCTACAATATTATTTTATAAATCCTGCATGATGTCGTATCAGAAGATCTATAAAAGTAATTGAGTACTGCACTCTTTTTATAATCTAACGAACGTATATTAAAAGAAATAAAAAGGGTTAAGAGAAATCCTCTCGTACCAGGTTGGCGCTTTCTTTTGGGCGAAAAATTTTCTCTCAAATTTTCTTATTTCTTTTAATATACGTTTCGTTAGATTATAAAAATAGTGGAGTACTCAATTATATTGATGGATCTTCCGATACGCAGGAATCTATAAAACAATATTATACAAAATAAAATATATTAAAAAAATGAAGATAAGATATACTAAGAAAATAAAATATCTTAAAAGTTTTTTTTTTATCTGTATAATAAAAGAAATGTACAAAAATGTACGATAATATAAAACCTTAAATTATAAAAAAAAAAAAAAAAAAAAACTCTTACCTTGCCGATGAATGATAAAGTTTGGTGGTATTTTTAAAATACACCGATATCATAAAAAAATTAATCTAGGTTTAACTATATGAGTTTTTTTTTTTCAAAACCCTAAAGTAAATGATAAAATTAAAAAAAAAAAACCTTCGTATCTAGCTGGTGAACACGGAGAAATATCGACGGAATAAGAAAATAGTCCAAAGAACATTCAAAGTTTGTGTGATTTAAAAACCAAATGGAGAGGATTTTATATAGGGGGAGAGAGGATGGCTGGTCTAGGACCAGCAGTCCTCTTGTGGGAAACAACCCGTGACGAAAGTCACAGGTTTTGCCCAGAAGAGGACGACTGGTTCAACTGAACCGGCCGTCCTCCCCTAAAACTAAAAAAAAAATATTTTGAGGACGGGACGGTCGGTCCAGCTGGACTGGCCGTCCTCTCTAGAGAGATTGGCCTCCTCACACTCCCCGAGGTTCAAATTGCTTATTTAAAAAACTTTGAAATTTTTTTCGATGAATAGTTAACTTTGAGGGTTTTAAAAAAAATCTGATATTTTGAGGTTTATTTTAAAAAAAACTCATATATTATTAATGATAATAATGACATAGAAGAAATTAAAGAATTAATTCATACATTTTATGTGGGACAATCATCTGCACAAGTATCAACTTAGAAAAAAAAGAATAAATATTTTGATTTAAGAGATACTAAAATTGCAGGCAAAATATAAACTAGAACTCAACGTAAACATTGTGCTAAAAATTATGGTTATACTTCTGGTAGTTTTATTAGCACGGTAGACATTTTCAAAAATGTCAATTAAATGATGAAACATAAGATTCAACACAGTCTCAAATAAATGTTAGGATAATGTCATTTTTACATATTTATAAAATAAAATGGGAGAAGGAATAATATAACTTGTAGCACAATTCGAATTGTCTTTATCATTCATCGATAGTGAAGTGTTTTAAAAATTTATGAAAAAATATGATACTCATAGTTGTTGGAATTTAGGTTTTCTCGCACGGCGGAATTACTGATGTTCATAACACCTGTACGTACGTAACTTAAATATTACGAAAAATAATTTTTTCACAATAATGATAGGATCATCATATATGATATATGAATAGTTATATGCAATAAAATAAATAAGTTAATAAAAAAAAATACCTTTGAAGAAAACTTCCTTAATATCAAAGAGTCTTCGATCTTCTTTGTCAATCCTTCTCACCTCGAATAAGCACGTGTGGGCGTGATGAACAATAAAAGATCACACTTAATATGTGATAGATTGTATTATCAACACATGAGATAATCTATATGGATATAGAGAACGATTCTCTAAACTACCACGGAAATGCTCTTAAAAAAATGCTTTTCAAAATGGATTCTTACTCCTTTTTTTTCTTCTTCCTTACAAATAAGGTCTTAACCTCTATTTATATTGTAAGAATTTTGTAACAATCATTAGAACATTTAAAAGAATCAAACGTTACAAAATTTAATTTACCATTAAGTTAGAATTGATTTCTTAATATCATTTATAACAAAAGATATTATGGAAATCAAAACAACTTCTCATCATGGCCTACACTTCACACAATGATTTGGCAAAATCCATTTTTAAAACAAATTTTCAAAAACAACTTTATGTTTGTTAATTAATTGAACAATTCAATTATTTTATTTAATGAAACATAATAAACATATTAATTATGACAACTTTTGTCATTTGTCTTATAAGTTTATTAATTGATTTATTCAACAATTTTATCTAATGAAATATAATAAACTTATTATCGAGTGTATTAAATAATAACACATGATTAATTATTTAATCTTTTCTGTTCATTTTATTATTCTAATAATAGAAGGTGACAAAGGGACCGATAGACCTATAATTTTAAACTTCAATAATTTCGTTTATTAATATAAACTCTTTATATCAATTAACGTAATTATTAACTCTAAAGTAATTCTACTAAATACTTAAAGTTGCACTATTAAAACTATAGATTATGTCTACTCAAAGTAATGTCCATTGATATAGTCATTACATATGTACTAACCCTCCATTTAGATTGGTAATAGAGCTAGGTTTATAATCCGTTAATCTCTCATATTACATTTTTATCTTTAACTGTCATTAGTCATTGATTGAATAATTAATTCATAACGATTTATGAATTTTCGCGCTAATTATTCGATCTTTCAACTAACAAGAAGAGAATCCTATAAAATAGATTTTATTGTATCGATATTAACATTCCCAGCTATTCATTTTAATTCATTCTCAATATACAAGGTATATGAATTGTAACTCATACAAAAACTTTATCAAGTAAATTAAATAATAAATTAAAATAAAATAGGAGTTTGTTAAATACAATGAATTAAGATTACACACATATGACCATCATTATGATAAAGTTATTTGTTTTATGTTTAACGGAAATTATAAGAACAATATAATTTTATTTGGTCCATTCCTATATAATCATATTATATAAAATTTATTTATCTTATGTCACTACATATATAGTTGGGATATAACTATATATTTTTAATGAGATAAACTAAATTTATAACTATGATTTATTTGAAGATTCCATACTTCAAATATAAGTCATGGACTTATTTTGGTTATTATTCTTTATATTATATCCCTCATATATACAATATATTGTCAATATAAAGTTTGCACAAATAACCAAGGAATTATTTCTGAATTTTATAAAGCATGATCTTCAAATGCAAGCATAATATTAATCAATTTAAATAATATAACTGTTCTATTACATTTGCTTGTTAGGGCACATAATTCCCAACAATAGTTTTAAATGTGTTTCAAAAAGTACCACGAGAAATGATATTCTTGAAAGGTTTATGGATATGAAAACTGAATTAATTACGTTGTTTTTCAAATGCTTATTCAATGTCTATTTGCATTACTTTTCATTTATGACACGTAATGTTACTGATTATATAGTTATAATATCTCATTTTATTGATGAATATTGGTAATTAAATAAAAAAATTATAGAATTTCGTAATTATAAATAACTTTATTCTTGCACTACCATCTATAGATTTATTATGACAAAATAATTGAAAGAATATTCTATTAAAAATAGAATTTTTAATATAACTATTAATAATGTTAGTGCTAATGATATTGACATTTTTCAATTTAAGAATTATTTACAATTAGACGTTATTCGTGCTTTTCTTTTTTTCACCTGAAATGTATGTGTAACTCGAAAAACACTAACAAACTTCCCCAATGTTAGTCTTGAGATACCAGAAACTCTAACTAGTCACAGAGGAGAAAATCTTCCAATTGCCCCGGAAGAGGAGATGGATTAAGCTCTACGGCTGGGTATTCAAGCTTAATCTCTGTAAATGCAAATTGTAAGATCTTGTTGAACAAGTGAACCAGCTACGTGTACCAAAATAGAATAGGCATTTAGAATACTGCACCGCAGTACAACTTTTTTGACAACAAAAATAACATCACATTAAAAATTATCCATTCAATGCTTGCTTCGACCCCTCAATGTTCAAAAAAATAATTGAATTAAACGTGTAGATCCTCGGTTATAAGCCTTGATAGATACATGTAAGCTTGAGATTTGTAATCTATACTATACAGACTAATTCTATGTAGAACAAATAAAAAGGCAAATTTCATGAACGCTTGATGAATTGGATCGGGACAAAGACGGCCAATATCATTGAGAATGAGAACATGGCATGAGTACAAGGCTGCACAAGTAACTTATCAGGTCTAATTGTTGACACATACACTGATCAAACAAGAAGAGAATGAAAAGACTTACCCTGGTATCTTAAAAAAGTCACAAAAAATGGAACAAAAAAACATAGATCTTCTGTTCAAATTACTTTCTCATCGAGCAAATTTAGAACTGCAGGCTTGCCGCGATAGTTTCCTTGAAAGATTAATGAGATTGAATGTCAAATTTACTCAAAAGTTTTAAACAGCATAATTCTATATTTTTAATCAAATAATACAAAGCAAACATCGCCCAAAAAAAGAAAAAAAAAATCAAACCAAAGTACCATTAATATTTTTTGTAAAGAAGAAATTAAAAATAGTTCTACCATATGCTCAAACACAAAACCCTAGCATTTGCGTTTGAATTGATGAATAAGATAGAGCGTAAAATCAAGCGGGCATAAACAAACCCCATAAACCCTTCATTCGTGCAACAAATTCTACCAACTGTCTTGGTTCCTCATCAGTATCCAGTAACCAGGGAGACACAATCTATAAAACAGAGATTGAAAGATGCTTTGAAAATCTTAAACCTAAAACGGCCCTAGGGAATCGACACCATTCGCTCCACAGTTTTATCAGAAAATAAGATGTAAATGTAGAAGAAAATCAGAACTACACTGAAAAACCAAGCGAGATAAGTACTACTACCTTTAGCTTCCTGGTTAGAACGCCAATTTAGCACAATTAGGCTGCTAGCACAGAAGGATGCCGTTGGTTTTGATGGTTCCATGCACGACATAATTAATTATTATTTATAATAATAGTAACATGCATTATCTTTGTAATTTGAAAACTATTTAAAAAATCTCAAATAATCATAAATTGAATCATTAGTTTAAAAGAAATTATTTTAAAAATATTTAATTACTCGCATTGTTAAAAAATTTGAGAAGTTAGCTCAATAAGTAAAAAACTTGTTAAGCTAGAAAGTAAAGCTCGAAATTAGAACCCTATTTTTACGGGAGAGCAACGATTTGAGATCATCAACGGCTATGAACAATACATTGTCAACATGAATAACGATACGCGCAATTATAACGAGTGACTTACTGGAATTCCTTGTGTCCACTTTATTCCTGCATGCATTTCTTGAGTGGCACTGAAAAATTATGCATATCAATACTAATATCGAGAGCAGCCACCAAAAGTGGTCGCAAATGTCAGGTTTGAAGGAACTCATCCCGCCCAGAATGCGAGATGTCGATGACCTATCTAGTTCAACAATTAGTATCAAGAACTCAAAGATGTTGTAGCAGAGGCATAACAACTGCACTTGTCCTCACAGGTGATCTGTTCCGGGCACTGTTTCACAAAACATAATTATGGGTTTTCACACATTTGACGAGACAGAGGTAAAATTTAACATATTTCACTCATAAGCACGCTGTCTTTTTTTTTTTAAATAATCTTTCATTATGCGCATGACGCGTGACCGAAGTAGAAATTATTAACTGTGTAATATTTATTTATTTTAAGTTATTCAAAATTATAATTACACATTTCTTTTAGTTTATATAATTATTCAAATTGAAACTTTCACTAAAAATAAACTCTGTTATAAAATAAAATTAAAGTACATAGAATTTAACGACATGAAATGAAATACAAAAATTAATTTAAACTATGCCGGTGGGCCATCACCGTCTTCGTCATTGTTCGTCATCCAATTCTTGATCCGCCTATCCATTTCTCTATAAGACTGAACGAGATAATTTTGTGACTCAGTTGCCTCACTCTAGCCCACAATGAACTCATCGACTCTGCCTATGAGTAGTTGTATTTATTGTTGCTGCCTCTCTTACAACTCATAAATCTGTTAATGCACTTCTTGCATCTTATACATCTGCTGTAGATGTGGCACAATGTCTCATCCACTAACCTCTTGGGGGCCAATGGAGATAGAGGCCGACAGTGTGGCCTCCTCCTATCGGCACTAGCCCAAGAGATGGATGCCTCTTGATCACTCTTTAGCATCCAAATACGTCGACGTCGACGTCAATGAGGCTCATCCGAATCAAATTGTAACGACCCAAAAACCTGCCCGTTTCTGGTTCGTTCACTGCTCTGATACCAACTCTGTGGCGACCCAAAAACCTACCATTTTCGGTTCATTCACTGCTCTGATACCCACTCTGTAACGCCCCGGTACACCTTGGACTCAGTTTGCTACTTACTCACTATTTCACTCATATCGTAAATATTTCACATAAGATTTAAAATTTTTATTTCTCGACTTAAAACGATAGTTTTGAAAATATCTTAAATAGCATCACAGCGGAAAACTCGATTAAAATCAGTTTAAATAAACTTCACTTTTTAAAATACAAAAAATAAAGAAACCGGTCGACACTGTTAAATGCCGGACGACACTATGTTTCTCTTGGGTCTTCTCGTTTAGCTCGGTCCGCGGTAGGCTTCGAGTCTAGAGACTGGGCTCGGCCCGGCCCCCCTATTGGGAGTAGGCTCGGCTCGGCTCGCTACTGTAGCGGGCCGAGCGGGCGGGCTGGACATATGACTTATAGCAAATGGAATTCTTGAGAATGGAAAACCTCCTCTTGAGGTTCTCTTTCTCAAATAATATCCTCCTCAAGCTCTTCTTCGCTACTTCGTTGGAGCCATCCTTAATAGTCATGACACGCCTAATAAGGCATTGAGAGGCCATGTGCCCAAGATTGAGGCACTTGAAACACTTGATCTCCTTAATCATCGATTTTTGCACATCACTGAGTGCTTTCCTTTCCTCTCCAACTTTTCTTGGAGCTACTTTCAAGGCATGGTTCTTTTCATCAAATGTGATCAGTGGCTTGTATGCTAGAGGTGCTTTAGGTGTAAATCGAGAAACAACCTTCTTCCCCCTTCTTTTCTTTTGTCACTCCACCTTTAAAGCCAATTGCACGATATCACCTAAAGTTTGATAGGTTTGTAGCTCCACAATGTCCCTAATATCTTCATGCAAACCTTTCATGAACCTTGCGATCGTTAACTTTTCTTGCTCTACTAATTCACTTCGGGTTTTGAGTACTTTAAATTTGGTTAAATATTCTTCAATCGACGAGGAACTTTGCTTCAAATTTTGGACTTCTTGGTGAAGTTCTTGCCGATAATGTTGAGGGATGAACTTGCCCCTAATGAGTGCTCGCATGACCCTCCAAGTTATAATTTCTTCTTCACCTTGTATTCTCCTTCTAATCTTCAAAATTCCCCACCACATGCTTGCATACCCCAGAAGCTCAAGGGATACCATTTTCATCTTTACTTGCACCAAATAAGTGTAATATTCAAACAATCTATCACCCTTTTCAACCACTCCAAAAAGTCGTGGTCATTACAAGTTCCTTTAAAGTTGGGAATCGACACCTTGATATGCCTTAATTCATCATTAGGTTCATGTTTAGCCTCATATTCAAGGGCTCTTCCACCTCGAGATTCTCCTCATCAAATTCACCAATGGTGTCCTGATGATCAACTTTCTCACTCACGTGATTGTTTATTCTCCTCGGTGGAGGAGTTTGAGTGGCCTCATCATAAGATTTCTCAACTCTTAGAATTGTTGTTGGGATTGTAGTTGGATTTGTTCCACCCTACTCATCAATGTATCAATGTATCAATTTGATTTTGCATGGTCTAATTGATCTCCTACGTTAGTAGGGCGGTTGCATGACTAAAGGTTTCATGGTTTTGTGCATTGAGGGTGTCGCTTCTTGTTATCATGATACTTCAATCAAAAGATCAATTAGAAAAGAATCAGGGCTTGGATATTAAATGACACGCTTTTAATGGAAGATTGGAAGGGTAAGATCACAAAATGTAGAACTGAAATACACAAGAGGGAGAGTGGTGATGCACACGGAATGGCTCAGAGTTCTTTTTGAGGTAAGTTGAGAGTTTGGTGCACTTTTACTCGGGAGTTCACTTCTTGGAGTAAGTGGTGAGAAATAAACACTATGTAGGATAGCTAACTCAAACTATCAAAGACTAGCTAAACTTGAACACTTCCACTCTCTTGTATATGACTCAACAAGCTAGAGGAGGTAACTTAAAGAGAGGTTCATGCTTGTGAAGATGAACATAAAAAAATTATTAATAAAGTATATTGATGATTCAAATACCAGTACATCCTAGCTTTAGAGGGGTATTGAAGCCCCAAAGTTCAAAAATTCAAATTATGTGAGGATAAGAGACACCTCTTCAATGGTGCTTTTTCGCAAAGACACCTCTTCACTTGGTCAACACACGATTATTTTTGGTTTCCTTCAACCTTCCGAGGTCTCCATCTTTATGCTAGTCTTTATCCCTCACCCGTATCCAAGTTAAGGTGCATGTATGTACCTAGCCAAGTTGTGAGGTAAGTCGAGTGATGCCTTATTTAGTTATTACACTTATGGATCTAGACATGACAAAATAAGGTTCAAGCATGATGACTTAATTAGAAGGTCTTAGTGGAAAGGCCCATTTTGAAAAAAGTAGAATAGATGCAAGGAGTTTGGTGGCCTCTTCTTTTGTAAGCTTAGGCTATCTTTAAAAAAATATCGATAAAATGAGCAATCAAGTTAGAAAAATTATTAGCTCGGGCTCAAATTAGGGGTCCCAAGAGCACATCACTCATTATGTCATGTTAGATGGATAGATGTTAGATATAAATTACAATCATATCTTTTTTTCAACACTACAAGTTATTCCCTCTATCCGACGATGACTAATTATCTAGAAATAACTATGCAGGCTTTGTTTCAACCTTAGTCTGACGAAGATTCCACATCATCTAACATGGTTCATGTTATTTGGAAATGCTGGCATCGTGTTTCTCGAGTGAGTGGGGTAGATGTGCCTTTTACTATAGAATGAATCTGTAGGTGCATTTAATAGTGTTCTATTCGACCTAGATTATCAAAAGACGTCAGACTCATGGTGTTGGGTTTTGGAGCTCAATTTGAGTCCATCTGTGTGCAATTATATCTATTTAGGGATTACTTTTTGTGCAAATAGAATTGTGTTCATGGTTCGCCAAGTCAACTTCTCCTCTTGCTGTTTTACTACTGTCAAAGCTAGAAAGAAGCTGGAAACAAAATGAGTTTCGCTTACCCTAGACTCTAGAGAGAGGTTGTTGAAGAATGATGGAGGTTAGTGATCTACTATTCAAGTTTTCTCCTCCGCTTCCACTCCATTTCGTCGCTACCTTTTAATCGACAACACAAAAAAAAAAAAACAGTGCCAATTGCATGAGAAAAATGTAGAACCAGAGAAAAGAACAGAGAAAGAACAAAAATCAATCGTGAAATGAGAATGAATGGCAAGAACAATGATAAACATTGAGGTGAGGTTGAAATTTTTGTTCTCCGTGAAGAAATAATGAAATTGCAATGTAAATTTTAGACTCTCCGTATAGAAGAAGAAGGAAAAAACAACAACAAATAGATACACCAACAGACGATATATTTTTTATTTTTTTAATCATTCGAAGAAAATAAAGGAATCGTTTCTATTAAGAATGGTAGATATTCTACTATACATTGGTATTTATAACATATATGTTTATTAATGCAAATTGGGATACCTTATATTTATTGAGAGGGTGAAAAATGAAGAGCCATAGACAACGAAAATATAGCATTTCTTGTCCCTCCAAGTCTTTGGAATCAGACTTGTTATACTTTTGAAACAAAACAGGATGATTCTCCCTTTTAAGAATAAGACAGCAAGATGCAATCGTCCTATTTTTGTTTGCAATAGTCTTGCTATTTATGGTTAAACATTGCGCATGAAGAATTTAAAAATACGAAAATGTATGAAGTGATCAAGTCTATAAATCTGGTCGAACGTTGACAATTTGACAACTTCTCTCATAAATTTACATAATTAATTGGCGCGGCAGTTAGTAATTGCAGTTTGCGAGCGATTTTCCTGTAGATTATCTATTGAGATTGGAGTTTTTTCGATTCTCCATCAATTCTATGGCTACCCCAAGGTTCCGAGCTCTTCTTCGATGGAAAAAATGGTCTAGGAAGCTCTGGGCTATCCTTGGGGCTGGTTTCGCCTTCATCCTTTTTTTCCTATCTTTTGCTTCCGGTGGGTATCGCGAGCACTCCCGCGCGAATGTTCGATTCCCACTCGCTCCTCGAACTGCGGATTTGGTCGATTTGACTCTGTTACGCAATGCTAAGGATAGGGGAGCTGGTAATCGATCATATCATTTTTATACATCTCCATTTTCGTCTGACCTTAATCAGCCACTTGATTTTTTGTCCTTGATTTCTTATATTGTTTCTGGATTTCGTAACTTCGCAGTGTGTTTGGATGGGAGTTTGCCTGGGTACCATTTTCTTAAGGGTTTCGGGTCTGGTTCTAGTAATTGGGTGCTTCACATTGAGGTTAGAGTTTATTATGCTAATCTGACTTCTCAGATTCTAAGTTTAGTCATTTGACTTTAAGCTTCTTGACCGCTGCTCAAATGCAAATTGGTTGATGAATAGGGAGGAGGTTGGTGTGATTCAGTTGCATCCTGTTCTTCGCGTAAAACGACCTCTTTAGGTTCATCCAACTTCATGGAAACTAAAGATCGCTTTGCCGGAATTTTAAGTCATGACCCATTGCAGAATCCTGGTAAAACAATAAAGTTAGTGGTGGAATTCTTCTTTTTCAGGCTTGTTGAATTTGTTCTGTCGCTATAATCAATAGCAGTTGATACTTGTGATTTACAAAATGCTGTATATTGTGATGTTTGTAGCAATCAAAGTTTGTTCTTGAATGATGTAAAAGTGATCATTTGAAGCGTTGTTTAGATTTCTTTAACTGGAACAAAGTCAAGATACGTTATTGTGATGGAGCATCTTTCTCTGGCAACCCTGAGAGTGAAATGAAGGTGAGTTTCCAAGGAGTCTCAATCGTTCTAAAACCATCTCGGTAGGAAAAACTTTACTGGAAATCTTTCTTATATGATGGCATTTATCGATTTAACTGTAAAATGTGTGTTCAAACTGTAGAATGGACCTAAACTTTACTTCAGAGGAAATCTCATCTGGGAAGCAGTTATGGATGAGCTATTGGTAGCTGGCTTGTCCAAAGCAAAAAATGTAGTTTTCCTAATTGTTCCTTTACTTCTAGAGTATATGTTTTAATCAATCCTTACTTTGACCTTTCCTACACATCCTTATATCCATCCAGGCTCTTCTTTCAGGATGCTCTGCTGGTGGTTTGGCAACCCTAATCCATTGTGATGACTTTCGAATGCAACTCCCAAAGGATGCAACAGCAAAATGTCTAGCTGATGCTGGGTTTTTCCTTGATGAGTATGTTTTCATCCCTATGCTGACTACCATTATCTTATCTAAAAATACATTTCATTAATGTATTTTTCCTGTTCTAAATTACTAAATTAGGAAACAGCTTCTTGAATGATAGTAACTCCATAAGGCTATTGTATTTCACAGTTATAGAAGAAAAACGTTATTGTTTGAAACTTTTGTTCTTAAAATAATGTAGCTGTGTGTAATAATAAATTCAGGTATGCTACATATTTTTTCTTTTAATTTCAGGAAAGACGTTACTGGAAATCGTACCATGAGATCTTTCTATAGAGATACTGTCTACCTTCAGGTTATTTGTTTTAATCTTAATTGATTCTTGTTATAAACGAACCCAGCGAACAGTGTGCATCCCTGATTAATCATTCTTCATGGTTTATTTCCATAAGTCGGAAGATTTTCCTCGTGATTGACTGAACAATAATCGGAAGCGTATCATAATGGAAACATATTTATCTTCTAGCATGACTCGACTTTTGGTATTAACGATATATCTGATTTAAATGGTTGTGTCATTAGCTAGTAAATATTTTTTGAGAATGGATATAGGTGTTTTAATTCATCTTTGATTTGATTTCTACTGATAAATTGTACCATTGAAATTTTGAGACATTTATTGTATTAGTATTATTGGTGAAATGAGAATCTGAAGTTGACAAGTTGTTGCATTGGTTAATGTGTTTCCTGACAAAATTCAACATAACCTTGGGAGTTATCTGATGTGCACTTTAATTTATCACGTTGTAGCTCTCAATCACCCTCTTTTTTACATCAATATACTTTTCTTTACTGATAAAAAAATCTTTATAGCAGTTCCATAAACAATCCTCCTTACCATCATATTTTCAGGGTGTGGCAAAAACTTTACACAAGGATTGTAGTGGAAAAGAGGAGGCAGGGAAGGCAGGTTTTCTCTCTTTAAAAATTCAGAGTGTCTATTATGACATCAATTTTTTATGAATTTGTTGACCAATTTCTATTATGCACACCCAATTGTAATCTTTTGTTTTGATTTAAATAACAGTGTTTCTTTCCTCTGGAAGTCGTAAAAAACATTCGCACACCAGTTTTCATTGTCAACCCCGCTTATGATTTCTGGCAGGTGATTTTCTTTATAGTCATGCTACTGATAGAAAAGAAAATTTCTTCCTCGGATTTGCACATTTAATTATTGCAGGATTATTTTTTCTAATAATCTTGTCTCTTTATGTACAATGTGGTTATTAGATACAACATGTCTTAGCACCTGATGGATCAGATCCTGCTGGCTATTGGCAGAGCTGTAAACTTAACATTCGTAATTGCAATCACGAGCAGCTAGAAACCCTACATGGTAACCCAATATTTGTTTTTTTTGGCTTGATAACCCAATGTTTATACTTCTTAAAAATGTAATTTCTTTTTACTTATATCTGTATAAAAGAAAAATAAAATGGAGTATAATTGAAATTTATTCCTCATCTTAATTGTTGCTGGCACCCATCACAAGTCTCATTTTTCGCCGTCCAATTTAATGGAAAAAAAATTAAGATATTGTATAATATCCAATACAACCTGCTTAAGGAGGAAACAATTAAGAAGACAAGCCACCAGATAAATGTCTCTCTAAATTCTTGATATGTGACGATGACTTGAATTACGTTGTAGATTTTTTTTTTGGATTTCTTCCAAAGGATAGACCTTACAGATCTTTGTTAAAAGTAGCATAACACTTTAATATTTTTCTGGTTTCTATAGAATTTCGAAGTTCTTTGCTGAAGTCGCTGGATGAGTTCCAGCAAATGAAAGGCGGGGGAATGTTTATTAACTCTTGCTTCATTCATTGCCAGACATTGTTTACAGAGCTATGGCATTCCCCCACTTCTCCAAGAATAAACAATAAGGTAATAACTTGCAATAGTTTGCTTATTCCTTCAGATTGTTGCATGTGATAAAACTATTTTTCTCGATCTGCTTCTTAATTAGACAATAGCCGAAGCAGCAGGTGATTGGTACTTTGACCGTCAAGTGACAAAGCTAATCGACTGTCCTTATCCATGCAATCCCACCTGCTTCAATATGGATTTCACTCGAGGTCAATCAAATTAAAACAAGATTTAAAAGTTTCTGCTGTAAATTGGCATTTCTGGGCTATTTATAGTGGTAAGTTGAGCTCCCTCCCAAGTTCTCCATCTCCTTGAAACTCATTTACTCTTTGAATTCATTATTGAATTATAAAGGCGGTAATGTAGTTAAGTTCTTCGAACTTTTAATATCAATGCCTTGCCATCCTCTGTCTTGCTAATATGGGTTCAATGTGGTAAAACTGAATTTTATTTTTATCTGAAAGACTGGTAGCGGATGGATACGTACATTAGCAAGATGCATTTGGTACACAACCTGCCCAAGTTGTTCAATAAAGACAACCCACTTCTTCTTCGACTCAAATTAAACTCACCAGGGGGCAAAAGCCTAACCACAGTTACTATAATATTCTACTTACATGCGCTGACTCGTGTCATTTTGTAGCTTTGTATTTGATCAAGTTTCTCACTATTTGTGAAGATTTTCTCAAGACCCATTGTCGGTGTTTATTATAGTTAAAATAAGTCCACCAAATGTTGGTGTTTGCCACGGCTACAACCTTTTATTAAAGATCACGTTAAGTCGCAGAAGCAAAACATCAAATAATTGGATTAACAATCATTATCGGATCGACGTGCATTTCTTGTCATCGTCCAAGTCAACCATTCTCATTGAATATCAAGAGCTGTTTTGTAGTTGATGAAGTAGCGAGTGATTTGGAAAATCTTGAATTATTGGGAACTCTATGAGCACTGGTGTTTCGCAAAACAAATATACCCGTTAAGAGATTAACTCTGCTGACGGAAACGCAGAAACTACATCAGTAGATTGTCGTAACAATGTGGAAGCTCGTCAATTGTATGAAAATTACGTCAAACAAAATGTTCATCAAACAACACAATCTAAGTACAGAAGTCAAGGAAGAGCTCAAATTTTAGAAGTTGCACGTGTTTCCCTGCATAATGGTCAATTACTAGACTTGTTCAAATCTTTTGGAAAACAATGATGAGACATCATGTCAACAAAAGATAAATTTTGTAAAAATTAGGTTGAATTAGGAGAACAATGTTCAAGTTTACTTACTAAATTCCGAGAGAAATGTGATATGGTTTCTCATTGCACGGTATCAAGAGTTCCCATCATGGACGTTGTATCGGAGAGAGACAAAACAATATATAAGGATATGGTAAAAATACTAAAAGACTATGGTAACATAATAAAGAGAGTATTTACTAACGTTAGACATTCCAAAAGCTTAGCACGGGGTATTTTATTTTGCGTAAGTCTAGCTAAGGAAAGGCCTTACAAGCCAAAAGAAAGAAACATGATTGTAAAGCATTGAGTTACTATTTCATTCGGTACTGCAAAAAGAATCAAAGGGGTATTATTTTTATGATTTCAATACTGAAGTTATTTTTTTGCAGACAAAAAATTTTAAGTTCTTGGAGGATATTGAGTTTGGAGAGGAAGATAAAGTTAAGACATTTCTCTTTAAAGTTTCTCTTCCAAGAGTTGCTACTACTACTAATGATCATGTTTATATGATCCAAGTAGCAAATCGAGAATAAAAGACAATGATAAAAAATAAATTTCTCGTTCAAGTTCAAGAAGTTGCTCCCGTTAATGTCATCAACGAGATCCATTAGAGAAAAGAGAAGTGTGATTGTGAATTTTTATATCGTTTTTCTCGAAGAATATTGAATACTGCAAGATAATATTATTATTTTCTATCAAGTTACTAGACGTTCTAACTCAAATAATGGATTAATACCATAAGTGTATAGTTAAAAGTCAATGAAGAACAATGACATTTGAAATATTATTTTATTGTCTAAATATTTGAAATCCGTAGGTTTAGGGCTTTGAAAGACGATAATGAGAAATATATATTCTTCTTGTCATAAACAGCTCTATCTAAAAGGTAGGAATTAACTAAAATGTGACTATCTCTTTAGGTTTATTGAAAGAATCTTTTAGAATAATATTTATATTTGTAGCTCTTTTTGACTCTTGTGCTATATCAAATGAAGATAAAGGCTATATTTCTCAATTTTCAATTTTTAATTTTTGACATTGATGAAATAATGTATATGGTACAACCAAAACTTTATGTCATATGATTCAAAATAATTGGTACAAAAATTAAAGAAATCCATATACGAGCTTGAGCATCTTGTTAATGGTAATATAAGCTTCATCAAATCTTCATCTCCTCTAGTTTTGATATGAGTTTGGTTGATGATGATGTATACCAAAAGTTTAGCGGGAGAAAGTTTATTTTGGTTTTATACGTCGATGATGTATTGTTTGCCAGTCCTGATATAGGAATACGTATATGTTAAGATCGCTTTCAAGATATACTTTGATTATCACAAAAGAGTTATATCTATAGAGTTCTCAAGAAATTTGACATGCAATATTTACTTCAAGTACTAAAAGTGAGAAATTCAATGAAAATCGATACCCTAAGAATTTAGTTAAATTAAAAAAAAAAACAGAAAATTCCTTATGCATTAGCAGTACAAAATCTAATGCATGCTCAAGTATGTACGTGTCAATATACATAGTTATTTTGTAAGATAGATAATTAAAGAACCTTTAGGATTACAATTGCAATAGTTATAAGGTACTTGCATAGAGCAAAAGCTCAGATGCTGACATAAAAAAATTGAATAATTTAGAATTATTAGGTATAGTAATTTTTATTTTATCAAATTTCATGACAAATATAAATCGACGGTAGGATATATTTACCTAATAGTTGGAGAATCTAATTTCTGGAAAAATACTAAGTTGGCACTTATAGTTTTTTGAATTATGGTAGCAAAAATTTGTACCACGATACATCTAACGATGAAATATAGCTACGAAATTTTGTCACTGCACTTTAGAATTCAGAAAGAATCAAAAGAGCATTAAGGTTATTTTGTGAGAGTAAGTCGATAGTATATATTTTGACAATAAAAAGAACTCGATTAAGTCAAAGTATAAGGACATCAAGTTCTCGGTTGTTATATGAAAAGTTCAAAGTAATTATTTGTCTATTGAACATATTAGTACAAACGCTATAATTGTATATATGTTTATTAAGACTTTACCATCCCCCGTCTGTCACGATCGCATAGCTCATATGAGTGTTATACTAGTTGAGGATATATTGATTTAGTGAGAGTTTATTATTTGCATTTAATTATGCATGTTTTGAATGTTTGATTTATAGAGACAACTTTTGAAAGATTTTATTTTTTTTTTTTTTTTACTTTAGTTCTTCATTATTATTAATTTCATAAGAAATGAAGTTAGACTTATAGGACATAGGCATATGGTAATATCCGAGAATTTTTAAAATTCCAGAATAAATTTTTTGCTTTTTTTTGAGGTCAACACGTTTGGATTGATTCGAATTGTTGTTATTCGTTGGCATTTGACTACGTGTATTTTCTTCGGTCAAACAAGTGACTTTGAATTGACCACAAGATTGAATTTCCAAAATTTTGTGCGCAGAAATAATTGTTTTTTAGTTAAATCTAGTTAGCTCATTTAGTCTTGTTTGGGTAGATCGTTTTAGTTATGATGTTCGCCTTCATGTAACTTGTTTGGACGTTTGTGTGTGTGTGTAATTTTATAAAATAAAATAAAATAATTAATTAATTTTAAGAAAAAGATATAAAATAATAAAAATCTTTTCTTCTTTCTCTTGTACGCAACACAAGGGAGGTCTAGAGAGAGAGAGAAATCAATCATTCGAACTCTAATTTGGACGATTCGAGTCTCAAATCGTTCCTCTTGTGATGTTCGTCTATTCTTGTGAAGAAATTTTGACTAGTAAGTTCGTTTTCGTTCCTCTTAGGATTTTTGGTGATTTCATTTTCTGCCTAAAAACCTTGTTAAACTCTTGATTTGGTATTTTTTAAGTGAGAAATTTGTTTGGGTCGTGTTGCAACGGACAAGGAAGGGCGGGGTGGGGAAAAAATGTGTGAACGGCAGAGGTTTCCACCATCCAAATTGCATCACCGACCAACGCTGCAATTTCACCAGCGGGCTAGGCCAAGTTGGTCAGACTGGACTTAACCGAGCCGGACTGAACCAAACCAGACCGGATTGAGTTGAATCAGACAGGGCTGGGATGAACCAAACCCAACCGACTCTTACCGATATCTTTTGTTTGTCCTTTCTTCTGCTTCCTCTTTTTTCGGATTATTAACAGGGTATTTTTGTCGTGTCTTGGGCGATTTTGACAAGAACTTTGACTGAATATTCAAATCGCCAAACTGTTAACATCCGAAAGTTTTGTACAGTTTGTCCTAATAATATTGGATGAATTATTTTAAAATGATAGATGGAAACAATAAAGAGAGAAATGAAAATTTGTAAGAGAGTAAATGATAGGAATTAAAAAAAGAATTCAATGTTGAGAAGCAAAGGTAAAAATATATATATAATGATGCAAATGAAAAATTAAAGTAAAGTTGAAAAATCAACAAAAATAAGCAAATTATGATGCAAAGCTTGGGCATTTCATGTGAGATGTGGGGAGGTGATTTTGATGAGAAACTACAAGTAGTTGATAAGAAACTACATGTAGTGGCTAGAAGGATTAAAAGGTAAATTGTGTTAAAGTGAAAAAGGTGATTAAAAAGGAGTTTGACCCTCTCTCTCTACCACGATTTCGCTTCTCATTTTCCTCCATTGCAGCTCTCCATTTCCATGCCCTAGCTCCATTTTGGTTGAGGATTAAAGGTGAGTTTGGTTTTTGGTTATAAGTTACACAATTTTTTGTGTTTATGAATGATAAACTTTAAGTTTTTAAGCTTTGTTTGGAATGAGTTTTCCAAAACCCCAACCTACGAAATTCTCCCTGTAAATTTGTTGGTTGTTAAGTTAAGTGTGTTTAAATGATGTTTTAAAGATTGTTGTAGGATTGTAATATGGATTGGTGCATTAGTTTGCAAAAAAGAGAAAATTGTTTTAAATATGCCAAAAACAGAACAGATTCTGTTCTTGTGATGTTCAGCCTAGTTATTGGTTCTATTTTGGTAAGTGGCTTACACCATTAGAAAGTAGACTCTTAGAGAAGTCCATAGCACTTGGAATTACTCGATTCCGAGTTATATCGAGAAAGTTATGAGCGTCTGAAATTGGACGAAAAACGGATATAAGAAAATCCGAAAGTTTCTTCTGTGTATGTTAAGTGTTTCAATTTGATGTTTTGTTAGGTTGTTTGATTTCCACGGTTAAAGCAAACGGACTCCAAGTTTAATCGCAAAGGACCCGAGGTAAGTCTTCGTGATTTGCTTGGCCAATTTGACCTACACCATAAGAATTTATGTTTTCGAGGATTTGATGATTTAGATTGTTTTAATGTAAATTAAACGGGTAGTTAGGTTGTTAAGTTATAGAATGTGTTTTATGTTCTCATTGATGGTTTTGTATGTTTTTATATGTTTAAGTATTATGAACTATTTATGCATCACGTTCTTTCAAAAATGACATGAAAACGAATTTATGCACATGTTTTTTGAAAAGAAATGAACTAATGAAAAGAAATGAATGCATGTAATCCCGGTCATGTCGAGGTGGGGTTCAGATATGGTTGTCCCGTAGGTGGAGCATGTTTTCCCCCCGGTAGATGGAGAGGGCTGTATAACCGCTTGATGTGCATTCTCTATCTGGTGAAAGCAAACCCCCGGTGACATCCCGCTATGTAACGAAATGAAATGACAGCATGTTTTATGAACTGCATATGCACGACATGCATTTACATTTACGTTAACTTGCTGAGCCTTTACCTCATAGATGTCTCTGTGATGTAGGTGATTTAGAAGAATGGGAGCACGTTTTACCTCAACCCGACAAGTGATGCTGTTGAAGAAGGATGGTCGTGGAAGAGCGCTTGTGGCTGTTGGAGCGTGATTGACCCGTGGGCTATGTGAATGTATTTTGGGGTAATGCATAGAGGATTGCAGAATATGGTTAGGTGTTTAGGTTTTAAATTATTTTAAAATATATTGATAGAAGAAGTTTAAGAGTTAGATTAAACGGTTTTGTGTTCAAATATTTATATTGGATGTTTTTGAAAGGTGGACCCAGTTTAATGGTAAATGTAGGGGCATGCTACCCATTTTTATAAAGAAAACATGAATTGGGGGTTAGATATGTTGTAGGTGTCCATTAGAAAGTTTGCGATGATTACGGTCTTTTTTAGAAAATTTCAGTTAAGTTTTCTGGTGTTAAAATGTCGACCAATGGGTAGCATGGGCCGATCTATTTTAGCTAGGGTCGACCATCGAGATCAACTGATGCAAACAGAGAGGAATGAGGTGTCGACCTGTCTTAATAAGGGTCGACCTATTTTGTAAAAGGTGTCGACCTGCCTTGCAGGCATAGACCGATGAAAACAAAGAGCAATGAAGTGTTGATCTATCTTAGTAAGAGTCGACCAATTTTGTAAGAGCTGTCGACCTGTCTTTGTAGGTGTCGACCGATGTAAAACAAAGAGGAATGAGGTGTTGACCTATCTTGGTAAGGGTCGACCTACTTTGTAAAAGATGCGACTCGTCTTCACAAGTGTCGACCGAAACTTCTGTTTTATTGTTTTCAACACTTGAAATTAATTTTATCTTATACTAGGCTTCCGCAAAAAGATTGTTATTCCGCTATAAATGGTTTAATGTTTTTACACGATGTTGTTTTAAGGTTTTAAATAAATAAAACAAAATAGAATAAAAAATTTGACGAGATTTTTTAGGAATAGCGTTATGAGACGTTACACAAACAATATTAGAAAATTTCATGAATTGTATCTTCTGACTCGTTTCGTCATTCTCAACGTGATGGTGGTCTTCGTTTGTTAAAATTTTTTCTAGATTTTTTTATGCGCGTAAAGCGAAGTAATGTGGTAATTTTTGTTATTGGGTGTATAAGTTAGAACATTGCACGTTAGGTTGGTTAGTATCATTTTTGGATAAATTTGAGGCTGATAAAGAAATTTATGGGGTTTTGAGGGTCAAGGGTGCAACATAAAAGCTTTCGATTTTTAGTGATGTTACATGTGTGAATCGACTAATCGTCTAGTAAATTGTCAGTAGTGAATAGTTAGGGTTCCTATTCCCGATTTAGGGGTCCCTTCTTGTCCTCCCGTATTGTATTAGATTTCCTAACGCTGGTTTGGTTGTAGGTTTTGACGATGTTACAATTATGGTGCCTGCTTCCAGTCGCGAGTGTCGTCTTATCCGTAAGTGGTTGTCGCTATCAAGGTAGGGGTTTTTATACCGTACGGTTTTACCCTGCATGGTGTTGCATAGTTTTCTAAAGAGAAACTTATTTTAGTGGATGACTCATATGAAAAATTTGACGGGGGTTAGTTGCTAACACGTCAATTTTTACATATATGTATATATGTTTTACACGTTTAATTTTCATGTGCATGCATTTTAGACTAATGTAAATGCACGCTCGATGAGCTGATTCAGTTTGGGCTATTTTGGCTTTCTGGTGTTGGATTTTAGTTGTTCTGGGCTGCAATCTCTGAGCGACCAAAATAACTGGAGTCAGATGTGATGCTTGCTTGAGGCTGTTTGAACCTTTTTGACAACAGTCTTAAGTTACCTTGGATGTATCAATGTTTGAGCAACTAAAGAAACTAGAGTCGTTTGATATGCACCTTCCGCTGCATTAATATTGCTTGATTGTATATACATGCTATGGGTGATAAGGCAGTGCTGACACCTCCTTGGGGACTCGATAGTTCATAAAACTGACTTGAGTATTTTACTTGGTGCATGGTTGGTGTAATGTTGAAGTTCCCTCACCTTCCAACAATGGACATTTACATAGATGGTATCGTGTTTGAGCATGCTTGTTGGCCATCATTTAATTCAAGGGTAATATCGTTAGTAAGTTTTTCGCTGGTATCCCGAGTGGTTGGATCTTCGGATCATCGTCACTTTTCAACTTCTTTTCTTACTCATGAGATACGGTCGAATTTATGGTTGTTACATTTCTATGATAGTGTGTCTGTAGCGTCATTCGGTACTCCCAGTATAATATTGTCTGCTTTGGCCCGGAACCTACAAAGATTTGTTCTTGGTGTTAGCCCCAAAACACGTTGTACTAGATAAGGAGCAAAATTCTACTTACAAACTATGCATTTTTCACTTTCTAAAACAACGTGGGATTGTGCACTCTACTGATATGGGCTAGACCCCACCGGATCTTAATTGTCTTCACATGACAGACTGTAGAGATGACAAACGAGCCAGCCGAACTAAGTCGAGGTAGAAGTATTCTGGTTCCCGAACATAACAACTTAACTGAGTCTACCCTAACAAGCCTAATGAATCAGCCTGAAAAAATTTTAATCTAAGCTTGCTCGCGAGCCAAGAGTTAAACGAGCCGAGCCGAGCCGAGCTCGATCAACGAGCCTTAACAAGTTAAGGAGCAAAACTTATATAAATATTTTCAACTTATATTAATATAATATAAGTTTTTAGAAAATTTTATTTAAAATTATAATAAATATTAAAAATTATATGTCAACGATATTTACTTATTTAATTTAAAAATTAGTTATGTTAATGCATATAAAATTCAATGTATTAATAAAAAAATTATTTAAAACTATCCAATAAAAAATATCACATAAATATCATTAAAATATGTTAACATATGAAAAGAAATTAGAATTTGAAAAATATTACAAATTCGAAAAAAAATTACTTCAAATTACAAAAGAATTTAAAGAATCTATAGTCTTCAACATCCTAATTCGCAAACTTCTCAAGAATTTCATCATCTCGTTGTTGATCTATCATCTTGACGTCAATCCAATCTTTGATACAAATAAGTGCCCTCACAAAGTCTGGTGCAACTCTTCCTCTCGTTTATCATAAACACGTCCACCTGCACTAAAAATAGATTCTGATGCTACAGTAGAAATATGAGGTGTCAGTAGTAAATCACATGTCCTTATAAAAAGAATATGATATGTAGTAGAATATCTTTTGCAACAATCTAAAATATCAAAATTCTCATTTCGAGAAAATTGATAATGAGATTCAAAATAAATATTGAGTTCATTTGTAAAAGAAGTAAAATAATTTTCAGTTTGTAATTTACTCCATATATCATCAATACTATATAGATGACTAAAACTATCTTTATCATCACTACCACTACTACTACTAGGATAACTTTTAATATGTTGAAGTCGTGAATAATAATGATTAACATTAGAATATTTTGTTTCATAAGAATCATATAAATTAACAACTCAATTTGTTATCATCTATAGTAATTAAATGTACAATACATAAGTTTATAGAAATCCTATTGAGGATAAAACATAATCATTTTAATTTAAATCTTGGATCTATGACGCATGAATAACAAAAAATAAGAGAAATGTTATGCCAATATTTTTTAATTTTTAATTTTATTTTATTAAGAATATTACTAAATTCATCTACTAGGCGATATTTTTATAAAATTACATGTTAAATCTACAAAAATAGGCAGCATAATATTATAAATAAGACAATAAATTTCAGAACATTGATTTATAGCATCATAAAAAAATATTAAAAAATTAATAAAGATATTAACAATATCACAATTAGATTTGTCAAGTTTAATATTTTGCGTCTTATCATTAATAAAAGTACAAATAACTTGTCAATATGGCCTAACATTTTTTAATATCAAATAAGTTAAATTACCTCTATTATCTACGTTAGTTTTTAACTTTTTTTGTTAAAATTGGATAGCTCTACAAAAATCTTTATATTTTTGTTGTCTCAAATTAGACTCAATAATATAAGAAATTACAGACCTAATTAATTTAATTTGAGGTGAAATATATAACATAGCATTTTTAACAATCAAATTTAAAATATGACATACATATCTCATGTGAAAAAAAGAACTATGAGTAACATGTAATTGCAAATAATCCTTAAATTGAGAAATAACAACATCATTAACACTAACATTATCAAGAATTATAATTATATTTTTGAGAAAATATTTTTACAATATTGTCATAATAAATCTGCAGATGGTGTTGCCAGAACGAAAATATTGACAATTACGAAATCCTAAATTTTTTTTATTTATTTGTCAAGATTAATCAATAAAATGAGATATTACAACTATATAACAACATTATGTGCATTCCATAAATCAGAAGTAATGCAAATAGATATTTAATGAGCATTTGAAAAAATATATAATTAATTCATTTTTCATATACATAAATATTTTAAGAATATCATTTATCACAGTACTTCTAGGGACACATTTAAAACTAGAAGTAACATATTCATTTATAAAGTTTTCAAACACTTCACTATCGGTAAATGATAAAAGCAACGGATTGTATTATAAGTTATACTATTCTTTATCTCATTCTATTTTGTCAATATATGAAAATGCCACTACCAGTAATATTTAATTGATATTGTGTTAAATCTTGTGTTTCCTCATTTAAGAGACATTTTTGAAAATGTCTACCAATGGTGTTAGTGCAACTAATAGAAATATAAACATAATTTTTAGCACAATATTTACATTGGGCTTTAGTTTTTATTTTACCAGCAATTTTAACATCTTTTAAATCAAAATGTTTCTATATATCCAAAGTTTTTTGTTTTCTTTTTTTATATGAAGTAAATGTCTGTGTAGATGATTATTCTAGAGAAAATGCAGGATTTAATTATCTAATTTTCTCTATGTTAAGATCATCAATATTATAATTGCGAGAATCCATAAATAAAACTAAATATAAAATTAAATTTTTAATAATAAATTGATACCACAAAACCAATGTCCAATAAAAGCTTGTAAGTGGTGTAAATTGATCAACTACATGTATACGAAACCTAAAATAAATTAATACAAAAAAATTTAATTAATATAATTACAATTAAAAATTATGTAAAAAAAATAAATTAAAATATATTTTGTTGAATGAGGAAAAAAGTAAATTATAAGAAGAGAGAAATTGATTGATAGCAATAATTAAGAAATGAACTTAAGAGATTAAATCAGATTTGATGAAAAAAAAAAATGAACAGAGGGAAATGAATTTAGAGAGAGAGATCGGGCAGCAACAGTAGGGTCATTTGATCGTTGTTGTTGGGTAGGGGTGTTCAAAAACTAGCTGGACCGAAGAATCGGACCAGAACAGACAATTTGGTTCGGTTCCGGTCGGTTTTGCAACTTAGAAAAAAAATTCTATTTTTTTAAGAAGAACCAAAATTATTGGTTCAGTTTTCAGGTATCAGAGATACAAAATCACTAATACCCAAACCAACCACTCATTCATGAAGTTTGCAGGCACTTCACAAGTTCGCAGAGACGCAAACTCTATTCTATTTTTCGCAAACTCGCCGTTCGCACCTCACAGTCGCCCAGCCCAGCCACTCTCTTTGCTCAGTTCTCCCTCACATCGCAGTCGTCGACTTGCCGCACCTCTCTTCGTCAGACTGTGAAAGACGAGTAAGAACCCGAAGGCTAGTGTATATCGTTGCAAAGTAAGCTTTTCTTATGAGATTTTGTTATGTGACTGAGATTTGTGCTCCAGCTTGGAATTTGAATTTCGATGATTACAATATGAGATATTTTGGGCTCTTGCGTGATTATGCTACTTTATTTTGGAATAAAAGCGTTCTTTAACTGCTTCTTTAAGTGTATTTTGCTCCTCTACCACTACTACTATTTTTATTAGTATTAGAGTAAATATATTTTACTATAATGTATGGTGTCCACCGAACTTGATTTGTCAATTTTGTTAAAATAAACCTTAAAGTATGCATAGTTTGTGTCCATCGAGCATAATGTTTAAAATGTGTGAAGCACATAGGTTTGATGGATGAAACCTCACATCATTACCTTTGGCTCTTCTTCTCCTTCACAATTCGTAGGAGAGGGAGGGGGCAAGCAGATGAAGGAGAGCCCTAAGTAAAAGTGACATATGGGAAAATTCAGATTCAAGGTTTCCTCTATTAGATTCTCATGCTTCAAATGTTGTAATCATTATGCATTTGTTAAAATTTTTTTATGGAAGAGTACCTTTAGGATTCACTTTGATTGTTGGATGTTTGTTAGATTGTTGGATTTGGCTACTCAAGAATAAAAACAGATAGCACTAACAAAATCAAAATGTAGAGATTCCTCATTTGACTAGTTCTATTGTTAATGTTCAAAGGGTAAGGACAAAAAAATATGATGTTTGAAATTATTTTACTATTGATGAAAACAATTATAGAGATAAATGTAATCATTGTGAAAGAACATATGCATGTGATGCACTGAAAAATTAAACATCAAGTTTGAAAAAACACATCCATATTTATGCAAAATTATTAACAAATTTAGATGTGAAGGAAAAGACTTTGAGCTTTTTGAATATGAATAATAAAGAACAACAAATTTCATGTTTTAGTATTGCTACTTGTTAAGAACTACTTGCGAATATGATAATTAACGCAGAATTGTCTTTGAAGTTTGTTGAAAGAGAGAGTTTTATAGCATATTCCTAATATCTGCAACCAAGATTTTTGATACATTCTAGAATTAATGTTGCTCGTGATATTTTGAGTTTTTATGAAAAAAAAAAAGATGAAATTGAAAGAGTACTTTAGAAGAACATCACCACGAGTACGTTTGATTACAGATACATGGACTTCTATTCAGAATGTGAATTACATGATTTTAATTGGTCATTACATTAATAGTGATTGGACCATGCATAAGAAGATTTTAAATTTTTATTTGATTTCGAATCATAAAGGTGGGACAATTGGTAGAGAATTAAAAAGATGTTTGTTTGAATAGGGAATTGAAAATGTGTTGCAATGTTTCTTCGAATGATGTAGCAATTTCATATTTGAGCAAAAATGTTCGAAATTGGAATGGTTTAGTTTTGAATGGAGAATACATGCACATGCGATATTTTGCACACATATTGAACTTGATTGTATGTGATGGATTGAAAGATCATCAAGAAGTTGTTGGTAGAGTACATAGAGCTGTTAAATATGTTTGATCTTCACTTGCAAGGTTACAAAATTTTAAGAATTGTGTTGATAACGTTAAGATCGCATGCAAAAATAGTGTTTCTCTTTATGTGTGTACAAGATGAAATTCTATATATTTGATGTTAGCAAATGCTGAAAAATTTGAAAAAACTTTTGACAAGTTAATGGAAACCGATAGTAATTTTCTTGGTGATTTGAATGGGGATACACCTCTCACTACAATAGATTGAGCAAATATTAGACAACTTGTTAAGTTTTTAAAAACATTTTATGATACGATTATGACTGTTTTAGCCTCTTAACATGTGACATCAAATATTATTTTAGCAAAGTATGCAATTTGAAGTTGATTATCATGGAGTATGCTAAGTGTGACAATCCATCATTAAAGAAAATGACTATTGGAATGCAAAGAAAATTTGACAAGTAATGGAGAAATTATGAGAATATTAATTTCTTGATTTACATTGCAGTTGTCTTAGATGTAAGATGTAAGATAGAGTTTTTCAAACATTGTCTTACAATATTAGTGACAATAATAAAGCAACAGATTTGGTGAGTCAAGTACGAATAGTGATTGATAGATTATATTTTCAATACAAAACAGATTTGAGATTTGAAATGTCACAAGATTATTGTAGAACTAGTGTTGCGACATTATCGTGCTCGGGACAAAGTACCAGTTTTGCCCACATTAAGTTATTTTAGAAATTTTGAAATCGTCATAGTGAGCTAGATGTTTCGAGCAAGAGAATGGAAGTTTATTAATATTTATCTGAAGAATTGGAAATTTTTTCAAACGATCAAGATATTTTGGCATGGTGGAAATTGAATTCATTGAAATATCTAATATTAAACAAAATTGCAAAAGATGTATTGGTTATTGTTATTTCCACAATTCCTTCGAAGTCAGCTTTTGGTAGTGGTAGACAGGTATTGATGCTTTTCGTAATTCTTTATCACCAAAGACTGTTTATACGCTTATTTATACTCAAAGGTGAATTCGTGAGGAAACACGTGATTTAGAAAACTTTAATGATGTGGTGGATGAGTTTAGAAAATGTATGTTTTAAATTTTTTTTCCTGTTTGTTTTAGTAAGTACTATATATTATATATTTACTTTGGGACTTATATTATTTTACAGATTTTATATCACTAGCTAGAGATAGCGAATCAATTAAAATTAGCGAATAGTGAAAACATCTAATTTCCTTAGTGTATATTTGATTGTTCTCTACTTCATTTTTTATTTAATTATATTTTTATTAGTACTATATTTTTTTGCATCTTGTAGAGATGACGTGTAGTATTTTTTCATTTTTGCAGATTTGTAGAACAATGAACGATATTTCGTAATATAATGGTTAGAGAATGAATGACATTATAGCTTCACTAACTTGTTTTACTTACAATGATTTTTACTTTATGGTTGGATAATAAATATTATGAATATTTGTTATGTTAATAAGAATCTTAGGTAAATTTCTTCAAGTGGAAGAGAAAGTTAAAGAACCCTAGCTGCTTACTTCACTTGGAAAGAGGACGCCATGATAATTATGATGTGTAAAGAAACACCGCCGCCAACATCCAAAAAAGAAACAGCCATTAGTGACTTGTCTTCCTTCGTATTTCTGTCATGCTTTCACATTAAAAATGAAAGTGGAGTGCAATCATTAAATCTTTTTAAACAAACATCCCTGGATCTTAAACTCCCACTAGTTTTTCATGTTATCTGCTAATTCGTTTCTTCCAAAATACCCATCACTATTTATATATTTGTTTAAATCGAAGTTGAAAACCTAAAGAATTTCTAGTTTCTTATAATAATTTAGAAGATTTCTTCTCAAACTCAAGAACTTCAATAAAACTAAGTTGTAATTTTTTTTTTCTAATACAAAATGTTTCTTTCCAGGGTTTTTATTTGTAGTAAATGATAAGATAAATGGGTGCAAGTGAAACGAGTGAATGCAAGACTTGAATTTGGAAATTTTTATTAAAAAATTATTAACAATGGGAAAATAGAAACTGAAATCGAAATTTTGGTCCGTGCCTAAAAAAAATTTAATGGTCTAGGTTTTAAAATTTGAAAACCAAATTTACTTGGTCTAGTCCCAATCTTCCTTAAAACTGGACCAGACCAATAACACCCATACTACTGGGGAGAGGGAGAGAGAGAGAGAGAGAGAGAGAGAGAGAGAGAGAGAGAGAGCATCACCAACGGTCATGAGCTGTCCTGGCCTGCCGAGCCAACGAGTCAGGTCATTTGGGTATAGCCTACCTCGGTCCTTGGCTAGCTCGCGAGCCCAGTCCCTGAGCTCAACTCGGCGCTCCTCATGGGACCGAGCTAGCCCGCTATTAAACATCACTAGCAAACTGTCACAATCTCTCCGACTTTGGGGTCTGACGTCCTCGTGGCCACACTTACAATTGGGTAGTGGCTCTAATAGAATTTGTAATGTTTCTCTGTGCTCCCAGTACAATATTATTCGCTTTGTGCCAGTGCCCGCACGGATTTGTTCTCGAGGTTAACTCCAAAACGCATTATACTAGTTAAGTAAAGAAACTCTACTTACAAATCATGCATTTTTCACTTTCCTAAGCAATGTGAGAATGTGCACCTCCACTCGTATGAGTTGAGCCCCACAACCCTTATTGCCTTTGTATGACAGACTGGCACAGTGTCGGAGGGGCCCATGAGTGACATTTATTTTTCATTGAGGATTATTTTCTAATGAAAATGATGATGACTTAATTTATGAGTTACCTATGTACGTAGCAACATTTTTTGAAATTGTCACACCCAAAACTTGTTGAGCCTATTTTAACATGGTAATAACGATTTGATTATTTGAAAATCATTGGCTCGCAAAGCCTCTTTTAAGCTAAAAGAGAACATTTTGAATATAAACTCATGCACTGCATTTTATAATTGATTATGATTTTGAAAGAAACTGATAAAACCAGTTTCCATATGCATATAAGTATAGTATAGGATTATCTACTGAGTTAGTCACTCACCCTAAAGACCTCCTCTATCTCCCACATTAAGATCGTGAGGCTCATGTTGGAGTTGTTCGTTGAAGAGTGGATCTCCATCTTTGTTCTCTTTTTCCTTCAAAGTTGTATTTCTATCTTGGTAATGATTTTGTTGGTTAAATTATTTCCTAATCCATGGTCTGTATAAATTATTGTGCATTAGACTTTATGTAACACCCATAATTTTTCCGTTAAAACTAATTTCGAATTTACGTAATTGTAATCGGTAGAGTTTTGGTCAAAATTTAGAGCGGAGAATTTCCACTCTTGAATATAAAATTATTTTGGGACTAATGGTGAAGGAGAAATTTTAAGATTTCAACCGAACGTAGATCGAATAACAGATTTATTAGACAATTAAGAGTTGAAGACAGTTTAGTAATTAAGTATTTTTATTATAAAAAAAAATGAATGAGAACGAAGAACACCATCGGTTCAAATGATTTAACACAAAAATAATACTATGTTTATTATCCTATTCTACCATCTTAAAATATACACTAAAGTATAAGACAATGATTAGTGTAATTAATATACTAAATTATAAATAATTATTTTATTATATTAATTATACTATTAATTAGTTTACAAATTAATAAATAATTTAAGAATGTAAAATAAGAAGATAAATATATTATTATTCTTAAAACAAATAATATTTCATGAGATATTTCTACTCAATGTATTTACAAAAAAAAATAGTGAATTGACATAGCAAGTCTACAATCTCTTTTGATAGCGTAATGTTACGAGTACATTCTACTTTTTAATTTTTAGCTCTTGGCATAACCGTTATTAATAAAAATAATGATTTACTTTAACTATTTATAATTTATTGTACTGATTAATAATAGTCGTAGTGTTATAAAGTAAAAGTTAGGTTACCTTTTTCAATAATCTCAATTAGACCGTAGAATAACAAAACTAATAGATCTTTGATGCACGGATAAAACAAGCAATACGTGGGATGGGAAGAGTTTTTCCTCTCTTAATCCACAGCCACATCTACAAAAGAAGTACAAGACATCGAAAACCATCATGAATTATGTGTCGAGTTAATAGAGGTGATTGATTCATAGCCAATTAACCCCCACTACCTCAAGATTCCAGAAAACTCAAAATCAAAGGGTTTTGAAAAGCAAGGAAAAGAGAGGGATACCGGTTGAAGGTGATTGAGGGTCCACAATATGGACGAAGGTGGGCCCAAGTACTATCCAGTCTCAATTATGAGTGAAGCCCATGTCTCACCTCTGCTTGACCAATTTACCTATCATTGCTTGACCTTAATTTATAATCTTTAATTTACTCAATTTATCATTAATTACCCAAAATTTCTTGCATTAATTTTGGTCTAATTACTTTATCTTTCATTAATTTCAAACTAAAGGTATAGTTTTTTCAATTGATTCAGGTTAATCATTGTAATTATTGGACACCAAACTATGGGTATAGATTTTATTGGTTGTAATGTTGTACTACAAATGGATAAAGAACGTTGTACTACACTAGAATGATTTGGTAAAATGGCATCTTCTATGTCCTTGTTGTGACATGTGAGTGACATTTCTTTGGAATGTGATTAAATTTGAGTGCGTAACATTTGTGGTCTCGATAAAAAGATATAATTAAACAAAAAATATGAAAATTATTTTTAAAATAAATTATGCAGTGAAAATCAACTCTTTAATGCTATCTTTATTTGACAACGTCAAAATATGTAATGAATTATTAGTGATTTTAAAATCAAACGAACTTTTAATAGAAATATGAAAAGAAATAATTATTACTTTTTTTGATAAATTATTGCTTGAAAAAAATTAAAAACAAAAAGGAAAAAAGAAAATATGAAAGAGGATTAGGTTAGGCTATGTCATGTTAACTAATAATTTATGTAATTAATATAAAAAAACACTAGATTTAAAGAACACTAGATTGACCTACGAGACGCAATGTAACGTTAAAGTCTTTGATTTAAAAGCATATTGTAGAAAAGAAGGAACAAAGGGGAGAAGGGGATGGATTTTATTGTAGCTACCATGAAGAATTTGTTAGATGAACCCCACAAAAGTTGCTTTCTTGTTAACTTTATCTTAGGATTTGAGTATGATTGAATAATTTATTGTAAAATGGTCTTACAAAAGAAAACTAATAAGATGGAAGACAATCCAATTACTTGGTTTTTTAATAAATATGTTATAAAAACTACAACAACTTAGAGATTTAATGCGAGAAAATAAAACACCAAAATTTACGTAGTTTGTTCAGATCTTAACCAGAATATCAAGATTGACTATTTCCACATAAATCCAACGAGAAAAAAATTACATTATCAGTCATAAATTATACCCTCACATGACAAATACCCTCACACTACAAGAATCAACCCAACTCAAAGGTAACCTGAGATACATAGAAGATAAGACGAACTAAATACGTCCAAATTTCGTTCACACTAGGGGTTATGGTATGGTTCCGAGCCCGGATTGAAGTTTTGAGAATTTTTTTTCAAAATCCGAAACCGGCCTCGGGAGGAATCAGGACTCACCAACCTTTTGTTTTGTTTTTTTTTTTAAACATTAAAGTTTTTTCACCAGAATAACAAAAACGCAAAAAAAATCCCAAATCCCAAATCTCAAATTTCATGGATGTCAAGTTAAGAAGAAACCTTTCATCATCAGAATTCAAATAAACAACCCTCTTAGAACTCACCGTCTCATTTCTTAGCCGGAGTATTTCCCCGTCAGCAAGAGAATAATAGAGAGAGACAAGGCAGAACATTGTCTCAGCTGCGTCGAAAGCGAGGATTCCCATTGTTGCAGAGCGATCCATGTCGGGGAAGAAGATAGAGCATTTGGTTGACCTAAAGCTTAGTCGGTGCATTGTTGCAACAACCATATCGGAGGAAAAGAGGTCACCTCTGGCGTTGTTGCATCTTGCCCCAGATGAAGTTATCGTTTATGGTTTAGGGTTAAAAATAAAGCAGTGATTTTCGACATTATGACAAAGAGGATAAAGCCAGGATGGCAGAGAGAGAGAGAGAGAGAGAGGTGGACTTGCCACGTGATGAAGGAAACTTAAGAGAAAGGAATTCCCTTCTCTTGATCGAAGACTTTAGGGTTGGATCGGTTGGTAAAGTAAAATTGGTAACTTTTTTTTTGGAGTGGTCCAGTAGAGCAGTTGAGTTTTTTTTTTTTTTTGGTCTGGTCCAATTTTTTGGAATTTTGACATATAAACTATGTACTGGATCAAAACTGTAGTAAATTTAGTGGGAGGATCGAGAACCGGACTGACAACCATGGATTCTCGATCGAAACCAGACCAAAACTTACAGTCTGGTCTAGTTCTCGAGAGTCGATCCAGTTCTGTCCATCCCTAGTTCACACATGAGAGATCATTTCTTATCAACTCACTCATAAATTTCACATGCATTGACTCAAATACAGAAAAAAAATTTTAGAAAAGCAAACCCTAACAGAGAGGATAAAACCACGCTGCAAGAACCAAAAGAAAAACTCCTGAATCATTAGGTTTACATTACATGAAAGAATACATATAAAAACAATGCAACATTCTAGCCATCTATCTTCGTTCAATTCCAAATGTTAGAAAATTTAGTCTCCAAGTTCCAGGATCAATGATGGAATTAGGTTTCACAACATTACTAACTCCACCTTGAAGTCCAATCATTGGGATGCAAGATGGTCAACTGTTCGACTCTTCTCAAATCGCTCTCATCACTCGACTGACTACAAATAAATCATCTGACATTCAACAAATTCAAGCAATACTTAAATTTAAAAGTCGTGACGATTTTTGTACCAAACAAGATGAGCTCATTAAATGCAAAAAATTTACGAATTCACAAGTATTACAGAATTTGATAATGCTCAATAAGAAAAAAAATTTAACAAAGACTTTATTTATAATGTCATGTAATAAAATATGGTTACTAATGAAATAGGACTGCGTGCCAAATTGAAAATGAATAAGTGTTCAGATAATTAATTAACATAATTAAAATAGATTATTTTAATGGATTTGAATTGGTTCAATCACTTCGTAATAGTTTAAATTCTATTTTTTAAGTAAACATGGGTGAATTGGTATCATATGAGCTAGTAGCTCAAATGAAAATATTTGAGCAGTTAAAAGTTAAATGGTCTTTTAACTTCAATTATTAAGGGCAAAAGCGCAATTATGCATGGAGGGCTCTAGAGAGCCTTCTTTTTATCGGGAAAAGAGAAGAAACATCATGCTTTGATGCTAGAGAGAGAGAGAGAGAGAGAAATTGACTGAAACTTGAGCAGAAAGCGTTGGAATTTGAAGAAGAAACCTAAAAGGAAAGTTGTAGAGAACTTCTAGAAGTCCTAAAGCACTCTGAAGCAAATTGGTGTTTTGATGGCTTAGGTGTTTTTTCTGTGTCGGAGAAGTAGTATCAACTTCAAGGAGGAGAAAGCAAGGGTGTTACGTCAGTGAACAAGGGGTGAAATCAAAATTTTAAAAGGGTAAAGCTTGAATTCAAAAATTTCCTCTTCTTTGAATTATAATTCTGTCGACATTATTGATAAAAATTCTACACTTTGGACTTGAGACTTTGATTTCTGGTAGGATTTAATACATTGTTGTGAAGCCGTTGATTTTTCAAATTTGATTATCGAAAGAATGGCAAAATCTCGTAGAAATCATGGACAATCAGCGAATTTGCAACAATTATAAATGACAAATGAGACGGTCGAATTTCGAATTTAGCGAATTAAACGAGTTGAATCTAACAAATTAATTTCAAAAAATTTCAGACTAAACTCACTCGCTAACCACGAGTTAAGAGTCAGTCGAAACAGATCAACTAAGTGTTGGGCAGATGGCTCTCAACCCTAGAAACTACATGGGCAGCTGTTGAGCATGGAAAGTGGAAACATCACTTCCTCATTAAATGAACTTTTTCAGTAGAAACAATGTATGAATTTGAAAAAGCATAGCATTTATAAATGGCTTCATTTAAGAAAACGTATTCACATCTGATTCGTTGGGTGGTAGTCTTTACCAAATTAGATTGTTCGTACGCGACTTGTTGAGTGAAAGTAAGAACAACAAGAGAAAGTAGGAGTAAACTCAGACAAGTTTTTCAAAAAAAACAAAAAACACTGAATACAGAGAGCGGGTTGAACTGGATCGAAATCGCTAATAAAACTAACAAGTGTGGTTTGGACAGGTTTCAGCATAAGAACCCTAGAACACATATCTAAGCTTATTTTTCCACTTCAACAGTAAATTTCTTGAAATATTTATAATTTTGTGTGTCATTAACATGGTATTATGAAATTTTTGAATTGGTTCGAAAAATAGTTTAGTTACTGAATTCTTAGACAAGAAACTATAAGAAATCAATATATATTTTTCAAATTTAACTGTTGAATTTTGTGACACATTTCATATTTTAGCAAATTTTTTATATTAGAATTTAATGTATTCATATCAAAATGCTATCCTATTTAATAAAGTTTCCTCAAAAAATTTAACTTATAAATTCGTTATAGCCACCAAAGTTCAATAAAAAACTAGGAGTGTCTTCTATAAATTAGCAATAAAATTTGAATTATGAATTGCAATTTATCTTTCTTCTTATTCTTATTATTACTAATATTTTTCAAGAAAACTTGAGAGGATAAATTAAATGTGTCTTTTGTCTCGTGCTTTTACGAGAAGGGTCGTTGACTGTCACATCATAAATAAATTTAAAAAATAATAAAATTCAATTTAAATCTTATAAATAATGAGTTTTTTTACAATAAGATTTTTAAAACAAAATTTAAAACCATTCAAAACATGTACTATAAAAAAAAGAATAATTTAAACCTTGTGAGCCAACTATTACTATAGACCAGTCGACTAAGTGCCTACGTGGCACTGGATATGGAGATAGATCAGATCGGTCGACTCATCTCTTTTCTATTTAAAGAGAGTTTCTCTTTCATTTTCACTTCATATTTCTCGAAAAATTTTTCATTACCTCTCTACTATTTTCTTATTCCGTCAAAATTTTTCTTGGTTGACCAGCCAAAATTTCTCTTTATCGTTTACCAACAACAATGAATTCTGCTAATAAACACACTGTCATTATTTTTAATATAATTTTCATTATGTGCGTAAATCAGCAACGAGCAGCTAAGAAGGAAATCATTGACCGTTACAATTTATGTTGAAAAAGAAAAGAAAGATGCATTATTTAGTATCCGTGTAATATTAATTATGTTATTTATGTATAGAAATATATATATTAATTATTACATATATAAAATCAAAGTACATAAAATTTATCGACGAGAAATAAAGTGCATTAAATGAAATACAAAAACTAATTTAAATTATGTTGATGAGTCATCGTCATCTTCATCATTGTTTGTCATACAAGCCTTGATCCGCCTATCCATCTGTCTCTGGCCCACGGCAAGTTCATCGTCTTTGCCTATGAGGAGTTGTATCTCCTTATGCTGCTTCTGATGTATCTCATAAATCTGTTGCACCTATTGTTGATGCGTCTGCTGCATCTAATACATTTGCTGCATATGATGCACCATGTCCCATCCACTACCATCCTATGCGGCCAATGGGGACGATATGACCTCCTCCATTGGCACAGCACCAGAGATAGATGCCCCATGATTGCTCTTACCTGTCAAATACAAGACACATCCGAATCAAATAAATCCTGTCAAATAAATTGTCGGATCTGTGAGCTCCTACCTGCTCTCCAACCGATAGCTGAATTCTAGCGAGTTTGATGATCTTATGAATCAGTGTGTCATACGAGAGATTTTTGTTGGATGTTTGACCGACCTCACACATATGACCTAGAATCAAGAAGCCAGGATCAAAAGTCTTTTTGTTGCATAGCTTCTGCATGACATACAGGTGCATGCAACTCACGTGATATTTATATCCATCTCGCGGCAGAAGAGTGTGGGTTAGCAGTTGTGAAGAACTCGAGCTCTTAGATTCAAATCTCTCAATCGTGGCTTCACGAACCCCGCAATGTCGGAATTGCGATGAATTCCCCATAAGAACTCTACTCCCTTGGGTAATCTGAAAAAAATGCATTATCGGGAAGTATGGTAATATTGCTCTGCCCCTTCCATGGAAAACCCGAGCACTGCATTCATTGTTTGTGGACGTATCATAAGCTCCGTACTGAGTATGTACATCCTCAAACCTTCTTACTTTCCGATTGCTGTCAAGTTTGTGTATAACAATCGAACTATTATATTACAGCTATTGCCCCTCAATGCATAGACCCAGCGTAAGTCGATCCTGTCAAACATCTTTTTAATCCCCAACGACTTCCAACCTCTAAAGTTGATAGTTTTCTTATAAATAATTGAACATTTGCGCAAATCCTACTCAAACTTCTCTTGACATTCTTCGTTCCAAAATTCTATGGACAAATACTATTAAGTACAAATATTAATATAAGTAATATATTAAATACTTAATTGAAAAAAATAATTGAAACCTAATTAATTTTTTTTTTTTAAATATAACTACAAATTTTATATAGTTTGCAAAATTACCACGTAATTTTTATCTATGAAGGGGTTGTAAAAATATTAAATGATAAAGATTACATTAGAAGAAAAAACTATCTCAGGAAAAAAATATTAATAAAACCTTAAACTATAAAAAAAAATAATTAATCGCACTGATATATTGAATATTTAATTGAAACAAAAAATAATTGTGGCTCACTTAATTTTTTTTAAAGAAAACTATAAATTTTATATAATTTGTAAAATTATGCCGTAATTTTTTCCAATTACATTCCATTATGAATCTATAAAGAAGTTTTAAAAGTATTAAACAATAAAAATTACAATACAAAAAAAAACTGTCTTAGAAAAAAAAAGGATTAATAAAACCTTAAACTATAAAAAAAAAAAAATTAATCGTAATAATATATTAAATACTTAATTGAAACAAAATAATTGAAACCCTCGTAATTTTTTTAAATAAAACTATAAATTTTATATAGTTTGTAAAATTATCACGTAACTTTTTCTAATTACATTTCATTATAAATCTATGAAGATGTTATAAGAGTATTAAACGATAAAAATTAAATTAGAAAAAAGTTATCTTAGACAAAAAAAAAATTATAAAACCTTAAACTATCAAAAAATAATAATTTAAATATTAAATTACCAGTCCATCAAGAGATATTTTGCCGGAACAAGAAAATAATAGAGAGCTAGTAGAGAAGTTTTCAAGTTTTTAAAAAATGTAAAGTGAAAATAGAGGAGAAATTCTCCTTAACTAGAGAGGAGATGAGTTGACTAGTTGAGATAAGTCGACTCATTCTTGTCCGTTATCAATTATTTGATCACGAGCCTTATCTAGTAGTGAAATGGGTTGACCAGTCATCCAGTGCCATGTAGGTACTGGTTGACTGATCTACAATAATCAATTGTCTTGCCATGTTTAAATTATTATTTTTTTATAGTATAAAGTTTGAATAGTTTTAAATTTTACTTTAAAATTAAAAAAAAATTGAATTTTACCCTTAAAATAAGGTAAATGAATTTGATTTTAAACCCTAATCCAAATCCAACCAAGCAAGCATTTAATGAAGAAATGAAACGGAAATTACTCTTTTCATGGGAGCTTCATCAATATATGTCACCTAACCATCATCCTTCTCCACCATCTGAGCTCACCACTAACTAGAAGCTTCCACTAAAAACCCCTCTCTCTATCCACCTCTTCCACTGAAAACCCCTCTCTCCCTCTCTGTCCGCCTCCTCCTGGTTCGTTCTCCACCAGCTCACCACTAACTAGAAGTTTCCACTGAAAGCTCCTCTCTCTCTGTGTGCCTCCTTCAGGTTCGTTCTCTTCCCCACCCTACTACAGCGTCCCCTGCATGTGTTATTCACGGCCAGGCTTTTCTCCCCAAAGCCACTCTGCCAAATAGAGAGGAAGTCTCGGTTTCGAAAGTGAAGGCGGACGATTTGGAGAACAGAAGATAGTTTTGCAGCCGCGATTGTGCACTCTGAGGTCATACGGAGGAGAAACGATGAAGACGAGGAGAGAATCTGGCTGGCGGGCGCTTGAACCTGGTCCGTCGAGCCAACAAGACGGATCATTAGCCGGCTCATTTGGAGCTAGCCCGTCCACCAGCTCACCACTAACTATAAGGGATTGAGCTAGCCCGTCCATTAAACATGTCTAGTAACAATCTCGGGAGAGCCCATGGCCTTTTTTTTTTTCTAAGCTCCAATTTAAAATTTGACCGTTCTTGAGTTGTTTTGAAGGCTTTTATGATCTTTTTTGGACCTAACATATTGGATGTTAAAGGTATAAAATAATTTTGATTTGAAAAATATTTTGTTTAGGTTCCCCGAGTTAGAAATTTTTGGGCCAGTTTGTTAATGACTTTTATTGGATTTTTGTTATTGGGCTTTGGATTTGATAAATCCGAGGTAAAGATTTTTTGAAGTACAACATATTTTTATATTAAATGATCGTATTTAGAGTATGTATGTACATTCATTTAAATTTTATTTTTATTTGTTGTGGTTGACTAAAATAATAGTGCAGTTGATGATTGTCTCTTTGGCGCGAAATCTTAAATTTGATCGTGATGTTTTGGCAATTGCGATCGTTTGAGTACCGTCTTGTTATGTCTTTAGCATGATATGCTCTTAGTTCTTGAGTGACTTATTTTCATATATATTTATATTTTATACAAAAAAATGTCTATCAGTAATCTAGTTTATCACTTGCCTTTCTTTAAATATTCTTTGCATCAATTTTATAAATAATGAATTTTTTACAGCATGCTCACTTATGATTTTTTTTAACTATGAATTGAACGACCCTCATTTTCAGTGAATAATAGAGAGAACGGGGGCCAATATCTGAAATTGTAAAAGGAAGCGTCGGTCCATTTTTTACCATTGACTTTCAAAAATTCTCTTACCTCTATACTATTTTATTGTACTGGCAAATTTTTTTTGTATTATCGACATTTATGGATTCCAATTTAAGTAGATTAGTTGATTTAGATGATACGACAACCAGTGATGCCAATATGAATTAGTATTCAGAATCCACTCCCATAACAAATAGTTATTGTGTAACACTTCGAAAATCTCCACGTTCCCGATGCGCTACAATGCGTTTACACACTATGACACACTAAAACTTGACATAATTCACTTAGTTTAATGGTATTTTCGGTTTCAAATCATCTTTAAAAGAACATTTGTGAGTATGAAAAATTTTTCGACTCGATTCAAAAACAACTCGCGCCCTGAAGAAGGAACACAGAATCCTTCATATAAAAATACGCAGCAGAAAAAGAAAACAATTTAAAATAGTCTTAATATAAAACGGCAAGACTCGAAATCCTAGAAAAGAATCCAACGTACTCCTCGAACTACACAATCCGGTGCTGCGCACTCACGTCCCCACTTCGACACCCCGCGCGCACCCTCGCGGTGCCGCGCGCGCCAATTCAACATCACCGCGTCACGCGCATGCTCACAGCGCCGCGTGCCCCACGCGTCCTGCCTCCGTACCGCACGTCCGCATGCATACCCTCACCCGGCGCCGCACGACCCATGAGCACCCGCAAGGCCGCGTCCCCCGCGCATTTGCGATCACGCCGCACTCTCACGCTCATACACACTTCTCAAGTATTTACTGTACACATCCCAACCTATTCCATATCCTCTCGATTGCCAACCTCTCTTCCGAAATTTCGGTAGAGTAACGCCTAAAACTAGCTATCCCAAAATTTAAACCATGCACACAGTTTACCAAAAACTAACAGTAACTATCTATTAACCATCCAGAGAATCTCCATAACAAAATTAGAGTTTAAAAACAACGAAAATCCATCAAATATAAATGAAGAGAGTCCAAAGTATAGAACAATATCATACTCTAACATATAAAAATACGTACGCGTTCCCAACACACTACAACCAATTTATACAATCATGTACAACCGACATCTATATGAACTCTTCTATCCACATAAATACCCGACACAAAATAACCACCCAATGAATCTCATAATCACTTACCCCCATACCACCACCACGGGTCGGGTCGCCCTAACAAAATCGGCCGTCCGGTGCCTCGGTCGCACGCCGCCAACCATCCTAAGCCTTAAAACTAGGCACTCGAGGCTCACCAGCAATATCGTCAGCACCTACACCATAGAACACACAACATAACCCTAACGCTCAGTAAATAATGCGATATGAAAGTAAAAGTCGACAATACACTCTTATCACATGCAATCTCTACACTCACACTCATGTTGTTACATCTGTGACGCGTAGTGTAGCCGCACCAGGGTAAGTAGTAACCTAACACCACCGTACACCCTGACACGTTGCCACCGTTCCAGACTCCCCAGCAACGAGGCCCACAAGCTACACACACGCATCACAACACGGTAACCAAATCAGGGTGAGGGTGTACCTCGCACTACACTACACCCTGACATGTCGCTCCCGTCCCAGCCTCCCCAGCACGGGGCCACAGTTGCCACACACACACGTTTCGCGACAGCCCAGCCGGCCCACTCCTCAAGCGGAATCCGCGACTGATGTTGCACGGGTCCACACACTAGTAGGATCCGCGGTACCACTGCCCATCACCCTCACCGTCAACATATACACGTCGCGTGACGGCCCAGCACGCCCACTCATCGAGCCAAATCCGCGATTGGTTACGCACCGGCCTACACACTAGCAGTATCCGCGGTACCACCGCCACGCGTCTCACCACTTACTCAAAATATACTCAAAATCATTTTCGTTCCATTTTTTTAAAAAAAAATGATGCATGTCAAACAATACGCACGCACACCACAATCAATCACATAAATTCTAAAGTTCTATGGTGTAGGCCCATTTGGGCAAAATACATGCATGCACTACTTACCTGGCGTGATAAGCTCACGCGACGCACAGCTTTGCCAAAAATGCCTCAACCTAAAACACAAACAATCACTCATCAATCTTTACTTCAAAACTCACCGAATAATTTAAAATGACATTCCTTAACTAAATCCATGAAATTCCAGTTAGAACGAGTCACCAATGTGGTTCGTCCGAAAACCAGCATAAAGTTCGGACGCGCATAACTTTTGCATCCGTCAACGGAATCGAACGATTCAAGTGGCTAAATGTCCCCTTAGTAACCTAGTTTAAAATATTAAAACGGATTTTAAAACGGTAAGCCGCAGATAGATGAAAAAATCTCGAAACCAAAACTGCCCCTTTTTATTAAATTTCACATTTTTTTTCTTCAACCAAAACTTACTCAATTTAGCTTTACGCACCAAAAAACAGCCATGCCACTATCACATGTCAAAATTTTACGAAAAACGCTCACTAATTTGACTTGGACCAAAATCCGACATAAACTTCTGACGCGCATAACTTTCGCGTCAGATATCAGAATCGTCAGTATTGATGACAATGATGGAATATATTTTGTTGTTATTGCCAACGTCGAATCTGAGTGTATGGACTCATGAACGTGATTTTTTAAAATATTAAAACGAGACCTAAATAGTATATCGGGATACGGATGGACAATTGTTTCGGATCGACAAAAGATATAATACATTTTAAATATTAAGGCGTTGTAGTAACTATATTATTTTATGTTGAATCTGTTTTTCTTTCAAATATTACGAGTTATTCCCTACCATGAACAATGAATTAGAACACGTCGAACACCGTTACTGCCTCAGACATATGTACGCAAACTTCAAAATCTAATTTCTTAGCAGATTATATAGAGATGAGATGTGAAATGCGGCTAGGACAACCCCAAGTTTTCATTTCGAGATAAAAGTGAGTAAGTTGCATCAAATTAACCCGGCTGCCCACGCATATCTTAGAGATATAGAGCTTATATATTAGGCTATTCATGTGTTTTCTTCAATTCCAAATGTAAGATAGAATTGAATAATTTGTGTGATTCATTCAATATAGTTCTATTGTTTGTCATGGACAAACCAATACTAACCATGTTTGAAATGATCATAAAGTGTTTAATAACTCGTACAGTGAAAAAATATGAGAAGTTGACCTACTCAACGGACGTCTTGTGTCCGCAGATAAGAAAGAAGTCTGGGAAGTTTGAACGTACAGTTCAAAATTGGAGCCCTATCTTTGTGGGAGGCCAACGATTAAATGTTATCAACGACAATGAACAATACGTTGTTGACATGAATGTCGATGTGTTTTCACACATTTGACAGTACGCAAGCACATTTCAACACATTTCATTCTTAAACATACTGGTATTCTTTTTTACTATAGTTTTCATTATGTGCGGAAATATTCGACATACGGCCACTCCAGAAATTAATGACTTACATACAAATGTGATTATTGTAATTTTGTAAAATTATTTTAGGGTTAAATTATAATAAATCGTATACGTGTTAGAAAATCACGAACTTTTCCAGATTATATTCCCATGATGTTGTGAACATGTGCTAAAAATTTTGTTATTTTATAATATTTGTACCATTTATTGTAATTTTATAAAATTATTTTAAAGTTAAACTATAATAAATTGTAAAAGTGTTAGAAAATTACAAATATTTTCATATTATCTTCATATGATGTGATAAACGTATGGTAAAAATTTTATTATTTTTAACGATTGTATGATTTATTGTAATTTTGTAAGTTTATTATTTTAGGATTAAATTATAATAATTGTACAAGAGTTAGAAAATCATGTACATTTTCAGATTATCTTCCCATAACGTGGTGAACATGTAGTAAATTAGACTTAACCTTATATTATAATATTAATTTAATAAGATAAAGTTGAAAAATTGAACAAAGTTTTATTTGTTTTATGACTCTTCCATCGCTATCTTCAAACAATTCTTGCATATTCAAATCTCAAATTTATATACAACAGCCAGATATAGTACAAATATCAACTAAATAATACTACAGTACAAACATATACTAAAAGATACTATACTACAAGACATAAAATTAAAATACATCAAATTTATAAACGAAAAGTAAAGTGCATAAAATGAAATACAAAAACTAAACTAAACTACGGCGGTGGTATATCGTCGTCTTTGGCTGACATCCACTTCTCGAGCCTCTTCATTATTTCCATCCGAAACTTGGCGAGCTCTCTATGGAACTCAATTAGATATGTCTGTGACTGAGTCAGATCTCTCTGAAACGCGATCACCTTTCTCTGGTCCATGATGAGCTCCTCGACTCTACCTATGACGATGTCTCTACCTAAGATATAAGCAACCACCCAAGCCTCTCGGAAGCACTTCCGTTTGCATAAAACAAGCGAACTATTCTTTTACAGTTGTCTCCACTCATCCCGTGCATTTTGTGCAAGGAGATTGTGTCAAACATCTTTTTGATCTTCAAAAACTCTCAACCTCTAAAGCTGGTA
>CM039518.1:6368323-6660028 GCA_022433055.1 Begonia peltatifolia
GGGGGGGTCGAGATAAAATGAATGGTTCCCGTGTTGTTTCCACGTGCGCGGTGGTTCTACGCGGGGCCGTTCTCCCTCAAACAGGAGGTCGATTCTCCGTTAGTATATATAACATTGGCCCCTGTGCACTCTCCTGCGTCTGAAACTAAGAGAAATATCACCGAATTTGTGATTTTTGTTGTCGAAAATTTTCAAATCTCAACCCTCGCCGCCTAAAATCTGAAGCCTCATTGTCGAGAACCCAAACTCGAGGCCTCCACTGTCGAAAATCCAAAGCATAGCATCTTAATCGGAAAAAATCCAAAACCCAAGCCTCCTAATCGCTGAAAATCCCAAACCTGAGCCTCCTTATCGCCGAAAATCCTCTAATCCGAGGCCATTTTATTGAAAATCCCCAAACCCGCTCCCAATTTTGTGAAAATCCAGAAACCCAATCTCATTTTGTTGAAAATCAGAGCCCTAATATTTGAAATGGTTCTAAATCTCAGCCCTCGCCGCCCAAAATCTGAAGCCTCATTGTCGAGAACCAAAACTCGAGGCCTCCACTGTTGAAAATCCAAAGCATAGCATCTCAATCGAAAAAATCCAAAACCCAAGCCTCCTAATCGCCAAAAATCCCAAACCCGAGTTTCCTCATCCCCGAAAATCCTCTAATCCAAGGCCATTTTACTGAAAATCTCCAACCCACTTCTGATTTTGTGAAAATCCCGAAACTCAATCTCTTTTTGCTGAAAATCAGAGCCGTAATCCCCCCAAGCTGGTCCATCAAATCGGCCACCTTCATCACAAGGTACTGTGGATCAAGTGACACGACTGCCGCCTCGTTATTGATCGATGGATTTCGACACCAGGGATGTCGACAACATTTCGAGCAGGATATGTCAATCCGCTAGATTATTTATGGGAAGACTGTCAATTTTAACGGTTGAGAGTTTTTGGAGATCAAGGAGATATTTGACCGCATTTCCTTGCACGGGGTATACAACATGCGAGGAAACAGCTACGACAAAATTTTTCTCTTATTTTACGCGAAGTTGACCTCTACCAGGCGGGAATGGGTGCTTGAAAACGTACCTATTGGTACAAATATTGTATTACGTGTAGGTGATGTCAACGAATTGTTTGGATTTGCCACAGATGACGCGGTCAGATACTATCACGCTTCTTGAGAGTGCGATTTTGCCAGATCAGCAGATGGATTGTAGTTTCTTAAGCATATTCACTGTAATTCAGACATTGCAGTCTTCGTGAAATCGAATCAAAGGACTTGAATATAAAAGCTCGGGTTATTGACAACCTAATCAGCCACACCCTGCTGCCGAGGGATAGATATAGAGATCTCGTGAGTTGGACGGATCTCAATGTCTTGGAGAATCTTTAAAGAGGCATGATGTTCGACCCGGGGTACATGATTTTAGGTCACATGGAAAAGATCGGGCCAACACGCAACAAAAATTTACCGTACAGGACATTGATTTGAAAGATCGTGGAGCAATCTTAACGGAGAGCTCCGAGATCCGTTGATGTATTTGACAGACTTCATTTGAGTCGGATGAGCCTAGTCGAATTCTCCAGGTGTTGGATGCTGAAGGGAGATTCCGAGTACTACATATCTCGGGATGTTCCGATGAAGAAATATGCCCTTGCCACCATGACCACACTGCCATTGGTCCCTCATGTTGATAGTAACTGAGACATGATGCAGCATATTCAGTAGATGTAAGAGATGCAGCAGTAGATGCAACAAATATATCAGGTGCATCAACAACAGCTGAATCAGAGATATTATAAGCAACAGTAGATGGAGCAGAGGATGAAGTTCTTCATAGGCAGGGTCAAAGAGCTTGTCGTGAGCCATAAAAAAGTGGTTGAGCCACAAAAGTATCTCAGTAAGTCCCTCAGAGAGTTCACTAAGAGAATGGAGGATTGGATGCCGGCCGAAGACGACGATATCCCATTGGAGTAGTATAGTTTAGATTTTGTATTTTATTTTATGTTCTTGACTTTCATTTATAAATTTGATACACTTTAATTTTATGTTTTGATGTTTATTATTTGTACTGGAATCTAAGTGCTGCGTATATATTTGTATTTTGAATTTGCAAGAACTGTTTGAAAATACCTATGGAGGAGTCATAAAACAAATGAAACTCTATCTATTTTTTTAATTTTATTTTTCATTTAAATAAACTGAAAGAAATAAATTATTATAATTTGAATAACCTAAAATAAATAAGTATTATTAAAATAAACTACAATAAATAATTATAATTTAATAACCTATATATATAATTATTTATAATTTATTTAAATATATATTTCTATACAAAAATAACATAATTAATTATTTTTTAAATTAGTTATATAAATGTATTCAAATTATTTTATAATAGAGTTTTTTTAAGCGAAAATTTTAATTTGAATAATTATATAAACTAAAATAAATATATAATTATAATTTTGAATAACTTAAAATAAATAAATATTATTTAAATAATTCAAAATAAATAATTGTAGTTTGAATAACTTTTGAAATTACATGAAAATAAAAAAAATATTACACAGATTGATTATACTTGAAAATGAAAAAAAAGTTGAAATCAAATAAGAAGGTGCTGGTTGGCTGAGAATTAAATGACCTTTAATCCATTTTTGGTGGAAAAAAGATTAACAGTAACAAAATACACAACATGCTGAATTCACATTTTTATGATAATCAATCTAAATCAGCAAAATATGAATCCAACATGTTGTGTATCTAATTACGATTAATCTTTTTCTTACCAAAATGGATTGAAGCTTACTCGGTCTCCAACCAATGAATACCTTTCAACATAAAACATTATTTTTCAAAATTTTAGGTTTTAACAATTCAATAAAAAAAAAAACAATTTTCACAATTTATTATTCAATTTGCATAAAAACGATATCAATTTATCACTTCATCCTTTCCAATCTCAACTAAATCACTAAAATTTCTAAATCTATCTAACATCAAGGCAAAAATGTAAATTATCTGCACCTAATAATGCAATAAAGCATAACCTAACTATTTTAACTGTTGGAATTACTTACCGATACGTCGATTCCTCCATTTCACGTAGAATTTTCCCTAAATCTATCGATTTCTATGCCAAACTAACCCCCTCAATAAGTTGAACAATTTATCCTAAAGGATGAATTTCCAGATCCTTCCATTTCTCTTTTTTCTTCTTCTTTTCCTCTTATTCTCCATCGGTTATATTTTCTTTCTTTCTCTCTCCTTTCTTTTGGTTCTTCACGAAATGGATGAGTTTCAGACAACTCATTAAGCTTCTAGAGGAAGTTTAGGGTAAATTACCTTTAATCAAATCTTATCCATAAAGATTACCATTTAGTGCTTTCATTTATTTATATTTACCAAATAACTATGGTTAATTAATCTTTAACCTCAATTAACTTTAATATAATCTTAATTAAATTAATCTTAATCAATTTTTTTTTCCAAAACTTCAAATTATATTCTTTTAACGTATCCTTTCTTCAACATAACTCTTTAAAACGTATATTTACACATCTTTCGTGTGTGTGTGTATGTATATATATATATATATATATATATATATATGTCCACACACACAATTACAATATTGTCCATAAAATGTAATTAAATTTTGAACCGTTATAGTGATAAAAGTTCGAACCATTATAGAAGGAGTCACAAACAGTCCTTTTTAAAATCCAGTCTCCTTGACAGAACTTCTTTACACAATACAATTATACCAGTAAATAAGCACCACGAGAAACAATAGCAGATGCGATCTCATGTTGTAAATTCACTATACCTTTTGTCGATCCGAAATAAGTGTTCATTCGTCTCCCGATCCAGTGTTTAGGTGTCGTTTCAAATATTGCAAAAACTACATTCATGTGTCCGTACATTCTTTTTCGACGTTGCGAACAACAAAAGTATATATTTCATTGTTGCAATCAAAACTGACGGTTGTGAGTAATGAGCCAGAACACGAGCTTTTCAGATGACAATCATCTAAACAGTTAATAGGGCGACCGTACTACAGCAAACCTGTATTGCAAGCAACTATGCACATATATATTTTTTGGCATACTAACGAATCACACCCCATCTCGGAAGTATATATTTCTAATGTGTTACCCAGATTTGATCTACATATTTTTGCGGAGTATGACCAGACTAGTTTGTATTGTTCGTCGCCCTTACCTTTGTTAAGCGTTCGAGTTATGTTTTTTGCTCTTCTGCCAAAACTGGTTGTAATGTTGACGGTCAAATCTTTTCTCACTGTCTCGATAATGGAAGATATTTCCCACGTAAGTTGACTTTTGAATCTATCCAGATAATGATTTGATACTCATTTTGCTTTAGCGTGTCAATTCTCAATTTTCCTCGAACAGCTATGAGAATTGATCAAATTTTTTATTTGAAACGCATGCTCATCTTGCATCTTAGAAGCATCCAGTCGCCACTCACACTCGTATTCACACTCAGTTGTTAGTCGCTGATTTTTACTTTTGGTGAATTTCATCCCATAACTATTTTTCAAAGAATATTTGACTATTTCTGCTTTAATTTCCTTTAAATGACTATAATTTTTCCATAAAAAAAATCTCATTGAGATTTCTTCTCTTACGGGTATGTTTTCTACCTCATTATTCTTCGTACCAACCAGTGTTCGAAATTTATCGTCTAAAATTCTGGAGGTCGAATGCACCTCTATTTCTTCATTTCTATCTAAGTGATCGAATACTGGAAGATTACCATATGTAGGCGTGTCATACGAATATTAGTTCATATCAACATCACAAATTGTTGTATAATCTAAATCAACCGATCGACTTGAATCAGAATCCATTATCGTCACTAATACAGAGAAAATTCACCAGAGCAATAAGATATTTACGAGATTTTAGAATTTTGTGAAGGTGTGAAGTGAGAGTGGAAGGCTGATCTCCTTAAATAATCAAGGAGGTCGGCCCCCCAGTCTTGGGAGAATGGCCTCCTAGGTCAATACACCAGTGATTAGTAATAGATCACGGGCAGAAGAACAAGAGGTCGTGTCTTGAAGCGCGGCCCCCCTTGTTCAACACACGGGAGGCCGTGTCTTGAAGCACATCCCCCTGTTTTAAAATTGCTCTATAACAGGGAGGTCGAGCTAAAATGAACGTCCCTCTATTTTAAAATTGCTTTGCAAGTGCGCGGGGTCTACACCTCTACTTCGACCCCTAGACAGAACGGGGGGTTGCGCTTAGAGAACGGTTGTCGGGTTTAGATTGTAAGGTTTTTAATAGTTTGATTAAAGTTAATACGTTAAGGGTTTTTTAAAAAAAAATTAATACTTTGATGTTCAAAATAGTGTTTATTCTAATATTTTATAAGGGTTGAGAAATCCTTTTGGTCGGTAGAACTCAATCGTGTCAAGAGAGAGAGAGAGAGAAAGGCCGAGAAGGAGGGAGTGATTGTCATTTGTATGGAGTGTTCAACTTTGTTTGCTTCAAGTTTTAACGACAATCTTCAAAGGTAAGTCTCAATCTAAGCTTGTTTTTACTCGTTTTCATGATTAGGTTTTCTTGTAGGGTTGCAATTGGATTTTGAGTTTGAAAGCTCAAAATCCTTGGTTTTTTTTTTTTTTTTTTTGCATCATTTTTGTTGATCTATGGTCTAGGAGAGTTTCAAATTGATTGGTGCTAAAAATCGGTAGAAAAGATAAGTAATTCACAAAATCTTTTGCTAGAACAGTGTTTCTAGGCACCCTTTGTCGAATCTAGGCTCTTGTAGCGGACTATTCTTGGAGGCTGGGTTCCCGCAGTGGACTCCCACATTTGGAGATTGGGCTTTCATTGTAGGAGGTTTCCTTTTTCGTGTGTTGCAGAAGAATGTTAACTAGAAAATCAAGTTTGATATGATTGAGAAGGATCCTCATTTGTTAGAGGCTATGTCAAATTTCATGGACAAAATTCTTGATGTAAAATCTGTTATTTTTAGATTAATTATTTTCCAAGTGAATTTGTTGTGCTATTGGAAGTTAATTATTTTGCATTGATTCGAATTGTTGTGATTTATTAATGTTAGGTTGCATGAACTTTTTCGATCAATTGATCAAATTTACATGAATTTGAGAGTTCCAATAGTTAAAAATCCAAGAAAATAAGGTTGGATTAAATAAAATTACCTTAGACAAATTTTTTGATAATGAACATATTTTTATTAAATTGAGATTTAAGGTAATTAATTACTGTATAGTATAAATTATATTTTATATATTAAATTAAATTAATAAAAATACTTTATAAAAGTTGACGAATCTTTTCTCTCAACAGAACTCATCTGCGCCATGAAAGAGAGACTGGGAAAGAGAGCGTATTTCCATTTGATCAAAGTGTTCAACATCAGTTTCTTCAAGTTTTAACAACGGGGTAATATCTGAGCATTTTAAAAATTTTTGAATAAATTTTTCTCGTGTTTTTAAGTCAACACGTTTGGTTTGACATGAATTGTTGGCATTTGGTCACGTGTAATTTCTTCGGTCAATCGATTAAAGTGGTGACTAAAATCTACCTTGGGGTTAAATTGATAAAATTTCATGCATAGAAAGTAATTGTTCTTTTAGTGATTGAGTCCAACTATTTAGTCACGTTCGAGTAGATTGCCTTCTTTTAAAAAAAATTATGATTGTGTTTCGATTTTCTTGTTGGCCTATGTTACGCTCATTTGAATCATTCTTTATTGAGTCGAAAGTGTTTGATTGAATTTTCTTTATTTGATTGTATCCTTCTCATTTTGCATTTGACATTTGGGACGTGAATTTTTATTCTACGTGCTCATGGTCGTCGTGCTAAGTAAAGCGGGATAATGTTGAATATTCTCTCTGTCTCATTTGACATGTTGGAATTATTTCATGTCGAGATCAGGATGTTGGTGCGATTGAGTGGTATATGTAGGTGTGTGTGTATATATATATATATATGTACACACACATATATTAATAAAAAATAAATCAAATAAAATAATCAAATATTAAAAAACTAAACCAAAGGAAATAAAAGAAGGATTTTGGGGTGTCACGAGGAGAGATTGGAGATAAAGTGGGAAAAGAGAGAAACCGAGAGGGAGAAAGGGAAAATGGGTCTATTGGACTCAGGTTCTAGTGATTTTTGTCTTAAAATGTTCCTATCGCGGAGCTCTTCAACTTTTGTGAAGAAAGTTTGGAAGGTAAGTCAATTTTTCTCTAATTTTTATCTGTCGAGTCAATTTTTCTCTAATTTTTATCTGTCGAATGTCTGAGTTTTTGACTTTTTTTTTTGCCTCAAAACTCGTTTCAACTTTGGATTTTTATATTTTTGGTTGGAAAGTTGTTTGAAGTGCATAGAGGGGTAGAAAACGAGGAAAAAATGGCCAGACAGCGGGAATTCTACTAGTAGAATTGCATCGCCGATCAGTGCTGCGATGTGGCCATTGGGGCGGGACGAGCCAGCCCAACTCGGACAGGACCAAAAAAGCCAGATCAAAACGAATTGGACCGAGCTTGGATCTGAGTTTTTTATTCTTTCTTCTTCTTCTTCCTCTTTACCACATATTTAACAAGTGTATTTCTATCGCTTCTTGAACGATTTTAATAGGAAATTTGACCACATTTTTGGACCACCAAACTATGTCAGAAAATTGTCTAGACCATGTCTTCTGACTCGTTTTGTCATTCTAATGCGATGGTGCTCTTCGTTGGTTTAAAATCCATTCAAATTATTTTGCACACAAACCAAGGTGAAATTCTAAACTCTGTTATTAATAACTTAGAACTTTGCAAGTTAAATTGGTTGGCATTGTAATTGGAAAAATCAAGGATTTATAAACAAATTCATGGAGATTTGAGGGTCGAGCATCTAGTGTTAAGATTTTGTCGATGCAGCACGTGTGTAGGGTCCCTCCTTAATGATGAGGGACCCGTGCAATAAATGAAGACGAGTGAAAGTCTCCATCTGATGCATCTTGTGTGCGTGAAATGGAAACTTTAGAGTCTCCATTTATTGCAAAGGAAGACTTCTTCCTTTGCAACTACACACCTTCCTTATTTTAAGGAAGGTGTCTCCTTTTGAAGCCTCTATAAATAGAGGTTTCAGCCATCGGCTTCTAGCATATGAGAAGCATCCGAGAAAGGAGTAAAGAATAATATGTTCTTCTAAAGAAGAAGAGAATTTTGGCGGGAGAAAAAAGAAAGAGTGTGGGAAAAATATGCGTGGTGCTTTTGTGCACATTGAGAGTGCTAAGAGTGGTGATTTTTCTTAGTGAATATTTTTAAAATATTCGATATTTAGAAAAATATTATAAATCTTATTTTTTATAGTGAGATTTTTTTGGACTCGGTCCCCGTGATTTTTTCTCAATTTTGGTTTCCACGTAAAATTCTCGGTGTTCATTATTTCTCTTACTTTTTGGCCGTTATAATTTTACGACGTGAGAAAATATTCCTGGTATTTTTCATATCGCATCTGCTATCATTTCTCGTACCGCTTGATTAGTGGTATAATTGTACTGTGTAACTAAGTTCTGTCTAAAAGACTGGAATTTAAGTAGACCGTTTGTGGCCCTCTAGTCTTTTCGGGAAACTTACTTCGAAAGGTAATTCTGTCTAAGGAGATTGTCAAGAGCATTCTTTTTTGGAAATTATCCTGATTAATACTTTTCACTTTTTACAGCGGTGATATTATTATTATCGTTTCTGTCGATTTCGAAGTTATTTTTTCCAACAAGTGGTATCAAAGCCTTATTACTATAGCAGGAAAGATTAAAATAAAAAAATTCAACGAAAATAATTTCTCTCCGTGGAAATTAAAAATGAAGGCGCTATTGCGAAGAGATGGTTGTGATATGGCGATCGGCGACAAGCGTATGAACGTTGAAGATGAGAAATAGAATAAAGTAGATGAAGATGCAATGATAATTTTGCAACGTAAATCTAGGATACGTTGACAAAATTATATAAAAAAAATTCGTAGTAGAATAAAATTTTCTTAAAAAGAAAATTATATACCCTTCGAATGTCATAATCTACAACAGTGACAGACCACGTCAATACTCTCAATACATTATTTTCTCAACTAACAGTAGTGGAACACAAAATCGACGAAAATGAAAGGGCTGAACTTTTAATTCAAAGTTTGTCAGATTCATACGATCACCTCATCGTAAATTTGCTAAATGATTCTACAAAATCAACATTGATGTTCAATAATACAGCCGTCATTCTTGACGAAGAAAGTAGGCAAAAAAAACAAGGAACAATCCTCACTAGTGGCTTTATCTGTAATGAGAGAGAGATCAATAGAACGTGGGGACTCTAGAGCAAGCACTTCAAGAAGATCAAAGTCAAAATGGAAAAAAGTTGTCAAGTGCTATCATTGTGGCAAAATAGGCCACATAAAAAAGGATTGCTGGAAATTGAAGAAAGAATAAGGCACATAATGTGCTAAATGAGAAATGAAGACTACGACTACAGTTGTCGCTGAGGGTAAAGATGTTATTGTATGAGAAAATACTGTCAACCTTACGATGAATGAATCATGTTGGTTGGTGACTCTGGAGCATCTTACCATGTTATTTCAAAAGTGGAGTATTTTTCATCTTACACTAGTGGTGATTTTGGCATTGTCAAAATGGAGAATAGTTATATTTTCAAAATAATTGGAAAATGAGATATCTGTATCCAGATCAATACAGGATGTGAGTTGGTACTTAAATATGCCTGACATATTCCAGATATTAGACTGAATCTAATATCAGTCGGTGCTCTTGATGAGTTTGGTTTCAAAAGCAAATTTGTTGGCGAAAAATAGGGGCTTAGTAAAGGTTCGCTAATCATAGCAAAATGGATCAAGGAGTCTAGTTTGCATGTGATTCAAATGACTGTGAAGGAAGTATCAATAAATGTTATATAAGATAACTCGTCCATTGAGTTATGACACAAACAGTTTGGTCATAGGAGCAAAAAATGACTTCGATTACTTGGCAAAAAAGATAGTTTGTCATATCTCAAAAATGAACCTCTGCCAAGTTGTGTTCATTGTTTGGTGGAAACACAACACAGAATTTCCTTTAAGAACAATTCTGCATCAAGAAAGCCAGATGTGTTGAAAGTTGTTTACTTAGATGTTTATGGTCCCATGTTAACGAAAATATTAAGAGGTGCCCAATACATGCTCACATTTGTTGATGATCACTTAAGGAAGGTTTGGGCTTATGCATTCAAGACCAAAGATAAGATATTTAACGTTTTCAAACAATTTTATGCTTTCACAGAGCGAGAAACTGGAAAGAAGAAGTGAGTTGACTTTGAGGAAATTTTTTCACCTGTTGTGAAAATGTTATCTATACGAGTGGTAATTGAATTAGCATCAAGTCTCAATTTGGAGATTGAGTAACTCGATATCAAGACCGCCTTCTTACATAGTGAATTAGAAGAAGAAATTTACATGAAACAACCAGAAGGGCTCGTTGTTAATGGAAAGAAACATCTGGTATGTAAGTTGAAGAAGAGTCTGTTTGGATTAAAGCAAGCCTGAGACAATGGTACAAGAAGTTTGATTTCTTTATAGGAAATCAATGATACAAGAAAACTTCTTTAGACCATTGTGTGTTTGTGGAAAAGTTCACATATGACACTTTTATAATACTACTACTTTATGTTGATAACATGCTAATTGTGGGGCCAGACAAAGAAAAGATTGTTAAGTTAAATAATTAACTGAACAAGTCTTTACCATGAACGATTTAGGACTAGCAAAATAGATACTTGGGATGAGTATCTATCGCGATAGAAAGAACAGAATGTTATGGCTATCGCAGAATAAATATATCAAGAAAGTTCTCAGCCAATTCTATATGGATAAGGTGAAGCTGGTCAGTACTCCATTTGTTAAACATTCAAACTTACTTTCGAACAAAGTCCTACTGAAGAAGAAAAAGCAAAAATGTAGAGAATTCCATATGCCTCAGCAGTTTGATGTATGTCGTGTCGTGTACGAGACCTGATATTTTACATTCCATTGGAGTAGTCAACCAATTTCTTTTAAATCCAGGCAAAAAGTATTAGAGTGTAGTGAAGTGGATTCTTAACTATTTTAAAGGTACTTCTGAATTTATTTTGTGTTTTGGAAGTAAAGAGCCTTTGTTAGTAGGCTATACAGATGCAGACATGCCTGGAGACATTGACTCCAGAAAATCAATATTAGGGTATTTGGTTACATTTGAAGGGGGAGTAGTTTCATGGCAATCTAAGCGGAAAAAATCAGTGGCATTGTCTACAACAGAAGCTGAGTTTATTGCAACGACAGAAGTATGCAAAGAAATTTTGTGATAACAAAAATTTTTTATAGAATTAAGTCATAAACAAGATAATTATATCTTGTATTATGACAGTCAAAATGTTATTCATTTAAGTAAGAATCTGAGTTTTCATTCGAAGTCAAAACACATTAATATCAAGTATCATTGGATACGAGATGTGTTGGACAACAAGCAACTGCATCTTCAGAAGTGATGACAAAAACTTTACACAGGAATAAACATAAATTCTATAGAGCCTTAATAGGATTGGAGATACCTCATTATAAGTCTGAAGAGGAAGATTTGTAAGGTCCCTCCTCAATGATGAGGGACCCGTTCAATAAATGCAGACGTGTGAAAGTCTCCATTTGATGCACTTTGCCTGTGTGAAATGGAGACTTTAAAGTCTCCATTTAAGGCACTTTTGCAGCCACACACCTTCCTTATTTTAAGAAATGTGTCTCCTCTTGAAGCCTCTATAAATAAAGGCTTCAACCATCGGTTTATAGCATCCGAGAAAGGAGTAAAAAAGAACAGGTTCTTCTAAAGAAGAAGAGAAATTTTGGAGGGAAAAAAAAAAAAAAGAGTATGAGAAAAATAGGTGTGGTGTTTTTGTACACATTAAGAGTTCTAAGAGTGTTGATTTCTCTTAGTAAATATTTTTTATAATATTTGATATCTAGAAAAATATTATAAATCTTATTTTACATAGTGAAATCTTTCTGGACTCGGTCCCCGTGGTTTTTTCCCGATTTGAGTTTCCACGTAAAATTCTCGGTGTTCATTATTTCTCTTACTTCTTGACCGTTGGCGTAAAAAAATATTCTTAGTAATTTTTTGGATCGCATCTGCTATCGTTTCTCGTATCGCTTGGTTAGTGGTGTAATTATATAGTGCAAGTAAATTCTATCCAGGAGACTATAATTTAAGTGGACCGTTTGTGACTCTCTATCTTTTTTTGGGAACTTACTTGAAAGATAATTTTGTCTAAAGAGATTGCCTAAAGTATTTTTTCTTGAAAATTATTTTGATCAGTACTTTCTAAGTTATACAGCAGTGGTTTTATTATTATCGTTCCCGCCGATTTCGTTGTTATTTTTCCAACAGTGTAAATGGACATATTGTTTAGTAATAATATGAATACCTAATTATCTCGTCTTACAACAAGTAAATTTATGAATTGGAGGGCCTTAGAAGCTGCAGAAGACATTGAAAAACCAAAGAACGTTTTGGAGGGATGCACTTGTGAAAAGGTGTCATTGAAAAGCTACCATTATCCAAATACATGTATTTCTTTAGGGTTACTTTTGTACTTTGAAATTTTGACTTTGAGGCTATAAATTACTCTCAAAATCATGTTGTAAGCATCTTGTTTTTGAGTAACAAAAATCATGCCCCCTTTGTGTGTTGAAAATTTTCTTCACAGACTGAAGTTCACTACATGAAGTTGCCTATTTCTTGCTTGATGAGTAATATCCAAATGAGTTAAAGTTGTAAGTTTGACTAGTCATCTTGTTGGGTGTGAGCTAGTTATCCATCTCTTTCTCAAGTAGTGAATTCCCAGTAAAGGAGTACAAAACCTCTCAAGTCATCCTAATAAAAGAGGTTCGAGTCCATTGTGCTCGGTCAATTAATCTTCAAAGATCATCCTTCTTTTTTTCGATCACCTCACTTCCAAATTCTCATTGGAAATGTGTCAGTGATCTAAGGAGAGCTTCAAACCAGTTGGTGCTACAGATAGGTGGAAAAGATGAGTTTCTCACTAAACACGTCGTTGGAATGGTATCTCCGGGTGCCCTCTCTCGAATATGGGCTCTCGTTGCAATTGGAGGGTAGGCTCCCAGGGAGAACTCCCGTAGTTAGAGACGGGGCTTTTACCCAGGAAACCAACCGCTGCAGTCTAGGATTCTCTCATGATTCTGCAGTTGCAGGCTAGGTTTTTATTCTGGTTCAAATCACCAAAACAGCAAAAATCATTTTATTAAAAGTTGTTTCTCTCAAGTCACCCAATAAAAAAGATCATACAACAAAAATACAATTTATGTGTTGGCATCGTGAGTTAATTACTAATGCCTCTATGATAAGAGACTTGTTTGTCTAAAAAAATACAAAGATCTACTCATTAAATATATTATCATTAAGGATAGTTTTTTTCATTATTTACTTTTTTTTTGGTACTCTATTTGAATATCTTTTCTTAGTGGCTCTATACTTCAATCAAAAGCTAGCCATTCTCTTGTAATTTCTCTCGTGGTTTCTTTTTGGTTTCTATCAGCAATCACACAATCAGACCAAGGATATGAAAATTAAGTATACGCTTAGCTGATGTCAAATAATACATCACTTTACAGCAGAGACAAATCCACTCTTTCATATTCAAACTTGGCCACAAAACAAGCAAAATACCGTCCCCATGAATGTTTTTTCCATCATAGCCTATACATCAGATCTGATGTTAAAGGGTAGAAAGATCAGTTACCAACTACCTTTCCCCATCCATCTGGGTTGGACACCATAATATATAAAACCTTGATGAGAATGCAGGTGTCCAGCCATCGATTAAATCTTATGATTATCGAAAACACGATCAATGAATAGTCAGTGCTTATGTAGCTAAAATGGCTTCTGTACTTACTTTTTCTCACCTGCCATTGGAATCGACCACTCTTGATCTGCAAGCCATATGTTCAAGAAATTTAGTCAGTCGCGAGTGTTTTGCTGCCCATTGCTCAGCTAGCTTTTGCTCCTTTGCTTCTGCATCTCTCTTTAGTGCTGCTAACTGTTCTCTATATTCCACGTCAATCCTCTCCAAAGCTGTCTTCTGCTCCTCTCTGAGAGTTTTCACTTTTGCCTCAATCTCTTCCATCTTCTCTCTCCTTCGAGAACACTTCTCTGATTCCAACTGAAGTTCAATCCTCCTCAACCTCCATGCAGCTTCCTTCTTGTGTGATGCCCAAGCTCGGTGCCCTTCTTCCAACTCTCTGCAACAATCTACCAACTCGGTCATCATAACGTAATCTCCACTTGGGGTAACCGAAATATGAGGAGTCACATTGCCCAAAACGAGAGAACCGTTTTCCGTCCCTCGCTCAGGCTGCAGCCAAGGTATTGGAGTTGAAGATGCTGCAATGGTGGAAGAAGATAGACTGAGGGTCACAGAGGGAGAGGGTGGCCTGATAGCAGAGGTGCCACCAGAACTGGAAAGCCAGGAAGGAAGCAGAGTTGAAGCTGGAGCAGATGGATCAGTATGAAGAAGACCTCCTTTGGAAGATGCCATGAGAAGAGACTGAGGATCACTAACTTCTCTCCGAAAATCTCAAGTCTCCTATTGTATTACCCTCCTAAAGTGGCTCGATCATTTTACTGTTTTCTTTGTGTTCCCTCAGCTTCTTCTCTTTGATTACTTCCCAGCACTTACCCGGCCTCTTAGCTGTATGACCTAAGACTCAAGGAGCGATTTACTTCTCGCTGTGTTTTACTGCAATCGAAAGCACAAAACACTGTTCCTCTTCAGTGAGGGATGCTTCTCCAATACTGGGGATTGAGATAGTTCTTCTACCTTCCTAAGAAAGACTCCGCATCCCTATCTATACTTGCATTCCGTTCGAAGTGGACAAGACTCCATGTGCGAAACTAAGAGTCCTCATAAGCTCTCCAACACTGCCTTTCTTCAATTTGCAGAATCTATCACCAAAATCAATACTCACTGGTTATTAGTTAATGATGGACAAGTATTTAGCATATCACATTGAAATATTTTCTCAATAACAGATAAATGGTTCCAGAAAAATTCTATCTCATCAAACTTGACTTGAAAATTTACTCAAATTTCGAATCCAAATCACTCATGAGATAAGCTAACACAGTAGAACACCGAATGATTTCACATAGTTTTACATTCGAACCCAAAGAAATCAATTAGAATTCTCAAAACCTTCAGAGAACTTCAAAATACAAGCAAGACAACACGAGAGGAACAAAATTTATCATTATCAGCTGTGTGTAACAACTGTTATCACTTGCATTTAGTGGATCAATCAGAGTGATTCAACTAAGAAAAACAAGCATGCATAACTCGAATGTTAATTCATGTATAATCATCATAAAAACAGCTTAAAAATGCATTATACTAGTCATTGATCAATAAGAAATCACAGGTACAAAAATTGCAGATTCCTCCCCAAGGTACGAGCTTTACCAAGTCAAATTTCGATGCATGACAATGCAACAATGACCTCGTGTAATGGGTTCATGAAGAATAACAACGTACATCACGATAGAAGAGTGAAAAGATTTCAGCCAAACGATATGTAGCAGTCACTCAGAGAAAGAAATATATACCACATAATATTTTGGTTCGATTGAAATATCAGTCGATGACAGCATTAGAGCATTATTCGAAGAAAATGCACCGAAAACATGCTAAGTTTCGAGAAAGCTGAAGATGGGAACAGTTCCCAACAATTCTCTAAACTGAACTAGGCTTCTAATTTTTGAGGAAAAGCGCGCAGAGTATGGATTCCGAAACGAAGAAGGAAGAGTCAAATGAACATCAAGATGATAAGAAGCGGGATTCAAGCTAAAACCAAAACCAGAGAAAAAGGAAAGGGTAGAGAGCATGAAGGCGGAATCTCAAGAGCGTCTCTTACATTCCGGGTTGACAGCTACGGAAGAACAAGGAACCTCCTTCAGAACTTCGATGAGACAGACAAATTGTGGAAACACGCCCAGAAAAATGACATAGAAGACCAGAGAGAAAAAAGAAAGCGAGATGGAGAGAGAGAGAGAGAGAGAAGGGCACGCGAAAGAGTAGAAATGGGTAAGGGATAATGTGATCATTAGAGAGAGATTGGTTGCCACCGTTGGAGAGAGAGAGAGAGAGAGAGAGAGAGAGAGAGGGATGTGATGGAGACTCAACCTTCTGAAAATGTCAGAAACCACCCTCAGGTTTTGTCAGCGATACGTTACTTCTGTTTCTTTGCCTCTCGCTTTTAATTTAGCATGTACAGTTAAGTCACACATGTGCAAAGCACGTGATGATTGTTGATTCCAGAATTACCCTTGAATTGCCGACGTTGGGAGGCTCAGTCGCCGGCGGAGAAATCCTCGCCTGCGTTGGCAGTGCCTGTTGCGATTGTCTCCAGCGTGCGTCGAAGAAAAATGACTTCCGTGTCAAGGAGCTCAAGCCCACCGAGGAAGAACCTGTTGTTCGAGAAAGCGAAGGTGAATTCTTTTGTATGAGTATGAGTAGGAACATTTTGTTGTTGTGTATATTTTATTTATTGTCAAGTAGATAAAGTGCGTTGCTCGCTATATATGATCTTTGAAGTTGAACATGATTCATTTGAAATGCCCCGAAGACTATTATTGTTGTCAAAACCATCAAACATATATTAAGAAAAAAAGACGTTGAACTATGAAGTGTTTTTCAATTTAAATAGTGAATTATGGGATGTTTTTAAATTCAAACATTGAATAATTTTTTTTTATCAATTCAAACATTAAATCATGTACTGTTTGTTGAGAAATTAAGCCAAATTTACTTCTCAATAATCTCTCTAGTTGCATCTTAGAAGATTAAAGGTCAACCGTTTTAAAATATAAATAGGTAATAATTGAAAATGTAAATGATTTTGAATTGTTATGAATGTAAACGATCATAAATAATTGAATAAACAAATAATTATTAGAATTATAAAAATAAATAATCACAAGAGTTATCAATTAATATAGGTTCTATTTAATTTGATGTAACGTTATTTTGAAAGAACGAAGACAGTAATTTTATGAAAAAGTTATTTTCACCTCGTGATTATTCTTTCTTTCTTTCTTCCTCTTCCATCTTTTACATTATGGTATCAGAGCTGCTAACTTATTTAGCATACAATGACTAATGCGACTAATTCTAGCATGCTGTCTATCATTCATCACTTTAGTAACGAGAATTATAATTATTAGAACAATAATGTCAAAGTATTTTTAAAATCTATGAAATTGTGGAACACTCTCGAATATCGTTGAACAAAAAATCTATGTTCCAGAGGATGGAGATGCCATAAATGACATGAAAAAAATTATATCAAAGGAGAATCAAAAGAAAGACAACAAAACACTTTTTCACATATATCAAATAATTGACATGGTTGTGTACAAGATGATTGTCAACGTTGAAACGTTCAAAAAAAAGCGTAAAATGTCATTCATGCAGCTTTCAAAGCGAATCCAAAAATTAAGATACTTCAACTTCAAACTTTACTATCTGAATTTGAAAAATTGAAAATGAAGGAGAACAACAGCTAAAGATTATTAGACAAAAGTCACCTCCGTTGGTAATCAAATGATATCCGACGGAGAGAAGTTGGATCATACAAGAGTTGCTGAAAATCGTTTACTTAATTTTCATCCAAAATTCGATTACGTAGAAGGGTGCAGTTGAAGAATCCACCAAAATTTTTGATCTTACCTGAGATGATTTATAAGAAAGACTGAAATAATAGATATCTAAATTAACACGCACATTCTATAAAAAGTCGATTTTTTAAAAAGAAGAATTAAATAAAAGTTTGGGTGCCGAAGCAAAGGAGAACTAAGAGTTGGCAAAATCGTACTGGACTGAGGAACTGGACCGGGTTGGGTATTTCGGTTGGTACTCCTAGGAGCTCGATCCGGAATTGGTCCTGCACAACATGAAACCGTGAGATACGGTACGATCCATGGTTCTGATACGGGAAACTCGAAAAACTTTTGAACTGGACAGTATAAAATTGAAAAACCCTAAATCTAAGAAAACCAGGTTCCGGTTTAAGTTTTCAGTTCACTCTTCTTTTGCAGTGTGAAGAGAGCATAGTTGCAGAATCGAAGTCTCAAGTCCGAATCTTGGCGTTCGCGAATCACGCTGTCCTTCACTGATAGCTTTTCGCAGAGCGCCGACGCTGCCCTTGGAGATGCGTTATCTCCAAGCTGGGACAATCTTATGAGGGGCCAAATAATCTTGAAGGATGCAGTGGATTGAAGCATTAGCTTCACCGACAAGGCCATGAATAGAGTTTACAGGCTGAATGATCAGACAACCAAGTTTTTCATCCGCCCTAGAGGCTGGCATTTCCCGGAAGCTCACATTTTCATCGACGGAGAGCCTGCCATCGGCTGTCTCGTAGATTTTGGCCTTTATTTCTTCCACAACTTTGCCAGATTTCACCGTTCTCAAAGTGAAGGCTATGGATCCTTCTTCTATCTATCCAGGATAGAGCACTCAAGGTAATTATTTTCTGGTTTTAAGTAGACCACCATCGATGAGAAAAGCTTCTCTTAAAGTTATGTTCATTTGCAGGGAAGCTAAGACATGGAGCTGTGTGTTTGAAAAAGCAGAGAAAATGGCAGGAATAGAGAGAAGAAGCATAAGAGCTACAGCAGTGCTTATCTATTTATTACTGATTGTTTAGAAATTGTAAAAAAAATTAAATTTACTTCGGTTCCTCCCGGCCGTTTTTGGGAGGATTTTTAAAATCCCGAAATACCCGGTTCCGGTTCCGGCTCCGGCTCCGGCACCGGCTCGGAACCAGAACCGGAACGCGCCCACCCCCGGGAACTCCCCGTTTCCGCGAGTGGGGTCTCCTTTTTCTCCTCCACTTCTTCAAGTCATCGCCACTTCTCCTTCATTACTTCTTCATGAAAGCATTGCCAGTGCGAGAGGAACCTCCTTCTGCAATCGGAATCAGGCCAAATTAATCAATCGGAAAAGGTGGGTATTCTAAGTTTCTCCCATTCTCTGACTTTTATAATCGGAGACTAATGGATTATTGCTTTGATCTGGGACTATAGATCGTTGTTTACAAGAGGAGGATTTTCATTAGAGGAGATTGGAAGGGAAAAATATTCAGAAGGAAGTAAGAGTTACTCAGGTAAGAGAGATTTATTTTTTCTCGTTTTCCACCTTACTCAGGTAAGTAAGCGTTACTCAGGTAATAATATAGTGTAAAGATGTAAACTGTTGGATGTATATCATCATGTTTGCCAATGGACGAGAAAAACATGACTATTGAGTATGCATATTTAATTTATTATTCAGTTTATTTGTAACATTTAATCTTATGTTTCAATTAGTTTTTATAACAAAAATAATAAAATAGTCGTATGGGTCGCATCTTTTTATGCGAAATCCTTAATCTTATTAGGGTACTCTGTGATTTTAGCGATCGTCGACGAGTATCGCCTTCATATATGTTGTCTATGTCATGGTATTAGAGTCCGCGAGTGACTTTGTTTTATCACTTGTTCTGCTTTGTGATTTTTAACGTTCTTTCTAAAGTGTTTAGCAACTAGCATGCTTAAATACGATTTAGCTCACCTTGCATTACAAAGGTTTCAAATTCAAGATTCAAAAAGAATTCCAATTCCAAACCAAACCAATTCAAGCCAAAACAAGCTACACAGTAATTGTATTTTGTCTTCATCCAATTTTGAAGCTTTTTGAGGGGCCTTGAAAAATAAGAAAAAGAAAATTACATTGAACAACCCTGAAAAAGATGAATATTAGATTTCATTCCCTTAAATAATTTAGCTATGTAGATGATTATTGTCCTAAAAAAATTGTTTTTCAATATAAGTTTGTGTTTGATTGACATCACTCACAAATATCTCAGGATGAACTTCTAGTTTCTATTGCACGACAAGATCATTAATCGAAAAATGGAGAATGAAGGACGGAAGATGAACTAACACAATCTTCAAAAGAACTGGACTATCACTCCAATTATGTTCTGAAGCCATGTTAGATTTACCCAATATCATAGTTAAACTCATCTATCAACTGTACATTAATTCCTCGATGCCTAATATCCCCTTCTTCAATAATGCCAAAGTAGGCAGAACAAACAAGATGGAAAAACGGGACTTCTCCCTGAATATACACACTATCATGACAACACTTCACAAAGACATTTAGAAAATTCAAAATGAACAATGAATCTCAACACAGAATCGTTGAGCAAATGTTATCTCAGCTCGACAAAAAAATGATACCCTCGTTTTCTCCAACAACAGGTTCTTCTGTCAGTAAGCTTTTAGTCCTTCACACTGAAACAGTTTTTTGTCGACACACGACGGAGACAATCGCAACAGACACTTGCAACAAACACTCGCATGTGATGATTCCTCTACTGGCGAGGGCAATTTCTCCGTCCCAAGGATTGAGCTAGGGCCTTTTTCCAGTAAAAAAAAAAAAGGATTTCTTGCAATGTTATAGGTTAAGATTAATCATAATAACAATTAAATTAATCATAATAATATTCTCAACGTAATGGACAGTGAGAATGCTCAAATCATGTATCATCTATTACACGTGGAACAGAATCACAGGGGATGTTATTGGTAAAATTTGAATCCAATAGATATTTTGCCGATGATAGATAGTGTGACGTATGTAAACTCAATATAAGATGATTAACTGTTAGTACTCTTTGGATCGTTAATCCTTAACCCTCTAGAGGTTATTGTTGTGACGTGCAGATATTATTGTGAAATAATCGGTAGGATGTATGTACGTTTACAACTTTATATATGAAAATTATTGTAATGCATATTAGCATTTTCATATATGTTAATATGGATTATATATATTGACATTCATATCACATGTTAATATGATACTTGATAAAAATGAAATCATTTAACTAAAATAGTACATGAACATACTATGGATTCAGTTATCACAGCATGAGCGCACACACTAGTATTAATTCAATTACCATGGCTTGAGAAGCGTGTAAAAACGAAGTTGAGTGGCTCACTAATTAGAAATGTCTTAAGAATTTTATAGGACATTAATAAAATATGTGTGGGTTGGTTGGATAGTGTTCAATGCACTTGCCTATTGAGTATTTGATCCATTTTTAAGAAAACATTTATTAAAAAGAGAACAAAAAATACAAGATTAATGAGATGTATCATTGAAGATACAAAAGTTTTGATAAGTTAAGCATGAAGTAAAAATTAACCAAATCAACAGGCGAAAAACTTTTTCATACAAATAAAAAAGTCATGAGAATAAAATAATAATAATAAAATATGATGAATTAAAATAAAATAATATACTATATGAAAATATTTATTAAATTACTTAATAGATAAATAAATATGTAACGAAAAAATTAAATTTAATAAAAACAAAAAATATCATTACATATGATATTTTATTATAATATTTCTTAAATAACTTTACCAATAAATATTTAATAAAAAGTCTTACATAAAAAATGAAAAGTCATCGTGACAAAATATATTAATATGTTATATTTGAAAATGATAAATGATAAAATGAGAAATAAATTAACATGTGTCATTTCAGCACACTGTCAAAAATCAACGTGTCATTATAACTAGCAACATGTGTCATTGCACCCGGAGATGAATATGACACGCACGTCATTAAGGCCACAAAAAGTCATTAATAATGCAAGTTGACAAAAATACTGAAAATATAAGTCACGTAAAATGTGCCATTATAGCAGAAGATAAATGTGACACACTTCATCAATAATATAAAGAGTATTGGATAATCCAAATATGTTGGACAGTGGGTCAAGGATGATGCGAAATAGGAAATGTTATGTATCATTAAAGAAATAAAAATTCTTGAATATGTTAAACATGTTGTAATGCAAAATTTTAAATTTTGACGGTAAATTTTATGCTGTGCCAAGAGAAGCAACCACTCAGTCAAGAGCCAAAGTTTTAACTAACTTTTGTGTTCATTTTGTAGGCAATGATATGGAAGACCAATTGAAATTAGGACCTAGCATAGAAGACCGAGAAGCCATTCCATTTGTTTACACGGGAACAGGCCGACTCGAACTTAAAGAAGGAATCAATGTCTTCGTTTGAACAACTAGTTTATTTTCTCTAGTTTAGTAGTTTCTCTTTTTTTTTTTCTTTGAAAGGGCTAAATATTTGTGCATTGAAGAGCACTTTTGGCTATGTTTGTGTAAGAAAGGAAACCACTTAAAAAGGACATTTGGAGAGAAAGGAAGTTTGCCAAAATTGGCAAAAACTATGCATGTACTCGGCTAGCACACTTGGCTGAGTACTCCCTCATCTAGCACCTCTAGTTGGGTGAAATGTCAATATGAATTTGTAAGGAAGAGTGTTATTTAAACAACTTTTGTGGCTGCTCGCGTGACAACATATTTTGAATAAAAAACTAAAATTCATCTTCTTTCAAATCTTGAAACTTCTAAGCAACAAGTCACTGTCTCTCCTCGGTGACTTATATATGAGTGTATGTGTTTGTTTCGGTTTCCACCTTTGCAAGCATAGTAGAATCCTTTTATTGCATCCATTCTCCGCCTCTTCCCTAAAAGTAGAATAATCAGTAAATGTGCGCAAAACTTTCATCATAGCAAGTGAGAGTGTTCTTCCACAAAGAGAATCAAATATCCGAGAAGTGAAGCTTTATCACTTCTCGAACCAACGAGTACCATTTTAGCTATATTTATCCACCCTCATTGAGTTAGCCTTTGAAATTTAGAGGGTGTTTCTCACTTCCAGGGTAATGTTCTATTAAAATTTCATCCTCATTGGAGCTATTTTGATAAAGTTATGCATTCCGAAAATTCACCATAGATTTTGTTCGAAACTGTTTTGTAAACCGAGTTTTTTTGTGTTTCAACCATTTATCCTTTGTTTGAATCACGCTATTTGATAAAAATAATATCTTTAAAGAAATTTATTTGAATGATTTTCTCCAATAATGTTGAGTTATTTAAGTCAAAATTATACGAATTGCTACAAGTTGTTATAGTATTATCTGTTTTAAAGAATTAAACAATTTTATGTTTATTTTCAAAAATATCAGATTATTAGTACTAAAATAATTGTTAATGCCGTGTAGAGGATACCAACTGGACTATGCAATTGGAAATTGAAAAGATGGAGCAAAAGATTTCATTGAAAGATTTAAATTGGTAACCACAGAAACACCATGGAAGAGGGCAATAAAAGAGAAAATCCCAAGATTTAAGGAAGGAAAAATCAGAGGAAATAAAATAGGAGATTGATGTGAGGAGAAGGGTAGTTTTGGCGAGAGGAGAAAGAAAAGAAGGGTCTTTCAATGGGGAGTAGAGGATCCTGAGGACAAAAAAGTTGCTACCTTCTATTCTCTACTCATATTTTTCTATGTATTTCTCTACCTTTTGTTCTTGGATAATTTCTATAATAGATATCTTTGTACAATTATTTTTTATAATTTTATGATTATAGGCTAATAACTTATTTTGATTAGTAGAGAAAGTACTTGTTACAACAATTTCATTTCTTGCTAAGATTGTTTGTTTTTATTCGAATAATTTATTATGATGATTATAGTTTAATTCAATTTATATCGACGGATAATTTTGATTACATATGTTCTTGTCATATTGAGAAATAGATGAGAATAATGAAATGCATATGAAATTATATGAATTGAAGTATACTTAGTTGTTAATATTCAATTTGTATGACTTTTAGAATATGACATCATTGAAGTTTTATTAATTTTTTTCTGTTTATAAATTAAAGAGAAGATTAAAATTAACTACTAAGCAATTCAAAGAAACTTTAGTATTCATTGAATTCTTGGTGTTCAAACAAATTGTTATAGCAATCTGTAGTTTTAGTAGTGAAATTTATGTAACAAGGAAATCAATCTTAACTAATTTTCTCAATACCAAAAGTAACTCATTTATAATTTGATTTGTTATTTTACATTTCTTTAAAACTCAAACCTATTATTTTACATCTAAGATTGTTTTACACAATATAATTCGATTAAGTTTATCTTCGTGGGTTTGATTCGTACTTCTCTTTATTATTTTGTTAGCGACATGTGCATTTGCGTTAGATGTGAATTTTTACTAAAAGTTTTTGGTGTCATTGTTAGGGATGATTCTTACCTATTTCATTTTGCTATAAAGAAATTCCTCAAATAAATTCTTATTGTTCTTAAGATACTATATGCTTGATGTCTTACGAGAACGACCAGGATCTTGTACTGTATAGTTTAGAGATTGAACTAACATTTCGTGCCAGAGGGAGACATGTAACAATTTAGGGTTTCTAACTTGAAAATTCAAATTCGAAATCCCCAAATCAAATATAATCTAAGATTTTAGCCCTAAAATATCTAAAAAATCAGAGGAAATCTGTGTCAACCCTATGTTTCACTCAGAACCCTTTGAAAATCTGATTGGGAATCAGATTTTCTGTTAATTGTAGCCTAGAGCCCTTGAAAATTTGATTGAGAATCAGATTTACAACTGGATGGGAGGTAGGTGTCCAGCTCTAGAAATCCGATGTGAAAATCCGATTGACATCGAATTTTCAGAACTGAAAATTTGATTGGCATCAGATTTCCAGAACTGAAAATTTGAATGGAATTCGAATTTTGGGGGAGGTTGGTTGAGAAACCTCTTTATAAATTGAGAGGCTCGGTGTGGATGGAGAGCACACCAGAGCTCTCTCTGAATCTCTCTCAAAAAGCTCTCTCTCTCTCTCTCTCTCTCTCTCTCTCTCTCAGGAGCTTTACCTTCGACCTCTGGTCTTTGAGCGCCTGTCTGTCGCAGCCATAAGCTCCACTCGAGTGGCCAAACTCAGACAAAGCTTCTCTTGGTCGAAGTGGCTGCCGTCCTTCAAAGACGACACTCTCTGGTGTTTGGATGTGCACAATAAAGAAAACACGAAGAAGTCGCGATGGAGTCACGAAAGAGGAAGGAGAAAGGAGAAAGACTTCAAGTTTTCTTTAAAAACATGACATGGTTCATTAAAGAACGGTCCAACCTAGCCGGCTTAGCAAACCGAATCGATCCAACCGAACCAAATCTGGTCCAACTGAACCAGACCTGGTTCGATTTTAACCAGAATCACCCAGACCAAACCAGATTATTTCCAGACAGTCAAATTTGATCAAAAGTTATCCAAAACAATTTGAATCTGACTGAACTGATATAAGAATAAACTAGTAAGGAACTTCTACCTGAATATTTTTGAAATAGATTTATTAAAATGAAAAATTAATACCGAATATTTTATTTAGGCAGGAAAAATCTCAAAAGTCATCCGAATTGATCCAATTCGACCCTATTCGACCAAGTGTCCACATAAGAAATTTTGCACACAATCTTTTGGAAATTGAATTTATTTAGGTAGAAATTTAATATCAAATATTTTATTTAGGTAGAATATTATTTGAAATCTTGAAAAACTCCCGACAACCCTGAGCTCTTGGAATCTTGAAAATACCACGTTTTCAACATTTCGATTACAATTCTACATTACAAAATTTATGTTATTTTTTATGATTATTTTATTACATGATTCCAACATTTGATTTAACGCGCATATCTAGACATTGACATAGTATCATTTTAAAAAGATAAAATTGATAAGACATTTTGTATGTGTGAATATGATGGAATTGACGAAAAATATGTAATAGCAAAGCCTGAACGACAATGCAATGACTAAGGTTGAACGAAAATGAGATGACTACACCTGAACGATAATGAGATGACTACATCTGAACGACAATGAAATGATAAAGCCTGAACGACTAAGCCTGAGCGAAGGTTGAAAAATGAGTTCCAACTAGTATGTAACTGTTAAGTCATGATTCAGTATAACATAATTTTGCACTAGCACATGTTTTCCTTTACCGAGTTATTCTCATAGTTTGTAGTTTTGTGATGTAGATAAATTTTTATTTGAAGAAGAAATTACTATAATTGAGAACTTTCCAAAGACAATCGAGCATACAGAAGAAGAAAATGTTTTAGATCAAATTTAAATTAGTATGTTCAATTTTCGAGGATAATTCTTATTTCTATTTTACTTAAAAGTTTGGCATAATTTATGTTGACTCTATTGTTAATAAGGTTTTATGAATTTTTTAATTCTACATTTATTTAAGTTTCGACTAAGTTATTTAATGTTTTAACGTCGTTTTTAAAAGATTCTACGCATTTAATGAGTTTATTAAAGATTTCAGATAATTTAACGTTTGAAATTAAATCTTATTTGATAAGTTAAATTGAGAGAAAAATTTAGGATTTCTAAATTAGGATTTTAAAATTAGGAATTTATAAATTTCGAGCGTTACAATTTGGTATCAGAGCAACTAGATTTATAAAACAGTTTTGTAGATTTATCTGTATGCTCAAGTGCACCCAAAAGATTATCGGTTAGCAAGTAAGTGTGTATTAAAATTTATAATTTTAATAAAAGTATATTTGATAATTTTGTAGTACTCTTTAAAGTAAGTGTATCAAGATAGATTTCCTTAAATTAAGTTTTTGTTACATAGATTATGGACAATCCTAATGGAATTAAAAATGAACAGGTTGTTGTACTCGATTGAATAATGGATATGATTGAGATACAAGCAAGTCAAATCGACTAGTCATCGCAGGTAGCTAATGCGACGACCCAGGCGGCTACTGCCACAACCCAAGTAGTTAATATGCAAGCCCGGATTCCTAACAGGCCTCGACTCGCTGTTTTTGATTTCGAGAATGAATCCTCCAATTTTTAATGGCAATCTAGCAGACATGACAATAACAGATAATTGGATTAGGACCATCAATGATATTTTTGACCATGCCAAGATCTCAGAAGAGGAGAAGGTGGATTGTGCGTCCTCTATGTTTCGAATGGGGGCACGTTACTGGTGAGATTTTATGAAGATAACGCATCTAGTTACCACCATAACCTAGGAGAAATTTCAAGACCTTTTCTATGAGAAGTATTTTATTGACCCTATGATAGATGCAAATGTAGAGAAATTTATGGCTTTAAAGCAGATATGAAGTGTAATTGATTATTTTGAACAAGTTTGAGCAATTTTTTCGTTATGCCTCGCATATAGCAGGTAATGAGGTTATGAAAGTGAAGCGATTCGTCCAAGGATTGAGATCGGAGATATTCAAAAATATCCATCTTATCACTGCCAATGACTCACTGTTTGCATTTGTAGTGATAAAGCATGACGTGTAGAGAAAGGAGATATGGAAGTCATCAAAGCTCGGGATCTTAGAAGGAGGTACAGTAATGCAACTTAGTTCGTAAAGAATAAACTCTCGCAACAACAATTTGCTGGATCTAAGAGACCAATTATCAGTAGACCTTCTGAAGGACATTATAAGTATGTTAAGAGGGAGCCCACGATGAATTCTATTATGCTCTTGTGTCCCTCATGCAAGAAGCCACATGGTGGAGAAGCGCTTAGATAATGGCTTGTTTCAAGTGCAATCAGTAGGGATATTTTATTAAAGATTGTCTAAAGAATAACAGTAAACAAATCAAAACAACTGCTAGAGTTTTCACCATGACCAAGGACAAAGTTGAAGGGAGTGCATCTGTGGTGACAGCTTCAATTTTTATCTCTAGCATATATTCTTACATGTTAATTGATTTTGGAGTTACACACTCTTTTATATCCTTTGAGCATGCTACGAAATTAGTGAACAAAGTAGAATCTCTAAAGTATAAATTATGAGTAGCTATACCTTTGGACAAAGTTATGTTTACCAACTTTATTATTAGACAATGGATGTGCATATTGAGGAGAACAAATTAGGGGCGGATTTAATTATTTTGGCGATGCACGATTATGATGCTATTCTTGGAATGGATTGGCTTACCAAGCACTATGCGACTATTGATTATCGCAGGAATATGGTAAAATTTCAATCGCCTAGAAAAGAATCATTCTTTTTCTATAGAGACTCTAAAAGTTTGAGAGCTATAGTGATATTTGCTATGCGAGCTCGAAGACTATTGAATTCTGGATTCATTGGAATTCTGGCCAGTGCTATATGTTCTGAACTTGAAGGAACCATGATTTTGGATAAGGTGTCGGTAGTCTATGAATTTTTGGATGTCTTCCCTGATGATTTGACAAATTTACCACTAGCAAGAGATGAGGAATTCAACATTGATATGCTACTTGGAATGGTGTCGATCTCTAAAGCCCCTTGTATAATAGCACCAAGTGAATTAAAGAAGATAAAAACTCAACTATATGATTTGTTGGAGAAAAGATTTATTCACCATCGGGAGCATCGGTATTATTTGTGAAGAAAAACGATGGATCTATGAGGATGTGTATTGACTAGTGAGAGCTCAACAAAGTCACTATTAAGAACAAGTATCAATTGCGGATTTATTTGATCAATTGAAGGGAGAGACAGTTTTCTCAAAGATTGATCTTAGGTGCGGCTATCATCAACTAAGAATTAAGGAAGATGATGTTTTCAAGATGGAATTTCGTATAAGATATGGCCACTTTGAATTTTGAGTTATGCCGTTTGGATTAAATAATGCACTAGCCGCATTTATGGATTTGATGAAATGGATTTTCAAGACGTTCTTGGATGATTTTTTAATAGTTTTTATCAATGTCATCCTCATCTACTCAAAGAATAAAGAGGAACATGAAGAACATTTGATAATTGTTTTATCGACATTGAAACTTGAGAAGTTATATGCAAAATTCTCCAATTGTGAATTTTGGATGGAGAAACTGCCTTTTCTCAGCCACTTTGTTTCAAAGAAGGGTGTATCAACAGATCCTGCGAAGATTGAAGCTGTTAGTAAATGACCACAACCAAAAAATTCACCAAGTGTGAATATTGGATGGAGAAAGTGACTTTTCTCAGCCATATTGTTTCAAACGAGGGTGTATCAATGGATCTAGTGAAGATTGAAGCTGTTAGTAAATCACCACAACCAACAAATGTAGCTGAGATAAAGAGTTTTCTTCGTCTTACAGGTTATTATCGGAGATTTGTAGAAGGATTTTTAAAATTATTCAACCCGCTTACATAAAAAACTAAGAAAGATGTCAAGTATTTATGGACTAAAAAGTGCGAACGAAGCTTTCAAGAGTTAAAAAAGAGATTGATCTTGACACCTATACTTACTATACCATCTGGATCAGGAAAATATGTGGTATGCAGATAGGCTTCAAAGTACGGATTAGAATGTATTCTCATGTAAGAAGAAAAAATTGTGCCTTATGCCTCAGGACAATTAAATGATCATGAGAAGAACTACCCAATCCATGATTTGGAGCTTGCAGCGGTAGTTCATGTACTGAAAATTTGGAAACATTATCTGTATGGAGAGAGATGCGAAATTTATACTGATCATAAAATTTTGAAGCACTTGGATGCTGCGCCGATGGAGAAGGCAACATCGCTGCCATTGGCCCCCCAGGCGGGTAGTAGATGGAATATGGAGCAACATATGCAGCAGATACTACAGATTTATGAGATGCAATAAAAGCAACTTCAGGACATGCACCTCCTCATAAGCAGAGTCGTTGAGTTCACCTTGGGCCAGAAAAAGCTGGATGAGAGGATCCATGATTGGATGGCTAACAATGACGAGGACGATGATGATCCACTGACATAGTTTAAATTAGTTTTTGTTTTCTTCTCATCCATCTTACTTTATGTTGTGTAAAATATTTTTGTGATTTTATGACACTTGTATGATTTATTATAACTGTTTTACGTATATTTTATAAAATAATTCACTAAAATTACAATAAATTGTATGAGAATAACCTTTCAAAATAAACCTATTGATTATGTTTGAAAATGAAAAGAAAGATGAAATCAAATAGGATCGAGTTAGCTCTTATCCATATTTAGGAATTTGGCATGTCGAGAAAGTTTCTGGCTATTCAAAGGCATCGGCATAGTGCAATTATAAATAGTTGTGTATCTGGAAAGGCTCGAATCATCAGGCAGGCAGCAAAATCATCAGCATCCTTCACTCGCAATTTTTCGTCTCCAATCTTCAAAGGCTACCTGCAATCATTAAGCTTTGCGGTACTATTAGAATGAAAGATGAAGATTGGAGACAAAAAGTTGTGAGTAAAGGATGTTGATCGCTGCCTCCCTGATGATCCATCCAACGCTCAATAATTTCTACCTCGGCCACGCATCCCATATTTCTGCATATAATGAAAATTATATTACAAAAGAATGACAGTGTGTTTATGAGGAAAATGTGTTGAACTGTATCCGTGTCTCGTCAAATGTGTTGAAACCTATAAAGATGTTTTGAGACGCAATACCTCACATAGATCATTGGTGATGACAAGTGTGACTATTAAGCCCCTACTCCCGACATATACCACATGAAATCTTTGAGTTTTTCTTACTAATTGTTGAATTTGAGGGCTCATCGACATCTCGCACTCTTGTCTTTTTCGACCTATCAGGTTGGCGATATCTTCTAGAGAGGACAAGTTTCTTCATCTCTAGCCTTTGCGATCACATTTGGTGGCCGGTCACAGATCGAATAAATTGTGAGTACATATGCAGATAAGTCTCCCAGTGGTAGCACTGATGCACGTAATTTTTCTGTGCAACCCCATGAAACACATGCATGGAATGAAATGGACACACGAGATTTTAGTAAGTATCCACCTCTTGCAGTTGCACACACCCGTACACATGTCCACAACGTATTGTTCGTATCTGTTGCTGACCTGAAATTGTTCAGCTCCTGCAAACACAACACTCCAATTTCGAGCTACACTTTCTAGCCTCACGAGCTTTTTCTTTATTTGGGAACACATAATGTCTGTTGAGTGGGCCAATTTCTCAAATTTTTTCACAATGCGAGTCGTCAAGTAATTTCGAATCATCTCGTACATTGACAGGATCGGTTTGTCTTTTGCAGACAATATGACTGCATTGAATGATTCACACAAATTATTTAAGCCAATATTGCCCTTGGAGTTCGGAGAGAAGACATGACTACCCCAATATCTAAGTTCTTCTTCGCGAAGCCATGTGTGGACATCCGGACTAGGTTGGTGTAATTTCTTCATATCTATTTCGAAATGACCACGTGTGTTTGCTTTAACTGCATTTCACATCGCATCTCTGTACGATCTGCCTCAAAAGTGATTTTTGAAATTCGCATACATATGCCAGAGGCACTAGCGATGTTCGGCTTCTTCAAATTGATCTTTCACGACCCTCACCAAACCCTAAATATTGAAAAAAAAAACATAGTCAACATAAAACAATATAATTACTATAATGCCCCTAATTTGATATAACAATTGAAAATGTGTTATACCTTTTGTCGATCTGATATAATTGTTCATCCGACTCCTGATCCAGTGTTTAGGTCTTGCTTCAAATATTGCAAGAACCAGGTCCACATCTCCGTGCACTCTTTTTCAATGTTGGCAACAACAATGAGATATATTCTATCGTTGCCTTCAATACTAACGGTTGTTAGTAATTGACCGGGACATGAGTCCTTTAGATGACAACCATTCACACAGATAACAGGGCGACCATACTGCACCAAACCTGCCTTACAAGCAGCCATGCACGTATACATTCTGTAGCATACCAATGAATCACGCTCCATCTCGTAAGTATGAATTTGTAATGTGCTAACCGGATTTGATCTATATATTTCTGCTATGTACGACCAAACTAACTTATACTGTTCGTCGCTTTTGTCTTCGTTAAGTGTTTGAGTTACGCTTCTTGCTTTTTTGGCAAATGTGAGTGTAATGTTAATAGTGAAATCATTCCTCGCTGTCTTGATAATGGAAGATATTTTCCAGCTAGGTTGACTTTTAAATCTATCCAGAAAATAATTTGCCACTCATTTTGCTGAAGGTTCATGGGAGAAAATCGAGTTATTTGGGCCCCGAAAGATTAACAGGCAAACCGCTAGTTTTTGGATACGAGATATCCATCATAGTAATTATGAACGCATTTGCCCAACTGACACGTCTGAAGGAATTCATGTTGGACTCATTGGATCATTAGCAATTCATGCAAAGATTGGTTAATAGGGATCTCTAGAAAGCCCATTTTATAAAATTTCTAAATAGAATTGAAAAAGAAATCCATTGATTCGTGTCGATTCTCAACTATCCTCGAACAGTTGTGAGAGTCTCCCAAACTATTTATTTGAAATGTAAACTCGTCATGCATCTTCAAAGCATGCAGTCGCCATTTACATCCATTTTCACACTCAGCTATCAGTCATTTCTTTTCACTTTTGGTGAATTTTATACCATAACCATTTTTAAAGAATATTCAACTATTTCTTCTTTAATTTCTTTTAAAGAAATTATTTTCTACCCAAAAAAACCTCGTTAAGATTTGTTCTCTTACTGGTGCTTTCCACCTCATCATCATCCGAGCCGATTGCTGTTCGAAGCTCCTTGTCTACAGTTCTGAAGCTCGAATGCACCATTATTTCCTCATTTCCATCTAAGTTATCGAATGCTCGAAGATCACTATATGCAGGTGTCGCGTACAAATACCAATCCATACAAGCATCACCAGTTGATGTTTCGTTTAAATCAGTCGATCTACTTGAATCAAAATGTATCGTCATTGCTTACAAATAAAATAAATCTAATAAACATAAATTATGTAAAAAAAACAAAACGGTTATGAAATTATATATGAAAAGGAAAATTATTGTTGGGAAATAATAATTTTAATGCCGCCACTGTAACACGTGGAGAGTACTGATAAAGATAATTTCCAAGAAAAATTGTACTGGACAATATTTTAGACAGAATTATCTTTCCAAGTAAATTTCTAGGAAATGCTAGAGAGGTCACAAACGGTTCCATTTAAAATTCAGTCACTTAGACAAAATTTACTTACACAGTACAATTACACCATTAAAAAATCGTCTTACAAAAAAATGGTTAATAAAGCATGAGATGGAAGTATCATATCTCAATTTTATCGACAGTGAACAATGTTAAAAGAAGATAATATACAATTCAGATAACATTAAAATAATAATAATAAGTTACATCTGGTTTTTTTATTTAAAAACACATAAAGAAAAATTTTGAACAATTTAAACGTTAAATTATCAAAACCTAACAATTCAAATCTTACTTTGTTAATCACCCAAAGAAAATTTTATCGAAACAAAAAAATATTAGAGAGATTTTAGAATTAAAAAAAGAAGAAGTGAATTAAAAAGTTCACATCTACTCTCCTTAAATAAGAGAAGAGATGACCTATCTAAGAGATGAGCCTCCCATCTCCCATCTTCTTAACGGGTGTGTGACTCATCTCTTAGTTGGGTCGACTCTTAAAAATTTAATTAAATTTTTTTTTTATACTTCAAAATTTGGTTTGAATCAAATTAAATTTTGAGAATTTTTTTGAAAAAAATCAAATAGTTCGGGATTTTTTTTTTGATTTTATCCTTCATTTTAATTTTATCAATTGAACTTTTATGTCATATGATGACAAGTGTATCCCACTAGGTCAAAAATATTTTTTTATGGCCAGAATTCTCCACCTCTAAAAATTTTGACAGCATAGGTTTTTCTTTTTGACATACAAACAACTGTGTTTAATCTAATTTCTTTTATTAATTTATCCCACTACATTTTTTTATTTTTACCTTATCAATTGAATTTTTGTCTCCCATAATAACAAGTGTATCTCACTAGGTTGAATATTTTTTTTTAATGTTTCTTATATATTTAAGTGATTTGTTTTAAAAAATATTAAATTCTTTTCTTTTTTTTTTCTTTTTTATTCTTGCTCTATCTTTTTTTTTTTTTCTCAAAGATATATGTATTTAGTACAAAGGTTAAATTCCAAAAACGGATCCAACTATGTATTTGGTTAAAAAAAAAAGCTTAAACTCATTTTTCGTCTAAAAAAATTTAAAGTATTGAAAATGTGCAAAAAATAGATTTGTGGCAAGCTGATATGCCCCTGCGTTCAATTTTTTAAAGAAGAACAGTTTGGCGTTCTCTCGACGTGGCAAACTGTTATCCGCAGGCCTACACACGTGAGGGGCACGTGAGAACGGTTTGCTGTTATCCGAACACTACAAACCGTTATGCTTCAAAATTCTAAACGAGGGGGATCTCTAGCCTAAAAAATCCCTCTACGTGCAAACGGTTTGCCATTCTTAGGACGCGACAAACCATTCTTCTTTAGTCGCAAGATCAATTATTGACTGATCACGAGTTGCGTAGCAGGAGAACGACAAATCGTTCTAAAAGAACGGGTTGCCGTTCTCCTGCCCTATTTAAAGACCGAGTCTCTCTCCCCTCTATTCTCACACCACCTCCCACTTCTCTCTGCTCTATCTCCCTAAAACCTTTCCATTATTATCTTACTTTCGAGAATTTTCTTTGTATTAACGATGATGATGGATGATAATTCGATTAGAGCAGTTGATTTAGATGAGCCAACAAGTTTTGATGTCGAAATGGATTGGTATTCGCACGCCACTCCTACATATGGTGATATTCAAGCATTCGATCACGTAGATTGGGACGAAGAAATAGAGGTGCATTCGACCTATAGAACTTTAGACAATGATCTTTGAACACCGGTCTGGTTCGACGTTGATGAGGTAAAAAGCTTACCAGTACGTGAATAAATCTCAATGGATTTTTTTTTTTGGAAAAAATGTAGATGTATAAAGGAAATTAAAACAGAAATACGCAAATATTTTATGTAAAATGGTTATGGCATCAAATTTGCCCAAAGTGATAAGCGGCAACTGACGGCTAAATGCATAGTCGAATGTGTATGGCGATTGCATGCTTCGTATATACAAGATGAAGAGACCTTTCAGATAAAGAGTTTGATCAATTCTCACAACTATGCGAGGGTAGTAGAGAATCAAAACGCTAATGCAAAATACATTGCAAATAATTATCTGGACAAATTTAACAGTCAACATATGCGGGAAATCTTTTCCATCATCGAGACAGTTAGGAAGGATTTCACTATCAACATTATGCCCGGTATTGGCAAAAGAGCAAGAAGCATAACTCGAACACTAAACAAAGAAAAGATCGACGAACAGTACAAGCTAATCTAGTCGTACACAGCATAAATATACAAATCAAACCCGGGTAGCATAGTGAAAATACAATGGTATGCCAAAGAATATATATGTGTATGGCTGCGTGCAAGGTAAGATTACTGCAGTACGATCGCCCTGTTATATGTTTAGATGATTGTCATTTGAAGGGCTCGTGTCCAGACCAATTACTCACAACCGTTAGTATTGATGGAAACGATGGAATATATCCCGTTACTGTTACCAACGTGGAAAAAGAGTTCGCGAACAGCTGGTAGTGATTTTTGTAACATTTGAAGCGAGACTTGAACATTGGATCAGCAGACGGATGGACAGTTATTTCAAATCGACAAAATGTATAATACATTTTCAAGTTTAATTCTAATTGTAATGGTCTAGTATTATCCTGATCAGTACTCTATTTTTTTTTCAAATGGCAGAGGTTGCTGAAGACTGTGGACGAGGAATTTAAAGAAGCCGAACACCACTTCTGCCTATGACAAATGTATGCAAACTTCAAAGGTCTGTTTCGGTGCATAGCAAACAGAGATACGATGTGAAATACGGCCAGGGCAAAGACAAAGTATCATTTCGATATAGAAATGAGAAAATTATATTAGTTTAGCCTGGATGCTCACGCATGGCGTTGAGCAGAAGAGCTTAAATATTGGGTTAGTCATGTCTTCTCTTCTATCCCCAAGTGCAATATGGGGCTGAATAATATAAGTGAGTCATTCAATGCACTTATACTACCTGTGAAGGATAAGCCGATACTGACCATGTTTGAGATAATCCAAAAGTGCATAATGGCTCATATCGTAAAAAAATTTGAAAAGCTGACTCAATCAATAGATTTCATGTGCCCTCAGATAAAGAAAAAGCTTGAAAAGGTACAAATTCAAGCTCAGAATTGGAGTGTTCGGCCCGCGGGAGGTGCACGATTTGAGGTGAACAATGACTACAAATAATACGCAGTTGACATGAATATGAGTGTGTGCAACTGCACCAGGTTGTAGATTATTGGAATCCCGTGTGTTTATGTCATTTCATGCATGTATTTCATGAGAGTGACATCAGAAAATTATATGCATCAATGTTATCACCGGGCAACTTACGTGCAGATGTACTCACAGTTTATTCAACAGGTGAGTGGCCACCAAATGTGGCCGGAAATACCAGGTTTGAAGGAACTCATCCTGCCCAAAAGATATCGCCAACCTGGTAGGCCAAAAAAGACAATAGTACAAGATGTCAATGAGACGTTGAGTTTGACAATTAGTAAGAAGAACTCGAAGATGACGTGCGACATATGTCGGCAGCAGGGGCATAATAGTCGCAGTTGTCCTCACCAAGTATTCACTTAAGGCGTTGTTTCTCAAGACACGCTTATGAGTTTCAACACATTCGAGGAGATGTAAGAATCTGCGATGTGCGGCCGAGGCAGAAATAATTGACCGTTGTAATTTATTTCTTTTGATTTATTTAATAAAAAATAATAATAAAATTGAAATAAGCATAATTTCATTTATTTTACGACTACTCCATAGCTATCTTTAAACAATTCCTACATATTCAAATCACAAGTTCATACTCAACAGCCAGATCGAGTACAAATATAAAATAAATGGTACTACATAAAGTAAACTAAATGATACAACAAAAGTGAACTAAATGGTACTACAAAAGTGAAATAAAATGACAAGAAATAAAATTGCATTACAGAACATACATGAAATAAAGTTGGAAACTAAAATTACAAGTATATTACAATAAATATAAAACATAAACTAAGTTAAGGGTGTCGTCGTCGTCAGCATCGTCTCTATTGGAACCTTCGTAGGTGTCTTCGAGTCATATCTGGTCCATCTTATCTTCCATCTTGTCCAACCTCTGCTCCAACCGCTGACTACACCCACCTCTTTCATGTATGATTCAACATTTAACCAAACTTCTCCTGCATACTCTCACACCCACTCTCTAACATATCTTCTAGCCTCTGCTCCCACGTACTACCTTCCTGGGGGTACAATGACGACGCAGTGGCGTCCTCAATGAAGGAGGCGTCCTCCATCGGAACATCCCAAGATGTAGAGGCTCTGGGATGTCATTTGACCATCCAAGACACGTCAACTTCAACTATGCTCATCTGAATCAAATGAGTCTTGTCAAATACATCAACAGATTTGTGTGCTCTCATATGCTCTACTGCAGGAGACTGAATCTGAGCTCGCTGAAGGATCTTCCAAATTAAGGACTCGTACGACAGATTCTTGTTTTTGGTTCGCCCGATCTCCTCCATGTGACCTACAATCATGTATTCTGGGTCGAACATTGTGTTGGTGTAGAGTTTTCTCTATGACATAAAGATCCATTTAGCTGACGAGATCGGACGAACCAAAAACAAATTGTGTTTAAGAGAGAGAGCATAACTACACATGCAAGTTGTGTGAAAAACTTTTGTATTTTGTGGTTGATGAATAAAAACGATGAAGAAATGAAAAGTTTGCAAGTGTACGCGTAATTAAAGGAATAAAATTTAAAAAAAAAATTATAAGAATAAAAGAAAATAGAAAAGATCTATATTTTTATACGTAGAAGATGAAAATGATAAATTAAAAAATAAAAATAATAGAAATTAAAATATTAAAACAAAATCCACTATCCATAATTTTATATATAGTAAGATAAGCTATTGACTTAGTTTAATTGTGACACAATCATCAATAAGTTACAGGGTCAAGTCTCATGTAATTATAACAATAGTGAATATTGTTTTCTTTATATCATTGTAGTAATTCAACATCTATTTAATTATATAATTTGTAAATATATAATTAACTACATCAATGATAATAAAAAAAAGTATTTAGGTTGTTCAATAAATGAAATATTAAATGCATGAAAAATCATACTTTACCTCCAAAAGTGGTGTTTTGGTCAAATGCATTAGTTGTTTTCCCACTTGACTTGACATTGAATTTATGATCCTCGATTTCAAAAGCCTTCACAACTCTACAAAAATTATCACATCACAAAAACATATGTCACTCCTATAAGTCTAGAATATCAAGTAGCAAAATATTCATGCAATGACAAATCAACGTAAGAATTTTGGTTGAGAAAGTTCCTATGCCAGCAATAACTTTTAAGTCTCGACCTTTTCAATGCACTCAATTTAGTCAGCTTGCCAATTTGTTAGATATTCGTGCAATATAGGTACAATGTTTCTTTTCAATATTCTTTTATATATTTTATTTATTCTTTGTCTTTTATCTCTCAAATTAACTGTTTATTTTTGAATATATAGACCCGTTCGCTTTTACAGTTGATATTTATCAATCGAGAAATATTACGTCAAAAGGAGAACAAATAGATGTGCAAGAATTATTATTACTTGGCGATGAGTAAATATGTTAGCTAATTTGATAAAATTTAATTTTGCGATTGGCTAAAATTTTTAAATAATTGCATAGTTTGAAACCAACAAAATTGACTATGTGAGGTCAATTCGCAAAAAAATTAATTAGAAATCATGCCATTATCGTGCATAAAAAACCCACAATAATAATTTTATTATCTGTGTTGTAACTAGTGTACAAGTATCACCCTCGTCGACTTAATTACGCTATTTTCACTTGTGAACTTTGCAATTCTTCTACGGCCAAAATTATACCAAAGTATTACTTTGCTATATTTAAGTTCAATATTCAATAGATTTTTTTACACTCTCTATTCATAAAGTTTTTCATTAAACATTTGTTATTTGTTGTTTTCATCAACAAATATTTAGCTTACAATATCATGTTATGTTTCATAATATGAAACAGGTGTTCATTAGAAGTACAGACATGTCACGACATTGGTTCAATTACAGCTATGATTTTTGGATCCGATGTAGAAAAAATTATCTTATTAACAACATCAACTTTAATAATCTCTGCAACAGAAATTTATTTAAGCTCTCACTTAAGTTATCTAAAATTAACTTTGATTCATTTGTTTAGCATTCTCATGTTTATTTGTTTATGTGCAGGAAATTTGAAATTTGATCGTAACAAAGTTTGAAGAAAGAAAAATAAAATTTAGCTAATCTAAATATGCTATGATAAAAATATATATCATACGTATTATAAAAAGTATTGTGGGATGGTCATCGTTGATGAGTTGCTTGCATCAACTCTCGTACCATTAACTTTCTCTTTACTAATTATTTTGAAAAAAGAAGACAATTCCAAGGTCAAAGAACACAAAGATAACATTTATAATATCCTCTAAAGTGGAAGAAATGAAGGCAATCCAAAACTTACTTTTACATTTTCCACTTCTAAGTGGAACTTATGTTATCTCTGTGAAAGAGATGTTTTGTCTTTTGTAATCAAAACTTAATTTGTAATCTAGTCTTTAAAATTTAGTGTAAAATATAATAATTTCTTCCCTTAAATATACATATAATTTATATTTATTTTAAATTTGAGCAGCAAATCGTTCTCAGAAAGGTGGATAGTTTGAGCAGATGAACTATTCTCCAGGTTATGCTATGATTTCTATTCTGAATTTTGTAATGTTTGGGTGAACCACTCAGTTTTTGTCAAGTGAGCACACGGAAATAATTAAAAATCTAGAATTTAAGTTTTTTTCCTTACGAGATTCTTAGTGGGAGACTGTGTGGCTCACCCTTGTTTTGTCAGAAGTTGAAGAAAGAGAAATAATTAAACTATATTAAGGAAGCTAATAAGATTTTGTGCATTACAGATGGATTGAGAGAAGTTCAATGTCAGTAAAAGAGTTAAGTAAATCTCCTGGGGAGGGAAGTTCAGTTAGATGTTGAAGACTCGGTTTCTGAAAGTCTGACTGAAAAGTGATGTTAGTCGTTCTAGTGCGAAGAACATGATGACTCGAGGTTTTCAGTATGTTTCAGATCTATTAGGTTGTGTTGGCTCAGTGCCTTGTAGATTGAAAGTGCCCCATATCTACTGTGTGTATAATATACTTGAGATGACTCGCACGTTAACTCTTAGACTAATTTTCTTATACAAGAAGATATTTCTTACGAGGAAGTGCGAGAGAAGATATTGGGTCACAAAATCTAATTTGTCATCATGAAATACTTTTAGTTTGGATTTCGTGGAAAAACTCTAACGAAAAAAGTCACGTGAGCAAAAGTGCAACGATCTCAAATCCAAGAGCCATGAACCATCACAAAACATAAGAGGTTTAATGACAAGTTTGAGAAATAAGAAAAAAAACCCAAAAAAATTATTAAATCTTTCATAATTTGTTCAAAGAAAATCAGGAGAAAGAGCTACAAAAAAATAGTAAAGACCTATAAATATGTTGAGTATTAACGAAAAAACAATAAACGAAATGCTTGCAAAAAAACAAGTAAAGAGTCTAAAAGGAAGCTCCAAAGTAGATACGAGTTGGCTACCCACTGCTGCGAGCACGCCTAGCCAGACACAGCACGCACACCTTAAGACAGCGTGTGCCCTACTGTGAGCGCGCCTTATGACAACACGTGCAGTACGCCTGCACTGCCTGACAGCCTGTCCTGTGCTCCCAGTGTGTCAACTCACCTACACTGTACGATAGCCAGCGCCCAGCGACACAATCCTTGCACGTAGCGACATGCCGGCACGCCAACTGCTAACAATAGAGGGCGCGTGCCCTTACGCCTAATTAGTGTTTTGCCTATTTAAACAAATGAGTTAAACTTTGTTTCGAGATATTTGAAAATTAATAAAAATTAGTTTTTTAGCCTCTTGAGAGTTCGTGAGAATTCTTCTCTAAATTCTTTGTGAATAACTTGATCTTCATCAAGTATTAACTTGATAGATCATTTTTGATGATTTTGGTTCAGTCAATAAGTGTGGCTCTAGTCAAACTCATAAAATAATAACTATGATTCTATCGGTAAAGTTCAATCAGGGTCTAATTCTTCTGTGTTCTTGAATCGCACGGCGATTCTGTTATTCATTCTATATTGATGACGGATCTCAAGTTTAACATATCCATGGTTCTTATTAGAAAATGTTAAAGTTTTTACTGCTGATGAGAGGTTGCAAGGGACATAAATCGGACTTGAGCTATATGAAAATCAATTATGTTTGTATAATGTTTGTTGGAAAAAAAATAGATTTTTGTCTTTGCAATTGTTGGCAGCAATGTGTGAATAGGGATGGAGGAAAAGATCAGTCAGGTAGGCGACCCTCCTTAATGATGAGGGGCCAACGATAAATGACGACAACGTTTGTAAAAAGAAGTGGCTAAAACTTCATCCTTGTTTTTTGGCTTTGTTGACAAGTTCTTCCTCAATTCCTTATAAATAGGAAATTGAAAAAGCCATCCCCGCGTCTAAAAAAAAAAAAAAAAAGAGAGAGAGAGAATAGAATGAGAAATAGTAAGAAAGAAAAAAGATGCTTGAGCAAAAAAAAGTGATATTCTTTTTTGTACGCATGTTGAGATTTAAAAATGGTGAATTTGTACTGATATCTTTTGAAACTTAATTTTCATGATTTTTTTTATTTGAATTTTTACGTAAAAATTCTCAGTATTTATTGTACCTATTATTTTTTTTAATTCTTTGTCATTATAATTTTTTGGTGTTAAAAAATATGTTTGTTATTTTCGGTTGAGCATCTACTGTTATTTTTCATATTGCCTACTTACTTTTCACCATCAATCACCCATATTTGCATATACTCCTTAACTGCATTGTTGTTCAATTGATCCACTTGAGTCTATTTTATTTTTTGCAATTTTCATTAGTTAGAAACTGCTTTAGGGTAGCTTCAGTTTAAGAAGAGTAGGAAGGAAGAAGAGATGGCTGTGTATGAGGAAAAACAAAGTTACCCTCTGTTGGTTTTTGTTCTTTTCTTATATTTTTCTTTGTAAAGTCAAGTCACACGTATACACTGTAAAGCTCATTATGAGCATGGAAAATGATTAACAATTCCAACTAACAACTAAACTAAACTAAAACTTTAGTTACACATCATGCTAACATCCCCCTCAAAATTCGAGGCGATGGTAGAAGAGGCTTTGTTAATGTCTTCTTGAAAATTTTTTTCCAAAAAAAGTGAAAATTAATCTCAACATGCTTAGATTTAGAGTGTAATATGAGATTTAAGGCGATATACGTCGCGCTAATATTATCACAGAGTATTAGGGATATCTCGGTGGATACAATACCCAGTTCACTTAGTAGAAATTGTAACTAGAGAACCTTTACTGCTTCATTAGCTACATTGCGATATTCAGATTCACTACTGAAGCGCAAAATAACTTTTTGCCTAGTCGATGACCAAGAAACAAGGTTAGTACCCAAGAAAATACAAAAACCACTATTACTCTTACGATCATCAAGACAAAAAGCACAATCGATATCAGTGTAACATGTCAAATTGCAATAGGAAGATATCGAGAGTGATAGGCTAAAAGAAGATGTACATTGAAGATATTGCAGAATTTTTTTAATTGCTTGCCAATGGATTTCGGAAGAAACGTGCATAAATTATGAAACCTTGTTTATAATGAATGCAATATCTGGACGTGTAAGACAACAATATTATAGACCACCAACGACGCTGCAATAAAGAATTTCATCACGAAGTGGTGTACCAGAATGTTTAGTAAAATTGGTCCAGAATTCGTTGGAGTAGGAACTTGTTTGTAGCCATCCATATTAGCCCTAGGAAGCAACTCTTAAATATATCGGGATTGCGAGAAACACATACCAGTAGCAGTGTGAGTAACTGAAATCCCCAAAAAGAAAGATAATGGTCCAAGATGCCAAACTTTGAACTGTGAATGTAAGTAAGTAAGAAGTTGATCAAGCAGAGAAGCAAAGTTACCGGTGAATATAATGTAATCGACATAAACTAGCATAATAATGATGGAGGAAGAGGTGCACCGAAAGAAGACAGAGACATCTGGCTTTGATGCTGAGAAACTCCAATCTAGTAGAGAATTGTGTAATTTGTTGTACGAGGCACGAGGCACGAGGGGATTGCTTAAGGCTGTAGAGAGCTTTGCGTAATCGGCACACAGTAGAGGGATGAGAAGAGCTTATGAAGCCTGGGAGTTGTTGCATAAAGACTGTCTCAGTGAGATCATTATAGAGGAAAGCATTGCTTATATCAAGTTGTTTGATAATCCCACCAAAGGATATAGCCAAAGAAAGGGTAGTTCTAACCGATGCTGGTTTTACTACAAGACTAATAGTTTTATTATAACCAATATCCTCTGTCTGATCATAACCTTTTACCACTAAGCAGGTCGTGTACCTGTTTATTGTAGTTTAGTCTTAAAGATTCATTTGCACCCTATAATTTTTGCTCCGCTTGGAGTTGTGGCTAATGTCTAGATATTTGTCTCATTCAGAGTTGCTATTTCATCTTGTATAGCAGCTAATCAGTGTGAGTGTTTAGAAGCTTGTTGGAAGATTTTGAGTTCAAAAGAGGGTTCAACTGAGAAGGCTTTGGGTTTAGAAATATCGTCTTTGACTCTAATTCGTATGGAGTGATCATTAATGATGGGTGGTATGGTAGATGGAGGAGTAGTGATGGGAAGTGGTTATAGTGATGGAGAGGGATTAGCATAGGTAAACTCAACAGGTAGGAAGAGTTGGAGAAGGTGAAGGGGATATAACAAAAATCGAAAATGAGGAGGGTGGTGGAGGTGTGGACTTGGAGAAGGAAAGGAAAGGGAAGGTGGACTCATCAAAGTTAACATGACGAGAAATATAGATATTATTGGATTTAGGACCTAAGCATATATAACCTTTGTGATTTGAACTATGACCCAGAAAAATACAAGAAAGAGAACGATGTTGTAGTTTATGTTGATTAATAGGACAAAGAAAAGAAAAATACAAACAGCCAAAGACACGTAATGCGTAGTAATTTGGAAGAGCATTGAATAAGCATTCAAAAGATTTGCAAGAAAGGAGAGGGGTAGGTAATAGGTTAATGAGAGCAGTAGCGGATGCAAAAACATATGGACAAAAGTGTTGAGGGATTGAAGAATGGAAAAGGAGAGCAAAGCCTGTTTCAACGACATGATTATTTTTGCGTTCTAGCCGACCATTTTGATTTGGGGTATAGGGACATGAGGCGCAGGGGGAGCCAATTGATCGGCACATCTCTGGTGGAAATTTCACTTGAGAGATTGAGGAGCCGATCGGTCGCCTACAATTTGGCGACTAATCGGCACCCGCTGGGGTGCCGATTCCTAGGAAGGATCACCGTCCCTAGGCGATCGATCAGTCGCCTCTCGGTTTCTTCCCTCCCCTTCTCTCAAATCTTCCTCCTTTTTGCTCCTTTACTTTTCAACAAATAATCTATACATCTCTTTACCCTTTTATCCATAAAAATCTAACAAAACATTTCATTGTTTTTTTTTAACCATCAACTTTTCCAGTTATACCAAAACATTATTAACGACTACCACATTCATTTATACAAGAACCTTTAAAATCCATTCATCATAAAATACGTTTTAGCAAAACATTTTAAATTAATAACATACTTTTCGTACCCCAAAATACTAGCTACCTACAGGTCAAAATTGCCCTGACAACCACAAGCGCTTGCCACGGACGTGCTCCGTCAACCGCTTCCTCTATCGAATCATGATTCATAGCCCTCACTTGTAAATTTTTCACCTACACCACAAAGTTCATCTAATGAGGCTAACGCTCAGCAAGTGATGTATAAATAAAAATGAATGATCATACTTATGCATTTCGTAAAAACCATGCAATTTCATTTTTTCTTCCTTTGTCCTCTTCTCTTTTCATTATTGAGGGTTTCGCTCAATCTAGGGGGAGTCGACAACCTCTGCGCTACTCAAAGCAGACTCCATTTGTTCTACCTTAAGCAGAGAATGACAAACTCGAGCTCTGATCTCTGGAGAATAGATAACCTCTGCCCTACCTGAAGTCGACGCCGTTTGTTCTACTTCAAGCAGGGAATGCCAAACCCGAACCTTACTGACAACCTCTGCCCCACCTGAAGTAGACACCCTTAGTTCTACTTCAGGAATCTCGAGCCCTACAATAACCATTTATGTACATTCATTTAGTTTCTGTATTCATGATGAATGCATATCCTCAATGTAATATAAATTAAACATACAACAGTTTATATGCTCAGAGCCAATCAAATAAATATCTAACAAACATATCCTAAAAATCATAACAATAAACATCCAACAGTCTAACAATAACAACAAACTAGACCTATAACGTAATCTACCCATACCTACCAATCCATAAGCCACATCTTCAAACAATTCTTATCAATCACCAATTTAATCCATCAATAGGCATAAATTTCCTAATACTTTGTGATGTAGGTCAATTGGCTAAACACATGCAACATTACTTACCTGGAGTCATTAGTACAATCCACACAATCGATCAACTATTTTTGGTGGCTTGAAAACTTATGGCACATAAGTTCCAACGTTAATCATCAAATACAATTTCAATATCAATCATCGTAATATACAGCTATCATATAACCATAAATCCTACCCCAAATCCATAACATCTTTCACCAACCACATGCCTCAAACATCATAAGAAAATCAATATCAAATCTATCATCAACCGCTTATACATAACTATTCATTACAACCACCACAATCCAAATTCAGCTCATCCGTCCAAAGATTTTTCAAACATAGCATCACAATTAACTCAATTGAAACAACTCAGTTCAATTAGCTTTAACTCAAATAGCAACGACTAAACCAATTTATACATTAAACCCAAATTCAGCCTATACATTGCATAAACTTCAAAATTTCATAACTTTTTATAGATATATCCAAATGCTTTGATTCCAAAGCCAAACGTTCACCTAAAGAGTCTACTACGATACACCAAATTAGTTTATCAATTGTACATCCATAGATTAGGCTAAAAACATACATTCCAAAACTGTCCAGAAATTTCAAATTTTTGCACAATTTAACAACTAACCCGAACATCCATCAATCCATAATATTTTCCAATCACAAATAGGATTCAATGTCAGTAATTGAAGTATATAAAAATCTAATTTTTGTGCATTAACCCAAAACTTAAACACCCATCAGCAACTCAACAAAACCATACTTGCAATCTCATAAATCTCACAACAAAAAAACACCTATTTCATTCATAACCTATAAAATACCTAAATCCTTCAAAACCCTAACTCTTACCTTGATAATCTTGAAGGATAGCTAGAGAAGAGGAGGAGGAAGAAGGAGCTTGTCGTTCAGGGTTACTACAGTGAGAAACCGTGAGAGAAGGGTTTGCTTATTTGGTTTCCATATGGTTGGAGCTGGATTATACTACCTACAGTTGCTCTGAAGAGAATTAGAGGGAAAGGCAGGGCAAAAATTAGCATATTGAGACGGCTGAGGGCTCCATCCTAATCAGAAAGGACGTTGAACAGCTGCATTCGCTTCCATAATGTTCGGTATCGGGAGAGAGACAATGGAGTTTTGCTTTTCCAACCAGAATTCGTAGCTTTCTATAAGACTGTAAATTTCTTCCAAAGGAGGTTGATCGGAACGATTTCTGATGGCGGTAACAAACGTGTTGTACTCGCTGCCCAGATTTCCAAGGAAGTAGATTATCTGAACCTGGTAGGAGACTGATTCTTCAATGGCCGCCAGAGTATTGCAGAGAGAGGTAATGTTTTTGATATAGCCTGTAACAGAGATTCTGTCTCTGGAGAGAGGGTGCAGTGGGTGCAGTTGGCGACGGAGATCAGTAGTCCGGGCTAAGGAAGAAGAGGCAAATCTATAGGCTAGAGCTGTCCAAATTTCGCTTGTAGTCGTGAAGGAAACAATTTGGGCAAGTAAATCCTTGGAGAGTGAGGAAAAGATCCAGCTCATTAACAGCCTGTTGTAACGTTGCCCTATGGTGTATTTTGGATTTGTTTGAAAAGAGAGGGAGTCTAGAAGTTTTGGGGGAGGGGAACGAGAATCATCAAGAATGTTATCAATGCCATGGCAATAACAATATTGAGAATTTGAATTTTCCATGCGAGATAGTTAGTGTTATGCAGCTTAATAGTGAGAGTTTGATTTACATATGGAAACAGTGGGAGGAGAGACGAAGGATGAACTGAAGAAAAAGAGAGAGGAAACCGTTGAGCTAGGAAAAGTTATTTGTCTCTGACACAAAGTGTTGCACAAATTACTAATGTAATCTTCAAGGCAACATAAATAGTTTTAAAATTCTTACAAGACGACAAAATTGAGTTCTAAAAGAATTGTAACTACAAATTGTATGTTTCTTTGCATTTGGTTTTGATCATGTACTTAGTAATATCCAATCATATGCAACTCAATATTTGAATAGATAAGGGAGTGATTTACTAATTAGAGAAGATCGTGAATAGAGTCTCAGAGTGATCACAAAGTTTAGTCAATGACACTTCTTAGAGTTATGTGTGTTTTAGATTCTTTTTATAGAATTCGTCACAAGATTGAGTAAAATTCGTCATAACTTTAATTTTATTTGGCTTGTGTTGGAGATCGTATTGTATATCTCATTTAGAGTTTTGTCTTTTCTATAATTTAAAGTCACAAAATTTACGATTATATTTTGATTTTTGTAAAATGAATTTTTTTTTTTCTGTTCGTAGTTTTTTCTTTGAAAATATTATTCTATATAAATTTAGTATTCTACTATTGTATTTATTTATTTATTTTATTATTGTTTGATTTCTAACTACACTAATACTTGTTGGCTAGGTCGATTAATGAGATTTAGCAAGTACACGACGAGACGATTGAGGATAAAAAAATTTTGAGTAATAATATATTTACACTTTGATTTTAAATTTTAATATTATATTATAACATAGTACATACCTATTATTTATTTATTGATAAATATAATTTATTGTTTGTCAATAAATAAATAACACGAACACCTTAAATTAGATAAGAAAGATATACATGCTCATTTGGACTTTGCAAAGTCAGGTTTTCGAAGGCCTACGCTAGAAGGCAATTGAAGAAACAGAATTTGGAAGTAACAATTTTCATCCTCCTAGAAAGTTTATGCACTTATTTTCAGTGAGTATTCGGGAACTGATTAAAATGGTTGAATTGATCATCGTTAGTTGGAGAAATTGAGAAAAGACTTCGAAAAGAAAGTCAACCACGTTGGCCTATGTTCTTCTCTACGGTCCAAAATGGCAACTGCAGAGCCAATTCTAGGAAACCCCACTACTGCTCTCTTTTGCCAACAAAATTCTCGTCTGGAAAGCGAAGTCCAGAGGGGAAGGAGAAGCCAGGTGTCTAGGAAACCCCACTACTGATCAGCTCTTGATCGTCTATGCTCTGGTCTGATTTAGTCTAGCCACAGAAAGTTAGTTTCTTCTAGAGAGAGAGGTGTGCCCAGATGCAGAGAATCCCCTGTTTGGGACTTGATTTCTGCTTGTTCGCATAGAGGGTTTTCTTTTTGCGTTACGACTTCGTCTTCCATTGAAATTTCTTTCGTTTTTTTTTTTCGATTGCTGAGAAGTTTATCAGTTCCGGTTGGATGGGGGCTTGCTGGAGCAACCAAATCAAGGCTTTGAGTCTTCCTCATCCTGGTACCTTTCTCTGTTGATTATGATTGTATATTGATCGCCTATGATTTTGTTTTGTGCAGAATAATCTTAACTGGAACTGGGATTGTTCTGTCTGACCAATTCTAGGACTCATAGCTAGACCCACTTAAGTTGATTGTTTAAACACCCAAAGCTTAAAACGCTTTCAGAATTGTATTATACAGTGTTTAATGTCCTTGCTGACTATGTCTCGATTTCATCTCATTTTAGTTTTGTGGTCCCCTGACCCAGATTTTGTTTTTTAGCGAGCAGGTTTCGAATTTTTGGTTTTCCCAGATAGATTAGCTCATCCTATGGCTTCATTGTTGGCTATGATTCAAAATTACTTGTTTTCAAAGTCTTTCTCTTGTTATTTAATGCAGAAGACAATCCGATTAGCTCAAATGTTGCCATTAGCACACTCTCGATGGCTTCAATTTCCGTCAATCTTCGGAGCGAAGATGATATTTTCTTGTCGTCAAATTTGAAGAATTTCTGCTTTGCAGAGCTGAAGACTGCTACAAGAAACTTTCGTCCGGATAGTGTTGTTGGAGAGGGAGGTTTTGGATCCGTCTTTAAAGGTTACATCGACATGAATTCACTAACTGCTGCAAAGCCAGGAACAGGCACTGTAGTTGCTGTGAAGAGGCTCAATAAAGAAGGGTTCCAAGGTCACAAAGAATGGCTGGTGAATTTTAATTTTATCTTCTCTAGCCCAATTAACCAATTTATCGACCCGACTATGAATTCAAACCAAAGGACTATACTAATTTTTATCATATGATTGATTGTTAGGCAGAAATTAACTATCTCGGTCAGCTACGACATCCGAATCTGGTGAAGCTAATTGGTTACTGCTTTGAGGACGATCAAAGGCTTCTGGTTTATGAGTTTATGTCGAAGAGAAGCTTGGAAAATCATTTATTCAGGAGTAAGTTCCTTTGTTTTGGATCGTTATTGTTTCAATTTCTCAAAAGATAAATAAATTTAACAATCAAAACTAACATGATACGAAACAGGGGGATCGTATTTCAGGTCACTTTCGTGGAACACTCGGATGAACATCGCCCTTAGTGCAGCTCGGGGGCTTGCTTTCCTCCACAACACCGAAATGAACATCATTTATCGTGATTTCAAGACCTCTAATATCCTTCTCGATTCAGTATGTGACATTCTGATAATGATCCAATTCGTTTTTACACGGCTAAATTTGAGCTTAAATCTTTGGGGTTTCCTCTAAATTACAGAACTACAATGCAAAGCTTTCTGATTTTGGGTTGGCAAGGGATGGACCTTCTGGAGATAGAAGCTATGTTTCAACTGAAATCATGGGAACTTACGGATATACAGCTCCTGAGTATTTAGCCACAGGTAGGAACTGTCACAACCCGAAAGGGGCTTAATAGAAACGCCCGGTTAAAAATTTTTGAGAACGGTCGGAAATTAGGTGACCATCAAACAATTTCTATAATATAAGAATAGATTTATATTAATTAATAATATGTTTTATGAACAATACAGAAACTACTGAATCAAAGTGGTTGCTAATTATATTCTAATCTCCGTGAAGGTCATCTTACGACGAAGAGCGATGTTTACAGCTTTGGAGTTGTTCTTCTGGAGATTTTATCAGGTCGACAAGCAATAGACAAGAATCGGCCGGTGGGAGAACACAGCCTAGTACAATGGGCAAAACCATATCTAAGCCGAAAGCGAAGAATAAATTACATAATGGATCCGCGACTTGAAGGGGAGTACCCGTTGGGAGAGGCGCAAAAGGCGGCAAACCTTGCTCTACAATGCCTTGCAATCAGGCCCAAAAGCAGGCCGACCATGGACGAGGTAGTGACAGCACTAGAGCAGCTTCCCGACTAGAAAGAGGATGTGATTCAAAGTATAATGATAGAGCCCATCGATAAATGGGGGTGTGAGAGTTTAATAGACGTGGTGCGGTTCATGTATGTATTTGGCTGCTCCTATTCTGGGAACATTAATCTTTATTTTCCATTCTTGTTTTATGTCTTGTTGACGTGATAATTAATATTTTGTTTCAATTATTTAAAATTTGTCTTAAATTAATAATTTTAATGCTAAATTGGTAATTTGCACTATATAGTGTAATATTACCATAGCTGCGGGCTACCCACATTATGTTTTTTTACCCAGCAGCCACTTCAGTCTACCACAACTTTCACCCCTAGACATGCCTCTAATTTCAATTTTACCCTACGTAAAATGGAAAGAGCCAGTTGACTAAATCAAAAACATTCGTTTCGTCGTCTTCTGATTTTCCCGGCGAAAATAATGAGGAAATCGGAAGGCGGGAAAATTTGGAGGGTAAGAAGAAGACCGGTCTCAGACGTGGAAATTTTTTCCTGTGAAGGTCTGGCCAAATTGCCAATGCGAAGGTGCCACGTTCAATGAGGTGGACGTGCGTCCGTCACTGCCCGTCACTCTAAAGGAAAGAGACTGGCCCACCAAGGGGGAGTTGGATTGCCAGTTTTGCCCCCAGTTTCGGCTCATGCTCATCCACCCCGTGTTTGTACCCTTCACGCTGAGGCGCACGATATCGCCTGCACCCGCGACGTTGCTGATCAGGACCAAGTTGAAGTAGCGGAAGCCGTTGATGGTGAACCTGATTCCTCCCGCCTTTCTGCATGGGACCCTAAAAGAGAGATACAAATAAATAAGTAATTATTACGTAGATACAGATCCTTGGGACCCACAAAATCAGGGCATTTCTGCTATTCCGAGATGCATTAGGGGCATAAAAGATAAATAATAAAAGTGATGGCTCCGGAGGGAGGGTACTCTCGTCTACTGTCTGTTTCCCCATGCAGTGAAAGTGAATAGAGATATGCTACATAGACATTAATCTTCTGAGGTTTCTTGGGAAAATATAATTAAACATGTAGAGCCTACCCTAACTGCAAAGAAATCAGGACGGTAAGAGTGTGGAAATATGTATCTAGGAGTCAGAAATGTAAATGACAGCAAATGGGAAGAAATAGTGAAGGTTAATCACCGGCGGAAGGCAACAGGGACAATTCCGGCGCGGTGAGGAACATGGGCATGGCGAGGTCGAAATGCGGGCGAGGAGGGTTGCACCAGCCGCCATTGTCGTTAGGAAGAGCGAAGTTTGGAGGGCAGAAATTGGTAGCGGTGATGAAGATGGAAGGGTTGCCAGGGTGGCACCATTTTGGAGCGTCGGCGCACTTTATCTCGAAGCAGGCACCGCAACTGAGTCCGCTGTTGAACAGAGCGGTGCTTAGTGCGGCAGTATTCACTCCGTAGCCTTGGCTATACAGATTTCCATACCCACAAGCACCGCCTACAAAACAAACGACACATGTAGTTACCATTTTACTGAGTTATACGTTATACGAAGACAATGTGAACAAGTGGATCTGCTCTGCTGCAACAATGAGAGGAAAAGGAAACCAGCAGTGGATGGATCTGAGATTTCGGAGATTGGTATAATTAGTTGCGTACCCATTGTTCCGGAGGCGTCGCTGCCACCGTAGAAGGTAGCGTGTGCGCTCTCCCAAGGACCGCCGGCGTAAAGTCCTGGGATTCTAGCATCGGCCAGTGCCAGTAGCAACACAAGAGAAACAGAGCAGAGTAGAAGATGGGTCATATTCAGAATTTCAGGGAGAGAGAGAGAGAGAGATTTGTGTAGGGGAGGAAGATGGTGAGGGGGTACTTATGGAGGAGGACAAGCTGTGGCTGAAAGAATCCAGCGGAACAGAGACAAGATGGTCTGCAACTTTTTAAAGCCTATTCAATGCCGCTCGCATTTCCCTTTTAATACGCCATTAAATCCCTTCTTCTTTTTTAATATTTTATTTAATATTATACATTATTCATGAAACTACTCGTGCCACCAATTTTTGGACTCATATTTTAATCGAAGGTCAAGTAAAACTGTGAAACCCCAAAATGGACGACGGATGATTGAAGATAACCCTTCGTGGGACCCACCAAGAGCCTCACACCTTTGGCTTAGACATTGCATCCTTACTGGTGACGTTGTTATTTAAATCATAACACAATGTTATGTTTAATTCTATTCACCCTCCTCTACACACATGATAAACAATTATTGTTATAAATAATATCTTATTTTAAATAATTATAATTTATGTTAATTATTATACTAATTGAAAACATTACGTCAAGAAATTTTGTTAAATATATCTTTTCATTATAAAAATTTCAGGATAATTTAATTGTTTTTTGAAATAGTAAATCTTGTGCACGGATGGGCAGCAGGCTGGGTGCATAGGGCGCTGTGGTTGTGGCGCAGCGTGCGAGGGTAGGGGAGGTATAGCATAAAGGGTGAAAATAGAAAGTAAAATTCTGGTAACGTAGAACAAAAATCAGTTGTTTTTCTTAGAAAATCAAAAAATGTAAAAGAGAGGCATGTGATTCGAATTATTGTTTGGTTGGTTCCATCTTTCTTCTCCACGCAGAGACATGGCCCACCATGTGCCTTCACTGACTGTAGGCCGCACCCTCCCTTCTTTCTTTTGCAACATTAAACACCTAAAAAATATATATTATTTTCATCCTAGAAACACCTAAAATTGTTAAGGTTTAAAAATAAATTAAACCCTTTTCTTTATTGAATTAATTCTCAAATTAAAATTTTTAACAAATAAAACTATCTCATATTGAAGCCGAGACCACTTCCCGAAATCTATTCAGTGCTTACGTGGTACTAGACAAATTTGATCGGGAGATCGAGGTGCGAGGTAGAGACCCCCGTTCCACCTGCATCGCATATAATTGAGAAAGGGAGGATCACCACCCACAAAGACCCGTTGATGTATTTGATAGGCTTCATTTGCTTCGAATGAGTATTGTCGAAGTCAACGAGACGTGGGCATTCAAAGGAGATCAGGCCCAAAGACATTAGCTGCCCTAGACCTCTGCAGATGTTCCTATGGAGGATTCCCTCGTTCAGCTATTATCCTCCTAGACAGACAGTAGGTGGGACAGAATGGAGTAAAAAGATGTAGTTCTTTGTAAGCAGAGTCGAGGAACTCATATTCACACAGAGAGAACTGATGGGGTTCTATAGGAGCTAATGGAGTTCTAAAGAGATCTTAGCAAACCCTCAAGAATTGGATGGCACAGGATGACACCGATCTCGCACCATAGTTTAAATTATGTTTTGTGTTTTATTGTATGTACTTTACTTTATGTTTGTAATTATGTATTTGATATGAGTAGTATAATTGTAATTTACTATATGTTTCTCATATAATTTATGCATAATAATATATAGTTGTGCTTTACTTTATGTTTGTATTTTGGGTTATTTGAAACTAGCTGTTGGTTATAAAACTGTAATTTTAATATGCAAAATTTGTTTGAAACTAGTTATAGGAGAGTCATAAAACAAAAAAAAAAACATTACCTAATTTTTCAACTTTATTTTACTAAATTGCACACTATAATACATACATACATATATACATTACAGATTATAATAAATTCATAATTTATACACTACAATAAATATATACATTACACATTTTAATAAATACATAAATTACAACCTGAATAATCAAACATTTCTTCGTCAATAGTCATGTAGAAGATTCCTGCATATAATGAAAACTATATTAGAAAATAATGACAGCAGATTAATGAGCGAAATGTGTCGAAATGTATATGTATCCTATCAAATGTGTGGAAATTCATAAATATATCATGCGAAGAAAAAGTGGACGCAACGCCTGAAATGGATCCTCTGTCACGACAAGTGTGACTATTATGCCCTGACGCTGACATCTTCCACACAACATCGTTGAGTTCATTTTATTAATTGTCGAATTTGAAGGCTCATTGACATTTTGCACTCTTTTCAACTTCAACCTACTAGGTTGACGTTTCTTTTGTGCGAAATGATTTGATTCATATTTAGTACGAGCGGCCACATGTGTTACTTGCTAATGGTATGAATGAAGTTTGAGTACATCTGCAGATAAGTTCCCCGGTTTTAGTATTGATGAATATAATTTTTCGGTGCTAGTCTCATGATATGGATGTAAGGAATGAAATGGACACACGAGATTCCAGTAAGCTCCCATCTGTAATAGTTGCACACACATCCATTCATGTCGACAGCATATTGTTCGTTGTCGTTGCTGACATCAAATCGTGTAGCTCCTGCAAACATAGAAATCTAATTTCGAATTGTACGTTCTAACTTCACAAACTTTTTTCTTATCTGGAGACATAAGATGTCATTTGACGTAGCCAACTTCTCGTATTTTTTCACGATTCTAGTCATTAGGCACTTTCGGATCTTCTCAACCATGGTCATTATCGATTTGTCCTTGATAAATAGTAGAACTGCATTGAATGATTCACATTAATTATTTAATTTCAGTTCACCCTTGGAATCGAAGAAGATGCATGACTAGATCAATATTTAGGGTTTGTGACTTAAAGATATGCATGGGCATCCGCTTTAATCTGATATAAGTTTCTCATTTCTCTCTCGAAATGAAAAGTTGTGGTTGCCTTGGCCGCATTCCACATTGCATCTTTGTATACTTTTTCTCAAAATTAATTTTTGAAATTTGTGTACATGTGCTAGAGCAGTGTTCAGCTAACGGTAATTTATGCTGCATAGTGGGCAACAACCCTTGAAATTTGAAATAACAAATAGAGTCAACATAAAACAATATAACTTCCACAGCGCCCCAATTTTGAAATAACAATTGCAAATGCACTATACTTTTTGTCGATCCGAAACAAATGTCCATTCGTATCCCGATTTAATATTTAGGTTTTCTTTTTAATAATTTCAAAAACTACGTCTAGGAGTCCATATACTCTGATTTCATATTTGCAACAACAACAAATTATATTTCATCGTTGTCATCAATGCTGACAGTTGTCAGTAATTAGCCGGGACCGAGCTTTTTAGATGACAACTATCCAAACAGATAATAGGTCTACCAGACTGCAGAAAACATGTGTTGCAAGCAGCCATATACATATACATTCTTTCGAATGCGCATGTCTCATTATCGACAGAGCCCATCAGTTAAGTCTGTAGGCCCAATGTACTACGAGGATTTGATCTACTAATTTCTTTTGTGTACGACATTAATAGGTTGTATTGTTCGTCGCTCTTCCCTCCATTAAATTTTTGAGTTTCGCTTATTGCTCTTCTGCCAAGACTTGGTGTAACGTCGACATTTAAATCATTTCTCACTGTCTCACTAATTAACGAAATTTTTCACATAAGTTGACTTTTGAATCTGTCCAAATAATGATTTACCACTCGTTTCGCAGTAATGTGTCGATTCTCAATTTTCCTTGAATAGGTGTGAAAATCAATGAAACTCTTTATTTGAAACGTAAACTCATTTTGCATCTTCGAAGCATGCAGTTATCAATCACATTCATCTTCACAGACAGCCATCAGTCACAGGTATTCACTTTTAATAAATTTAATCTCATAACCATTATTCAAAATATATTCTACTATTTCTTCTCTAATTGCCTTTAAAGAACTACATTTTTTCCCCAGATAAAATATCATCGAAACTTCTTCCCTTACCGATATGCTTTCCACTTCATCATCCTTCGACTCGATCAATATTTAAAGCTCACGTCTAGAGTTTTCGACATCGACTGCACCTCTATGTTTTCATTACATTCAAGGTGATCGAATGCCCGAATATCACCATATATGAGAGTGGAATACGAATATCACTCTATATTGACATAATGAGTTGTTGTCTCGTCTAAATAAATCGATTTATTCACATCAAAATCTATCGACGTTGCTAATATAGAGAAAATTTGCCGCAGCAAGAAAAAGTAAAGGTTTGGTGAAAGCAACACAGTGAGAGTGTGAAATTATCAGATTTTAGGTTAAAATTGTAGGGTGTTAAGAGAAAATTGAAATTTTCGGCAAAGAAGGGTGAAAATGGAAGTCGATCCTTATATAAAGTTGGCGATCAACCCCCTAATTCAGAGTGGTGACTCGATCCTTATATAAAGTCGAAGATCAACCCCCTAATTCAGAGTGGTGACTCTCCGTTCTCAACAATAATTTTGAGAACGAGGGTTCGATCCCCTCCCTTGGAAAGTAATGAGAAACAAAAAAATAAAAAACATATTGTCAATCTAAAGTGGTAAAGCCAATCAGTGAGTAAGAACCCTATTCTCAATCACGTAAACACCGGATTAGATCAAGAAGATAATCATGACCCCTGGCAAAATTTAATTCAATTTTAATTGTCAAAATTTTTAATTAAAAAAATCAATAATTGAGAATTTAATTTGGTTTTAACCCAATTATTAATTTCAGAAATGAAAAGAGGGGAGGTGGTTGAAGAAGAATATAAAAGCGTATAGTTTTCTTTTTCGAGGTGATAAGTGATAAGAAGGTAATATACACCCACCCACAATTCCACGTTGGGACTCTATTTTATAATACATCACATCCTTTCATTTATTCTACTTCCTAATTTTCAGGGTTAGTTGTGATATTTTAGGTTTACGCAAAAGGGGTCCACCACCCACGTGCATGTCTTCACCTTTCATCTCAGTAGTCAGCCTACGCGTACACTTGCTTCTCTTCCTCTGTCTCTCGTCCATCTGCATTTATTACACCATTACTCCAAACAAAAAATGCACAAGCCAATTGTAGCAGCCATGCAGCTCTCACAACACAGCTTGGCATGTGGGTGACCTAACAGCTCTTTCTTAGAACTAAAACAAGACTTAACATGGCTGGGGTGTCCTATAACTAAAAAGGATACTTCTGCGCTTTGGCCTTTGCGAAACTGGTAAGATACTCAACCGACCCAACTACTTCCATGATGTCTAAAATGGCCAGGCCAGATTAGCCCCCACAATCACTGTGCTCATGGCTCATAATCTTAAATAGAGAGTGAATGGCAAGTTTCATCGCAACGACCAACAACCAAGGTTAAGCCTGAACCATCTCGGATCCACGCCATAGGTCAGGTCAGTGGCTAGACTTTTTAACTGAGATTTTGTCACACAAAGGATTTGATCGGAGTGAGCCTCGTGCCACTGTGCCAACTGTTTTACGGACCTTACTTAGCCGCAGGGAGTTTAATTTGCCACCAGCCCCACTTTGAATTCATGTCCTCGACGAATTCATGTCCTCGACGAGTTCATCATTTGCAGGAGAAGGTGCAAAACCCTGATAATTAATCATCCGTGATGTTTATCTGCGAAGAGATATTATTAGTTATAGCAGCTTCAATAATACTGTAGTTCTCGCTACGAAATTAGTGACAGGAGAAAAAATATACACCAAAAAAATGCCACCTGTATGACATGAGCAGTCTAATAATGTCTCGACTCTTGGACCGAGAATATATAACTAATGCAGAACAAGATCAAACAAAGAAGCAAATATCTAACCTTGCTTTGATCTCATGGTGAGTTTCAGGTGGTTCTTGAGAGAAAAGTTGGTATCTTTTTCGTATGATTACAAAGAGAATGCATATTAGAAAACGAAAAAAAAACCACTGAATAAAATTCTAAAATAAAGAAAAGCCAATAGGTTAAATCAAAACTATATTAATATCTACCTCCAACAGCACTTAAAATGAATAGAATATAACAATAAAGAGCATTTTTACATAACTATTACAAATTAGCTCTAACATTGAGGGGACAAAAATACTTGCCCAAGTAGAGGATAAGGGACAAAAAACTTTCAGCCAAGTGAGCCAACGTCTTCAGAACTGATGTGTAAATGATCAAATGACTATAAATGAGGAAAGTTTATACCCGCTTTACAGTAACAAAACTATAAATCCTCCATAACATGGTCAACAACTGAGAATCTGGTGCACCCTGGTTAGAGATAAACCAGCGAATGAACTGGATTTTTAAGGTTATGATATTCTCACTGTCAAACAACAATGGAAATCATTTCAATAGAATGGACTTAGTGATTTTAAAATATCTAAAGTGACCTTCATATCTGTAGCAGAAGGGAATCAAACCTGATATGCTGTAGCAACTTGGGCAGGCACCACCTAGGCATATCTGTCTGTCTGTCTGCTGAATCGCTCTGTACCTTTGAAGTTTTTAAGTAACAACCTCCTTAAGAGAGAGGACATCATCACGGGGATGAGCTACCTCCACTCTGACTACTACTTCGTCTCCTACATGCATTCCAAGAGAAACCCAAGCAGAAGCTTGAAATCCAACCTACAAATTTTCAACAAATAAGAAACATGATGAAAACCCCTATTTTGTTTGGCAGATTACACAAGCCTGACACAATCTTCACCATATGCACAAACATATTTGACTTAGTAATAAAAAATTGTTCTGACGGTTTCAATTTTTTATTTCCATAAAATCTACAGCTTGGTAAATCAACTTATGATAAACTAAAATCAGCCATAGAAGTATTTAAGTAGGGAAAGACTGACAAATAATATTAATCCATTACAATGAAGATAGATTGCTTTCCGCATACACATTTGCAGAGAGTATCCAGTTTATTTAGAATGGCCTATCAAATTCCACAGTCTTTCATGATTTTAGCAGTGAATCGTAAATGTGACCAAAATTCACAAGAGAACCCAAAAATAAGGATAGCTAATTCTTCACAAATTGTAACATCCATAAATGCTTACCTCAACCAACAATAGAGCTGCAATACGATCCTTAATGAACCTGAGGATCAATGCTCGATATTTAGTTTTTCGGGGTTGCCTTCTAAGAAACTCCAGTATCCAATATCGAAGATTGTTGTTAGAGAGTCTCTTTGCTATTTTAGCATTAACATTAACACTTGATGCCATACCCTCCAGCTGAGAAGAAGAAAAAGGAGGAGACTCTCCTCTAAGAAATGCTTTAACCTATAAATTGAAAACAAAAGAAATATAAAAAGAATAAGAAGGTAAATGATTTATTTTATATAAACTTAAAATATGTATGAATGAGGCAATGTATATGCCTGCGGAATGTATTCATATAAAGCTCAATCCAGTTTTATGACACATGCACAGTAATTTAAGATGGTGTATTTAGTTAGACATGGGGCAAGTTCACTGCCTAATTGTTATCTTATACTTCCAATATCATCGAGCGAGATTTATACAGCATGGGTGACTATAGTCACAAATCACATATGACTCCCAAACCTACAAGCACCATTGAGTGAAGGTAAAGAAACTAAGACCACTATTCACAACAGATCAGTGATTAAATTAAAATACAAAAAGATTAAATAAACACCTGATAGTGAGCAAGAAGATCCAAATATCTGCGAATGGGAGACGTGAACTGAACATATCCTGGAAGCCCCAAAACCCCATGGCGTACAGGCTTTCTGAAATCAATTTCAGCAGCTCGCATTGTTTTAACAATTGCAGCACTTCTAACTGGTCCTTCCGGAAGATGTGAAAATGCAGACACATCAAAATTGGATTGAGGCTGTCCTCTGTAGGGCAAAGGAATTTTGTTGACTGAACCAAAAGTTGCAACAACTTCCCCACACAATATCATCATTTCAGAGACAAGTCGCATTGCTGGGTCGGCTTGATTTTCTACATAGAAATTGATTTCAGGTTCTGGATCAGCTGGATTAGCCACCTTAATCCGTGTCTCTAAAGTGGCTGTATCAATTCCCCCCTGAAAATTTTATAATATGTAGCCAAGTCAAGCATGTCAACGCATCATGAAATATACCAGAGTGAATATTTGAGAGGGCCTTCTTATCAAAGAATAAAGAACGGACCTATATACAATCAAAATATTTTTTCAGACCATCGTACTATTTTTTTCACTTCTATGTATTATATTCCTCTATAATACATGGAAGTGAAAAAATATAACAAAAAGGTTGACACTTATCCAGTACTTGAATTAAAATAATTTTGCATCTGTACGTATTTTCATTTACTGAATTATTCTCATAGTTTATAGTTTTGATGTAAGTGAGTTTTTATTTGAGGAAAAAATGATTATGATCGAGAACCTTTCAGAAACAAGCGAACATATTGGAGAATGTTCTTGATTGAATTTAAATTAGAATGTTTTAGTTTTTTATGATATTTCATATTTTTATTTCAGTTGAAACCTTAAATAAATTTATGTTAACTTTATTATTAATAAAACTTTTATAAATTGTTTAAATTCTATATTTATTTCAATTTTGATCAAATTATTTGATATTTGAACTTTGTTTTAAAAACTTCTGCGCAATTAATGATTTCATTCAAGATTTTTCAAATTTTAGAATCTAGGGTTATATAGTGCTCGAAATTAAATTTTATTTCTAAAATCAAATTGGAAAAAATTTTAGAATTTTCAAATTAGAATTTTAAAATTAGACATTTAAAATTTTGAAGCGTGACATTTTATCTCACGCATTAGTTTTGTGATGTAAGTGAGTTTTTATTTGAAGATGAACTTGCATTGATCGAGAATTTTCTAGAGACAGACGAGTATACAGAGCAGGATGTTATAATTGGCTCTGACGAGTAATTTAAAGTTAATTTCGATTTTTAAAAAATTTAGGGTTTTATAAAGATTCAATTTAACCTAATTTGAAAATCGATTTGGGAAAAATTTTAGAATTTCAAACTGAAAAAAAACGAAAATGAATTTTGGAGTTGTTACAAAAGGTAAAAATTTGTAGCAAGGAGGCCAAGATAAAATTTTTATCGAAAAAACATAAGGTCAGCAAAGAGATAGAATCAACAAGAGGAATTCAATCCATCAATAAGAGCTGATAGACACCGTGATAAATTTGATTTGACTATGCCGAATCAAGTGGAAGTAACAAAAGTTTGAGAGCTTATAGAAACCCAAATAATTTAAATTGATTATGTCGAATGAAATGGAAGAAAATAGAAGCGGGAGGTCAATGGAGACCACTAACTTTTACGCTTGATATATTCGAATTGGGTCGGCCACGACTATGGTGGATGACTTGTTGACTCCAAATATGTTACTTTGATAAAGAACGAGTTAAAATTACTAAAAAGCCAGTAGCATCACCAGAAAATGACAAATTATTGCAACAATCAGACAATGTTGATTTTCTAGATATTGACAGGGTAATCAAATTTTCCTTAGAAGGCAAGATTGAAAACATTGGCTTTGGAAAAAAAAAAAAGAGAGAGAAAACCTCAACCCAATTAGTAGAGCAGTGAAAACAGAAAAACACAACCAGATTTGTTTAGTAGTAACGTAGAAGAATTTTGCCAAAAGTTCTTCCCTGTAACTCTGATACCAATATGTTTAGAAAAAGGGTTAATTATTCTTATTATTTCAACTATTAAAAGGTACATATTCATGAGCATTTCGGTTATTGAAACAAGAAGTAATAACCAAATTAATGCTGATGACAACCACAAAAAATAGGAAAATATACAAGCTGTGAATCAAAGATTATTTTTTCCATTTAGAACTGTATCTTTTTCCTAAACAGATGGGAAAATGTTATAGATGTTGATTTCCAATTTTTGTCACTTTCCTTAACAATGAGAGCATATTTGAATTTCTTCATGGTCTAATTAATGGAGTTTAAAAAACTCGAACGCATCAAAAACAAAACCCAGATATGAAAGAGCAGACATCAAAATGCAGGCACCAAATAGAAAAATCAACCTACGTTTAGTTTTTAGAGTTCAACCTGTTGACATCGCCATTGTAATCGCAAAGCTGCAGCCTCCGATAACATTTTTAATTCACCTTCCTCTTCCAAGTTCAAATTTAGCAGCTCTGATGCACTTTCATATGTCAGCATATAAGTTGGTTTTATAATGGAGTTGTCCACAGCGTACTCTGCAATGCTATTGAAGAATAAAAGGCATCAGATGACATAAATAATATGAGATAACATCGTTTTATGCATAGTGTGACTACTTTTTGCTCAATTTCCCATTTATGACCCCACAACATATGACTGCTAATGCAATCTACTAAATAAACTTTCCACAGACATTTATCCCAGCAGTGGAAAATTTCCATATGATAATAGTGGAATATATGCCCAGAGAACATTCTTTTCACCTAAAAACTTTACCAACATAATATTTCTTTCATGAAATTTTGCTGAAAAAAAGAACCGAAATGTTATGTACCTTCCATCAGAATGAAGCAGAACAGAAACTGTAACAGCTCTGCATATCTCACCCTGTTTCAAACTCATACCCTCCATGGCAAGCTTCTCTGGAAACATAGGATAAGTGGCAGTAGGTAAAAATATTGAAGTTCCTCTTTTCAATGCTTCCCTGCACATTATGGGGACTGTTCACAACGATCATAGCACAGAATAGTTAGCATATGTACTTCTACTATCTACTAGCTACCTGTCCAGCTGGCTCCCTGGTTGAACATATCTAGCTGGATCAGCAACATGTATCCATACTCTAATCCGGCCATCTTGCAATCTTGTGCAACTCAATGCATCATCAAGCTGAATATTGTGACACAATAAAAACAGGAGATGACAAGCTGCAAAATAAAAGTAAACAAAAAAAATGCAAAGAAGTGCAACCAAGACCTTAGGGGATAATACCTCATCAGCCTCGTCAACGTCAATGGCATAAACCTTCAAGTGAGTGAGATCCTTCCTATAAATCTAAACAAATAACATAAAATGAGCATAATGAAGAAAAGCTGTGAAGCGATTACTACAATCTTTTATCTTGTACAAGTCAGTGAGATCCCATCCTTCCTACCAGCCTAAGAAAGATAATGTAAATTGAGCATAATGAAGAAAAGATATGAACTTATTCACACAATCTTTTTATCCCGTATAAGTCGGAAAAAAAAAAAAAAAAACTGAACTGTCATAAAAAATGAGGAGTCATTAGCAAAAGATCAAACATCAAGAAATGTCTAAATTTTGGACATAATGCAAACCAAACTCAGAAACTTATATTCGGGGAAATTTTAAATGCTACCAATAAAACTAATAACTATAAGTTTGGTTTTAAAATAATCATCATATTGAGTCTGTTATGTTTAAATATATTTAGTCCTAAATTGTAATTAATTTTCTGAGAAATCAGAAAATCTCTCGTTATACATTAAAATGAAGTTTTTCTTAAATTTCCAAAACACTGTTGTGCAAACAAACTAACCTCAAACAGTTATTTCATAATAGCCTATTACCTATTCAAGACTTGATGATTCAAATCTCAACTGTTTAATTAATATATATTTCAGGACACTTTGAAATGGATTGAAAAAAGTATTAACCACCTCATCTGCATCAGGCGCCTCTAACAAAAGAGTTTCAGCAGCTGATTTATTCTCATCTGAATGATTAGTCCGAATGTTGCACTTCAGGAGATCAAGATTGACATGTGGAGAAAAATACCCTATATCTATCAGGAGATTTAACGCTGATGACGTCGTTTTCATGAGTCCCATGGCCTTGAGGATCTAAAAGACAGAAAAACAATCAAGCCAAAACAAAACTATAACAACAGCATGCCATACATGATAATGAGCACTTCAGCTAACATTAGCATTGGATATCTAACAGAAAGGAAAGTTGTAATTTATAAAAAATACAAAGCAAGAACCTACAAAACAGTAATGCAGTATCGGATGCATCAATAGCAGCAAAATTACACAGAGAATCCAACACCAAAAACAAAAGGAAAAAGAAAAAGAAAAAGAAAAAGAAAAAAGAAAAAAGAAAGTGCCAAGCCGATGTAGTTACCATCCCGGCAGTTTTCCTTTGGTCATCACTTTCACATGCATCAATAGCATAAGCCTCAAGGCATTCAATTTTATGTCTGCTTTTCTCTTCTGCAGTCCAAGAAGATTTGGAAGGTTTACCCTCCAAGGGCATTGCCTTAGCAGATTTCAGTAATTTTATGAACTCCAGAAGTTCTTTCTCAGCGACTTCTTTTGCAATCTTTTTAAGATGAAGTTCTTCCACCTAGATTATACAGCAGGAACTCCATGTAAAAATCACCAAAAATGTGGCAATCAAGCGACCACTCAAGATCCCCAAGAGCCCAAAAACCAAAAAATATGACAAAGAACTGACAGAAATGCCAGGGAAAGTATGAGTTTTCCATGCTTCTTCAAATGAATAACTTTGCAGCTATACATTGAATTCGATCCATTACAAATGTTTTAAATTTAAGATGGTATATGACTGAATATAGTTGAAGAAATTAGCCTTTGAATATGCAGATAAGTATATGCTAAAGCTATAGTTAAAATAAGGTTTTGATACTTCACAGCCTATTCATTTGCAAACTATCGTCGATCTTTGGGATAATATTAATTTCACTATTGCTAAGTCAATCTATTGTTCAAAGTTTTATGGATTTATCACTTTACAATAGTTCTTTCTAACGGAAAAGAAATTGTTTTAAAGTTGCCTCTCTTTCTTTTTTCTAGAGTTGGATTCTTCCTTTTCTTTTATTGTAATTTCTTCTTCTATTGATATACTTCGTTTTTTATATAAAAAAAAATTATTGACGATAAATTAAAAGGATATAATAGACATGATATGGTTGACTAATCTTGTTTGCTCAAAGAAAATGAATAAACCTTGAGGCAGCACCGCCACGCTTGTTGGCAACATTTTTTTTACCAAAAGGTTAGGTAACAAAATATATGAGAAGATTTGTGATCATTTAAAAGAATAAAAAAATAAAAAATATGAGTTGCCTATATATGTATATTTCCTATATACACCTTTGAGACTTCAGCAAAATAGTCCAAAAGTTTTTTAATTAATTTATTGGCTACGTAATTATAATTTGCAAAATCTAGAACCACGTAAAAGCATAAAAAGATTGAAGGATGAATTGTCGATATCTGAATCTTTCCTGAATACACCTTGAGGCTTCAACAAAATTGAAGAATTTTCTTTAACCAACTTTAGCTGTCTGAATATAGTGAGAAGAATTGAAAATTCTAAAATCACGTAGGATGAGTTGTCAATGTCTGAATCATTCCTGAATACATCTTGAGGCGTCAACAAAATTATTAAAGAACAAAAAAAAAAAAAAATACCAACTTTTGCTGCCTAAATATAGTGAGAAAATTTGAAAAAATCTAGAATCACCTAAAAGTAAACAAAATTCGAAGGATGAGTGGCCAATGTTGGAATCTTTCTTGAACACAAAAAAAAAAAAGAAGCCCAAACAGAAGTCATGTGGTAAAATATGATCAGGCAGAAGGCATACCTGCTCAGCAGTTCGGGGTCGATAGATAGCTAGAGCACCTTTCGTTTCCTGAACAGTGAAGTATATTTCATCTCTTGATAGCAACAGATGCGCACAATAGCTTTCCAGAGGTCCAACACTACCAAAAATCATCTGCACGATGTAAAGTTAGAAAAGAATTATCCAAAACGAAAGACAAATTCTAGAAAATAACGCACCTCTGATAACTCTTCTGCAGTCACAAATTGATTTTTTTCAAGAAGCTCAAGCCAAGCAAACTCTAGCAAAGTCGCATCCTGCAGTTTAGAAACCCTGCCTTAATAAAAAAAATCATCAGATAAGGAAGTTATTATACCATCAGGTTACCAAGTTATTTTGGGCTTTCTGAATAAATTCTGAAATTTCGGTCTGGTCAAAATTTTCTACACCTGGAACAATATACGTGACTTGTTGTGGCTTGATGGAAGACACGACCCCATTCTGATAAGGGACAGAAAATAAATTTAGTAAGCTACAAACCATGAAAGGAAAAGAAGTTTACAGTTGCAGTGAATTTTAACAATGAGACCTAAATAACCTATTTAAGATTCTGAATTAACTGGTTCTACCACAACCTGATCGAACACCATCCAATTTTTCTTGCCATCAGGTCTCTGAGCAACTGCCAGCAGCAATCTATCAGAATCCTTCTTATACTCAAGAAGTAGACCCTTTTCCAATACTCTATTCACAAGCTTATTTTCCAGAACCTGTCCTCCGCTTGTTAGTCCTGTTCTACAGAGTCAATATATATATAATTAATCAATATACATGTTAAACCCCATCATTGAGAAAATGGGGAACATGAATTCATAGATTGCCAGAATCTTTATTAACTACTCATAATGGGTATGTCAAACAACCAATAAGTAATCCATAGATTTGAAGTTGAAATGCGACTATAACCATGCATCTGACAGGGTTTGAAAAAGGTACCATCTATTTCTATCGATAGCTAATATGATAACAAGTACACCTTATTTTGGATTGGTTTGAATTTCTAATGTTGGCAGAGAAGGATTGAAAAATCCTACGAACTTTCGAAATAAGTGTTTCCTACAGTGTCATGATGCGTTCTCTGTGTTTCCTGTGATATTGCTAAGATGAAATAACATACATGCGTCATTATAAAAAAATCAGTATTGAATGCTGCAGAGTTCTGTAGTTGCCATATCGTAAAACGTACGGACACTTAATTAACTTGCATGCTCGATACTATCAATGCTCTTCTACACAAACATTGTAACGGTTACTTCGCCAAAAAATGGGAAGCCGAGTCCACAACAAATATTACAAGCAAATGAAAATCAATTCGAATATTCATGAAAATTCAACGACAAACTAGCAAGTGATATAAAACTTACGATAATAAAAATTCGAGCAGCTACCAAGAAAATAAACATACTTAGATGCTGCAGGAACTCTTTTCGGTTTTCGAAAAGCTTGAAGCTCTTCCAAAACGACGTCAACAAGACTATGCATAAAGCAACGTTGAACGGCACCATGACCGAAAACTTCTAGCTCGGAACGAAATATTGGCAAGGAAAAGTTCAAATTACAGCAACGCCGAAAGTGCGTGGTCCTGAAATAAAAGATGCGGCAGCGAAAGGCGGATATTGGAGGAGAGGAAGTGGAGAGCAAGAGAGAGCAAGTGTTGAAGGCTCGAATTACAACCATCGTCTAGTGGAGAAGATAGGCGAGGTCCATGAAGTGAGAGGAAGAAGAGGGATTTTGCGATGGAGAGAGAACCAAAATGGATTTCGTTTAGAAGTCGCGAGAGAGAAGCGGCGTAGGACGGGCGCGAGGGGCAGTGAGCCCGATTGATCGCGGATTGCGCTAAAATTGGTTACTCGAAAGTTTGTAATGAAAAAATTGAAAGTTTTGTTTTTAAGTTGAAATTTAAGTACGGCCCTTAAATTATTTTATTGATAAGTTAGTCCATGAATTATGCTACCTAAGCAAATTCATCGCTAGACTTAAAAAAAAATGTCTGATCATTTTCTCTCTCTTCATTGTTGCCATCAATGACCTGCAAAGGAAGTAAATGTAACAAATTAAAGTTTCGTCGTCAACTTTGTTTTTATTATCTTGGTTGAAGATTGACTAAAAGGTTAATAGATTGTGCGTTGTTTTTCTAATTTTCTGGCAATAGAGCTTAGTGCATTTCAAGCAAGCGTCATGGCAAACAAAGCCAATGTAATTAGTTTTTCTCAACAGTTCTGTGAAGTCCTAATGCACCCAGATAATATTATTCGATTTAGGGTCAGAACTTAAATAAATTTGTTATTAAGATTATAGCCCAAAACGCGTTTGTACTAGGTATGAAGAGGAATTCTACTTACAAAAAAGTCAATTTCTACTATCACAAACTATATGGAATTGTGGCACTACCACTGGCTTGGGTTGGACTCTTACAATCAACAGAATCTTGCATCAATCAGGTCTTGCTTTTATAGGACAGGCTATCACAACTATGAGTTATGGAGCACCAAAATTGTGACAATCCGCCATGTGAAGGCTGAGACTATTCAGTGTGGGGGTCTTGCCCTATCAGCAAGGGTGTACAATCTCACATCGTTCGAGAAAGTGAAAAATGTATAGTTTATAATTAGAATTTTTTCCTATCTTGTACAACACATTCTTTGCTAACTCCAAAAAACATCTGTACGGGCTCTGATCAAAGTAAACAATATTTTACTGGGCTTAGTGGTGGACACCACAAAAATGGAGACATTCAACTCTCAAGATCTATAGGACTTGGTAGAAAGCAAATATCCCGATCTAGACGAGGAGAATTGATTGAATGTGGTAAGAATAGAGATTCAAAGACGTAGTTTTTTATCCAAAAAGTAGTCCATGAGATTGTCTTCTCAAGAATTGAATAGATACCACACCAAGCAAATAAGGCCAATTTTGCAGATGGAGTTTCAAGGCTCGTCCAAAGTCTAGCAACTAAATTCCAAAACTCTAAGGCATAAGTTTTAGACCTTGCACATGAAAGACAATGAAAAAGTGCAAGATCTCACATCAAGGACAGGACAATTATAAATTAAATGAAGGTATATGGAGATCAAATTATTGGTCAAAATGTTAAAGCAAAAGTACTAAGCAGTTTGACTCCTAAGTTTGATCGTGACTGCAATTAAAGAATCCAAAGACCTAACAAGCTTAACTTTTGATGAGTTGAGTGGATCGTTACAAGCACAAGAAGTAAGAATCAACATGTTAGTAGAAAAGAATGAAGAAAAAGCATTTCAGGTAACAAGAGAGACTTATAACTTAAGAGAAGCTTGCAAAGGAGCTGTTAGAGGATGAGACAGAGGTGCTTTTCAACGAAGGTTTCTTGAGAGAGGAGAAGTAGAAGCACTGATGTGCTTCAAAATTGGAGAAACTTCAAGCACAAGAAAATTGGACTTGCTGTTTTGCTAGGAACAAATAGCAATTTTGAACATCCATAACTCGGGCTGAACTTGGAATTTTGAGCTGAAATTTAATAGCTTCTAGCCTAATTGTTGGAAATTGACCCTCAAAATATCACAATCTAATTCGATGTGGAGCAAAAGTTATGGATAAAACACTGGAGGTCGCCAGAGCTCGGATTACTGTTCTGGTCGAGAACAATGCATCAACTTTGAAGATGCATAACTCTTTCGTGTGATATCGAAATGACGTGATTCGTGTAGTAGGTTAAAGTTGTATGTGCGACGGTGATAGTTTCCAAAAATGAACAGCTTAATCGAAGGGCATGAAAAGATATGGGTGAAGAAGTGCTCGTTGGTTGGAAGGTGTTAAAAGGCACCTTCTCGAGTCTTTGGCTCTCCTTGAAGAAGAACACTCCAACTTGCTATGAAGTGAGTTTTGTACATCATTGTTGAATGTTTTACCTTTAGGGAAGAGGTAGAGAAGAGAGTAATAAAATAGATTCTACTACACTCACCAAGGTAGAAGCCGAAAACACACAAACTTAATTGGATGTTACTTACCGAGGAGATGCGGTTGCTTGGTGCTTGGAAGCTTCAAGGCTTGGATGAAGATAACTTCAAATTTTCATTCAACATTTGCTGCTAGTAGCAGCCCATAAGCGTGGTATAAATACCACAACAAAATTAGATTTTACAATCGAAAGAGAGACTAATACAAAAAGGGTAAAATAAAAGTTAAAGAGAGTGGGTGTTCGGCCAAATGAGGAAACCATTCACTTTATGGTTTCCTCTTGCATTGTGGCTCTCTCTTCCTCGCTAGATGATCCCCACCATCAAATATTGAAGCATGATGTTCAGCAAGAATTCAAAAATAAAAATACAAATAGTAGTTAAATTAAAATGCTAACATCTTCTTAAAAAGAAAGTTGAACTCAAATTGGTCTTGGGCTCGGAAAAGCCTCTCTACATTCAAATTGGCCAAGTAAACACCATCAAAATTTTAGCCCTTAAAATTTGCCACCTCAAACACAACATGCGAACCTTCCTTCCAATATTCTAAAACAACATTGATATCAAAGAAATTTCCAATCATTTCCCTTTCAAAGTAGGGTTTGTAGTCCCAAATACTAATTACATCACATTTTTGAAAATAACCAGAGACTTTAACCATTAGCTTCAATCCATTGACAAGCAAAGTAAATTTTAGGAAACCACTTGAGTGTTGCCATGGATTTATAACATTATATGGATATAAATTTATGAAACTCATCAAATTGGCATATTTGCAAGATACATTCATTAAGAAGCAAAAAAGGCCACTCGTGGAAAATGAACTCTAGTGTGCATGCTCGGTCATCGCCTATTCCACACTTTTCAATTTCCATTTCTAATGTAGAATGAGTAGGCCCATGAATGAGTTCCAAAATAGCAACAAACTTAGTGGCACTGGATGGATATTCAAGGCAACTAATACCCATTTCAAATGCTAAGGTATGCTTCTTGAACCGAGTGCTTACTTCCTCCTTGTTCGCATGCAACCAACCTTTGGTTCTTCTCTTCTTTGCCTCATTCACCACTTCATATCTACAATTTGGTAAATAGCACTTAACATTGTATCTATCAAATATAGCAAAATCATGCATGGATTTGTCAAAATTATTTTTCCATTAAACTAAATCTATACCAACATCAAAAGGATCCTTAATCCAAATAATTTCATGAAGTAAATCATTCAATTTAGGATGTAGCACGTATCTCTTTGAACAGTCTTGGACTACTTGGATGTCTTCAATGTCAAAATTTTCTCTTTCAACAAGCAAGAAGTACACTTCATCCTCGAGTAAACATAGATCATGGAGATCTTGCACCCTTATGAATCCCTCTTCTTGGATTAGGGTATTTGGAGAGCCTTTAGTCTCCATTAGGAGAGGTGTCTCTTCCACTTTGTTACCTCCAACAAAGGTTGCTGTAAAAGACTCACCTTCACAATCCACCATAATCATTTCCTCCATTTGGCAAGTTTCATTTCAGCTATTCAAAGAGATGTAGTTGCTTGATGCTTGAAAGCTCCAAGGCTTTGATCAAAATAACCTCAAATTTTCAACAGCCCATAAGAGTGGTATAAATACCACAACAAAATTAGATTTTATAAACTAAAGAGAGAATAACAAAAAAAGGGTAAAATGAAAGTGTAAGAGAGTGAGTGTTTGGCCAAATGAGGAAACCATTCACTTTATGGTCTCCTCTTGCATTGTGGCTCTCTTCTTCTCACTAGATGGTCTCCATAATCAAACATTGAAGCATGATGTTCAGCAAAGATCCAAAAATAAAGATACAAACATAAGCTAAATTAAAGTGCTAACATCTTCTCAAAAAGAAAGTTGAACTCGGATTGGTCTTAGGGTTAGAAAAGCTTCTCCATAATTGGACTAGTTGGCCAAGCAAACAATGTTCAAATTCTACAATTTAACCCATTCTAGAAACCTGGTTATGTAGTTACAATCTTCATGAAGCTCATTTTTCCAAAACAGATAAGTAAGACTGCCAAATATTGTAAATACTTCTTGAAAGTTAGTGTGAAGGTAGAGTTTCGAAAAGTCGAATAATCCTTCGACGTGTGCTATCCTCCATTTATGCCTCAACAAAATAATGTCGACCAAATATTTTTCACATGATTTCATGTTTTTGATGGTTCCATCATACGATCCTCATACAAAATATAAACTTGAAAGTACGTTAGAAAAATTTCATCTAATATTTGAGGAGTGATGGATCCGTGACACATCAAGCTTAGAACAAAGGGAATTCTCTAATGAACAAAAGAGTTACAAAAGTAGTATTTAATTTCATAATTGCAAGAAATATGGGCATATAAAAGTAGGTTGTTGGACCAAAGAAAAGCACGTGAATTTCGCAGAGGAAAGTGAAGTAAGTAATTTGTTTATAGCTTATTATGATACTAATGATGTTCCAAGTAGTGTGTGACTTGTAGTTAGCGGTGTTAGCTTAATAAGTATTAAGGTTAATTATTTTTTTTATAAATGTAATTAATGAAATACTAATTCTAAATTAATGATGAGTGTACACTAATGAATATCTTTATATATGTTTTTACACTTATTGAAAACAAGCATTTGGACTTTGTAATGAATTTATGTGAGTCTATGTGGCAATGGTTTGAATTCACATGAAGGACATAATAAAAAAGTGGCTCGAAATGTATAAGTAATGTTTGCGTAGACGCCCAGTTTTTGTTTGCAATTTCTTTCCATTCTCTCTTTACTTTAATGTTATTGTTTGCATATTAGTTTTAGTAAATCTAATTAAGAGAGAAAGTATATAATTTGAGTTAACAAAGTAGTAAAAATTTAATCACAAGAAAAATTTGTTAAATCAATCATACAATTAGTATTAGAGCTACCTCACTAACTTTTATCGCAATTGAAAAATAGAATCTTGCTTGAAAAATATATATAGCTTTCAATATGACAAATGCACATGTGGAAGGTCAATAATCTATTTCTAGGCTTTTGTTTTTTATTGTAAAGACTACCCTTATTGGAAATCTATAATGAGGATCTTTGTTCGATCTATGGACTATGATCTAGACATATAATTGAAAATGGACCTTATGGTTCTATTAAACTAGAAAATGATATGAATGTTCCAAAATGTCATTTGAGTATGATAAAAACAACAAACATAGATTACTCTTAAGGCAATTAACATGTTATATTGTGCATTTAATAAACACGAATTCAATAGTGGGCAAGGGCGTGATAATACTTATTAAATTTGACATTTACTTGAAAGCACACACGACACGTATAAGAAAATAACATGAGCATCTTTGTAACTGAATATTAATTAGAACATCATTGTAAATGAATATTAATCATTTACATGTTTCACTAACATTACTATAATTTAAAACAATTTGGTAGAAATTATCAAAATGAAGAGTTGGTTAGAAAAATACTCAAATGCATATTAAGAACAACCTAAAGTAACAGGTATCCAAGAGGCTCATGATCTTAAAGTTTTAAAGATGAAGAAGGTTATCGTATCTTTCTTGACGCACGAGATCACGATGAAGGCTAACAAGAAGAAGAGAAAAAGAAGAAAGAATTGCAAAAGGAGAAAAACGTTTTCAAGGCGAAAAACATAGCTATCATCGAGTAACCAAGTTGAATTCGAAAAGAAAAAGATGACGAGGAAATAACCATCACGATTCAGAAATTCAACAAGTTCCTCCAAGGAACAAGATGACTAAGGAGAATGACCACAAAAGAGAAGGAATCTACTTGTTACGAATGTGGAAAGTCAAAACATTTCGAAGCCAATTATTCCAAAGCAAATAAGGTATCAATAGTCTTCAAGAAGAAAATGACGAAAGTTACCAATAATGACACATCATCCGAATACGAAGAAGTGACAAGCATGTGCTTCATTACAAAGAAAAATGAGGTACATGACTTTTTAGTGATTTAGATGAATATTATGATGAAAGTGAATTACTAGATGCTTTCTAGGAATTGCATGAAGAGTTTAACTCAGTTAAATCTAAATATAAATTGTTAAAAAAGAAGATATTAAATTGGCGAAAACACATGCTAGTTTACTTTATTTTTTGAAAAAGAAATTATCGATTTGAAAAAGAATAATGATGATTTGAGTAATATTGTGCTTAAATTCATAAAACGTAGCCAAAATTTGAATATATTAATAGGACAATAAAGAGTAACTTTTGATAGAGCCGAATTAGACTAGGAACCATTTCAAAAGAAGAAGAATTATAGAAACTTCTTTGTTGGACCACATGTTCGTTGTGCATGGAACAAAACAAATCATAAATCATGTGTTTGTCCATTAAAAACTAATGATAAGAAATCCAAAATGTACTAAGATTAATGTTCGAGGATTCAAAAAGATTTGAGTACCTAAGAAAAATACCTAGTTGTGCTTGTAGATCGAAGAATCTCTTATGAAATATGACTGATGTAATGATAGTGCATATGGCAAATGATTCTTTAAAGTTCACCTCCATCACCAAAAAGAAAGAAAATATTACATTTGGAAGGAACCAAAAAGAAAAGATCATAGGTATTGTCAATATAAGTAATGTCTCAAACCTTGTTATTGAGAATGTATTTGGTAGTTGATGTTTGAAGCATAACTTATTGAGCATTAGTCAATTATGTAATAAAGAATATATAGTTATTTTTGAATAAAAGATTGAAATGATTGAGAATAATATAAATATAAAGATTTTTTTTATTGGATAAATGAGAATATTTAGAGTATAGATTTGAATTATGTATCTTGTTTTGATGAAAAATATTTAGCCGCAAATTCTTCTATTGACTGTTGGTCGTCAGATAGGAGATAAGTACACCTAGTAATAAATATCTTAACTAAGATCTTTAGAAAGAGTCTAGTTAAAGGTTTTCCTAAGGTTTTCTTTAAGAAAAACAAAGTTTGTGGCGCTTACTAAATGAGAAAGTAAACAAAGAGCTTGTTTGCTTCTAAAAACATTGAGTCATCTTATATGTGTTACAATTGGAATTGGTTTTTGACATATTAGATAATGTTTAAAGGTATTGTGTTGATGGCTAATAACACAGCTTGTAAGATAGTTGGTATTAGTATCCCCATAATCAAAATGTTTGATACAATTGTGAGGACATTGGGCAATGTGCAACATGTTTCCAAGTCCACAAAAAATATGATCTCTTTGAGTACTCTAGATTCAAAAGGGTAAAGCACAACATTGTAGATGGAATTAAGACGGTCAATAGTAGTGTTCTTGTCATATTAAAAGGTCTACAAATTTGTATATGTTGCAGGGTTCTACAACTATTGATAATAAGGATGTGAAGTTTCTTAACTCACCTTCTAAAGAGATGTTTGAGAAGACTTGAAAAAATTTAAGTTTCAAGTAAAGTTCAAGTTAGAATCTAAATTTCAATATGAGCCGATATGTCCACTTCATAAAAATATTCAAGATGATATTGTCACCACATCCTCACTAGTTTTAGTTTTAATTCGAAGTGGTATTGCAAAAGGCAAAACCAAGTAGAAAGTTAATGCTTTGTGGCGATAAGGTAAAACTAACTTAGTGAGTTATGCGTTAAATTTGTTTGATAGTATAGATTCAAGTGGGGAGTTTTCAACACATTTAGATGCAGTTCTTTATGATAACCCTGATAACTCAGTGATACCATAGAGTAGGAGGAAAGATTTATTCATGAATGTGTGTCTCAAGCTTAAGCTTCCACAAGGGCCTTTGTGGAAGATGAGATTATTATTTTGATGAGATTTTGTAGATTCATTTCCTTAGATCAAAATTTTTTGAAAATAGAGATTATCAAAGTTCAGTATTAAGAATTTGTTTTGGGTTGGGATAAGAAGTTTGGATTGGATCTATCATGTGAAATTCATGTCAAGATGAAAATTGTTAGAGTTTGGTTCCCAAATTATAGTTGGGTAGGATAGGGCCCACATTATTTTACATATTGAAACTTGAGTCTCAACACTCAGTTGTATCTTGATTTTATTATAGTGATTTTCTATCTTGCACGTTGTTTTTTCTGAAAAGGTTTCCCACGTAAATCTCGGTGTCCATGTTTTCCATTTTTCTTTTTCTGCTTAGCGTTTGATTTTAAACAGACACAAATATAAAGAAACACCAAATCAATTTGAGAGAAGTACACTGTTACAACCAAGTCGTTTTCAACGACAAGTCCTTTCATGTTGAACACTATTTTGTTTCTATTGCAATCTTCTTAAGGCACAAGGATGTTATATGCTCCATCTGTTAATTCCACCATTAGAGTTTCATTTTGGGTTTTAACTAGTTTATCACCTTTCTTCTTCTGTCATTTTGTAAATTTTTCGGGTAAATTCATTTGAAAACTCCCCTAGAATACCTATAACTTCTGTCAGAAAGAAGTCAAGGCTTCTTTGATGAGAGCTTTGGTGGTTACAATCTGTATCTAAAACTATTTCAAGTCTAAATCTCCATTGTTAAACCAGTGCGAAACAGACTTAGAAGGCACATGGATCACGTCTTGTAATACCAAGAAAATTCAACGTATCATAGCATGTTACATTTGAAAAAATGTTATAATTTGGTTATGTTTTATGGTTAAAAGGATGATACTAGTGAACTGCATGAGAAAATGTTAATAGATTCCTAAAGATTTAGTAAGTTTGATTGATGGTTTTTGGTCTTGTTAAAGTATGATCATTTAAAAAGTGAAATTTTAAAACAACACATTCAAGGTGTCAACTTGTGAACAATAGATGTCAATCTATAATGTTAAATAATGAGACAAATTGTTAAAGGTGTTGACTTGTAAACAATAGGTGTCGACCTATAGTATTAAAAAAATGATACAGATTGTTAAAAATGTCGACCTATGAATAATGACCTGTCAACACTTCCCTTGTGAATGTTGAAATTTTAGATAAAATTGAAGAGAATATACTTGAAGTATCAACCGAAATGATTAAGTGTTGCCAACAAGTCTAAAAAACCTACCAACTTAGACTTAAATTAGGTGTTAAATGATAATTATCAACTTAATAAATCTATTTCTTGATGACCATGACATTAAGGCAACTCATTGGTTGAGTTGTCAACACCTCCTTCTCTTTCCCTCTCCATAAATAGAGCTGTATGTTTGCCATTTTTCTTCACACCTTGCAAGCTTAGAACCCACAAAATTGCACTTCCTCTCTTCCATTTTGAAGGCTAGGTAAGCTTTATTTTAAAGTTCTGAAGTTTAGTTCATAATACATGATAATCTATGCATGAAAAGAGATAAAATGAAGGTGTTATGAAGAGGTTTTCAAGAAAGTTGTATTGATTTCAAAATTTCCAATTTGATTAATCCTTTATGCTATGGAAAGTATTGAAATATTGTTAAATGCATGTTGGTAGTCACGCAAGTAAAGAAATTGACATAAAGACATGTTAATGAAATTATGGTGAGATTGGTTAAAAATCTTGGAAAAACTATGCAATTATAGTTTGTAAGATTGAACACCAGCTAAATGAACTTTTAAATTTATGATATTTTAATATATTATATTGGACACCTTAATAGAACTATAGGCTTTAGAATCAAGGTAAGTGGGCAAGCGGATTGCAAGTTATGAATTTGCGAAGTTGGACAAAAACTGTAAATAAAAAATCTACACATGGTTTGGTTTTTGTAGGAGCGACCTACCTTAATGACTTTTAACGCCTAAACCATTTTGATGGTAGTTAATACACATGTTAAGGAATATTTGGGCTTTGGAATTATGATAATTGGATTAGCATTTTGAAAATTATGAATTGTTAAAGTTCGAAGAAAATAGAGAAGGAAAAATGACATTTTCATGCATGAAAACATTAATTGATGTGTTTATCATGGACATAGAAGATGACTTACTTTGAATGGACTTTATATACTAATAGACACCATTTTAAGGAATGATAGGTTCAACAATCATTCAAAGTGGACAAGTTTATGAATAGTTAGGCATGTTTAAGTATATGAGTATAATGAATGTTAGCATGAAATTTGGTTTGTCTTCGGTTGATCTTATCAAAAGGATAATTGAATAAGTTGTTATGAATTGTTTAAAAAACCCGAGGTACGTAATGTTTGCATGTAAGTTACCTAACGTCCTACATCACAAGATAATGTTATTGTTAATGCTAATGCTATAAGATCTAGAATAATATTGATTCAAGATTGTATTATGGGTAAGTAATGTGTGTGTGCGATTTGCCTAACAACCTACATCACAAGATGCTAGGATTCATTTATTGATTGATAATATTAAAGCTATAAGATTTGGAATATTGAATTGAGGATTATATTATGGGTAAGTAATATATGCTTGCGATTTGCCTAATAGCTTATATAACAAGATGCTAGGATTTTATTTACTAATTGATAATATTAATACTATAAGATGTAGAATATTGAATTGAGGACTACATTATGAGTAAGTAACGTGTGCATGTGCTTTGTCTAATAACCTACATCATAAGATACTAGGATTATGTTTGTTTTTAATTATATGTGAAGATATTGATTTAGGAATTGATGAGATTTAGTTATATATGATAACGTTGATTGATTATGTGCTTTGTTACTTGTATGCTTAGATATAAATATATAATGATGTTGATCAAGGATATGCTTTGTTGCTTGTATGTTTAGATATAAGTACATGCAATAATGTTGCACGATGATATGTTTATGTGATATTATTTGAATAATCATGCATCATATTTTATAGAAAAGAAAAAAAATATTTTTATGCATATATTTTCATTAAAAAAGATTGAAACGAAATGAATATACGTAAAGAAGTTTTGCGTGGATAGAGCTTGAAGACAGGTTGAACCTATGAAGGATAAGCTTGTTAATTTTGGTGCACCAGAGTTTCAACAAAGGTTGCGAGGTTGTCGACAAAGGTCGTGACAACTGATAGAGGTCTCAACAAAAGGCGCAGGACTATCTCAACAAAGGTCACGAGACGTAAGTGATGTGTCTCACATAGTTATGCCTACTATCTCCGAGAATGATGTCCATCAATGAGGACAAAAAAGTAAAGAAAAGAAAAAAAGAAAAGAAAAAAAAGTAAGAAAAAAAGATGAAACAAAACCTTTTTGTGAAAAATACATATCATTTTTATGTTATATATGCATTACTTACTGAGTATTAGAGTCATAGATAAATCTTGTGATGTAGGAAAAAAAATCACGACGAGAATCATATTTAACAAACTAAAGTTGAGGAGGTATGTCCATGTGGTGAGAGCTTGACGTTGGTACAATGATTTTAGACTCGCGACAAATAGTTCACACGATGTTTATGTATTTTGTTGATGATGGATGTCGAACTATTTATGAGAAGCCTTCCACTACGCTAATAGTTTTCAAACGATAAAAGTTATAATGTTTTAGAAGAAAAGTCTTCCGCTACACAAATAATTTTAAAAGTTATTTTGTAATAGTTTAGAAAGATAAAAAATTGATAAGAAAAACAGGGCATTACAACACGTCTCCTTTCCAAGGCTCAAAACAACCTCTTCTTTCTCCTCATGGAAGATCATCCCCACTACTCTCCCTACATGTTTCAAAAAATGAAGACGTTGACGGATAGCAAATGGCCCAGCAAAAAAAACACATAGTAGTTATGTTGATGTTACCTTTAATAACAAAATCTTGTTTTGTAGAATCAACATAGCGAGGAAGTAGAGTGATTTTTTAACTGATATTTTAAATTTTTAATTTTATCAATTGACTCCTTATAATTTAAGACATTATCAATAGACACCCTCTACCTCCTATCTAGGGGTCCGCTAAATCATCCATGGGTTGACATTTCTTTTTCCTTAAACTCAACAACACTCTCAGTCTCCACCCTTTTTCGAGTTTGCTTCGCTCCCCCAACACCTCCGAATCCCTCTTCCATTTCCTTTTCCCCCAACTAGATTCCTTCTTCCTACTTTTCTCTCTCAGAAGAAACCAGAAAACTAAAAAAAAAAAAGGGAGACAACAAATCATCGATTCAGTCTTAAATCTTACGAGGATAGTTTTGTTCTGTTTGTCAAAAAGGGAGACGACATATTGAGTTTGGCGCATTGACAAAGGTTTCGTGACTAAGGAGGAACTTAAAGATTTCAAAACTTTGTGTTTCTTAATTAACAATTTCAAAACTTTGCGTTTCTTAATCCAATGGGGCAAATATCGACAAAAATCTTGCCCTCTTGCCTGAATTGAGCTTTTCTTTAGAAGCAGAATCCCCACTCTGCACATTATTCTCCTCACACTATTGGAACGTTACAAGTGCTAATGACGAGGGAGGAGAGAGTTCACTTGACAGCCAAAGCTTACTGGCAAGAGTGTGGGAAGTAGAGGGATATGGAGTGAGAACAAGAGCGGTATTGGGAAGATTTTTTAGGCGACTCAAGAGAGGCTTAAGAGTGGAAGGATTGGCGGTAGGAATGGTAGTTTTTAAGGGTCTGGGTCGCCGAAGATGGCCAAACAAAGAGGAGTTGGGAGGAAGGGTTTAGTTGAGGGAAAAGAAAATGGAAGAGGGATTAAAGAGGTTAGGGGAGCAATGAAAACTATAGAAGAGGTGGAGAGAGAGTGTGGTTAAGTTGAGGGAAAAGGAAGTGCTCATACGTGGACGATATAATGGTCCCTTAACTGTGAGCAGTGATAGTATCCATTGATAACGTCTCAAACTATGAAGTGTCAATTGATAAAATTAAAAGTTTAAGATATAAATTGAAAATACTCCCTTATTTTAGTGGTCATGTTCATAATTCTACTATTTTATAATATCATATATTGTGGCAAATGACTTAATTAATGAAATTACTAAAATAATTTTAATGAATTAATAGGTCTGATTCATATTGTTTTTTAAGTTAGAGTTACCAATATAATATTATTGCGTTTGTTTATGGTTGTAAAAATTTGTATTTTTTATAATTATTAAAAATTTTTGAATTAATATTTCGCGTTGTTAATGGTCAACGGGTCAATGGTTGACTCATTTTGTTGGGTTGTGAGAAAAGACACTTGAAGAATTTTTGTTTAATATAAAATAGAGTTATATTTAGGAGTGAGCACGATCTGGGTCAGTTCGGTCCTGAGCTCAGACCGAGGTTTGGGAAAATTTTTCCCAAAACCCAAAATTGGCTTTGGGAGGGACCAAGACCGAATTGGGACATGATCGAAAATTTTGGTTTGGTCCCAGTTCCTCCCATATCTTTTTTTTTTTCCTAAAACATTAAAATTTTTGAAATCAACAAAATCTATAGCCAACAATGATTAATGTGAGCACAAATCTCACAAATAAACAGCCAACAAAAATTTATCAACCAATGTTCTAATTTTACGTTTATCAATTAATAATGAGCACAAAAATTACAACCTAAAAATTGAAATTACACATTTCTATAACAAAAATTACATTTACACTGAGGGATTGGCCAAAGACCTGCGAAGCGAGGCGAGGTGAGGCGAGGCGAGCAGAGGCGAGCCGAAGACAAGCAAGGTGAGGCCTCAGGCGAGGTGGGCAGAAGACAGGCGAGACGCAAGTCAAAGACAGGCGAGGCGAGGCGAGGCGAGGCTTCAGGCGAGCGTGAGGTGTCAGGCGAGCTCAAGGCGAGGGAAAACCGTGGCCGAAAAGGAAGTGGGAGCAGTTGATCTTTGTGATTGTGAGTTGCGATTGGGTCTGGTGAGGGCGAATTGCTGAAGAGGGAATTGAACTTCAATTTGGGCTGAACTGAACAGCTGAATTTCAGAAAGGGTCCGGGTTGTTCAATTTAACCTTAAGCGGTTTATCCCTGATTTTTTTTAACTCTTGGTCTAGTCCCCATTTTTGAAATTTTGGGCTACGGACCGAGGACCAGACCGAAACTAGTGGGAGTGTCCATGGGAGGACTGAAACCGGCCCCAAGACCAACGATTTGGGACCAAAACCGATGGTCCAATTTGATTTTTGGAAATCGATCCGGTCCTGCCCACTCCTAGTTATATTAGATAAATTTATTGAATGATTGGGAAAAGTGTAATTAAATGACAGTTGGATAAAATGGTTTGACAAACCCTTGCTCCCTCATTTTGGACCCACATGCAAGAGAAGGAGGGAGGAGGAGAAAAAGAGAAAGGGTGCGGAGGTGCAAAACTGTCGTGAGAGGAAGTTGGAGACGTGTTCATGAGACAGCTCTCACCAACATTGGTGAAGCCACTTCAAAGGTAAACTTTCTCTCCTCTCTATTTTCATAAATATGGGGGTTTAGTTGGGTTAGGGATGGATTCGAGCAATTGAGCTCGATTCAATCCGATGTTTTTGGCTATATTTATGTATTTACAGTTGTGCAGGTTTAACCGCCACTTGGAGGTAAGAAACAATGAAGGGAGGCGGTTTCATGACTTTCTGTTGTTGAAATATTGCCCGAGTGTCGACTATTATTGGTGTTCATTGACACTTTGAACCCTTTTGTAAAAAACGGAGAGTTCAAGGTGTCAACCTCTTTGAGGGATTGGTCAACACCTAAAGTGTAAACACTTCAAGAGGAAGTATTAACCGCTAGGTTAGTTTGGGCCAACTTGAGAGATATGAAGTGTCAACTACAAGCCCAACCCGAGTATTCGAAGTGGCAACTAGTGCCCCCCTAAAGTGTCAACCGCACGATTCGAAATTGGGTTCTTAATCCTGGTATAAGATTCATCCTAGTGTCTTCCCTTAGTGTTGAGTAGGATAATCATAACCTTGATTTTGTTATAGGTTCTGACGAATTTGAGGATTTTGAATCAGTTGCTGAAATTGCGCCTCTAGCAAGAAGAAAGAGTGTTCGGCGTAAAAATATAGGTTTTATATTAATTTCAATGCATTGCATGGTTTTTAAAAAAATCTTATTTTAGTAAGCTATCACCTATGAAAAACTTGACGGGAGTTGGTCGCCAGCACGTCAGTCTTTTATGTATGTGTAAATACAATTTATACATTTACTATTGATGCATGAAGGTTGTATTGTTTGCACGTTACAAAATGGGTAGTAAGGCAGTGATGAAGAACTTCTTGAGTTTCAAATCCCTAAACTTGATCATGGTATTGTTGATTACCATTTATAAAAGATTGCTTCGTAAATGGCCATTGTTCACCAACATCCAGGGTAACGAGACTGGATCTTCAGATCGTACATTTCTTATATTTTTCTTTTTAGCTCATGAAGTGTTACTGGACTTTGGATGCTACCATTTTATGTTTATGTGCCTAATGGGTTTTTGAGTGACCTTCCTTTTTTTCATTGAGATGATTTTTTATATAACAAGTACAATGATAATATATTGTCGTATAGTTGCCTCCGTATACAATAATGTTTATCTGAATGCCTCATTGGTGGATCGTGAAGCTTGTTTCCCCTAAAATGATGAAAAAAGTTTTCATAGAATGATGTTTTGAAAACTATTTTGATATCTTATCATGTCTTGAAATGAAAGGTAAAAGAAATTTTACATGCATTTAGTATAATATTTTTATTGAGTTAGTCACTTACTTTAATAATCCCCTCTCTTTCTAAGAAAGAACAAGAATAACAAGAAGCTAGAGTTTGAAAGTTGTTTTCTTTTATTTATTTCCTTGTTGAATGTTTTATTAATTTCCTAGTAAAGACTTATCTATATTTGAGCATGTATAAAATTAAATGAATTGGATTTGCACTTGAACTTATTAAATTACTTTTTAATTATCGCACTACTATATCAATAATTATTGTGTGAATATTGATTTTTGATTTATGTTCAAGTCTTACTCTGCGAACCAAATTTTTGGTTAGGTAATCTAGTCCTCTTAGAGAATTGAGTTATCCATCTCAGCGTTATGTTAGACTTGTCTCTGGGTCGTGATAATGGTTAAGAGAGAATTACAATCCCACATAAGAGACTGTCGTCCTCTCTCTACTCTAAGATCAAATTTTCCTACCATCAAGGGATTATGTTACCACCATCTTATTAAAACTGAGAGAAATTGAGATTCTACAGTTTGTTAAGTGTGTAGGAATTTCAAATCTGCAACGACAACTATAAATTTAGGTATCTTTTCTAAATTTAATTACAACAAGTGATAGTTGCACAAGTAATGTTTTGAAATTGCACAGTTATTACGGTTTTTAAAAATGTCAGAACGATGATACACAATTTTGGTATTTTTCAATTGTCATTCTCATCGGTCATCATATTGCTAAAAATGAGAAAGATAAAACAATTTCTCCTACAATGTTGATATTTTCCAACTCAAGCAATTAAAGAAATGATGACACACTTCCTACGATCTTAGTGTTTTTCAATTACAATAATTAAAGAAATAATTATACACACAATTTTTCTAAAATGACATAATTTTTTTTTTCATATATGAAATTTGTATTTATGCCGCCGTTTTTGTGCCTCAATATTTTCTTCGTGGGGAACAAAAAATTCAGACACCATATCAACATTTCTTCTTCTCCGTTCATTGAAGGATCTTTTTGAATTACATCTGAGTGAGAAAGAGTGAAATTGAGACAATATATTCTGTATATTTGGATTGATCACTACTAAACTATTACAATGACAACAAACCATTTTATAATCATAAGAGATTGTGCTATAAATCTTTAGAGTTATACATGCAGAATGTAATTGGTATGCTAACATCCTCCCTTAAACTCAAGAGGGAAGCACGCAGTGATTGTTTAAATTTTGATGTGAGAAGTAAAAAACTATCTCCACATGTTTAAATTTTGAATGGAGAACAAGACTCGAAGCCATATAAGTAGCGCTGATGTTACATAATAAATCACATGACAAGCCGAACTTTGAAACCCAAGTTCTTGCAATAAAGACCGGAGCCAAATGATCTCAGATGCACCATTGGCAACACTCTTGTATCCTGCCTCAGTACTAGAGCTAGTGGCGACTTTCTGCTAGACTGAGGACTCAGAAATAAGGTTGGGTCCGAGGAAACTACAAAAGAAGCTAGTGCTTCGTCGTTCATTGGGGCAAGCTGCTGAATCAAAATTGGTAAACCAATGAAGATTCAATGAAGGGGAAGACTAAAATGATAGTGAGTAGGCGCGAGTACCATTTCAGTGAAGAAGTATCCTCTTTAATGTTTGCCAATGAAGATAAGTTAGGGAGTGCGTGAACTGACAGATTTTGTCAACTGCAAAGATGGTGTCTGGTCTATTGAGAGTGCAGTATTAAAGCGCACCAACAAGACTTTTGAATATAGAACCAGCTGGAAGTTGAGCGCCAGAGTTTTCAGACTGCAGAGCACCTGACACTATTGACGTGGGGATAGCCTTACAGTCACTCGTTTGAGCTCTAGCAAGAAGATCACAGATATATTGAGATTTGTTGAGGAGAAAGCAAAGGAAGATCATTTAATCATGATACCCAAAAAATAATGAAGCAAGCCAAGATCTCTGATGATGAAGTGAGAGCAGAGAAATTAAAAAGATTGTTAATCAAAGGCTTCGAGCTTCCTGCAACTAAAATGTCATTAATGTACACAAGCATAATGATAATAGAAGAGCTGTAGTTATAGATAGACATTGAACTGTCTGCACGTGAAATAGAGGAGCCCCAGTTCAATAAGACAATCTAAAGCTTCACGTAGCATGCGCAGAGACTTCTGGAGACACCATACAAGTATTGGATTAAGAGTATCCACAAAGCAAAGGGGTTGGGTGTGTAATAGCATGAGTTAAATAATGTTTGATGTTCGAATTTGTTGCTAATGTTGTTGGGGATTAATTCTTTATTTTGTGTTTGAGTGTAATTGGATTTAATGTGGAAAAATTAGTTGATTTCGAAGGATTAAGTAAATTTGGCATGAGAATATTGCCTTCGGCAAAAGAGTAGTCCACCAAACCTAAGGAAATAGTTGTCCTAATTAAGTCAAGATGGAAAAATTCTCCCATAATGGTGAGCAATCTACTAAACACAAGCAAGCCAAGGACCAGAGCAAAGCAAGATTCAAAAATGCTCTCGGCTAGTTTAGTGGTCGGCCTAATATTGAAAGGTGGTTGACCGGGCAAATGGCTAATTCAAAATCTACACTTAAAATGCATTCTGTACGGAGGGCAGTTGACCTGGGAGCAGTGTGGGTGACCTGTGAGCAGTATGGTCGACCTGGTGACTCGTAGATTGCACAACGTGAAAAAATCGAGGCAAATGCATAGGTAAGGTCGACAAGGGCGTGATAGGTCGACCAGAAAAGTCAGAAAACACACTGAATAGATGTAGAATAGGTGTCAAGTTATGGGATTTACTTAATAGATTATGCTTAGAATAGTGAGGTGTTAACCTAAGATTAAGGCACGAAAAATGTAGTTGATAACTTAAAGTTGTATGGCATAAACACCTTGCATTTCTCTCTCTTTTCTCTCACACATTATATAGGTAGCTTGCTATGCTTTTATTATTTTTGCAAGCTGAAGGTATGTCTCTTTTGAGTTGTCAATTTTATGGAGAATGGTTAGTTGCTAAATAAGCAAATTGATGTTATGAAACCTATATTAATAGATATGTGATTACAAGTTTGGATTTGGGTTTTTTGAGTTACCAATGATTCATAAAGTATGAAAAGGATATTAGAATATGATAGATGTCATGCATGGAAAGAGTTTGGTGTAGATATGCATGCCTTTGTAACTATTTTTGGAAAACTAGTTGAGACGGAGGAAGTTTTACTTTTGATAGAAACAACCTATCGTAGAGATTTTTAATACTTAAAACGATTTTACTATGTTAAGTTAGACATATTAGGGGAACAATAGGATTTGGAATCAAAGCATTTAAACGTGTATGTGATGAGTTATGGATTTTGAAGTTGAATAAAAACTGTTAATAAAAAATATGAACATATTTTGGTTTTGATGGTGTGATCCTATTTTCACAATTTCCGTTTGTAAAACTGTTTTATTATGTTATAAAAGACATTAAAGAAACTACAGACCTTGGACTTGGTTGAGTATATAATAAATTGCAAATTTTGGAAGTTCGTCAAGGACATTAAAGGTTATGAATATTTTAAGCTATAAGTAAATGAATGGATTCTATCGTGAATATTTATGTATTTTAGGTTTATCAAAGCAAAGAAAAACTTGCTTAAATTGCTATAACTATGTTAAGATTTCGAGATAAGTAGTGCATGCATGTGTTTGATTTTTGGACCTAATGTTAGGATTGTTGTTGGTTAATTTATATAGGACATGATATTGGTTGCAACATGGTATGATATATGCTATGATATTAGTTGATGACAGGCAATGTTTTATGTGATGATATTGGTTGCAACATGCTATGATTTATGTTGTGATAGTAGTTGATGACATACAAGGTTATATTGTGATGTCATTGTTTGAGAGCATGATGTTGTGGTCTATGTGATATTGGTTGCATGAGCATTACTTAAATGAATACAATTATCTCATATGGATCATGCAAAATATTTTATACTAAAGTAAAGAAAACGCGTTTATGCATATGTTTCCTTAACGAAAGAAATTGAAGATGAGATGAAACAATGTATGAGGCTTTCGGGGCACTACAATATTAAATGATATGAATAAAGATGTGGTTGATGAAGTATGTCTATGATGAGTGCTTAGGTTGCTACGATGATTTTGACTTATGATAAATGTTTTGAGAAATGTATTTTGGTATATTACTGTGTTACGAAAGAGAACTTAATTTATGTCTAGACTTTGGATCTATGACAAGATGTCTTAAAAAAGTGTTTTGTAAAGTGAAAGAAAAGTCTTCTATTATGAACATGATTTTTAAAAGATAATATTTTATAACGATTTAGTAAAAAAAAAAAAATTATGGTATAAAATCAGGGTATTATATTAGGTCATATAGACCGTCTCTGTAAGATCTTCATGAAAAAAATTGTGGTTTGTCAAGAATGCCATTGTATAGAGGCGATTGAGTTGTAGGTAGGACAAGAGCTGGAGAACGTGAGTGAGGAGTTGAGTAAGAATATTTGGAAGCACAATCAACTATAATAAAAGAGAAATTTGCTTGTCAAGACGATGCTCATAGCCTAGCTTAGCACGAGAATGTGCACTTACTTAATATTTGGAGGATCTGATCGACTAGGGATCAACGCAATGAAAGATTTGCACAATCTCGCTGCTCGATCTTGCTCTCAGCTCGTTCTCGGCAGTCGACAGTGCTCCCTCTCGCTTTTGGCAGTGCTTGCTCTCATTGCTCGGTTTGCTTGACGTCAACATTCGTTCTATGTAACCGCCCGACTCTTCTGAGCTGACTTTGACATGTATTATCTTCATGGGTCAAACTACAGAAAATGGCTGAAAAATGTACAGCTTGCTTTTAGTTGGGTCCAGTCGAGTAAGAGACTACTTTAGCCATGAGATTAGTGAATGTGAAAAGTGAATTTATCCATAAGTTCTATTGAGAATAACATATAAAAATGGAGTAATTAGAGATGTTAAACGGCGGACTCGCTTGCAGACTGTACGCTCCGCTCATTATTGTAGCAAGTCGGGCTTAATCCGATCTCCTGAGGCGGGTCGAGCCCAGCTTAGGAGGTGGGCTCGCGAGCCCGCCAGAGACCGAGCTCGTTGGCTCGGCAGGCCTGGCTCGCAAGCCAGCTCACCCAGTCCCCTTCCCCACTACTCCGCCCGACCAGTAACTCAGAAAGAAGGAAAACAATCCGCGAAAAGATTGGGAAAAAAATCAGTGGAAAGGAGAACTGGCAGTTGAAGAGCTTTAAGAAATTTATCATGCTCTTCTTCAGTTCAGCTCTCTCTGGACTTGATAATGATGTAGGGCAAACCTTCTTCCTTGGAGGTATCAGCGGAAATTGAGGTCGACATGTGAACAGAGGGAGGAGGCCTTCTCAGAGAGAATAAGAGAGAGTCGAGAGGAGAGGGAACCTTCAACTACGAACTAGGAAAGAGAACTCTCAGAAAAACAAAACAAAACCCATGAAAAGCTCGAGTAAATTATTAGATCAGATCGTGAGGTTTTTCTCCAGATCTAAAAGGGGAAGCAAACTGGGAGTTAAAAACCGTAGAGAGAGAGAGAGAGACGAGGAGAGAGAAATGGGTTTTTAGGGGGTTGGAGGAGACGAGTACAAAGTGTAGACTTTACAGAGAGAGAGAGAGAGGGAGAGAGTGGAACAGAGGGTTACAAAAGAAGGAAAGTCGATGAGAAATTGGGAATGGTGTTTGTCGGATAAGCTTTGGCAGTGAACAGAGTTTTGATGGTGACCATTAATGGATAATCATGTCTTCCACCATCTCTCTTCTGGACGTGCATTTCACCCCCTGGTCAAGAACAAACCCTAATTCTTGTTCTCCATCCACGCTAAATTTATGATAATAATCTTAATTTGAAACCTCAATTTTATATTTTTTAGCAGATTTTGCTGTGTAAATTATAAAGAATTTTGAGGAAACAAGACTTAATCTTCCTGAACCTTAATTCATTTCACAGTAAGTTTACGTGCCTATAGTAATTAAATTATAATACGAGAATTATTTTTGTTCTCTACTTAATCATATTTCTTTAATTATATAGTACTTACTTAGTCGAGGCTCCGTCGACTCTAATTCAACTACTCCATTAGCAAATGATATATATATCATCGTCTGTAACTTGAAAGTATAACTTTACCGACCGCGTTCGCAGGTAGATCCTGTGAGTCGGTCCGACCCAGAAATACACACCAATTAAGAGTTGAACAAGGTATGACGGGACAACCCATTGCCGTTGATAAAAGGCTGGGTCATCAAAACCAAGAACAACTATTCGGTGTCAGTGACAACTTCGTCTATGACGTCATCTGAAGGGACAGTGGATCCTAAAATTAGTGAGGTGAGATCGCGAAGAATCTTTTTCTGGCACTCCTGTTCTGCCTCAGAAGAAGCTGAAATACTTTTGACTGTACCTCTATCTTTCTCCTCTTTGTAATACTTATCGTCCCATCCTAAAATCAATGGGAAATAATTGTAAGAGAACTGTCAAAAGATTACGTAAGTCCATATATAGCGAGGTTCATTGATCAAAATATTTTTAATGATATTTATGTGATATATTTTATTAGATAATTTTTTTATTAATACAATCAATTTTATATACGTTAAGACTTAAAATAACTAATTTTTAAATTAAATTAGTAAATATTGTTGACATATATTTTTTAATATTTATTATAATTTTAAATAAATTTTTTAAAAAAATTTATATTATATTAATATAAGTTGAAAATATTTATTTACGTTCAGCTCCTTAGGCTCGTTAAGCCGGCTCGACTTGACTTGTTTAATTGGTGGCTCGTGAGCCAGTTCGAGTTGAAATTTTTTTCATACTGACTCATTAAACTCGGCTCGGTAGGCTCGTTAGACTCAATAGACTCTTTTAACTCGCTAGGCTCGATGAGACAGACTACTTCTGACTCGGCCCGCTCATTTGTTAGTTTGTTCGAAAAGAGAGATAGGAGAAGGTTATGATAGTTTCCAATCTGTTGAGTCATTCTGAACTCGTGGGTAGCCTAATAGATTATCTGGAGAATGAAGTCTGTGATTAGGTTCCTTTAGATCAAATTCGTGCTGTATTTTTTCATGGAAGAGTTCATTTAGTTTTTATATGGAACATCCAATTTTAAAGTTATTCAACACAATAGTGTTAATTTAATATCAAACAAAATTGTTTTTCAAAATTGGACTAGTAGCAGCCCGAATTCAAGAACAGGAAATCAGGTTGAACTAGTGTTGAATAGGTGTATGGTTGCAGCTACTGAAAAACCATGGATCTTAATATAAAACAAATGATAAGAAACTGGACTAGTTTAGCTACTACTATAGTTGGACAAAAAAAAGAAATTTCAATCTCAATACTACACTAGTTTATTTTTCTCAGCTGCTTCAATCTCTCTCGTTCTTGCAGGTGTTAGCTTTGTGGTTACTGGCCGTGCGTCTGTCAACCTTTGTGTTCGTGGAGTTGTTGGACACTTGGATCTAAATTTTTCTGGTAGTCATTCTATTCTATGTTCAATGTGTTATGTTGGAATGGATTGAATTGTTTTCTGCGTTAGATGGTAGATGATTGGTTAAATTTTTATATTGTTGTTGACTTGTTTATGTTGAATACTTGGTTTAAAATATATGTTTTGCTTTAGTTCTTTGTTGGATTTGGATGATTTAGTTTTTGGTTAGATTATTAGATTTTTGTTATTGATTAAGAATAAGTTAATTGGTTGAATTTTATGAATCTTATATTTACTGTTATTTGAATTTTACTTTTTTATTAAAAAATTTATTTTATATTGGAAAAGCCAGAACCAGAATCGAATTCCTGATCCAGTTTTAATCTAGTCCCATCACTTTCAACCATAGTTATTAGTTTTAAAAATTGAAAGACGAAGTATACACTCAGTGGGGTTTGAAGCATTAAGTGAGTTTATGTTTCCTCTTTGTTATTGTGGTGGTGTTGTTTCTGTGGTTCTTCTTTCCTTGGTGAGGTTTTGTTGATATTGAGTTGATCTTTGCTTTTGAGGTTTAAAATGTTGAATTTATGCTACATTTTACCCTTTTCTTTCCTCCTAACTTGAATCTTCTTCTTTCTATTTTCATTTGCAATAGTGATATTGATGTGCTACGAGGTCTATCGATTCATAATCTATCATGAGCATTTCTTAACTACTATTCAAGTGTTTATTTTGTAGGTTTTCATAGAATAACAAGTTTTAAGGATATTAAATTCTTCAATTAAGCATCCACTTTCATTATGAGATTCTTCAAGATGAAACATAAATGGAAAATCAAGCATATGTCGAAGGATTATTCGACTTTCTAAAAAAAAATCTGCCTTCACACTAACCTCCGATGAGTATTTACAATATTTGGCAGTCTTGTTTATTTGTTTTGGAAAAAAAGAATTTCATGAAAAATGTAGCTACCATTTCAATATTTCTAGAATGGGTTGAATCGTGAAATTTGAACATTAATTGATTTGTCAAATAGACCCATTATCGAGAGCTCTATTTTTCCCAAGGAACCCAGAAGTGAGAGTTACCCCCTCGGCCATGTCCAAAATTGAAGGAGCTTGATGTAATGTTTATGGTTGTTTTTCCTTTAGTTTTTAAGTCTTAGATTATACCTGTAGTGTCACATTTTTTAGGGTTAGTTTTAAGCCTCTTTGTGTAAAAAAAAAAAGGATATGTCTTTTTTACCCAAAAAGAAGTAACGTATTTTAGATGGTCCAAACTCTTTACTCCCTTTTGGACGGTGTCTTTTGTAAGCTCATTGGAGCATGAAAACCCCAATTTTTAAGCCTCACTTTCAGCTACTTAATTTGGAAATTAAAAGAAGTTTTCTTTCCAAGTTTAAAGTGTTTTTCAAGTTGCCATGCCTCCATTCTTGGTGAATCATATCTAAGAGGTTGTGTGAAGAGTGAATCTATTTTTTGTGAGTGTAGGTAGATTTTTTTGTGCTACACCTTTCTCTCCTTTTTCTTTAGGGGTAGAAACTCTCATCCCCATCCATTAAAGAACCGTTCTCTACCAAGTTCCACAAGGTTTGATTTGTTGGTGCCTTTTACCTATCCAAGTAGCAAACATTGCACTGCCAACCATTTTCCAACTATAGCAAATCTTTGCACAATATTTAAAGGGCTTATTTCTTACTCATACAGCTTCAACAAGACACAAGAATCACATCCATACATTTTTATACGAGAAAGTTATGTCTCTCCAAAGTTGATACATTATTGTCGGCCACAGTTATAATTCTATCTCCGGCAACCTCCACTTCTTTAATCCTATCTTTTAATCATCATCGAGTTAACCACTGATTTTTGGAGAACATCTTCCCCACATTCAAGGCTAGAAACTATCAAAATTTCCAACCACAAAATCCAAGTTAAGCTTGACTTGTTCAAAATTGTTGTCTGTTTTCAGTAAAACAGCTCAAGTTTGATTTTCATGTGCTTTTAAAGTTCTCCCATTTGAGTCACATCAGATTTTGTATCATCTTTTTCATTTTGAGTCATGCTTTTTGTTGTTTGCTTCAGAAATGTTAGTTGTGGATATAATTTTAGTGAAGTGAACTATTTTTTAAAAGTGAGTAATATGAACTCATTTTATCTGGTAGAGGATTCTCTTGTTAGATGACACTATGCTGCAAAGCTTGTGTTTATCTCTGGCTTCTGCAATGTTTTATTTGGATAATCAATGAAACTTTTTATTAATTGCCTAAAATTCTTCCTACAGATATAGAATATAGTTTTGCTTAGTAAATTGAATATATCATCTTTAAAGTGCATAAGAACCATTACAAGTGTCAACCAAAGAAATGGAAAGTGTAATGAGAGAATCAAAAAGGAGTAGAGATTTGGGAGAAGAAGGCCTTGAAATCCTTGGTTGGAGTACCCACTTCTTCTGGCTTCGACGCCAGATCAAACGCCTTGTTCTTCGCCTCCTCAAACTGCAGCGCCTGAGGTAGTTTAAAAAGAAAGAAACCCTTTAGCTTGTAATGAATGATCTCCGAGTATAAGAGGAGAACCAATGCCATACCTGAATGCAGACTTCTGCAACATCAGCTCTGGGGATTGTTCTGATCTCGAGCTGAAGAAGCTCATCGTCTTTCCCAGCTACAAGTTCTCTTCGTCCCCCTTCTTTGTCTTGTAATCCTCCAGCCCTGACAATGATTTGGATTGAAACTCGTGGGATGAAGTTGCACATATTTCGTTCAGAGTCAGAAAATAATGAAAGGGGTTGGAAATCCATCTACCTTATTATCGTGTATGGCACACCAGAATCAGCTAAATACTGCTCAGCCTTTCTTTTCCAAACCTATACTACAAGAAAACCATTGCTCTTCCTCAAAAATACCAAGTTCAAGAAATGAGAGAGAGAGAGATTACTGACCAGTATATTTCCATTGCCCAAGCTGTTCAAAGGATTGTTAAGGTTTGTTCCACCCATAGACCCAACCAACACAATATGCTTCACTCCTGCAGCAATGGCTGCTCCACATTTACATACCAGTTCAGTCAACAGAAACCAAAACTATAATAAATCAGAAGAGTTGGAAAGCGGAAATTGAACCCTACAAGCATCAATCTGATTTTTCTGGCCAATCCAGTCAATCTGAAGCCAAAATATATTCATCAAATCAAAAAACAAGGGATAAACATTGTGCAAATTAGGAGAAAGGAGAGAAGTACCTGTTCAGGGTATGCTCCGTCTTCGAAGTAAAACTCGGGTCTTTCGCCTTTGGACGGATCAAAGCCGGGTTTCATCAGCGGCACACCGCTGGTGAGGATTATGAGAAAGTCAATATCTTGAATTGCTGGAAGAAGAGTAGTGGGATCCCTTATATCACCAACAAAAACATCATCTTCTCCACCAATCTTCTCCTTGCTCTCTGCACTCCGCACTAGACCCCTTGCTACAAACTGATCTGGCCTCTCTTTTAGTTTCTTATAAACTATTTGACCTGCCAAAAAATAAAAACTCAAATAATGTGATCAATCACTCGGAATTCTGATAGTATAACTCGAGAATCCATTAAAATGGCCTGAAAATTAGACAAACGAGGCCTTGATCTGCTTATTCATCGCAGGATTTCATCCGATTATTCAACAAAGAGACAAGTACTCGGTTTTTTCAGGATTCCAGTCAGACATCGAAGGAAGAAATGAATACACTAGGCGAATTGAACCATCCCTAGCACCTAATTCTGCAACTATTGTTTTGACAATTTCCCATCATACTGCAAATATTTCACACCATTGTCAATCTATTGCCTCTATTAAAGTCATAATCTAATCAGAACATAACCCTAACCAAATTTAAAATCCAAAAAATCACTTATTCACTTCATGTCACTAGTTTTTCACTCTAAAATAGTCATCGGAAACATTAAGTAAACCAAGTACCAGTTCTTCCACCAGCTCCAGTAACGAGGACTGTGCTTCGACCCGCATCTGCCGTAGCTACAGCAGCCAAAGCTCCATTTCCAATCTTTTTAAATCGCTTCTCTCTGATGGGTACATCGAACGAAGAAGAGGAAAAGGAAGAGATGAATAGAGGAGACGGAGAGGAAGTTGGTCGAAGTGAAACAACTAGATTCGATTGTGCCACCCTTCGACATTGTTGACATCGACGGAAAGCTATGGATGGACCGGTGGTAGTGGTGGTGGTGGAGTACACTAATGGAACACGTGTTATCATCTCCATTGGATAAGACTCGCAAGATGATACTGGTTTTCACCCACCTTTGAATTTCCAGGAGCTGCCGAGAATTTTTTTTTTTTATTTCTTCGACCGATTTATATATTTTTACGAATTCGTGTAGATTGTTAAACTGAAGCCAAACTTTATTGGGCCTGAAAAAAAAAACTTTACCCACGAACTTCGTCACCCACCCTTTCCACTTAACCAAGAAATTACTGCTCTAATTAAGCAGTTCTTGGTTTGATTAAAGTTTCAAACTTTTTGAACAAACATTATTATTTCGATCCCGAAAGAGAACGCTGCCGACTCTTTTTACATAAAAAGTGTACTTCGATTAAGACTAATATAGTGGGGCCCAGATGAAACAGAGGAATTGAAATTATATATCGCATTGGTGACTAGTGCATATAGTTTCAAGCTGTCACAGATGTCTCAACTGCAACTTTGCCCGAGTATACGACTTCTGCTTTGATTTCAAACTCCCATAGCTCTGGAATGGCTTCCCTAAGATTGTGAATGCTTTCTAACGCGCAATCCGAGCCTTTGATTTTCTGGGAAGTACCGATCTGCAGGAAAGAACAAGAAAAATATTTACCCAATTAGAAAGAAAAAAAACAGATTAGGATTTTGGAAGACATCAATCATCTTTGTCTGAAAATTGTGTACCAGAACCGTATTGAGACCGAGACGTTTCCCTGCTTGTATGTTGCGGATACTATCCTCAAAGAAAAGCTGAAACGGCAGATTGAGCCTTTTAAAGTATTTTCAATCAATTAAATGAAATTTAATTGATGAGAGGAACAGTATTCTTAATAAAAAAACCGGAGAATCTTACTGTTCTTTGAGGGTCAGTCTCTGCTATTCTGAGAGCCTCTTTAATAGATTTTTCTGATGGTTTGCAGAGAATGGATGTTCTGGGTAAGTTTCTTTCTGCATTGGGTTGAGCGAAATGAGCAATAATGTCAAATATTTCATCGCCGCTTCGGGGAAGACCAACACCAGACCTGGCAAACACAACATCATCTTCATCATCGGAAACACTGGTTTTATGAACTGGATTGAGGGTCTCAAAGCAGATGATCCCTTCGAAACAGTCCTCTAATCCAAGTCTGGCAAGTGCTTTAACTGCGTGACTCTTGTCAGCGTTTGTGAATATCTACACACGATGAGCAAGGAGGGAAGCCATTAGAAGACAAGCAAAAATTGTTAAATAGCTAACGAACAATTGACTGGCACTTAACAATTTTTCTGTAAGGCAGACCAAGAAGAAGACTCCTCAAAACAGGATCAGGCTTCAGGTTTTCATAAGGTAATCTCCCATGAACGAAACTAAGAACACAAAATAGCGAAAGATCATTTGGTTGAACATTTGGGCAGAACTGAAAAAGACAAGAAATGGGTTTTCTCTACCTGTGATATTCGTCGTAGTCAAAGTCATAGCCAATGGCCTGAAATGCAGTAATCCAATATAACAGCTTTAGTTCTTCCTGTACCACTTAGAGAACAAAGATTCAAAGCCGTACCCTCAAACCGGCCATTGTCGTTCCATAGTTCTTGTACAGTAAATTACCCATATCAGCGATTTTGCTCTTCTCGATGCCAAGCTTTTCCATCATATAATCTACAAAACGGAGCATTTTTATGTCTGAAAGACTTGTACTTGATGAGTTTAGAAATTCTACGTTGTAATTTCATGGACGGACCTTCTATATTCTTTCGGCAAGCAGTTGACATGCCGGAGCTTAGGGGATAGAGAGTATCATCAAGGTCTGCAGGTTTTAAAAACGTATTTTAGAATCTGTCTCAGTTTTAAGACTCAATTTTCCGTGATGAGAAGACTCACCAAACAGAAGACAATCATATTTTGGCCTCTGAACCTGCCTGTGTAGGTCCCCAAATTCCATTTTGAAGAGGAAGAAACCTTCAGAAGATTATGGAAATAGATTAACATTAACTTTCTCGAACTCATTAAACATCAGACTTTAGTTTCTCAATTGATAATTCATTTTCAGCGAAGCAGCTTTCTCGATTAACAAGTGAACCAGTGACTTTGTAGGGTATTTTGCATCTGATCTCTATAGTTACAAATTTGATCGACGATAGAGCATGAACTACCTAATATTTGGTCATGGAAGCATTGGTTTCACTAACAGGATCGAAACTATAGTGATGAAACACATTTAAACGACGCCATTAATAAACAAAACCCAGAACATGACAGAATAAAAGTATCACAATGCGAGAAACTTCAAGCATCAGCTGACTAAAAATATAGCTCACCTAAAGAAGAGGGGCGTAGAGTAAGGAAAGAAAAGGGTTTCAGAGAGAGAAGAAAGCCCAGGAAGAAGAGTGCAGAAGGGGAGGAAACAGAGATGCAGAGATGGGTTTAAATAGGAAAACCGTGGATGCCTTTTGCTTTATAAAAAAAATAATAACATTTTTATAAACTCGATCACGTTCAATCGAGCTCCTTTTCCATGCGACAGCTAAAATAGAGCCTACTTTTTACTTTCCTAGGCTCTCTCCGCTCTCCAGTCCGAATGTGGACAATGCAAAGAATCACTAGAGTTTTGCTTTCGATGGCTGTTGGATCATGGATGTTCGACATATAATATTGGAGAAGAAGAACCTTACGTGGGCATTTTGGAAGATAATAAGTTGGGTGGGTGAGTGATGATGCGGGTTTGAAAATTGAATGAGAAAATAAACGTATAAAAAAAAGGAGACATGAAAAACTCTTTCGAGTAAAAAAATCACGAAAATATAAGAAATTTAATTAGAAATCAGTACAAATAAATTTTATAATTAAAATAATAATATATAAAAAATATATATATAATTTGAATATTAATATATGTGTCCGACTCGACTTAATTAAAATTTGGGTAAAACGGAACTCTAACAAAGAATTTCATCAGCAAAATGAAAGCAACCATTCAAAATATATGACATGAAAAGAGCTTCTTGGACTTGTCTGATACCTCTGGAGGAAATCATTGGATCCTATAGAATATGAACAAGACGGTGAAAAGGTTGTTTAATCATTCTTTCACAATCAACGCGCCCTTGGAATAGAGGCAAAAAATGGTAGCTTGGTTTGAGAATTTAAAATATAGAAATGGATGGAAACAGCAAGTTCTTGATGGGAGCTTCTGCAGTGGCCCTTTTCCAAGTCATTTTCTTCTCTGTGACTTCAATTTGGGTGGCTGTGAGACCATGACCTTAGATTGTGTTTGTTAATTCTAAAATTATTATTATAAAGTATTATATGAATCGTTTGTGGTTGGCTTTGACAAAGTAGAAAGCTACAGCAACGGATATGAATTAGTGAATTTGCTTGCCATTATTGCATTAAAAAGTTTGTGCTCTATTTTCTTTGCACCATAATAAACTATGGTCTAATCTCACAGTTTTGCTTTTCAAAATAGTTTTATGCTTTTCAACCGTCTACATAGAATTGCTGTCAATGTAAAACTGTTAACTTTACTCGTTAGCCATATCACACAATAATAATTGTACATCAAACTGTTGATTAATTACGTGAAGTTCTCAGACTATTCAGTACTAAATATTTTGAGCTAATTTCAAAAATAAAATTATGCCAACTTTAATACAAAACAGTCAATGTTGTACTAAAAAAATAATACTCTACAATGATATCTAAAGTCATAGTTCAACAATAAGTATGATCAACGAGAACAACGAGATTGTGAAAGCCTATCATGTGTAAGCAATGACTGTGTATCAAATCGTTGACTAATTCTGTAACTATTGGTTCGTAGTTTTGGTTTTGGTTTATTTTCGATTTTGATAACAGTTTCCTAATCCTTTGTGATTAGGGTTAATCCATTATAAATAAAAGGGTTAGTGGGCTGACGGGGAATAATCGTTAATAAAAAATAAAATAGAGAGAGAAAGCCAAAGACGTGAATAGCTTGGGTTATTTTGACTTTTCTTGTAATTTGGGCGAATGATGAGATGGATAATATAACATTACGGAAACAATGTTTATTTTCTTATTTCTAAGATAAAAGTCTATGTTAGAGTCTTTGGTCATGGACATAAGACGATTTTTCTCGAACTACGTAAATTGTGTGGTCTTTTCTTCTTTACTCTTCTTATTAATTTTGGCATGAATTTATAACAATTGATACGGTGAACGTGGATCGAACAAGTGACTTTCATAATACTTTTGACTTCCATGGTGGAATTCGAAGTCGACAAGTTTACGGAGAAGAATGATTTTAGTCTATGGCGAGTGAAGATGAGGACTCTTCTAGTTCATCAAGGATTGTCCATTGCTATTGATTCCAAAACATTCAGAAAGCTTCAATTGTCCGATGGCGACAAGACGTCTAAAATGGATTCCAAAGCTCACAACACGATCTTGCTGACTTTGGGGGATGCATTGTTGAGGGAGGTCACCGAGAAGGATTCAACAATTCAAGCATAGTCCAAACTTAAAGCAATATACATAAAAAGATTGTTGACGAATCGTCTTTATTTGAAAAAGAAATTGTACACGATGACAATGGAAGAATCCAAGAAAATGAGAAATCATGTCGACGATTTTAACAAGATCATTTTGAACTTGAATAACATTGGCGTCAAGATTGAGAAGAAGATCATATGATTATCCTTTTAAGTTCTTTGCCGAAGTATAAGCATTTTGTTGAAATGAAAAACTACGTACAAAGAAACTTATGATAGTGAGGGGTTGTCAATAAGAGGAACAAGTAATACCCGTGAAAAGAAAAATACAAAGAACAAGTCACGGTAGAAACCGAGACAAGGTAAAAAGTGTTTCTTTACAACAAAGAATGACACTTCAAGAAAGATTGTTATAAATGGTGAGAAAGATGGCCAAGAAGAAAATTGAAATAGGAGGTGCATTCAATTGTCTTAGATAGCTATGACTTTTTTGATGTTTTGGTTGCATCAATGAAGGACTCTAGTGATGAATGAGTTCTCAACTTGGGTGTATGTTACACAAGAGTTCGAGAAAGGAATGATTTCAAGGTTTCCAGTCACGCACTAGTGAAGAAGTGCTGCTTGGAAACAATAAACAGTGCACCATTCAAGCCACTTAGATTAGTGTAGATTATGATGTTTGATAGACGCATTTACAAAATCTGGAATGTACCTAATGTTCATCTACTCAAACGAAACTTGTTATCCATTGGTATGCTTTATGATTTTGGTTACATGGTTAAAATTGAAAATGGTTGCATGAAAATTATTAAGGGAACGATGATTATGATGAAAGGTATTCTCGGTAATGGCCTATATTTTTTGGATGGAAAAACTATTATTGGCAGGTCTATTAATGTTGTCATTGGTTTGGAAGAAAGAGTAAAGCTAGGCTCACAATATAAGTGAGAGAGTCTAGCATGAATTGACTGAGCAAAAGCTATTTAGTGGTGATGTGATGTCAAAATTGGAATTATGCAAGAACTGAGTTCTCAAAAAATCAAGTAAAGTTAAAATCACTACAGCTGTGCATAAATCCGAAGGAGTGTTGGACTACATTTACTTCAATTTATGGGGACCTGTGAGGATTTCTTCAAAAGGAAGAGTTCATTATTTCATGTCCATTATAGATGATTATTCATGTAGGCTCTGGGTGTATCGTCTAAAGACAAAGGATCATGTGTACGATACCTTCAAAACCTGGAAGAAAATGGTGGTGAATCAGACTAATCAAAGGATAGAACTGTTTGGCCGAGAGGATGAGTTAACCATCATGGGTGGAGGCTGTGAAGAAAACAAGTTATTTGATAAATTAGTGTCTCTCCACAACATTGGGGTTCAAGACGCCATATGAATTATGGCATGGTGATTCGGTAAAATATGAGGATCTAAAGATGTTTGGGTATAATGGGTCGAGGGAAGTAAAGAAAATATTGTTTCAAGAGAAGCCTAATGAAAACAACTTGAATCAGGTAGTTCAAAATGAGGATTATCAAACTGAGTAGGTGATGTCTGAATCAGAGGGCGTTTTGGAAGAAGGAAGAGTGATGAATTATCAACTCACTCGAGATACGTCGAAACACATTGTCAAACCAACTCAATGTCTCAGATATGCTAATATTATTGCATATGCTCTTCTTGTTTCTACTCATTTGGAATATGGTGAATCGATCAATTCTAATGAGAGTGTTAGTTGTGGTGACAAGGATGCCTGGGTTGATGCTATGACTAAAGAAATGACATCACTGTAGAATTTGGTTGATAAACCTAATAAGCAAAAACTAGTGGAGTGAAAATGGATATTCAAGTGTAAGGAAGATTTTAATAGTAAGGGAAGACCAAGGTTCAATGCGGAGGCTAGTTACCAAAGGTTTCACATAGAGAGAAGTAATAGATTTCAACGAAGTATTCTCTCTGATAGTGAAACAGACTTCAATAAGGCTCTTTTTATCCATTTTTGTAGTTTAGAATTTGGAATTGGAACAAATGGATATCAAGACACCATTGTTGCATGGAGATTTAGCGGAAACCATTTTGATTGCGCAACTTGAGAGTTTTGAAAATAGAAATTCAAATCAGGCTTGTCTTTTGAAGAAATCTCTTTACAAAATTAAATAGTCCTTAAAACAGTGGAACTTGAATTTGATGTTTTTATTTTTAGTATTGGTTTTTTTAAAAGTTCTTTTGGCAATTGCGTGTATGTGAGAGCTACTGAATGGAGGAGCATTCTATTTGTTGTTATACATGGATGATATTCCAATTGTTGAAAGAGATAAAATGAAATTTAGAGGGTGAAGAAGGAATTCAAAAAATAGTTTGAAATGAAGGATTTGGATTTTACAAAAAATTTCACCGGGTGAAGAAGGAATTTCAAAAATAGTTTCAAATGAAATATTTGGGTGTTATAAAAAAATTTCTGGGAATATAGATTTTGAAAAATAAAGAGGAGAATTATGGAGCTCTACTAGGAAGAATATTTAAAATTTGTTCTTGACATATTTAATTTATAAAATCCAAAGCCTGTTAGCATACATTTGGGAGCTCATTTCAAGTTTTTGGAGTTACAAGCCCCTCGAGATGAATCTAAATAATAGTTTATGACAAAAATTCCACATGCAAACATTATGAGGTGCATAATGTATGCGATGGTCTGTATTCGACTGAAGATTACTTATGTTGTAAGTGTTATAAGCACATTTGTGTTCAATCTGAAAAAATGTCACTGGAATACTGTGAAATGGATGATGAGATATATCGCAGGTTCACTGGATATGAAAATATCAATTGGAGGAAATGTTGCCCCCTTAGCTTCAGTATGAGAATCAAAAGCATAATCAGTATTCTGGTACGTTGATTTTGATTTTGATTTTATTAGATGTGTGGATTTTATGGTGGAGTGATAATCTAGAAGGCTCCAAGAGAAATGATTGCATTGTCTACTATGCAGACGAAGTATATTTTTGCAACTAAAGGTGTAAAAGAAGCTCTCTATTTAGGAGAGTTAGCTTCGGAATTTAGTGTGCTGGTATCTGTTCTAATTATTTATTTTTATGTTAAAATATAATATATCTGATGAAAAAACCAACTCTACATGAACAATCAAAACATATTGATGTAAAGTTTTATTTCATTCGAGAAGTTGTCGAGCAAGGAAGAATTAAAATTTAGAAAATTGATACGGATGAGCATCATGCGGATGTTTTCAATGAAGTTTTTTGAGTTGTCAAGTTTAAGTTTTATGATGAATGTTGCAGTGGATGTTATAGTATTACCGAAACAATGTTTATTTTTTTATTTCTTGAATAAAAGATTCTATTGAAATCTTGGATTGTGGACGTAAGAAGATTTTTTTCAAACCACGTAAATTTTGTGTTTTTAATTTTATTTCTACTTTTCTTGATTAATTTTCAGTAAACTCACAACAAATCTTATCTTGAAACTTTAAATAATTTCTATTAACATAGGAGACACTTCTAGTGAATTTTTCTGTCATTCATGGTGAGAAAACTTGGCGGTGAAGAGATGATTGAAAAATTGTTAGTGACTAGTAGAGTTTTAATCTCTTTATTAACTAAATAAAAGTAACTATTACAACCAAAAAAAGCATAACTGTTAAACGTTGAAAGCCTACGCATGATCCATGATTCCAAGCATTCCAATGAAGAGGTCACAATTGCTTACACATTCACTGGGACACAAAATGTGTTTTCTGGATTGCTAACTTCCCGTCATCCATCATGGTTGCAGTACTCTAATGATAATCCCAAAAAAATGTGTAATTTAATCCAATAAAAAGAGAGGAACATGAATTATTTTGTTTGCATATGTCACATGTGGTTTACTCATTCTATTTGAAGTCAAAATTTAATTTACTTATGGTTAAAAATTCAAAATCTCAAATACTAAAAGAACACACTTCAAAGTAGTAGTTAGGAACTACCCTAGTAAGGCGTATCAATCATGTACACCAAATGCAGACATGAAATAGCCAAAAAAAAGCACATGGGCAGCTTCCCTCTTTCAATTTTATAATCATGTGCTTAACTTTAAAAACGTAGGAGAAGAGTAGAAGACGTAGTAGAAAGAAGTCTTCTCACTGTTGAAATTTCAATCATTAAAGAAAGGTTTTTCTTTTTTAATTTGACCCTTAAAATATAAATTTTTTTTAAAATCATATTTTAAAGTATCAAACCGAACAACTCAAATCTTAAACTATCTAAAAGTTAACAAATCAAACCTTAACGGACAGTCATTCACTGTCCATTCTCATAGAATGGACGACCGATATTAATAGAACGATCGTCTGTTATATACACGTCGGATCAACCTCACGATTAGAGGATGGCGACCGTTCGTTTCCAATGTGAGTCACGGGACAGACGAACGGAAGGCCGATCCTGATGAACGACCGTCTGTTCTACAGATGTTTATGAGAACGAACGACCGTGTTCTTACAACAGCCGCTCAGTTCATCATCAGGGATTGGAACGGACAACTGTTTAAAGAACACGGCTGTCCGTTCTCGTAAATGTTCATGGAACAGATAACTGTGTTCTTGCTACGGTCGTCTGTTCTACGAACATGAACGACCATTGTATGGTAAACGACTGTCCATTCTTGAAATTGGAGCTGAGAACGGAGGGTCATAACCCAACAAATGGATGGTCGTTTCCTGAGAACGGACGATCATTACTCCGACAACAGTCATCCGTTCTCTAAAACTATAAAAGGAACAGACATCATTCTACGGAAAGAAGGCAGAAAACAGTGAATCCTCTCGACCGATTTTCAAATTTTTTTCCAAAATCGACCATTTTACGCCTTACCTCGTTCATTTCTCCTTTCCTACTTGTTTCGCGCGATTTTGAACCAAAACTGCACTAATCTGTGATTTTTTTACTGAATTTTTCAAATCCAAAAAACCTCTTGAAATGCCCGAAAGATTAGTGATTAGACGGAAGGTTGCACCGACGGCACATCAGAAACCGGCTATGTCCCAAGGTGGCCCGATGTATCGCCACACACCGTCAACGTCGGAGGTGCCGCGCTCTCGACCTGGGTCGTTGTCATTGGAGTTTTGCAACCAGATAGGTCGAGAGCAGTTTGACCTGTATCTAGTGCACCAGTCAGTAATGCATTCGAATACGGCCGACTTCAGAGATTGGAAATCCCTGAAAATCCAAGAGATGTTCCACAAAATCAGCTTGCACACCGTCTACAATGTGTGGGGCAATAGCTGTGATCGGATAGTTTGCCTATTTTATACGAACTTGAGGTTTACCAAGAGGGCAAGAACTATAAAGACGCACATCCTGAGTACAGAGCTCAAAATTATCTCTAAGATGGATAATGAGTTACTCGGGTTCGCCAGAGAAGGGGTAGAGAAATACTACCATACGTCCCAGGACTGTCCATTTTTCAGCTTGGTCGATGGAGTGGAGTTCATTCGACAAATTCATTGCAACGCTAACATTATCGGGTTCGTGAAGCCCAGAACCTGAAAGCTAAATGTTAAAGCTCGGGTCTTGCACAACATGGTGTTCCACACTCTTCTGCCACGACAGGGACATTGAAATGTTATTAGCTGCATGGATCTCTATGCTATGAAGAAGCTGTATAGCGAGAGCAGGTTCGACCCTGCCTTTGTGATTCTCTATCACATGGGTGAGATCGAGCAGACACGGAACAAGAATCTGCCCTTCGGTGTGCTCATTCAGAAGATTGTTGAGCGTTTTGGGATTCAGTTGCCGTCAAGAGAGCAGCTGAGAGAACAGCGGGCCGTCGACGTATTTGACCAAATTCATTTGGTACGGATGGGCTTAATTGAAGCCGACGACATATGGATGCTAAGGGCTGATCAGGGGGTCTCCACTTCTATGGATATGCATATAGAGGAAACCATGGCGCAGCCAAGGTCCCCACAGGCCGAGTCTATCCTGACGGCTATTCAAGCTTTTCGGACGGATATTGATTCTCTTGCAGCCAGCGACATCAGAGCGAAGTGGGACAGTTGGAGTCTCACATAGAGGTGATGGAGTACATCAGAGAGATGATGGAGTATCAAAGAGATACAAGGCAAATCGTCCTGAATTGGATGGAGGCCGATGACGATGATTGCCCACATCCGTTGAGCGATGACAAGGATCTTCCACTAGATGACGCACCCGTATAGTTTATTTTATGTATTTTCTTTTATGTAACTTATTTTGATACATTTTGTAGTGATTTAATATATTTAAATGAAAATTTTAGTTTATTTTATGAAATACTGAAACTATTTGGTGATTTGAATATACAGTAACTGTTTGATGTTAGCAATGGTGGAATTATAAAATAAATGAAACTCTGCTCAATTTTTCAAGTTTTTTTTACTAAAAATAATAATATGAAAATATAATTATCTAAAAATTGCAACTGACATTGGATTTATTTGAAAATTTTACCCCACGTGCACCACACCACAGGAAGAGAGTTTATAAATTTTTAGAATTTTTCGACACTTGTGCGATTTATCGTCATTTTAGTGAAATAAATCATAAAACACACGTACATTAAATGTCAAAAAGAAAATAATTTTATAAAAATATCAGGCGACATTAGATTTATTTGAAACTTTTACCCCACGTGTACCACACTACAGGAAGAGATTATATAAATTTTCATCATTTTCTGACACTTGTGCGATTTATCGTCATTTTAGTTAAATAAATCATAAAAGAGACATACATTAAATATTAAGAAAAAATAATTTTCTAAAATATTAGGCGACATTGGATTTACTTGAAAATTTTATCCCACATCCATCACACCACGAAAATAGAGTCCATAAATGTTTGGAATTTTTCGTCAATTGTGCGATTTATTATCACTTTAGTGAAATAAATCGTAAAACAGAGTAAATTAAATATTAATAAAAAATAATTTTATAAAAATATCAGGCGACACTGGATTTCTTTAAAAATTTTATCTCATATGCACCATACCATGAGAAGAGAGTCTATAAATTTTTGACATTTTCTGACATTTATACGATTTATCGTCATTTTAGTGAAATAAATCATAAAACAGACGTATATTAAATATTACGAAAAAATAATTTTCTTGAAATATCAAGCGATATTGAATTTATTTAAAAATTTTACCTCACGTGCACCACAGCACGGGAAGAGAGTCTATAAATTTTTGGTATTTTTCAACACTTATGCGATTTATCGTTATTTTAATGAAGTAAATCATAAAAACAAACGTATATTAAATATTAAGAAAAAATAAGTTTCTAAAAATGTCAGGCGACATTAAATTTGCTTGAAAATCATAAAACAGACATACCTTACATAGTATAAAAAATAATTATTTAAAAATTACAGTCGAAATAGAGTTATGTATTTCCTCGTCCATAGTCGTGTGTAGAAGACTGTTGCTCAAAATGAATTTTATATTAGAAAATAATGAAAGTGAGTTCATGAGAAAATGGTTTAAATATACCTGCGTCTAATCAAATGTGTAAAAACCCATAAATATGACTTGCGACGCAAATGCGGCAGCACCACCTGAATCGGATCCACTGTCAGAACAAGTGCGACTATTATGTACTTGATGCCTACATATACGACACAAAATTGAAGAGTTGCTCTTAGAAATTGTCGACCTCGATGGCTCATCGACATCGCACACCATATTCTTCTTCGCCCTACTAGGTTGACGTCTTCTTTTGGGCGGAATGATTGGGCTAATTCTGTGTATGGGCGGCCACATGTCCATGCTACTGATGGGACGAATAAAGTTTAAGTACATCTCTATATATTTGGACCGGTGATAGTATAGATGGATGAAATATTCTGGTGTCATTATCATGAAATGACATGTACACATGAGATTTTAGTAAGCTTTCACTTGTAACAGTTGCACGCGCCTGCATTGAGGTCAATAATGTATTGTTCGTTGTTGTTGGTGGCCTCAAATTGTACATCTCCTGCTAACACAACATGCCAATTTCAAACCACCAATACTAGCTTTTCAAGCTTTTTCTTTATCTTCGAGTACAAGAGTTCTATCGACGAAAACATCTTCTGGTATTTTTTGACAATGCGAGTAATCAAACACTTTCGAATCACCTTAAACATGGTCAGGATCAATTTGTTCCTGACCGCCAATATAACTGCATTGAATGATTCGCATGAATTGTTCAACCTCATGTCGCACTTGGATGTCAAGGAAAACAAATGACTAGCCCAAAAGCTAGGCGGTGTTTGTCGGAGCCATTTGTGGGCATTCGGCATTATCTGATACAGTTTCCTCATTTATTTGTTAAAATGAGACTTTGTGGTTGCCCTTGACACATTCCACATTGCATCTCTATACACCCTGCCCCGAAATTGACTTTTGAAGTTTGCGTACATATGCCTAAGGCAATATCGATGTTCGGCTGCACTTAATTATTCCCACACGGCATGCAGCAAATCCTAAAATGTGAAAGAAAAATAGAGTAAATATAGAAAAAAAATATAACGATCACAACGCATCAACATTTGTATTGGAAAAATAATAAAAATAGTGGGAACAATAATAAAATTACTATCGCTGTAAAATGTAAAAAGTAGTGATCATAAAATTCTCATAAAAGACTGTACTAGACAATCTCCTAGACATAATTAACTTTTCAAGTAAGTTCCCAAGAAAAGCTGTAGGGGTCACAAACGGTATCACTTAAAATTCAGTGTTCTAGATAGAATTTCCTTACACAGTACAATTACACCACTAAATAAACAGTACGAAACCATAGCAAATGTGCTCTGAAAAAATTGTACCTTTTGTCGATCTGACACAATTGTCCATCCACTTACATCGTCAGTGTTTAGGTATTCCTTCCAAATTTGCAATAACTACTTCCACGAGTCTGTACACTCCGACTCGATGTTGGCAACAGCAACGGGAAATATGCCATTATCGCCATCAATACTGACGGCTGTGAGTAGTTGGCTAGAGAAATAGTCCTTTATATTACATCCATCTAAACAGATAATAGGTATGTTACGGAACAACAAACCTGTCTTTTGAGCATCCATACACATGTATAGTCTTTCGAATACGAATGACTCCTTCTAGCCGGAGCTCACTAGGCAACCATGTATTTTCACTGTGCTACCCGGATTTGATCTAAATATTTTTGCTACGTACGAATGCAGTAGCTTGAATTGTTCATCACCCCTTCCGTCATTGAGTTTTCGACCATCGCTTCTTGCTCTTCTGACAAAACGGAATGTAATATTCATATGAAAATACTTCCTCACCATCTCGATTATAGAAGGAATTTCCCATATTAAATGATTTTTGAATATATTCAAATAATAGTTTGCCACTCATTTTGCAGTAGCGTAACGATTATCAATTTTCCTTGCACTGCTATGATAATCGATGTAACTCTTTATTTGGAATGTCAGCTCATTTTGCATGACCGAAGCATGCAATTACCACTCATATCCGTCTTTAAACACTGCTGTGAGTCGCTGCGATTTACTATTTATAAATTTGATGTCATATCCATTGTTCAAAGCATATTCTTTTATTTCTTCTCTAATTGCGGCTATAGAACTATATTTTTTTCCTAAAGAAAAACCAATAGAAATTTCTTTCCCTACTGGTATGCTTTTTGCCTTGTCATCTTCCGACCCGACCGGTATTCGAAGCTTCTCGTCTAGTGTTTGGGAAGTTTAATGCATCTCTATTTCTCCATCACCTTTAGAGTGATCGAATGCTCGAAAATACTCGTACTCAAGCTTGTTCTCTAAATACCAATCCATGTTGGCATCTAGATTCGTTACTTCGTCGGCGTCAACCCATCTACTTGAATAAGGATCCATTGGTTTGTCGCTAATAAAGAAAATAAGAAAGCGTCGCTAAAAATATGATATCGCTAGAGGTTTTAGAATTTTTGAGATTTATGAATTCAATATTAAAGGGCCATCACTATATATAGTTCGGGAGAACGGATGGCCGTTCATACAAAACAGCCTTTTGTTCTCCTGTCCAGTAATCTTGTGTCTCAATTATTTCATAGAACGGATGACCGTCATTTTGAAACGGTCGTCCAGTCTTCCGTACAGTCGACACCGTTCGTTCTTCCACACAGTCTAGTTGTGACTCAATTATTTAGAGGAACGGAGGGCCGTTTAATTTAATCGACCGTCCATTCTTGTCTACAGTCTGACCCGTGACTCAATTATTTGGATGAACGGATGGGCGTTTCATTTGATCTGCCGTCCGTTCTTGTCGACAGTCCGACCCGTGACTATATTATTTGGAGGAACGGACGGCCATTTAACGATTATAATCGTCCACTCTCCTATACAGTGTGGCTCGTGACTCAATAATTTTGTAGAACAGATAGTCGTTTGTCAGGATCGGTCGTCCGTTCTTCTATCCCGTGACCCGCATGGGAAATGGATGGTCGCCATCCTCTAATCGTGCGGCCGATCCAACGTATCTATAACGGACAGTGAACAACCGTTCGTCAGGGTTTGATTTGTTAGTTTTTAGATATTTTAAGTTTTAACTTGTTCGATCTGATACTTTAAGGTTTGGTTTAAAAAAAACACATAGTTTAAAGGTTAAATTAAAAAAGAAACCCTTAAAGAAATATCTGGCCAGTTTTGGAGATTTGCGCCTAAGAATAAGCCACCGATGTCTTGTCAGGTCGAGCGAAGTTGAGTCGAGTATGAAAAATTTTAACTCGTCAAGCTTGGCAACGCTAACGAGCTGACTTGCAAACCACGAGTATAATGAGCCAAGCCGAGCCGAGCTTTACGAGCTCAACATACATAAATAATATTATTTGATATAAATATATTATATATATTTTTTAAATTTTAGTTAGTAAAGCTATAATAAATATTTATTATTATAATGTTAAAATATGATAAACAGTCATTTAAATAATAAAATTATTTAATTAATATAAAAATGAAATGTAATTATCAAAAAATTATTTGAAACAGATATATTAAAAAATATATAATTCATTATAAATTTGACATTTACATCACTATAAATTAGATACATTTCAACTATGTTGACACTCATTTAATTGTCAATTTTTGAAAAATCTAAAAAAAAATTACGATTTAAAAAAAATACAAATTCATATTACTATACATCTAAATTTAAATAAAAATGTAGTATTCAACTTCTAAATTTTTAAATTATTCTATTATTTTGGTCTCTCGTTGTTGATCTCGCATAAAGACATCTTTCCAATCTTTCATGGAAATGAATGTCTCCACGAGTTCGGGTGCAAATCTTCATTGTCGTTCATCGTATACACGTACATCTACACTGAAAGCATACTCCGATGTTATGATAGAAAGCAGATGTGTTAATAAAACATGTGGCATTGTAGAACGAATATAATATGTAGTGGAATTTTTTTTTCACCAATCTAAAATATCAAAGTTCTAATTACGAAAAAATTGATATTAAGTGTCAAAATAAATATTTAGTTCATTTTGCAGAGAACTAAAATAAACATATATATCTAATTCATTTCAAATATCAGGAATATCAAATTGTAAATCTACAATAGCTCAACCACCACTACTAAAACTAGCATGTGACAAAAAATGTGAACGACTAATATTAGAATATTTAATTTCATAAAAAGAATATAAACTAATAATTTCATTTGTTATTTGATTACTATAAAATAAAGGAGTCGTATATATATTAGTAGAAATTCTATTAATCATGAGACACACTGCTTTAATTTATATTTAGAATCTAGTATGTATGCATAAAAAAATTGTAGGAATGTCAAGAAAATATTTTTTAAAATTTTGTTTCTATTATTAAGTGTATCTCTAAATTCGTTTATTTATTTGATCTTGTTCGAAATACTTATTAAATTTACAAAATATTGGAAGAATAAGATAAGAAGTGAGATAATAAACTCTCGAACATTCATCTGTATCATCATAAAATGGTTTTAAAAAATCAAAAAATGTATTAGGTACATTATAACTAAATTTATTAATATTAATACTGTGTTTTCTCATTAATAAAAGCATAAATAACTTGTCAATATATCATAGCATTTTCTAACATTAAATAAGTCAAATTATATCTATTATCTACATCGATTTTTAATTGTTTGGTTTAAATTAGCTAACTTTACTTTTATATTCTTGTTGTTTTGAATTAGATCAAATGATATAAGAAGCGGACCTAATTAATTCAGTATGAGGTAAAATATATGTCATATCATTTTTAATAACTAAATTCAAAATATGACATGCACATCTCATATGAAAAAGAGAATCGAGAGTAGTATCTAACTGAAAATAATTTTAAGATGAGAAATAACAATATCGTTAGCACTAGCATTATCAAGAGTTATGCTAATGTATCTCTCGTAGAATATTCTTGTAATATTACTACAATATATCTATAAATAGTAATATTAGTGTGAGGATATTCACAATTACAAAATTATAAAATTTTTTTAGTTAATTGCCAATATTTATCAATAAATGAGAAGTTATAACAACATATCTTATAACATTACGTGCACTTCATTGAAAGAGCATTTGCAAAAAATGTAATTAGTTCATTTTTCATATCATTAAATATTTTGACAATATTATTTCTAGTTGTACTTCTAGAAATATGTTTAAAATTAGAAGTAACACACTCTTTCATAAATTTTTCAAATTAATCACTATCGGTGAACGATAGAGACAACTCTCATTTTATTTTGTAAATATGAAAAGTGACACTAGTACTAGCATTCAATAATCTGTGTAAGGTCTCTTACTTGTTTATCTAAGTGAAATTTTTTATGTTGTCTACAAATTGTGCTAGTTGAACTACAAAAAATATATGCACAATTTTTAATACAATATTTGCATTGAACTTTGAATTTTACTTTTCCACAAATTTTAATTTCTTTCATTTCAAAATATTTTCATATCTCGGATGTTTTGTTCTTTTTTTGAGTTGAAGAAGTAAATATTTTCGCAGATGATTGTTTTAATAAAAATGCATTATTTAACTCCCTAATTTTCTCAATATCTTTATCAATATTCTAATTACGTAGATTCATAATTATTAAAAATAAATTTCAAACAAAAAATTGATAGCACAAAATTCAATTCATCAACAATAATTTGTAAGTGGTGTTGAATTTGTGATCACATCTACATATACAAAACCTACAAAACACACAAAAGTTGTTGAATCATACACCTAAAATGGCAACAATATAAAAATACATTAAATAAATAAATTGTAATATCTACCTTGTTGAATGAATGGAAAGAGTATAAAAATTAGTAACTGAACAAAAGAGGTCGATTGAGCACTAGAAATTCAACAATGGGAGAATAAGAGATTGAGAAAAAATTTGATGAAAACGTTTTAATGAATTTAAGAGTATATATGGAGGATGGAAGAGGGGGGAGGGGGGGCTCGACGGGCCAACTTGTTGAGCTCGCGAGCCAGCTATTCGTGCTCGATCCCTGATAGGCTCACTAAATATTAGAATTTAGGATTTATCAAATTGACTCAATATGAAAATACCCTAAAATAATTTGTAAATCTCACTGTGATTTACGTGCTAAATGATTAGAGTGAAATTTCAACAAACACAAGAAACCAGTTGGTTCACATCAAAATGTGTTACGAAATATGATTAGTTAAATTTTCTGATGTCGTTAATCTGTCCAAAATCACGGTCAAACTTCTAATAATAAGTCAAAGTAAATAATCAATTCGCAAGAGTCAAAGCACATTCACCTACCACGTTAGCAATGACAACGTCGATGGATTGAAACGAAATGTTGGGTTTCAAAGGGTTTCAAGCTCCTTAATCAAATAATGGTTTCGATTTTTCAAGACAACGCCTAGAATGGCAAGGATCTAAGTTTAAAGCGACATCTTGATATTTTGGTGAAGCTCCAATGACTACATCCAATGATGGTTTCTAGCGATCTTTGGGTTGGAACTATGCTTCATGTCGAGGTGTTTCCAATGGTAAGTTGAAAACCAATATTGGACTTCGAGATCGTCGCCAACAAGCATTTAAAATTTTACCTAAATATTTTTTCGCAACAACTTCGACAGCAAAGTTCTCCTAACAGCTCGACCATATTTCACTAGTAATGTACCAAATGGAACCTTCAAATGTCAACTTTTGTTTTATGGTGTACGTATCAAACGCCTCCAACTAAGAGACTCTGACGAGCCACCAAAATTGTCTAATGGAAGAGAAAGTGACAGTGAGGAGGGATAGGAGTTTTTTAAATAAAAAATTTAATATATATAAATTAACAAAAAAAATTTCTTAATTTATAAGTTCATTAACAAACTCGACTCTAAATTATGTTCTTGACCAAAATCGCTGTTAAACTATGCTACATTCACAAAATAATACTCAGTGAGAGTCTGGAACTTAAGTTCGAGAGTCCACCGTTCATTTTTCATGTTCGGAAGCGTTGGAAATAATAATTATTTGGAGTTTTATAAACTTTCAGGAAAAATTCAACTTCAAGGAAAAGTACTCTAATGAATGAATTTCAACATGAAATTTTGACACGATCCCAAAGAATGAATGATGAAATAACCATCAAAAGTTTGTAGGAGAATTCATAGGAACGCCTAAGATATGGTCGAAATAGTGCAAGTCACTCAAAAAGTTGTTAAAAATTGCAACTTTCAAACAAAAAAAACTCTTAGACTATCTTCAAACAAAGAAACTTTTCTAATTTGATAACTTATGAGATTCTAAAACTCTACAATAAGTTCACTCCACAAAAGAAGCGATGAAGCTACAATAAAAAAATTAGTAACCCAACTCTCATAAAGAGTTAAAAATCAGAACACAAACGATGATTGCGAATAACCAAACAAATTATGGGTTTTGTTAGCAAAGAACAAAAAGAGAGAGATTAAAATCTATATAAATTAATAATTCAGAAATATCAAATGTATCTTAGAAAAAGTCCTAATATGAGCTTAAATAAACTCTCCAAAATTAGGACTCCTAATCTTATTAGAAAAATAAAAATTAAGATTCTAACCTTACAAGGACTCCTAATCAAATTAAGACAAAACTTAGTCAGATAATACTAAAATTAACTATAAAAAATAAATCAAATAAACAAAACTTAAGTATTGTGTGAGACCTTGATCTATATTGGATTAATTTTCAAAGCTTAATTGAATTGAAATTGCCTTCAAATCTGAATTTAGGAATCCTATTCTCCCAAAGAAGTATGTGCTTTGTAGCAGAATCATTGCTCTATGTTTAGGGCATTTTTGACTTAGCAAGTGATTTTCAATTCTAATGAAAGACCCCATTCTAAAAAGATTAAGATGTCATCTACAACTTTTATGAAGAACATTTTTTTTTATATAAAACAGTAAAAATGTTGAATTCAACAAATACTTTTTTAGGGTAAAATTCTTAACAGATTCGAACGGTGGAATAAATCTTCTGAAATTGTGTTTGCTTTTCCATTTATGGTTCATTTTGAAGAACTCCATAAGATATTTGGACGATAATTGATTATATTTGATATCTTGGTTATGCTTTTCTTTATAATCACCAACAAAAAAAAAATATTAAAATTATTGTTAGAAAATTTTCATGCTTGATTGTGAGTTATAGGCTCAGCACACTTTAAACGATACTCCATCCTCTCAGTCTCCTACTCAGTAAGCTTATCCACAAGGCGATCTCTCGAGGTTAGAGGAGAAGATTGATCACATGATGGCCTGCCGTTCAAGCTTATCTACCTCGTTCATTGACTTTCAAGCTCAAGTCTCCTCTCATTTTGATTCGATCGATTGCTGGTTCGAGGAGATCTCTGACTCTTAGTGGACCAACATGTTCATCAATGACCCTCCCTCCACAACCAATCCTTCCATGCCATCAACTAGTGTAGACGTTCCTCCATAAGATGTTTAGGACTTGATTAATTTCTTTGATCTTTGTGTCAACTTTAGTATTCTGTTAAGTTTCTCACTTTATTTCAATGCTTGCAACTATGGATCGGATTTGGGAGTGATACTCTTTGTATCTGGTTAGTTTTAGTGTTGGTTTTCTTTATGTTTCTATGCTTTGGGTTTTGAACTTATGCTATGTGTAGTGATAATTTGATTTTTGTATTTTTGTTTTCTTTTCTTTGGCTCAAGAGGAGTCTAAAACAACTATTACTCTGTAAAATGTTTTTCTTATTTTTTTATACTAACCAGGGGGAAGAAATAATTTAGACATGTAAATAAATATTAAGGGGGAGAAAGACTTTTGAAATCGAGGAAAAGTCAAAAGTAAATAGATATCACGAATATACTTCTTTGTTATCATCAAACTTGTAACATATGTTACGGGAAAGATCTCATATATATAAATGACTTAGAATAATCTATATTTTGTCGTCATCAAAAAGGGGAAAGTGGGGAAAGTGTTAGCTTAATCAAATGGTTAACATAAACATAAATAAAGTTAGCTGAATCGCGTTAACAAATTTGTTTGCACACTCTTATTATCTTTTTAAGTTTGTTGCTTGTGATATTATTTGTTGAGTTTAGAATTACCTAATTAACTGATAAGTATAATTTATTTTACACGTGCAAATGAATATTGTTTTTAATCATGAAAAAATAGCATAATATAAGAACGAATTTGTTAACGAATATAGTTTAAGAACGAATTTGTTAATAATCTCATAATTTCAAAGTTTTTTTGTTAACTACTTTTAAATAAATCTTTAAATACCAGTTCGGCGAAAAACCAAAACATTAGCCACGACGTTATATTGGGATGACTTAAATTTACCAAACAATAATCAGACTATAACTGACACGGTAACATCAAATTTCTACCGATTCAACCGATCAAAAATTTGTACTTGTCCGAACAGCAACGAGTTGCAAAAATTCAAGTCAATGGAAGTCAAATTACATCGAAAAAAACAAAAGAATCAATTGGGATTTTTTTTTTTTTTTTTAAATTGACAGATTGCAATTGTTTTGTCAAAAAACTAATGGGACTTGACCGGTAGAAAGAACATATATAATCTCCATTAGGTTTAAGCATAATTAAGTGTTTATTACATCATATAATTAACTTCAATTTAATTGAAATGACTAAGCTTTGCAGGAGTTATCTTTATACCCATCACCTACACTTGATTAAAATAAAAATATTCACCTAATAGTAGCCTTAATGTCTAGTATCAACAAGGGAGAAGGTGACGTTGCAGATGAATAGCTTTTTGTGATCGATGGATTTCTAATCATCAATGGCACCATGTCTTCGAGCAACCCTTGTGGGGCCATCCCTTCTTCTGTGATCTCATTGTGATGATCATCAAAGGTTCCATGTGGCAGATCAGGGGCCGTAGATGTTGCGCATTGGAGCTTTTGGAATTCTCCTGAAGCCGTCTTGGGTTTTTTAACTTGAGTGGGCTGATCTTGATGGGCCTGGCCCATGAAGAAGTATGGATAAGCAAAGTGCAAGTGGAGGCCTTCGTAGGTTATGACCAGGGTGTCTGCATCTTCGCTTGATCTTTCCACCTGCTTCTTTGCGCTGCACCTAGGGTTTGTACACCTGTAATAGCTCCTTTTTCCCATGAAAAAAAGGAAAAAAACAATATTTGCTTAATTGGGTAGCCTTGTGAGTGGGCCAAATAACCCTAAATCAAGTAGCATAATGTTTAATTACATTAATTAATCTCCCTACACTACAACTTTCTGTCTCTAATTTTGATGTTTCAGGGTTTTGCTTAAGGCAAAAGTTATTGTTGAAAGAGACAATTTGAGATACTTGTATTAATTCCCACCATCTACCTCTTAATTGTGTTCCTTAATTAAATGTTTATTCCTTAAATCTTTTCGAGATTCTAAGAATGTTATCCAAGAACAGTATAATCTTGTTTTTTTTTTTTAATATGGGTTTGAATTACCTCGGATTAGGACAGTTTTTAATGGACTTCTGTCCATATTTCCTCCACTTATATCCATCGTCGGCGATCATATTGCCACAGCTTTTGATCTTCAACGTGTATTTGTGTTCTATCTTATTCAAACCTCTCTCCAACATCGAAAATCTGCCATGAACAATTAAATAACCATCACAAACATAACTTAAAGGTAAACCATTATGCATTCGTGAAACTGAAATGAATGTCGTGATAGCAAGGAAATTCATCTTTTTCAATTATTTATGTTAAATCAACAAACGCGTTGATAGAAATATTCAATTCTTTACAGTTCCATGTCTAACACTGAGAATTAGTAGTGTAAAAATTGGAACTAGAATCCGAACCTGGAAGGAGAAGCATCTTGGGTAAGGTCCTTTGGGGCAGTCGCCGACAAAGCACTCTCAAAATCATCAATGGTGGGTCCAGAATAGGCTGCGGTCGAGATGAGCTTGTTGATTGCCTCTCCATTTGAAGGAGTTATTTCAGATTCCGTTCTGCTTTCTGTGAGTACAAAAAATGGAGATTCGTCGTCAAGAAGCTCTCTGACCAGCTCGTCTTCAGACCCATATTCTGACCAAGCTTCCATTACTGCGAATTCTTCCATCATTCAGCTTCGCATGTGAGCAAGAAGGAGGAGGTCTGGGAAAAGAGAGGAAGTTGGAGGTTTACGTGGTTATCCACGTGAATTTTTATAGCAAGAAAAAGTAGGTATTCTATTTTGCAAGTATTCTGCGTTGACTTTTCGAATCAATTATGTGACATGACCTCAACCCAAAAATTAACAAAATAAAATAATTCTACTCTATTTTACATTTTAAACAATATGATGAAATATGACCTGGAATTATGGTATAACCTTGGATAGAATTCAATTTTTCATCGGATAGCACTATATTTCTGCGTCTATATAATATTTTCGGTACTCCGATAATCAAAAATAAAAATAAAAATAAAAATAAAAAAATTAGCGAATGCATGACATATAACGTTTAAATATTTTGTTGCCTTGGAACCAAAACTAGGGACAATCAAATTACACAAAAAAGTGTTTTGAGCGTGATACATTGATTCCGTAATAAATGGGAGCAAATAATAGATGGGAGCAGTCACATATTTTAAGGTACGTCTGATGCTTTTGTTGTATTGTCTGAAATTCGATCATTTTGTAGGATTGTCTTGATATACAACAGCATTGATGGGATCTATGCATTCAGGGGTGGACCAATCCAACCTGACCCATCGACACATTTCAACTAAAGCAAGAGTCAACCACTAAAGAATCATATAAAAAAAATGAAATGCAAACGAACCTTCTCCTATTTTTATGTTCTCTCTTCTCCTACCCAACAGCATATTATAGTTAAACTATGGATTAAACTCCAAATAAAACACTCCCAAGAGCTCATCAACGCCTCATAATCATCCTTATTGACTTGTCAAGTGCTAATTACAGGGCGAGTCTGTTACTGTGCGGTTGCTTCCGAGGGAGGGAATCGTGTTTTTAGGGTTTTTGAGTTTGTTTTGTACGTGGGTTTGACTTTGGGAGCGAGAGACAAAAACCGGGTGTATATAAAAATGGACAGCAGAAGAGGCTGACTGTCAGAGTGGGTTAAACCTCATCTCAAGGGCGTCGTCCGGTAGCGAGAGGGTGGACCTCTTTGGTGAAGTGGGTGCAGGTTAAAGACCAAACCTTGGCGCATTCCATCTTCTAAAAGTCAACGCGCTTCTAGACATGGGCCCACGTTGCGGCGTGCCTTCCGACACGTGTGTTCCTCGCCGCCTTCTGCATCCCGACTCACGGGTGGTAGGGAGATGAGGTGGAGCGGTTCGACGTGGTTGGTTCGGCTTTGTGTGGTCCAGGTTTTTTACATTTGGGTTAAGATCGACTTGTCGGGTTGTATGATCATGGGCTACGAGGTAGGTCCATTGAACTGCCAGAAGCCCGTTACTGCTTCTGGTCCCACTTGGTGGAGTCTTTGCGCTCATCGTGCGGTTCAGATCTGAACAGATCAGCTTCCCACGCAAATACTTGTTCGAACCGCCGACACGTCGATGGACTTATTAGCCAAGAAGGTGGAACCACCGAAGAGCGGGTATTAGCCGCCTGAAGTCGATGCTTTTTTCATCATTCCTCGTAGGTAGAGGCGTCAACCAAACAAGAGTTGCTTTCTGGCTCGGCACTGTAGCAGACTCGACTAGACTTCACTCATTTAAGTTTGGCTCATGAGATTGTTCGGGATGAAATTGTTTTTGGATGAACTAACTAGACTCGATTTGTTTAATTCGTTATGTTTAATTCAAAATTGATTTGATTCGACCTGATCTGTTCGTTTGTCACGCGTAATTACAAATGATTAACAATTAAATAAGTGGTAATTTAATTAATATGTATATAATTTGTTACGTAACTATTAAATATTTATAATAATATTTATTTTATATTTTTTCATTACATCATCTCAAATAAATTTTTATTTAAATATATGTTATTTTATATATTAATAAGTTAATTTTGCTAACTAAACTATTAATTATTATATTTTTAACATTATAATAATAAATTTTAATTTATTAAAACTCATTAAATCCATTGAACTAGCTCGATTCATCTAACAATGACTTGTGAATCCAACTTTGATTGAAATTTATTTTAATCTAACTTATTAAGTTTAGCTCGACACGTTAAACTCGTTGAAACTGATTTTTTCATATTTGGCTAGTTAATCTTTACTTCTAAGAGGCAAACCTGTACTGGGATTCTTCTTGTTGATTCAGAGACGAGGCCAGCTGTGTTTCCATGGACTTGTGCTAATTAATCACTGTGACGAGTACATTAGTTGGTAGGTTGACTTGATTTGAATTGTGGCGGGGGGATGAACAAGTCACAAGTGGCTCACTAGATTCTCGTGTGCAGAGATTTGGTTTGCTCGTTGTAAATTACCCTCTTCGATTCCACCGCAGTCAACACTTACTCCACGTATAAGAATTTAGGACACAATAATAAAATATCCAATTTGTTGAGTAATGCTGGTTTCAAGAGTAAATTTGATTTTAGACTCAGAATCAGAACAAACTCTAAAAGATGCTTTAGCACGCGCTCATGGGTTCGTTCCATTTCTGCCTAAACAATAGGCTAAAAAACAAACAGTGTCTCCACATCCCAGCATAGCAACAATCGTAGCCATTAAATAATAAATAGCCTTTTCAAGAAGAAACTAAGAACCTTCTACTTTGGATCTGATCAGATGATGTGGTTTTGAACCTGGTCTTGACCCTCTGCATCTATATCTTGATGTTGAAGTAATCCGCGTCGAAATGATGTAATCGAACGTAACCATCTTCCCCTCCGCTAGAGAAACTATGTAAAAAAGAAAAAAACAACAAAATGAATCTTGGGGTCAGTTCGTTAATTAGGAAAATAAAACCAGCCAATAAAATAATTACATAAACCACCAAGGAAAGATACCAAAACTAACGATAAAATGACCTTAGTACTCAGAGGCCAACTCACTATGAGGTCAAGAAGAAGACCCAAGCTGAATTACTGAGAAATATGTCGACTAATTTTGATTAACTTTACCAGCATACTTTGAAATAATAATCCATACCATATATTATTCACTTCTACTGTACGTGTAAGGGAAACACAAACAACCCACATTCGTTCGATTCAGTGACTGAACCGACAAAATTATGATATAACTCAGGGAATGCTACAAAAACCTTAATTACAAAAAAGGACGCAAAGTATGCACTCTACCTTTTACCATCAGGATTAAACGCTAAAGCATTTATAGGTCCAAAATGCCCTTTCACACCTCCGATTTCCTCTTGAAGGATCTAAGTGTACGAGATGAGAAAATAAGATTCTTCAATGAGATGAAACAACAAAGAATTTTTCCACAAAAATAGTCCGGATCAAAACAAACTATTACCTTGTCAAAAAATTTGGCTTCAAACTTTCCAGCACGATGATCGGTTGTTGTGACAGCAGATGCATCCTGTCCACCACCAATCACGACCTAAGAAGCACGAGTACCATTGGAATGGAGGAAATAACTCAGTTTATATATAACAAATTGATTTACTCATAAAATTCCTGTCACCTAACATAATCCATTTTTATCTCCATATTAATTTGTTTCAATCAATCAACCCAATCTCTAGCACAATAAGAAACTCTCTCGGACTTTCAACATACTATTTTCTGTGATAGCTTCCCTGCAGGAAAAGATTGTTAAGTACACTGGATTTGAAGATCCAGAATGCCTACTTTTCAGTCACAATAAGCACAATATTTGCAAATCTTCGAAGCTATAAACTTGTTTAGCAGAATTAACTATAAACTTATTCCACAGAATCAACTATGAAATTCTTGTATGCTTTTGAAACTTTCCATCCAAAACTTTGAAGGCTCAAAAAGGAAACACAAGTAATGAAATACACTTTTAGATGGAAACCCCCATTCAAGTAACCGGCATTGCATACAAGGCAAGAATGAGGATAAGAAAACATAAATTCTATATTACATACATGGTCAAGCAATGGTGAAATAGCAACTGCGTTGACTGGGCGCTCTGTCACATAGGTCTTGATTAGGGTCAATGTTCTGACATCCCACAGCTAAAAATGTGGAAGAATAAACATGTTTTAAGTTAGATGCAAAAACTTGAGCAGAGTAAATTTAGTACAAAAAGGGGAGTACCTTCGCAGATTTATCCAAGGAACCAGTGAGAAAATGTGAACCATCAGCTGATTTTGAAAGTGAAGTAATAGTTTTCTTGTGCCCAAGCTCCTTATCAGATTCTTTAATAAGTTTACCAGTCTGCAAAAAATTAGTTAAGAAGTAATGAGTTCAAACGTCAGGAAAAATAAATGAGCAACGAGAACAATAAAGAATAAATATAAACCCTTACATCTACCACAAAAGTATCTAAACAAGAACAGAACATAAGAAATAGTTTTAACCCAGATGAACGTTTTGAACTTCACCCAAAGAAAATCAAACCAATTGTATAAACTAGGTGTTCACTTACCTCAGAATCCCAAATACGAATGGTGGCATCTTCTCCAGCACTAATAATTGTTTTGTTTAGGGGTCCCCATATAGCTCTATTAATTCTTCCTTGAGGACCCTTAATAACTAGCACAGAATCACTCGTCTCTGACAAATGAAACACACCACAAATTATAAGATTTCAAAGCCGTCTGTTTTCAAAGTTCATGCATCTTCAGAAAAATAAAAAAATTCATATCCTGAACATGCTACGTATAACAACGCTTATGAGTGAAGAAAGTAACAGGGCATGTCAATGTAATACCGGATCACATAAAAAAAGTAGGATAACCTAACAATACTATGAGTCTTACATCACTTTGAATGCAACCAAAACACAAGACAATTCACCAAAAGTTGACCTCTCATCAACTCTTGCATAATTACACAATTGGAGCACACATATATGGATTTAAGTTTAAAAATAAAAAATAAAACTAAAAAATGCAATAAATTAACAATAAATGTTAGAAATCAGACCAGTGAAAGAAAGAATAGATGAAGACCACTCAAGTTCAGGAAAACTTTTCAATTGTTTAAAAACATAACTAAGAAATTTCTTTCTTTAACTCAACTTTTACAATCTACGAGAAAAAAAAATTATGAATCAATCACACCAAAGGTGAGTTGATTACAGTACACAAGATTAAACTGGAAATATTATGGTTGACTAAGCTGCCACAAACCAAATCATTTGAAAAAGGTAAAAGAACTATTAGGCAAGAAAAACATACGATTGACAGGGTCTTGGGCAATTCGTTTAACATGAATAGCAGAAGGCAATTCCATGAAAGGATCAGTAGTAATCACAGCAAGCTTGTCGCCAACAGAGAAGTCAACGGCTCTTGCTGGTGAGCCAAAACTAAACGTGAAGAGTTGTTGACCTGTTTGAACATTCCACACCTTAGCCGTCTGATCTGCACTTCCAGTTATCAGCCGCATTGAATCCCCTAGAAAAACACAAGTCAATCCCACAGTTCACTTTTCATTCATTCCATCGACCATAACATAGCATGCCAACTTGAGTTGAAATTGTATGGGAGAACGTGATTAGAAAAACTTGAAACACAGCAATTGAAATTCTCCTCGATTAAAAACCCCATAAGAATCGAAACGCAGTAACTTCCTAGCCCGACTTTCAACGAGTTCAACCAAGCATTCACAGACCATATAAATGAGGAAATCCTATATACTTGCCCATGATAAAAGAATAAAAAAGGGGGGGCTTACTGGAGACGTCGCAGCACCAGACGGCACCGTTATGGCCACGATAAGTACCCAAACGCTCGCCATTGTCAGCATACCAAACAGTTGGATTATGATCCTTGGCGCAGGAGAATAAGAGGTCTCCGTCCCTATTATACTTAAGGAATGTCAATGGCCTCTCGTGCCCTTTCATCAAAATCGGCCTCATGGTTTGACAGCCGCTCGTCGCTTCGATCTCGAAATTTTCTTATACTAGGAACGGAAACAGAAGAGAAGCGAAGGAACTTCGTGAAATAGGTTAGGGCAAGCAAGTAAAGCCGAAGAGGAGAAAAAATGAAGCTGAACCGAATAACCGAACAGACCTGCAAAATTTGGTCCGATTCAGTCGGATCAGTTTCGTTTAATGAAAATAAGAACGAAAAACAAAACACAACAAACATGTTCTGTAAGGTTGATCATGGTCCGGTTTGGCCCGGTTTTAAGAGAGTTTAAGACCGGACTAATATATTTCAGTCTTCAATTTTTAGAACCAAATACCGAAATTGGTTTTTTTAGGGCTGGACCAAAAATAGTGGTCCAGTTATGCAATAATTTTTTTAATAAAAAAATCAAAATTGAAAGATATTTGGCTTCTTGCTTGTCAATTCCGAATTCCCTGTTTGGCGGCTTCTTCTTTTTTTTCTGTAGTATTTATTAGCGGATTTTTTTTTTCTATTTTAATAACAGAAAAAAAAAATATTCTTAAATGCATCTCTATATTGTTTACCACTATAAAATACCAGATGAAATAGAAGCTCTTAAAAGGAATATAATAAAATTATTTGATTAGTTCTGGTAAAAAAATCAATACACTTAAATAAAAAAATCAAAATTAAACCAACGCAACAGCCATGTACGAATAGAACAATCAAGCAAACAGTCAAGACTCATATTTGAAACCGAACAAAGAGCTCTATCTCTCAAAGTTTCTTGCTCGATTTGAATTAGATCTGAATTACCCATGTCAACAATATGAGTGAAAAAGCACCAAAAAAGTCCAGTTTCTAAATAACTTTAAATGCCAATAACAAAACATTAATACTTCTAAGCAGTAAACACAGGGAAATTTATATGAATTTAAAAAAAAAAACTATAGAATTAACAGAATTAGAAAAAACGAAGTAAATTCCTGATAAATGCACAGATATGAAAAACCTTTGAAATAGAAAAAAGGAAATTTTACCTTCTGAGAAGAAGAGAAGTGCAGACAGTAAAAAAAATGATCAAGTTTAGTAAATGGAGAAAAAGGTCACAAAGAAGTGAAGAAGGGGAGGGAAAGAAAAAGGAGGTGGAAGGGGAGTGCTACGGTGGAAGAGAGAGTGCGAGGGTGGAAGAGAGTGCGTCGTCAAGCTCCAGCGGCGATGATGAGAGAGAATTGAGAAGACAAAGATTGAAGAAAAGAAAATCGACGGAAACAAGAGAGAGAGGAGGGTTAGTATATTAGATTTTCATTTTAGTGGTTTCCTGTCTATGTATCTGAAAATCGAACCGAGAACTTCAATTATAAAGAAGACAAAACCGAATATTATTAATTTTTTATGCAAATCTGATAAGAATCAAATCAAATTTGTCAGTTCTGGTCTAGTTCTCTAATCCAGTCCGATTTTGATCACCCCTACATACGTGTGCATATTAGTTTATCGATTTTTCAAATCTAGTTTTATATTTTTATTATTCTTTAAATTAATTCATTTCATATCCTAGAATTAAATCATAATCTTAAAATTATTGTTTTTTTTTGGTTATAATATCACCAAACCACAAATAAAAATAAAAACATTAAAATAACACCCAATATCGAACTCGTACAAGTAAACAAGGATTGCAACTTGGGTTTCATTAAAAAAAATTTATTCGGTCCGGTCCATTTTGCCTACAAAGATTGGCTAAACCGATGTGGTTGACCTCTAACATTCCATCGCTAAGCTAAGGTTAGGATTAGAATCTCAGTTTTGACTAGAAAAATAGAAGGGTCTTCTTCTTCTAACAAGAAAACACAGCAAGTCTATTGAAATCCTTATTTGAAGGCTTGTTCTCCATATTTACAGACCAGAAACCAGGGAATTTGAAGCCATAAAACAAGAAGAGATGGTTCGTCCAATGAACTCATACACGAGGATTCTCTCAAGAATATACACGGCTACATGATGCATAACTATGTATGCTACAGCATCAGCATCGAAAAGTATTGCTCGAATTCTTGATCAATGGTGGGTTTCCTGGGGCCAGATTCAGCCTCTGCTGCATCCAGAAAGTTTCAATTTTTTCACATAACTAAAACTTAAGAACAGAAAAAAAAAAAAAAAAAGGTAAACATTTAAGAACAGACATTACCTCCGTCTATGCTCCATCTCCCAGATGAAAGAGTATATCTATTCGGGTTGAGGCCATTGGAGAAGAGAAGCTCTTCCAGCTCTTTATCTGTAATATTTTGCTCTAAGTTATCCTCTTCGTTTCTGAATCCCATAAACTCCTGAATTTCATCGTTTTGATAGTGAATACTACGCTCTCTGCCTCTGCTCCCAAATCCCGCTTCCTCTGTCGAAGAGCTTGATGTCATTACATCAAGGCTGTCTGCTGAGAAGTCCAAGTTGTTCTCTGGTTTAACTGTACTTTCAAACATGGACACAGTGGAGCCCGAATCTTCCCCAAAGCTATTGCTACCTTTAGCAGATTCGGGCTCGGATTCGCAGCTTACATGATCTTTTTCTTCCAACTCCAGATTTCTGTCGAACTTGGAAACGCGTTCCAAGAGAGTGCTTTGATCATGGCATTTCTGCTTCGGCTTCGGCAGGCACAATTGATCTGCTTGTAATTTTCTTTTCTTGTTCAGCTCAACGTTATTCTTCTTGAGTAGTTGAATTATATGGAATCTGAAAGAAAAAACAGAAGAAAGTGGCATAAAAAGCCTTAGACAAAAGCTCTATTCTAACTTTAAATTTGGAAAAAATCAGTACTCGATCTTAAGAGTTTCCCCCATAGATCAGTTGCTTTGAACATAAAAATTAATTCAAAACCTCAAACTCAACGAAAAGACAGTATCTAAAGATTAACATAGTACCAATAATTCAATCACAAAATTACATAATTAATCTAATCCAAAACAAAAATTACAGAGAAGCGTCCCTTCTGCTCTTCTTTGAAAGTAGGTTTTAGCAACAACATCACTGAGCAATCCATCCAATACAATATACATAATCCATTGCGAGGCGGAGACTGTAAATCACAGTACCCAACGAAGAAAATCATCGAAAAAACACGAGGCATTACACGAACCAAGATAAGATCCAGATTCAGAAAGGTAAGTTTAAAACAAGTGATTAGAAATAGAGCAGAGAACTAGGCGATTAAACGATAAAGAGATAAATGAACCGAAATCCAAATTGAAACCTATCAATTTCAGACAATTTTTCCCTTCTCTGCTCCATCTAATCCCAGAGGAAGAAGACTACGAGTTCCAGAACAGATCGTAGAGGAAGCGATATCCGAATGATACCATCCCTCGTCGCTTCTCTCTAGTTGTTCTTTATGCGCGTAGAAATTCTCCTTTGAATCTGCTTGAGAACGTGAGATGCACTGCCTGTCGTTTTCCGAGCAGCAATCGGTGTTCCACCGCCACTGAGTTCCGCGTGGAAGAAAAGAGAGCGTGATGTAAGGCACCCGACATGTCCACTTACAGTCCAAGAGTTCACGTGCGGCGGAGTGGAACTCTTGCAAATGGGTTCCAAAAAACTAAGCACTAAATGATAACATGATTCGTGAGAATTAGTCGACTAGGAAAAGGACAAGACTGGATAAGGAAAATTGTGACTATTTTTCACAACGAGGATACTAACCATATACACTTCTCCCAATTGTCTACACAAAAATAACAAATAAATCATAAAATTTGGAAAACCCCATCAAATACGATAGTTATCCAAGTCAATTTCCCAAGTTTCAGAAGTTGCCCACATTGATCGTGACAGAAAATGATGCATGAAATCGGTTTACCAATATTGTAGAAATACCAGCGTTTCTTGGAGTGGATGGAAGTCAGTTGCAGAAGTTACTCATGTTGATGTCTAATGTTAGTTGTATCACTGCTCCTCTTTTGAAAGAATCATCAAATCACCATTTTTTTCAGTAGTATTCTTCCATTTGAGTTTTCTTCCATTTAATTAAAACTTCAGACTTGAGCAATTTTTGCTTTGCCACGATAACTCGACGACCGAAGATAACTTCTAGTGGCGAAAGAACATCGTGTAAGCGATGAAAATTGGTTAGAATTTGGAGTGACTGGTGGTCCCAATTGCTTCCGTAGCAGGCTACCATAGAGAACTTCATGAATTTGCAAACGAGGAAGAAGTGCTAGTTTATGTCACTGCAGCCACTCTCTGAATAATTATGAGGTTACCAAGTGCTTTTAAACTATATAAAACTATATGATTATGTACACATGTACTTATAGCCTAAAAGTTATTAGTTATTAAGATTTAAGTTTTGCTAGTTCTTATCCATTAGTGATTGTGTTGAAAAAATTAAGTGTTTATGGTAGATATCAGAACTAAATTGTATTGGTGATTATCAGCGACCTAATTTAGACATCCATAGCAAATCACTTGAGGCGACATTCTAATTGAAAATGCCAATTTCTAAATTGATATTGTGCAACTAGAAGGGGGCTGCGTTCCATAGGTGACATTCATATTGTAAACAACGTTAAGTATTTAGTCATGTGTCGAGGAATATGTTTGTGGTATCCTAGAGATCACTTGCAATAGTCTGGCATCGAGAGACCTTTTTGAATTATTAAAAAGCTCTGTGGTGGGATAATCTTTGAAACTTGAAGATTTTACTTGTTATAAAGAAAGAGTATATTAAATAAATAAATTAAATAGATAAAAGTTGGGTAAAAGGGTGGAGAAACCCTATTCTCCCCATTTTGAGCTGCCTATCAAGAGAGAATGGGAGGGAGAGGGGTTTTGGACTTGAGAATCATGGAGCTTAGAGGGCAAGGATCATGTTTTCGAGGCTTGAAGCAACATCCTTCGTGAAAGAACATCGAGAGTAAGTCGATTTCTTCTCTATGTTTTAAGGTTAGAAGTTAGAGTTTTGGTTTATAAATGACTTCAATCCGTTCGATTATTTTGGATTGTTGGTATTTTTGGACTGTTTGCAGGTTTAATCGCCGTTTGAAAGCAGGCGAAGCAAGACACGGAAGGGTGAGTTTCACAAACTCTCCTTCTTTGGAATCAACTAAGATGTCAACACTTCAAGAGAAGTGTTGACTATTCATGCATTCCAGCATAACCCAAAAACTTGAAAGCGTCGATACTTCGAGGGAAGTGTCGATCACTAGTATAATTAGAAATTTGATTGAGCACTCTAAGGTGTCGACAATTTGAGGTAAGTATCGACTACTAAGCCATTTTGATGATTTAACCCAAGAGCTGGGAAGTATCGACCGGTGAGTTGAATGTCAACCGTTGGTTGACGTTAGTATTGTAAGTGTCGACCGGTGGGTCAACCCTCACTTATAAATGTCAATCAGTGTCTTAGAAGTGTCGATCACACAACTTTAATATTGAGGAAAAAGTTTCGTGTTGTTTTCTTATGTTTAACTTTAGAGCTACATGATTTTAATTTTATTGTGATATGTTGGGAGGATAAATCATCTTGAAACTTTTAGCAATATTGGCATCAAAGTATCACGAAACTATCTCATATACCTTTCTTTGCGTGAAGGTGTTATTGTATGCACGTATAGAAAACTGGTAGTAGAGTGATGATGACGCGCTCATTGAGTTTTGAATCCTTAAATTTGATCAGGCTGTTAACTGTTCGAGTTGATGTTGTGGTTGACTATTGATCACGGGCCACTTGGGTGATGTAATGCCCTAAATTTTTAAATTCATTTTTCTTAATGTGAAACCTAATTTGAAAATTTTAAAAAATTTTCGAAATTGATTTATCAAATTAGGTTTAAATTTGAGCGTTAAAACCTTTATTTCAAAGTATTGAAAGTTTCTTTAAATAATAACTTAAACATTAAATGTACGGAAACTTTTAAAAAACATTCAAACATTAAATAGGTTGGAAAAAATTAAAATAAATATAAAATTAAAATAATTCATAAAACTTTATTAACGATAAAGTTAACATAATTTATTCAGGATTTCAACTAAAATAAAAATATGAAATATCATCGAAATCTGAAATATACTAATTTAAATTCCTTCATCCGATCCAAATATTTTTTTTTTCGGTATGCTCATTTTTCTCTAGAAGATTCTCGATCAAAATCATTTTTTCGTCAGATAAAAACTCACATACATGACAAAATTACTAACTATGAGAATAACTCAGCAAAATTACTAACTATGAGAATGACTTAACAATTATATACTGGTTGAAACTTATTTTCTAACCTTCATTCAGACTTATCCATCTCATTATCGTTCAAGTTTTTTCATCTCAATTTCGTTCAGGTATAACCATCTCATTGTCTTTTACGCATAGCTATCTCATTTTCGGTGAGTTATCTCAATGTTGTTCATGTGTAGCTATCTCATTTTTGTTCAATTTTAGTCATCTCATTGTCGTTTAGGCTTTGCTATCACATATTTTTCGTCACTACCATCATATTCATACACATACAAAATATTCTATTAATTTTATCTTTATACAATTTTACGTCAATGTCTAAACATTGGTAGTCAAATATCATGTAATAAAATAATTACAAGAAAATAACATAAATTTTGTGATGTAGAGTCGTAGCCAAAATGTTGAAAATATGGTATTTTCACTTACTTGAATTCCGAGAGTTTAGGGTTATTAGAATTTTTTTTTCAAGATTCCAAATATCATCATACCTAAGTAGAATATTTGGTATTAATTTCTCACTTTAATAAATTCATTTCAAAATAATTTAAGTAGAAATTCCTTATCGATATATTCTTATATTGATTCAGGTAATTCTGGTCGAACCAGAACTGGTTCAGTTAGACCGGTTCGATTTGGCTGGATTAGTTTAAGTGGAGCGAGTCAGGTTTTAAAGAAAAACTAAAACCCTTCTTCTTTCTCCTTCCTTTTTCTTTGTGATTCCTTCGTGTTTCTCCTTTGTCGCGCACACCGAAACACCAGAGAGTGATTGTCTTCGAAAGGTGTCGACAACTTTGACCAAGAAAAGTTTCATCAGAGCTCGGCCATTTGAGTAGACGATTGTGGCTTTGTTTGGGTAGGGCTCCGAGGTAAGATATTGAAGGTAAGACTTATGGCTTAAAGAAAGAGGAGAGAGCTTTCTCTAAAAAAAATAATAATAATAATAATAATAAAATAAAAAATATACACACATATATATCTACATATATGTGTATATATATACACACACATACATATATATATATATATATAGAGAGAGTTTTGGTGTGCATTTCCCTCTTCCCTCAGCCTGAAAAATTCCAATTCAGATTTTCATAGATATTTTCTATGCTTAAGTGGTTAGGATGGTGATTTCTGAATGATTTTTAAGCTAAAAATCTCTGATTTGCTGTTTTTGATTAGTTTAGAATCGATATTCAAGTGATTCTTATGGATTTGAATCAAATCGTAGATTATGTTTTGACTTTGTATTGATTTGGAAATTTCAAAATTTGAATTTAGAATTGGAAACCCTAAACTGTAAATAATGATGAGCTAAATCTTCGAATCGCCATCTCAGTTTGCTTCGGTCTAATGAGATATTGTCGGATCTTTGGATCATTGTATTTTTATGATAGTGTGCTGAAGGAGTCTGTGTGACACACCCTTTTTAATAAGGATGTTTTTTTTTTTGTGAAAAACGATGAAAGTTATTTTCAGTGTATAGCCACGTATCTATGTGTCATGTTTTTATAACAACTTCATTGATGGCTCATGGAGCCAATTTTGTTAAAAAGAAGAAAAGAGATGTTTTTAACAGTTTTTATAAGATCTCACGTATAGTTTTGAAGTTTAACCATAGTTTTGAAAATGAAGATAGAAACCTGTTTTTAAATTAAGATGCTTTAGACATAACGTTTCTATTAAGTTAGTTAGTTACCTCAACGACCCATTTTCAATCCAAATAAAAAGAAGAACGACTAGCTCTAGTGAAGATCTGAGAAAGACTTCTAGTTATTTCATTTTATGTTAGAACTCTATTTTTATTTCTTGGCAAGGATTGAATTGTTTTGATTAGAATTGTAAATATAACTTACGGATTTGGATTTTGTTACTTTCCTGCGCCACAGAATAATTGTTAAGTATTATTTTATATTGCACTATTTGCATGAGATTGCACTCTGTGAACTTGGCTATGTAAATGCTTTAAGGACTTCCACTGATAAATCTAACTTTGAGCTGGGCGACCGAGTTTCTTTATTGAGAATCGAGTCATCTGACTTGGGTTTCTACTCTTGCCCGTTCTCGGGTCATGACACTAGACCCAAAAGCTGGTAGACCCGAGTGATAGCCTAAACATATATCAACGGTATTTTACATATCTTAAAATAGATACATTGTGGTAGACTTGATGCTTGAAAAAATGATAATTGTCTATAAATATAAACTTCATCCATTGTGCAAACTATGAACCTCTTTGCATTCACTTTGAGCCCATCAAGCATTCAAGTATTTGAGCTTCTTATCTAACTTTCATTATTACTTCACTTAAAAGTTACAATTCTTGTGAAAGTTAGTTGTTGTACCAAACTTTACGATCCAATTTCTTATTTTAGAGGGAAATGGTGAAACCTAGAATTGTACAAGTTTTATTGACGCCCAGAAACTAACTCAATCAAGTGTGACTGAATGGTTAAGAAAATAAATCTTCAAATGAGAGCTTTGAAGCGTAGACTCAAATAGTTTGGCCAAACCATGTTGATAACTTTGTTTGCAATTTCTCTTTATACTATTACTTATGCGTTAACTTGATTGCGTATTTAAACGATTATATCGTTGAATTTGAGAGTTGTTAATCATTCTAAGATTGCAAACTAGTTATAGTCTTAACTGAAGAAAAAACTTAATAACCAAATTCATCGTCTCAGGTTATATTGATCTTATAATTGACATTAAAATTTGGTCTTTTTGCATATTGTGATAAAAAGTAATGTCTTTTCTCAAAATCTACTTATTGCTCTTAAAATGAATGGCTCATACGTTGAGAATAGAGTTATGACTCGAGTTACATTCCAAAATAGACTAACAAAAAGCCCCGTAGGGTTAGCCTGCACTGATTCAATAATCTCAAGCCGAAAAACCAGATCTTGGATTTAACTTTATGGTCCAAGTTCGACAAATTATCACTGATTTTCTTGAATCGGGTTAACCCGGCCTAGTTTGACAATCTTCCGGGTCCAATTTAAACTTGCCTAAATGTATTTCCAATATATACCCGAAATCGGCCTAATCCGTCGATGAAAACCGACAGTGATTAGTCTTTGCCGCGGTGGAGGGGCGAGCCCCACGGTGATCCAGAAGTTTCTCGAATCATCATCGTCTCTAGTTGTATAAATTCTTCGGTATCCGCTTCAGGGTTGTCTGCTCTTGTCTTCCTACTGGAAAATTTTCAGATTCTTAGGTTCTCATTCGTGGTCGAGATTTATTCATTTCTTCTTTCTGTAAAGAGTATAATAATGGCAAATGACGGTCCCAATTGGGAAGGCTTGCTGAAGTGGAGCGTTGCTCACTCTGATGGAACTCAACCTCCTCGCAATTTAAGGTACCATAAGTCTTTCTCCATTTAGCTTCTGTTTATTGTTTAGCTTTGAAAGTGTCAATTTGTATAGTTCTTGCTTGAAATTTTGTTTAGCTGTCATTCGATGATAGATAATGCTATATAGATCAAAAATAATTTTTATGAACTCCAATATAAACCGATGATTCTAAGATAAACTATATTTTTCATGAAGTAAATAATGTGATTAATGAAGAGTGCGTTGGTTTTTTGTTTGAAGTGATGAGGATCGGAGATGGTTTATGGAAGCAATGCAAGCTCAGAGTGTTGATGTTGTCAAACGCATGAAAGAGATTACCCAAGTTATGCAAACTCCTGAACAAGTTTTGGAATCGCAAGGAGTTACTCCTGGAGATGTAGAAGGTATTCTTTTCTTTCGTCTTCTTTCTCCCCTGGCTCCCCCAATCTCATCTGTATGACTTGATAGTTAACGAATGGTATTATAAATGATGTCATGTGACCCATTTGATATTTGCTTCTGACCTGGGAGTAGACTATGCGTTTAGGTGAAAAATTAGCAGCCCTTGTTTTCTTGTTTTGTTTGTTTTTTTTTCGTTTTGAAAGCTGTGTTTAAAGAGCTTCTCGTATGCCTTTTCAATTTTGAGATTTCCTTATCTATCTCCTGCTGTCAACGACTAAAAAGTATAAGTAATGCTATAATATTCTACGTCATGCCTTGCCATCATTTTTCTCTTGGGGAACTCCTCTTTGGGGAATTCCCCTAAAATGTTCAAATGCCATATGGAAAGGAATGAGTATAGTTTTCTTTTTTTCTGAAAAATTTTTCCGCAAGCTCCGGGCGTAACGAATTACTGTAAATCAATTGGAAAGTTTGGCGTCGAAACATGTTTTATAGGTTGAAAGTGAGCATTGTCTTCGAGATTGAAGATTGGACTTGTAAAATTGTCTATTACTCAAGGTTTTTTCATATATTTGAGTAAAATATACACAGAGAGTCCTATACTAAGCAAAAGCCTGAATACTTGGTGTATTGACTAAGGTGAATTCTGGAATTTGCAGATATGCTTGATGAATTACAGGAGCATGTTGAGTCAATTGACATGGCAAATGGTACGATAGTTATATTCGTTCCCTGATTTATATATCTATTTCTTTTATCAGTGGATCATGTTTATTATATCTTCTTTTTAGCTGTTTATCTGTTTTTGTATAAATTATAGATCTCCACTCAATTGGTGGGTTAGTCCCACTTCTTGGATACCTCAAAAGTTCGCATGCAAATATTCGAGCCAAGGCTGCAGACGTAGTTAGCACTATAGTTCAAAACAATACGCGAAGCCAACAGATTGTGATGGAAGCCAGTGGCTTAGAACCATTACTTTCTAACTTCACTGCAGATACCGATGTTAATGTTCGAACCAAAGCACTTGGTGCAATTTCCTGTGAGTGTAATCACAAGCTTCTTCTAATGATGTCTATAAAAATGAAAACCTCATAATTACCTGGTGATTTGATGGATTAATCTGTGGTTTCTTTTTTAGCTTTGATCCGGAACAATGAACCTGGTACCTCAGCTTTTCGGCTTACAAATGGCTACACAGCTCTAAAAGATGCCCTCGATACTGAAAATGTGAGATTTCAGAGGTAAGAGATTGAATAATTGATGGGGAACTGTCTACTTCTTTCAATTTTGATTTACAAAATAGATTTGAACTTGTGAAGTTAATTGGAATAATCTTTTGCAGGAGAGCTCTCAACTTGATTCATTATCTACTGCATGAAAATAGTTCAGATTGCAAGATCGTGAGACAGCTAGGAATTTCTCCAATTTTAATTCGACTTGCATCGAGTGAAGACATGAAAGTTAGAGAAGCTGCTCTTCAGGTACTCCTCGAGCTGGCTTCAGAGAAAAAGGGGAGTCTACTTAATGGAAAAGAAGGTGAAGATGATGAAGCATTGAGACAAGTTCTTCAGGAACGAATTAAACAAATCAACCTGTTGGCAGCTGAAGATCTTGGGGCAGCTAAAGAAGAAAGTGATCTTTTGGATTCTCTCTGGAAAGTCTGCTTCAATGAAACTTCATCCCTGCAAAGAAAAGGAGTCGATCTTCTTCCAGGGGAAGAGGAAATGCCGCCTGATGTTGCCAGCCAGTACTTTGAACCTCCTCTGAGAGCTTTGGCTACGTCTGGTAAAAATTGAACCGATGACAAAAGATTGACTCAAACCTTAATTTAATGTGAATGGAAACATTGATTAGCCATCTCCATTACAGAGGAAAGTTGTCAAACGTTGTATAATTATTTCACTAATGGGTTCGTTTTGTTTTATATGATAAGATTTTTGTCATCTCTCTCTCTCTCTCTCTCTCTCTCTGTGATCAGCACCAAAGAAATTACTTAAATTGACTATATGCCAGAACTGGTATCAACTGATTTAGTTAATTAGATTGATTTCAAACTAGAGGATCAGGCTTCATAGATATGTGGATCCAAAGAATACAATATATCACACTTTCAGTTCTGAATCCAAACCAAATGCTGTGGAGAGAGAGAGAGAGAGAGAGAGAGAGAGAGAGAGAGAGAGAGATTTTCATGGTGTTATGTTACCCCCTACTCCCCTTACTCTCTCTTTCTCTTCTTCATGGTTGAGTGATTAACAGCAACATCGCCAAGGAAATTACGCTCCTTCATCAGCACTGTGGTAGGGCTTGAAGGGCAGTCATTATAAAAGAATCCACCAGCTCTCCACCTCTTTAATCTTTCCTCAACTGACTGTTCTTCCATGATCTTGTAACACCTCACCATCTCTTCCTATATCAATGGAACAGTCCCACTTAATGCACCATAGAAATTTAAAGCACACTAGGGTTTTGGATTCTTGATTTATTGTTTTTGTACTTCTTTTTTGTACCTTTTGTTCTTGATTAAAGATCCTCGTAATGTAGGACACACAGGCCTCTGAAGTAGCAACAATATGCTCATAATTTAGACTCCAGCATATTGCAGATACAGCAACCACACTCGGTCTGAACTCCACCAAATTCAAATCTGCAGCACAAATTCGACGTAAAAATTATAGAACAGCTTGAGCTAATCTTCAAATATACCGAAAGTAGATTAGTTTAATAGTAATAACATGATTTTTAAGCTTTACAAATTTACGATAAGATGCTATTAACTGTACAGATATTGTGTTTAAATTGGCAACAGTCAGAAAATTCAGTCAAAAAAAGATGAAAAATGCAAACACTTTCTAGAAAATCAACGCGTTCTTTGTTTTTTTATTTTCAGAAATCATCATCTTTTATCCCAATTCGGTGCGTCTCCATATTAAGAAGGAATTTCTTCTTTTCCGATTTATATTTTTGGATCAACGTGTCATGAGGGTGTGTAAAATTGTTACAGACAGACCTATGAGAGCTTCAAACAGCAAGTCTTTGATTCGGGAAGAGAGCTTTTCATGAAGGCGAGGCACTTTCATGGCGTCCAATTTCCAGGTCAAAAGTTCAAAGTAAGAATAGGGCGTTGGAGAAGATAGACGCCATTCTAATGACTGCAACAGCTTCAGTTCCATTTGTTGGATCGTAACTGACTGAAATGAATGATCCAAATCCATATCCATCTGAATACCATCATAATCAAGCATTAAAACAGTCTCATAATTCTCAGTTGATTAATATCTATGATATTTTCATTATAAATATGATATCGAATAACATATTTGATGTCAAAATATTCATGTGATTCATTTTTCGGGAAAAATTATGACAAGAACAATACGATTACCCACTAACCACAATCTCATTTAAGCTTGGAGCATTAGTCTCAGTCTCGTTGAACTTGGAGGCTATGGATAAGCAGGCGATGGACAATAATTCTACCATCCAAAAGCTCCATTGCTGAAATAACATGAATTAACTTCAGATTAAATCAAATCCAGCTTTGAAAATAAGTGAATGAAGGCTTATTGTTTGCTTACGCTGCATCTGTTGATGGATATAAATCTGTCAAGATAATTTGCAGCATGAAAGAGGGTTCCAAAAGAAAGATTCAATCGACTTCTCGACTGGAATACAGAAAACAAACAAGACATAAATATGATGACAAGATAGTTTGTCTTTAAATCAACAACTTCTTCGTCAATTACTAATTTAATCCTTTATATGTCGTCAGTGAGGTTGTCATCTTAGAACATGACAAGAAGACTTCTCTTACCAGAACAAAACTAGATATTCAAACAACGTAAACTACCTTCATAAGCCATTGAATCGCCCTGAGCCTAGAAGAAACCAAGTTTTCCTTCTGCAGATAATCAAAATAATCAGGCTGAAGTAAATAACACGTCTCCTTCTCCTTTTCCATCAAACCCTTGAAAGCCTCTTCATACTCTTCTTCCTCAGTAGTATGAAATGCCTCAGAAAAACTCTCTGAACGCCCGTGATCATTGAGAATCACTCGACCGTAATAGTCACTACGAGCTACAGGGCTCAACACCCAAACCTCATCACACAGCAAAGTCTCCATGCAGAACAAAATCTAAACAACAGCAGAAATATATAAAGACAGGATCAAAACGAGCAAGGCAAACCCACGCTGATCTGACGTGGAAATTCTTTAAGATTTTCTTTCGGGTGGATGAGAAATTGAAAGAGAACGTGGGGTAGAAAATGGAGGGTGAAAATGGGTGTGGGGGAGAAATAAAAGGCAGGACACGACCCTCATGAAAAGGGTAAATGCTAGCAAGCTTGGATATTTTTTGGTGTTTGGGAAGGAAGAGGTTTCCATTTTTACTGTCTTAACCATTTGCGTGAGTCCACGAGGAGAAGCAGCTCAGCTTAATTTATGAATGTGGGGGATGATGATGGGCGATGGAGGTTAGGGCTTTTGTAGTGGCACTGAAAATGGAGAAGAAGGGAGTGGGCCCCTCCTGTCGCTATTCCAGCTCTTCAGGATGGGCCCCAGCCGTGACCTAATTCAATTCACGGTCATCGAGGTTTCATTAAGTTTTGAAACAAATTTATGGGTGGCTCCATAGTGCAGTTCAATTGAGTACCCAATTATATATGCTGCCCCATGCAACTGGTTTTACTGTGTCCACGTGAAGTTTGTAACTTGTTACGGTTTCCGTAAGTGTAGTTATAACTTATTTGTATGATAATGTTAGCGTGGAGTTGATCCACTTCCGTTCCACCCCATTAAAATTGAATCGATCGGTCTTCGAAACTAAACCCCAACCAGATCAACATTTTCAGCTTGGTTCGATTCGGTTTTGGTTTTGATTTTATTTTGTTTAAAATGGGCTCCGGTTCGATTTTATCCGATTTAAATTCGGTTGGTCGTTTTAACCAGTTTACTTATATAATTTGTAATTTTCAATATAAAAATTTAAAACATTATATAAATATTAAAAATTTAGTTACGTTCGGTTTTAATTAGTTCTTAAAAGAAGAAATTGAGAACCAAACCGGTTTGATTTGGACCAATTTAAATATTGTTTTTTCCACTGAAACGAAGCTAAACCAAGATTTTTGGTTTGGTTCGGTTTTCGAGTTATAACCAAATTGGTTTCCACCCCTAGATAACATAATAAGTCGAGATGCACAATGCAATCAATTGATACGAACACTTTTGTATTTTAGACAGCACTTCTATTGATCTGGCCCGGAATGAAGGAATGTCACGTTTAAATTGAGAGTGTACGTACACAACACGATCAAATAAGATGTTTCACCGCCAAGGAGGGTATAATATCTTTTAATTACTATATCAATAATGTTTTTAGAGGTATCATTAAATCAACACCAATTACTCCAAATTCTTTCTTCTCCAAACGTAATTTCAAATTCTCAAACTAGTTGCGGCTTACCTTCTCTGTTATTTCTTTTATTGGTTTATTTGATTTTAACTTTAATATTGTTTCCAATGTAAACCCTTAGTTTGTTTTAGGGAAGACTTAAAAACACACTAATGATGGGTAGGAAGGAATATTGGATATAATCTATTTAGATCAAGTGGTTAAATACAGATACAATAATTAAACATAGAGTAAATATGGTGATATGGACTGAACGGCGGGTCATCTTTTGAAGGCTAGAACGCCCAATATCAAGATAACTTATGAAAGCCTTGCCCATAATGATATATGGAGGAGTAAAGTATTTCAGTCGTGAATTTTGCAAGTTGCGTGTTTGTATTGTCTTTTCGTGTTGTTTTTAGTACGCTTTTAGCATATCAAGATTGATAGATAGATCGAAATGTAAGAGTGAATTAAGATGGAGAAAACCATAGAATTTGACAAAGTTCAGCTCTACAATACACGTCAGAGCAGATCTATCCATCCACAGGCCGGTAAAGCCTCAGGGAGCTCCACTACCACCATCACCACCCTAGCACACCGCAGCTGGTAGTGGGTCGGTGCATATTCAGGCTTGTCTGGAGCACACTGAGAACGAGCTTGCGACGTGCCGGTGTGCGCCATTCACCAGACTGCCATGGATGAGGCGAATGCTAGCAAGCAAGCTGCTATTCACGCTTCCCTCCTAGGCATGGCCACCAAAATGGGCCTGGATACAAATGGGTTTCCATTAACATTCCCATACACTCAACCATATCATTTCCCATTCCCATTGAGAGCACAACGACGATGATGAGGATGGCGCTGATGTTTGAGGGCCGAGCTGTTCTTTATTTTTTCTCTTTTGTATTTGAATATTGAAGATAATGTACAATTTAAGTTTCAGGTGTCGGCAAAAAAACTGATTTTAATCATGCTATCTGATCTAACTCTATAATACTATCTTCTGTGTGAGCTAAATTGACGTGCAATTGAATTATACTGAGCTGTTTCTCATCTTAGCTATCCTTTCAGTATAGGTAGTTTTGATTTTGTATCTACCATAATAATTTTTATTTTTGTTAGTCTTAGGATGAGCATGTCTAATGTTCTGTTTGATAGCCTAAACTTGTGATGATAACATATTTGGATGAAGTGTAGTTTTGATAAATTATGTATAGTGTGTTAGTAATCGAACCAGAAACCAAAACAAGAAAATGAAAAAATAATGGATACCGAAATTTACGTGAAAAAATACTTTCGAGGAAAAAACTATGGCAGTAGAACAAATCCACTATAAAAATTGAAATGCAACTGCGAGTTTTGCGACTCTAACTTACATAAATATATAGATAAAACAAAATCCTAAAGAGATTCCCAACATGAGTGTGACTGGTCTACCCAATATAGAATTTGGATTATACCAAATTCTAACAATCTCAAACTACACCAATATAAACCATAAATTTGATACAGAATAAAGGGTACGAGAAATCTTTTTTTTTTTTAGATAGTGAATGTAGCTCTTTCATTCTATCCTATTCATTCGCTAGTATTGATCAATGATACTGGAAAAATACTTTTCTTTCTCTTTGTGTCAGTCTATGATATGAACTAGTCGCACATACACCCTAGTACATGTTCCTCGACGCTGAGGACATCCCTGAAGGGTGGGTGATTTGGTGACATTTTTGATTGGCTGTCTTGTGTTTCTAATAAGTTGTTTAATAGTTGGCATTGAATCATATACATGAATTGATTTAGATCGATCCTAACTGGATGATTATTAATTAGTTCTAGATTCTATATTAATAATTAATAGTATTAATAATACTAGATTAATTAATAGAAAATATTCTATTAAACCCAATAAAAAGATAAAATGTCAAATTGCGGATTTGCAAAAAATACATTCTTTCTATTTTTTATTCAACGGCTACAAGATCAACAATTCCATGAGCTTGGACTTCTGTTGCTGACATAAAAACATCCCTCTCCATGTCTTCGGATATAACCCATAAGGGTTTGCCTGTTCTTTGTACATAAACTCTTGTGATGCTTTCCAGCAACTTTAGTAGTTTTTCCGCTTCCAAGATAAATTCTCCCATTTGTGCTTCATAAAAAAAACTAGCAGGTTGATGGATCATTACCATGATGATTTAATAAACGGTTTCTCTATCTCACATGGTGAGTTAAAGAAAAAAACAATAAATAAATTGAAACAACTATACAGGCATCTTTTGTGCATTGCATACGACTTCACAATGGAATTCATTTTCACCTTCCATCAAAGGAATAGAAAATATAGGATCTATCATACCCAGAGGAGTAAATGATCCAATAACCACTATTCCTTTTATTTTGAAGTCATTTTTAAATACTATGATGACTTTGTTGCTTTATTATTTTTCGTCTTTTATTCAGCAATCCCAAAGTTTTTTTTTTTGTAATTCAAATAAATAAAAAAAATTATTTATTTATTTGAATATTCTTTCATAACCGAAATATTGTTAAGAGTCTTCTGTTGTGAAAATAAAAACGTTTGTGACGCTGAAAGAGGGGGCCCTCGATAGATCAAATAAAATAGGAAATGCCTTTTATCTCATACTACTGTTTCGATACATAATCTTAAGAATTTAGAAAAAACAAAAGAATAAAAAAGGGTCTCATTCGAATTCAAAGTGCCACGCTATTATTACTTAATATTCATATTTTATATGGCGAAGGCATAGTTTTGTTTTATTTTTTGTCTCAAATTTAACTAAAAAAAGCATTGCCGCCAAGCGTGAGGGAATGCTAGACGTTTTGTAATTTCTCCACCGACTAGAATAAAAGATCCCATTGAGGCGCCTAATCCCATGCATGTTGTCTGTATATCAGGTCGCACAAATTGCATAGTATCATAAATAGCTACTCTGGGTATTATCCATCTGCCGGGAAAGTTTATAAATAAATACAGATCTTTGGTATCATTCTCTATACTGAGATATATCATAAGACCGATAAGTTGATTTGAGATCTCGCTATTAACCTCTTGGCCTAAAAAAAGTAATATTTCTCTATAAAGTCGGTTGATTAGGATCAAATTGTATACCTTAAGAACCGTACACGCACCTTTTGATGCATACGGTTCAACAAAAATTGCGAAAAAAAAGAATCAATGTTTAGATTCCAATCATTTTTAGTTTAGCGGGATCTTTTTAACTTCTAATGAATGGGCCTTCATTTTTTCAAGAAAGATTCATTTTGGCTCCTTTATCTATAATCTATACTATATATATATATAAAAAAAAAAAATGAATTCATTCAATTTATTGATCTAACTTTTCATTCATATATTCTTTCATAGAAATTAAATAGAAATTACGATGTAATTTTCTTGTTTCTGAATGGACTTCTTCACTTCAATTTTTTTATGTTTATGCTATACTCCGAGTAAAGATACGCCTGATTTGGATTTGCACATATAGGACAAATGCCTAAATACCATGGCTTTGTGCTACGACTTTTTTTTTTCATTATTTTTATATTTTTTATACCAAATATTCAACGTATTCATCATATGACTCGATTGATTAGCAGTTTTAGATCACTGGTATTTATAACTAAAATATGATAGAAGTAATTATCGAATCCATATATTCAAAATTGAGTTTTTTTCTAAACGGAGCCTCTATACTTCATTTTATTGGTCCACCAAGCAAACCATAAATTTTTCTAATTGATAAGATTAATCTGTATATCCCCTTAAAAAAATAGATCTAATTACACTTCATGCTCCAAATTTTTGATAATTCAATCAATCTTTCTTGGAGGAAAGAGAGGATATCTCGATTGGGGGAGAAAACGGGGAAATCCCATATGCCCCAATATATTTGACAAGTCGCACTATACGTCAACCCCTCCAGGACTTCGAAAAGGTACTTCTGGAACACCAATAGGCATATAATGAAAAAAAAAAAAAATTAAGTACTATAGCACACTTTGATATGGAAGCGTAACCACAAGTTTATTGTCTTAATAAATAAGATTTGTCTTTATTAGATTTTACCTTTTTTATCATATTTTATATATAAATTGAATAAGTTCATAAAAAAGGAAGACAAAATGAATAAAGGAAAATTCTTTCAAATAGGTCTTTTTTTTTCTATCATGAAAAAATCTGTATGCTCACTCATAGAAAATAGGATCAACTCCGACTCACCATTGCGTATTGGTACTTATCGGGTATAGAATAGATCTGCTTCTTTTTGTTCTTACAAACATAATTTTTCCATTATTACTAAAATAATAGACCAAATAGTAATCTTTTCTCTTAGATAATCCCCAGAAAGGGGGAGGTCCATAGCCTACTAGTTTTTGTTTTAGTACAATAAAGTTACACATTGTCTATTTCGTTGCTAAAGGAGTATTTCCATGGGTTTTCCTTGGTATCGTGTTCATACCGTTGTATTGAATGATCCCGGTCATTTGCTTTCTGTTCATATAATGCATACAGCTCTAGTTGCTGGTTGGGCCGGTTCAATGGCTCCATATGAATTAGCAGTTTTTGATCCCTTTGATCCTGTTCTTAATCCAATGTGGAGATAAGGTATGTTCGTTATACCTTTCATGATTCGTTTAGGAATAATCAATTCATGGGGCGGTTGGAGTATTACAGGAGAGACTATAACGAATCTGGGTATTTGGAGTTACGAAGGTGTGGCCGGAGCACATATTGTGTTTTTTGGCTTATGCTACTTGGCAGCTATTTGGCATTGGGTGTATTGGGATCTAAAAATATTTTGTGATGAATGTACAGGAAAACCTTCTTTGGATTTACCGAAGATTTTTTAATTCATTTATTTCTTGCAGGAGTGACTTGCTTTAGTTTTGGTGCATTTCATGTAACAGAATTATATGGTCCTGGAATATGGGTGTCCGATCCTTATGGATTAACTGGAAGGGTACAATATGTTAATCCAGCGTCGGGTGTGGAAGGGTTTGATCCTTTTGTTCCGGGAGGAATAGCCTCTCATCATATTGCAGCAGGTACATTGGGTATATTAGCGGGCCTGTTCCATCTTAGTGTCCGTCCGTCCCAACGTCTATACAAAGGATTACGTATGGGAAATATTGAAACAGTCATTTCCAGTAGTATTGCTGCTGTCTTTTTCGCAGCTTTTGTTACTGGAATTATGTGGTATGGTTCAGCAACTACCCCCATTGAATTATTTTGTTCTACTCGTTATTAATGGGATCAGGGATACTTCCAGCAAGAAATATATCGAAGAGTAGGTGCTGGCCTAGCCAAAAATCGAAGTTTATCCCAAGCTTGATCTAAAATTCCTGAAAAATTAGCTTTTTATGATTACATCGGCAATAATCCCACAAAAGGTTGATTATTTAGAGCGGGCTCCATGGACAACGGAGATGGAATAGGTGTTGGGTGGTTAGGACACCCCATTTTTAAAGATAAAGAAGGGCGTGAACTTTTTGTACGTCGTATGCTCACTTTTTTGGAAACATTTCTGGTTGTTTTGGTAGATAGAGACGGAATTGTTAGAGCTGATGTTCCTTTTAGAAGGGCCGAATCGAAGTATAGTGTTGAACAAGTAGGTGTAACTGTTGAGTTCTATGGCAGTGAACTCAATGGAATCCGTTATAGTGATCTTGCTACTGTGAAAAAATATGCTAGACGTGCTCAATTGGGTGAAATTTTTGAATTAGATCGTGCTACTTTGAAATTTGATGGGGTTTTTCGTAGTAGTCCAAGGGGTTGGTTTATTTTTGGGCATGCTTTGTTTGCTTTGCTCTTCTTTTTCGGACACATCTGGCATGGTGCTAGAACCTTGTTCAGAGATGTCTTTGTTGGTATTGATCCAGATTTGGATGCGTAAGTAGAATTTGGTGCATTCCAAAAACTGGGAGATCCAACTACAAAAAGACAAGTAGTCTGATATAACATTGTTCGGTTATTTTTTTTCTTTATTTTTGTGATTTGACATAGATAGAATACCGGATAAATCTTGATTTGGATTTCTGCCTTTTTGTTTGTTTTTTTGTTTTTACTTTTGTCTTGAACTTTATCCAGAAAAAATTCCCAAATAAATAGGTATGGAAGCTATAATTGTAAACCGAAATTAAATCTATTGAGGCATTGGTTTATACATTCCTCTTAGTCTCGACTCTAGGAATCATTTTTTTCGCTATCTTTTTTCGCGAACCACCCAGAGTTCCAACTAAAAAGATGAAATGATTTTTCATTATCTCAATTGAAGTAAAGAGCCTCCTAGGAGGCTGTTTACTTCAACTAGTCCCCGTGTTCCTCGAATGGATCTCTTAGTTGTTGGGAGGGTTGTCCAAAAGCAGTATATAAGGCATGCCCGGTAAAACTTACAAGTAAACCAGATATAGAGATGACAACTAGAGTTGCTGTTTCCATTTTTATATAATTTCAAGACCACAATGGATCTATGATAAGATCATTTATTGACAATGGAATGGTATACAAAGTCAACATATCTCAATCAATACAAAATAGAATTTATGGTTACACAAACAGTTGAGGATAGTTCTAGATCTGGTCCAAGATGAACGATTATAGGGGATTGACTGAAACTATTGAATTCGAAATATGGGAAAGTAGCTCCTGGTTGTGGAACTACTCCTTTGATGGGTGTTGCGATGACTCTATTTGCGATATTTTGTCTATTATTTTGGAGATTTATAACTCTTCCATTTACTGGACGGAATTTCACTGAATTAGATTCGATTCACAAGAACCCCTAAATAACTGCTGAATAGAATATTGTGGGCCTCCTGTTTTTATCTCACTCTTGTTTGGTAGTTCGATCGTGGAATTTTTATTTTTATTTATTTCCGGAATATGAGTGTGTGACTTGATATAATGGATCCTATGGATACTACAGAAAAAAAATCTATCATCTTGATCAAAATGGTTTATTTCGTTGGATATTCAATCTAATCTAGTATCTGGAGCACGCAATATATGAAATAAATTAAAAAATATTATAACTATGATTCATACTTATCAGATCTCGTGGCCGGACTCCAAAAAAAGAGTTAGAAGTGATAAATCCAAAATATTTTTTTTCAACTTCCATTTATTCTTTTTTTTTTTTTAAATTAAAGGATAAATGTTTCTTTGCATTTATTATTTTCATTATAAAAAATCATTGAATAAGCGATGATCCAAACATGAGACTAACCGGTCTGGTTTGTATAGAATTCACATTTCACTAAATTCTAACATATTGCGGATTTAGTTAGAATGAACTAATGTTTTATAGATGTCTTGACCATGAATCATTTGAGCAAGTAGGTTTTTATCACAACTACTACAAAAAGTGAATTTAATATAAACACAAAGCACAAAAAAAAGTTAAAAAGTGGTTAAGTTATGATAATACATCTGTTTGAATTTTCACTTTTAATATTATGCTATTTCATAAACCAATCTATTGAATTGCCTAAACCATAAGATTTATGTTTATTCTTGTTTGGGTGTTGTTATGAAAAAAGAAAGAAGAAAAAATTCAAACACTAAAGTGTAGCTTAGAGATTTCTTGCTCCCATTTCCGTATCGAGTGAGGTTTTTAGATACTCAATGAGTAGAAAAATCTTTATTAAAAGAGGAACTTTCAAAAGAACTCTGTTGTAAGCTATGTGTATTTAAAAATTTGCACAAAAAGTAATTGTTGTAGTTACCTGCTTCACTTTCATAAGTGAAAACAAAGCTAATAACATTGTCTGTGAATGAAATTTGTGTAATATAATGAAGTTGGATGAAAAATATATTCATCGTCTGAACTTTATCATTGTGGTTATTGAGAAATAAAAATAATGTCTTGAATTATTCATACAGTCTGGTCGATGGTGTAAGGCTTTGACGCAGGCACACTCGTTGGCACGACAGGTATAATGTGTGAAATGAAAGCTAACTTGTTCGTAAGGTCTGAAATTGATTAATATCAGCATTCTCTGTGCATTTTTTGAGGCTTGAAATGATTATTGAATAAACATTGATCACTATCAATAGTTTAGTTGTATTAGTTTTATAGTTGCTTTTTGTTTTTGTTGTTTTTTTTTTCCTCTCTTTAGCTTGAGAAAAAGTAAAATGTCAAGTTTTTAGATATTTGATAAGTCATTATATACTGAGAAGTATAATACTTACAATTGTGAATTTTGCAAGTTTCTAATGACTTTTGAAACCCTTTTGTTTGTTCTCAGTTTGCTGCCGTGAACAAGAGAGAGGGAGAGAGAGGGTGAGTCAAGTAGTGAGTGAATCATCGTGTTCCAAGGCTGAAAAAGTGGTCGCGAAGCAGAGTTTAACAACCTTTGTGAAGATACTTCGTAGGTAAGTCGTCCTAACCATTTGGTTTTGTTGGAATCAGATTCGAGATTCGAAACTTGAATCCCTGGTTTATTTGTGGATGATTTGAGTAGATTTAAGTTTTATGTATGTTGGTTGTTCGAATGGAGGCGAGAAACGGTGAAGGGAGGTGATTTTCACAAATCCTTCATCGCTGAAAATCGTCAAAATGTCGACCATTATGGATAATCGGTCGACACTTCGAACTTTGCTGTTAGAAATAAAGACATTAAGGCGTCGAACTCTTTGGGAGGTCAGTCGACACTAGGAAGTGTCAGTTGCAGGCTGAACCTGAGAGTATCAAGTGCCAACTGCTAATTGGACTGTCCGACACCATCTAAAGAGGATGACAACAGGTCAAATTTGATAGGATCGGAGAGTCGACCCTTGCTTGGGGCTAGTCGATCCATGATGGATCTAGTCGACTGTGTGTGAGTTCCGATCGACTGCACGACATTTTACTTTTGAAAAATTTTGTTGTCGAGGTACGTCGAGTCTCAGCAAAGTCCACGACCTTTGATCGCATTCCAGATTGAGACCATCCATCTGTCTCCCTTAGTGGTGGAAATAGATTTCTTGACTTTGGATTTCTTTTAGGTTTAGATGAGTTTGCAGATTTTGAGCAAGTGTTAGAGGTCGTCGCTTCTGCGCATAAGAGTAGTCATCGTCAATGTAGAGATTTTATGCTTTTTGCAATGCATTGCAGTGTTTTTTAAAATATTATTTTGGTGGGTTGCCACTTGCAAAAGTATGATGGAGTCGGATCACCAACACACCAGTTTTATACGTATAAGTATATATATTTTTCTCATATTTATTTTTAGCATACATGATTTTGCAATGATTTGTTTAAAGGATGAATCCTCTTGACGTTTTGAACGATTTTGATATCAAAGTATCACGAGGCTACTTGTTACACCTTCGGTTCGCGAAGATTTTATGGTTTGCACGTACGATAAAATAACAATAAGACAGTGATGACGCTCTCCTTGGGTTTTGAATTCGTAAACATGATTAGGGTGATGATTGTGCGAGTGGTGTTGTGGCTAATTGTCGGTCCCTGGTCACTTAGGTGATGTGTTGCATCTTTGGATTGACGTCACGATTTTCCTTCAATCTTATGAGGCGTTATTGGGTCTTTTGATTACCGCTTTTCTGTGATAATTTGTCAGGAGAGTTCTTTTATCACATTCTTTTATCACAGAGAATTTTTTTGTGGAAAACGGGGATGTTTATTTTTTATGTAGAACCACCTATATATGTGACATGTTTTTATAACTATATCACAGATGGCACGTCAAGTTGGATTTGATAAAAAAGACAAAAAACATTACCTTAACAGTTTTGTAAATTCATGCATAGTTATAAAATTCAATTACAGTTTGAAATGAAGATAAAACCCATTTATAAATTAAGGTGCATTAAGTATGATGTTTCTACTGAGTTAATTATTCACCTAAAGGACCCTCTCCCAATTCAGGTAAAGAGAAGAGCAGATAACTACAGTTTGGAGCACCACTAATTATTTATATTATGTTAAAACTTTATTTGTTTTCCTTAGTAAGAATTTGGTTGTTTACCTTAAATTTGTAAAACTAATTGGTGGATTGGATTATTTACTTTGTTGCACAGTTGAATATTATCAGGTATTTATTTTATTGCACTATCTGTTTGGAATTTTACTTTTTGGATATCAGCTTACTCATGTGTGGGCTTTATCTTTGTATTTACTTTAAAGACTTCTGCTATAATTCTAATATTGGGCTGAGTGATCGAATTCTTTTTTCAGAAATTGAGTTGCCCGACTTGGCACTTTTGCTCTAGCGTATCCTTGGGTCGTGTCATTTCATGTCTTAAATTCAAGTGTGGACTCGATTTATCATTATGTCCACTTACCATTTTCTTAAATTCCAAAATTTTGTTATTTTTTTTTACTTAATCATTATAAATTCTTAAAGAAGAAAATTTATCAACAATGCTTATCTTGAAATTATATTAAGAGCAAAGTGAGAATTATATGTTGATTTTGAGATCATTTATAGTAGACACTTAAATTGTGTTAAACAGAATATCAATTAATCTTTTGGCTATTGGCAAGCAATATACCGTATTATTTAATCTCTTAATCCATTATATAAAAATGAACGTAATAGATTTTCTTTCTAATTTTAATTCTATTTTAGACTCGATAAAAATCATGTGTTTCTTTCTCTTGTTGAATTTGGAAGAATTATAGGATACGAGTAAAAGAAATGATCAAGAAATTATTACCTTTACAAAGTAGAACATAAAATGTTCATTTGAAGAAAAGCATAGAGAGGAATGAAAGGGAACCCTTGGTAGTATGGAAACATGAACTCTCGTCATGAAATCTGCATTATTTTTGTGGTGAAGGCGATTTTGGGTGTTTATATTGGGTATTTATTTAATTATATGTTGGCTCTACTATGATTTCAATTTCATATTATCAGTTATTAATTTAGTTTGCATATTAGTTAATAATAACTAGCGTACCTATTTATGTTTCAGCAATTTCAAAAGTCTTTTTGTCAATCAAGCACAAACTATGTATGTATCCTCATTTGATATAAGTTTGTCATGCCTACACAATCGGGCATATCAACTTACGGATTCTAGATTCAAGTGTTTCTCACCATATGTCAACTAATGAGTCATTGTTTATTTCGTTATCTCTAAAATCATCTGTATCAGTCGTGAGTGTTGATGGTTCTACAATGCTTTTAATAGATGTTAATTCTCCTGTCACACCTTTTTATCCTTTACTAATTTCTACTGCAATCTTTAATTTGACTTTGAGTCATGTGTCGGGTAGTAATTATGTGATTCTAGGTTTTTATCTCATTTTTTTCTATTGCTTGTTGTGTGCAAGACTTACAATATCAAGAGTTGATTGGAATTGGTCATAGGAGGGGCAGATTGGAATTGGTCATAGGAGGAGCAAATTTATATTTTAGATGAATTTAAAGTATCAGGCGTTGCAGCTTCCATTGTTTATTTATCATCCTTTCGTTTGAGTTGGTTTTATTTTTAATTTTATTTATGGTTTTTTTGTTTGGATAATGTTTTACTATCACATTTACAATTTTTAGCTTCTATCGGAGTATTAGGAAATTTAAAAATTTGATTTTTTTTTATTGTAGTGGATGGAAGCTTGTAAAAATTTTCATTTTTGCCTTTCAATAAAAATCCCTCTATTTCTTTTGTGTCATTGCATGTTTTACATTCTTATGTGTGGGAACATTCTCCTAAAGCGACCAAAGGAGGATCTAAATATATGTTTCTTTTATTGATGATTGCACTTGCTATTATTAGGTTATTTTATTAAACATTGTTATGATTTCTCAAACATATTTATTGATTTTTGAGCTTTTGTTAAAAAATCAACATTTGGCTATTATTAAATATTTCTTTATATAATTTGGGTGGAGAAAATACTTCTAATCCCTTCTTTGAGCAAAATAGTGTTGTTTAAATAAAACCTAGGCATATTGTAGAAATTGCTCATTCAATTTTATTAATTGCTTATGTTTCTAGTGAATTTTGAGAAGCAATTTTCGTGGCTACTCACTTGATTGACGTGATTCCAATCAAACAAAATTTAGGTTTGATACCTTTTGAAAAGTTATATGGATATACTCCAAGTTATTCCTCTTCACGTGTCTTTAGCGCTACATGTTTTTTCTTTGCCAGCATGTTGAGCTAATTCTCATTTGTGCCTTTCTTTGTTATCGTGGAACTTAAAAAGATTATTTTTGTTTCGATATGGTTAGTAAAAAAATTAATTTTTTTTTAATTATTTTATCTTTCTTGAACATATCCATTTCTTTTCTACACCCAAAAGTAATAATAACGTAACTAAGACTTATATGAGTTGTATTGATACTTCTGTTGTAGATTGATGTTGACTTGTATATTTCTACTTCAAATCATATTTATTATAGAATCTTAACTGATAATAGATCATGGTACTATAGCACCTTCTCCTACTACACCTTATTCTGTTACTGTTGTTCCATCATCATCTACGGCTTTGGCTCATTCTTGCCCTCTTGCACCCTACAAATCTACTAACCTATTTGATTTACTTACTTTTATTACTCTTTCTTTTGTTCCTTTTTTACTTCTATTCGTCGTCTTGTTGAGTCTATTTTCTATAAAGAGGTTATCTTTAATCCATTTTGTTAAATTGCTTGGGCTGAAGGATTCATTGCTAGGTCTCAAACTCATACTTGGATTTTACTTGGATTTTACACATTTATTGAAAAATGCAAAAGCTTGTTTTGTTGCAAAGGGGTATTTTCTAGAGTATAGTATGGATTATGATGAGATTTTTGCTCATGTGGTACAAATTACTATTGCCAATGACATATATCTCAAATGAATGTTAAAAATGTCTTATTGAATAGAGATATTCAAGAAGAAATTTACATGATGTCTGCTCTCGGTGTTCCTCATCAACTTAGGGAAGTTTGCAAGTTCAGAAAAGCTCTTTATGATCTCAAGTAGACACCTTGTGCGTGGTTGTAAGAAGTTCTATACTGTGATTACTTTACTTGCTTTTAATTCTAGCAGTAATGACTCAACTTTGTTGTCAAGTGTACATTTGCTAGTTCTATTATTCTTTTCTTATATACTTATAATATGATTATTATTAGTGATGATGTTTATGAAATTGTTGCATTGAAATCTTAGTTGGTTGATTGTTTTGTAATACAAGATTAGGGAACTTCATGCTATTTCTTCAACATGGAAGTCGCTTCTTCACCAAATGGTTATCTTCTCTCTTACATTAAGTATATAAGACATATTTGAGCTTGCCTGTCTCACAAATAACAAGGTTGTTGATACAGCTTTGAAGATTAGTGCTTGATATTAAACATCTGATTTTGTCAAATCTTAGCTTATATCGTACTATTGTTGGAAACTTGGTTTATCGAACCATCACTCGTGTAGATAATGCTAATGTTATTCGTATAGTCAGTCAATTTTGTACTTCACCTACTATAACTCCTTGATTTTGTTCTTCGAATTTTGAGATATATTTGATTCACTCAGTTTTAGAGTCTTCTTTTTCATAGACCTCTTACTTAGAGATGCGTGTATATTGTGGTGCCAATGGGTAGTTGATCATATTGATTGCAACTCAATCGCTAGATTTTGCATCTCTTTGGGCTGTACTCTTATTTTTTGCAAGAGCAAAAAACATGATAACATCTCTAGATCTTATACAGAGGCAAAGTATCGTGATATGACTTCTACTACTTGCGAAACAGTTTAGTCGTGTTGGTTACTTGCTGACATAGGTAATCCTCTTCCTAGAGATACTCCATTGTATTGTGACAACAAGTGTGCTAGTCGAATTGCACATAATTCAATTCTTTATGAGCACACTAAATATATTGAGATTGACTATTATGTTGTTCGACATCACTTTTAGACGGATACTATCACTCTTCCTTTTGTTCCATTTTCTGCACAGATTGCCAATTTGCATTGTATGATATTTCACACTCATTACATGTAATTGAGTATAAAATGAAAAATTTAGTGACATGCTGATGTTGTTGTGAGATTCATTATATATAAGTCTAGAGGACATAGGAAGAGGGGAGTTATGGTATTTAGACAATGGTTTCTTATATCATGTGTCTAAGTATATTCACATATGTATTATATTTTCCACACATAGAAGATTATGATAAAGATGATTTGGAATAATTGATTACAAACGTCTGGTGCATCTTATAAAAGAAAGAATTAGACCTTAATTATATGTCTACATAATTTCATAAAACATGAATCATGGAATGAGTGTGTGAAATATACATGGCACTCACAATTATACATGTTTATGATTAGAATTGAGAATGAAGTGAAAAGGATGAGTTTCACAACGTGTTTCTCACGTGTAATACTGTAGAAATCTCTTGAGATTTAATCTCGTACTCAAAGACAAATTTATGTTTTACATTACTATTATAATTATCATGGAGTATTTGGGAGAAAGTAATACAATATGCATGAGCGTTATATGATATAATGATAGCAATCAAGGAAGACCAAAACATTAAAGCTTCAAAAAAATATTTTCAAAGTATAGGCAAGAGTTCAGTAAAAGAAGGTGATGTCATTGAAAGTGTAAAAGAAGAGTTTTTAAGAAAAATAATTACAATTAGAAGCGAACAACAGTTGAATTGCAGATTGTGTGCCAACTAAATAAAAAACATGAATTGCAGATTGAATTGCAGTAGGGCTTGTAACAAAGTGGTAGGAATGCTAGAAGCTCAAGAAAATTCACAGAAGACATGTTGAGCGTGTCGGGAGAGGAGCAGGGTGCACAACAAATGCGCGCAGGCAGGAGATGCGCAGCCCGCTACGCGTGTGCCTAGCAGTCATCGCGGCCACTGCCCTTATTTTTTTTCCAAATTTGCAATTTTAGTAATTTTTTGACGTTTTTAGGTTTCCAAATTTCATATTTATAAACTTATTAGGGTTTCCTATATTTTTATGGATATTTTCAGCTATTTACCATTATTTTTATGGTTTATTTGGAACCTATTTAAGTACCCGCTTTGTACCAATTTATGCACATTAAACCTATCTTTAAACACGCATTCTCTAATTCGAAATTTGCTAGTTGCCTCCTAATTTTTATAGAATATCCAAGATAAGCCTAAACCTAATAGAACTCGATCCTCAAACAAGTAAACACATGGATTTATATGCTTGAGTAAGACGGTTAGAATTTTTATTATGGTTAAGGTTTCTCGATGGAAATCTTTCAATTATAAATCTTCTCTTCACTTTTTTTCACTAATACGCGACAACTCTATGACTAGATAATTCAAAGTTGAGACCCATCTTAAGCAATAATATACATACTAAGTATTTGAGGTAACTAATGTTTTATGCGTTGACCCGTCGGTTTGCATTACAAAGTGCTAGGTTAAGTAGTTTTTATTATGATAAAATTTTGAGGGCTTGTTTGTTAGTATGTTATGACGTTAATAACTCAAAGATTTATTATAGTATAAACTTTTAATTGAGACTTATGATTATGTTGATGATGATGTCGCTCAAGGATTGTTTATAGTATAGACATTTGATTGTGATATATTGTTCAATGATAATTATATTGACAATGATGCCACTTGAGTATATGCTTTGTTTGACAATTTGATACAGGAAGAAATATTGATGCTTTTATAATATGTTGTAGGTTATGATTACATAGAAAGAACATATGAATTGTTTCAAAGATATGTTATATTTTGTATCATATGGTTATGTATAACTCATGCATCATGGAAAAAAATTTCTATTAAAAAAGATTTTAAGAAAACAAAGAAAGAAAGAAAAACATAAAAGACATTTTGTAACTTTTGTAGAATGACTGAATAAATGTAGCTTTTGTAGTGAGGTGAGATTATGAGTTGGTTGTTCCATAAGACGGGATTATGAGGTGTGTTCTCGCTTCCTTAACTGAATTACCTTCAACAAATAGACTGTATATCGAAACTAAAAGACTCAGTGAGAAAAAACTGTGATAAGACTATTTTCACTAAAGTTACATTTGCATACATATTCACAATAGTTTATGCATCTATTACTGAGTGGGAGACTCATAGTTTATACTTTGTGATGTAAGTGAGGAACTTTATGATGTAGTTGATGAAAGGAACGAATGAAAGGTGCAATTGAAATGTGCTCTCATGGCATGGTTATGTGGTGTCAATGTAAATAACGATTCAAATGTTGTGAAGATGAAAACTTATATTTTATTTCTATTTGAGTTAAAAGAGTTTTTATTTCACTTGTTATTTTTCTATGTTTATGAATGAATTTATTAAGTATTTTTTTCAAACGACTATTTAAGATTATTGATTTGATATTAATGAATATTTATGAATTTTAAGTTTTTCACTGTACGTTTTCAATGAACTAATTTCAAAATTTTAAGTGAACTCTTTTAAACAAAATTAAAGTAGAAACGGTGTATTACAGGGCATTACATCATGACCCATAGGCAGGTTTAACAGAATGTTGGGTCGTACCACCCGATTCTCAGAGATAACCTGATTGCCTAGCCTAAGGCGAGTTCGTAATGGAAGACTTGAACATTAATCGAAATCCAAATATCCACACAATGATTATAGATATAATGATGCGATAATTAAATAGTAGTTCAATAAGTCTAAGTTCAAATCCAAATTTAACTCATTTAATCTTATACATGCCCAAATATAGATAAGTCCTCACCAGGAAATTGAAACACTCAACAAGCAAATAAATAGAGGGAACAATTTTTGAACTCCAACTACTCTGTTCTTGTTCTTTCCTAGAAAGGTAGAGAGTCATTGAGGTGAGTTACTAACTCAATACAAGTATTATACTAAATACATGCAAAACTTCAAAATATAATGAGATAGCAAAATTGTTTTCAAAAAATCATTTGATGAAAACTCATTTAATCATTTTAGCATAAATAAGTTTCACTAATCACCGATGAGACATTCAATTATTATATATATAGACAATTATATGATAATGAGCCATCATCATACTTATTATATAAAAATCTTCTCAGTGAAAAAGGAAGGTTACCCAAGGAACCCTCAAGGACATAAATATAGAAAGGTGACGACCGAAGTAAAAAACTACCTCTTGAGCTAGAAGAAGAAATATAAGCAACGTGCGATTGGTTTTCGATGAACAATGATCATCTATAATGCAACCCGTACAAATGGTAATCAACAGTATATTGATCAAGTTTAAGGATTTCAAATCCAAGAAGTGCGTCATAATCATTCTATTATCCATTTCATAATTTGCAAACAAAACTACTTTCACACAATAGAAAGTGTACTAAAATATTCTCATGATACTTTGACATCGAGACCAACTAAAGTAGCACGAGAAGTTATCCTTAAAAATATATATAACACAATATAATTGTCAAGCATTAATAGTAAATGTGTAAAATTTTACGTACATATACATAAAAACAAACGTGTTAGTGACCATACCCTGTCAAGTTTTATACAAGTGAAAACTCAACAAAATAGGTTTTGTAAAACTATGATGCAGATATAGTGCAAATAATATAAAACTCATACCTTTACGGCGAACGCTTTTTCTTCTAATTGGAGGTACAACTTCAGCAATTGACTTAAAAAATTTCAAAGTTTGCAAAGCCTATTATAAAATTAAGATTATAATCACTCCACTAAACACTAAAGAAAGACACAAAGATGAGTCCTACATTTGGGGTAGTTATGCAATCAAGAACACTTAAATGACAACGAGATTTGCCAAGACGCATAGCGCCGAGGCAAAAAAAGCTTCCTAAAAATAGAGTCGTGCAGTCGAAACTTTAAGCGTATAGGTTGACACTTATAAGTGAGGGTTTATCCATTGGTTGACACTTCATCCTAGCAGTCAACATATCATACTTCTAGGGTTTTAGTCCAAAATACGCATAGCGGTCGACACTTCCTCCTAAGGTGTCGACTCTTTTCTAAAATAAAAAACTAAAGTCTCAATACCTTCACCAAACGGTCGACAATTTAGGTGTAACCAACCTCTCAAAGAGGTCGACACCTTGAACTCTCTGTTTCTAGCAACAAAGGCTGAAAGTTAGACTGACCATCCATAACAGTTGACAATTGAGCGATTTTCAACCACGAAAAGTTGTGAAAATTGTCTCTCTTCGTCATTTTCACCACTAATCAACCAAATAACTTACACAAAACCTAAACATATTCAAATAGACCTAAAACAATTCATAGATTTAAGTTTTCAAGCTCGAATTTAAATCGAATAAAATCTTAAACTTTAAACCTTAAAAAGATGAAGAGAAAGTTACTAATCTTTGATATTCCTTCATAAATAATATTGCATGATGCCCTGTTAATACGTTTCTGATCTCATAGCATGATGATTCTCAAGTCTAGTAACCCCTCTTTCTTCCTTTACATGGTGGTCGCGAGGTGAAGGATGAAATAAATAGGGTTTCCACCCTATTCATTTAAAAGTACCCATTTTAAAAATTATTAATTAAATTAATATTTAAAATATAATTTAATGCATTCTACATATTAACTAAGATCTTCAATTCTGAACATATCCCAAAATTAGTTTCGAGTAAATTCCAAATTACTCAACTTTATTTTCTTCGTTATAATAGCACAGTAAGTTTTCAAATTATTAACTTTGACCAATTGATTAAAAAATCTCACGTGGTCGCTAAATGACAAAATGAGTCAACTCATGACTCATTGACCATCTTTTAATGAGAAATATTTATTTAGAAATTAATAATAACATAAAAATAGCTGTTGCAAAATTAAAGGTGACTAAAAGTTAATGGTATATAAAGATATAGTTAGCTATAATTATCTAAATTATATGTCTAAATATTCTTACTTATACACTACGCACTTCTTACACAAAAAAAAATATTACGCATAAGTGAACATTAATAAGAAGTGTTTAGATTATGATGATAACACATAAAACATGAGATGTGTGTTATTGAGTGATGATGTATGCTGAATATTGAAGTGATAGTTGTGAAAATTAATCATGTATGGTGTTAGTATATGATTAAATTTGATGTCAATGTGATTTATTTAATTTTATATTATGATTGGGCTTTTAAAATTCATAATGAGATTTTTTTCTCTTTTTCTTAAACAAAGATAGCAGCTCAAGACGAACTAAAAGAAGTGGTAAAGGCAAGATAAATTGACAAGCCTGACAAGATTTAGGCCCAATAGAATCTTTTGAGTTTTAATATTTTAGTTTAGTTTGACCTATGTATGTAAAATATATTTGAATAAATTATTTTATGTAATAAGATGTGTACATAACTTCTGGGTTAGATTTCATTATGTTTTATTGTTCAATTATGTGTGTAGTTAGTTATGGTGGTATTAAGTTAATTATACTAATTTTTAAGTTCTCCCACCTTGAGAATTATGGTCTACAACAACTTGTTGGTTGAGTTGTTCTTTGTTCTATCTTAAGACTTTAACCAATCGTGATTGTATTTTTGGTATTAGAGTCAGTTTACTATCTTGAAAATAACATTAACAGAATAGATAATGTGATAATATTAAAAAATTTTAAAATTACTGTGCTTAAGGATGTAGTACTGAGAGCTAATTTAAGTTTATAAATAAATGTTATGTTACCCAGAAGTGCATATTGAGTATGTGCATAAACAGATAAGTCGTACCCTCATGATTTATTTGTTTTAAGAGTTGAACTACTGATTTTATTTAAAGAAGATAGGAAAAAAAATTTTCAGATTATTCTATAAATTTTTATTCAGATGATTGCCATTTTCTAGTGATCGAGAGTGGATAAGATCCACTAATTTATGAGAATTAATTTTAAGCATCGATCAAGACATGAAATGCTATTGTCATACCCGCGAAGTAAGGGATTAACTTTGGACGAGATAAAAGAGGTATGGTGGAAGCTGTTAATGCTAGATTGTTTGGCTGAGGATAGGTTGGATCAAACAATTAATGCGAAATAGTTTTAAGTGATGGTAAAGAATCTAAACGCCATGGCAGAGCATGCGATTTATGCAAATGAATAATCTACTGTGCAATGGAATTTGACTCGTAATAGTATAACACTGAATGATGGATCAATGTCGTTAGCAAGAGAGTTTATAGTTGCTTCAATTGACAACTAACATTAAATCGATCAGTGATAGGTATGTGTTACGAAGAATTGGTGAAACTTTTGATCTATTAGATGGATCGAGCAAGATTTCCGAATTGAATTAAGGTTGGATTAACATATCTAATAATATATTGGTTATGTCTAATAATATATTGGAGTAGAAAATATAGGAATGTTGCAACAAAAATATGGATTGATTTACCCCTTGTAAAGATAGAGTTTAGTGTCTTGTTATACAAATTAGATAATTCTTCTTGAGAATCTTGAGTCAAGATTTGTTATTCTTTCTCGTAGAATAAAATGAATCATGACTTCAGTGTCAATTTTGGTGAGATGTGTTGTAACATGTGACCAGACCTCGGACATATAAACAGTTTAAGGTTAAGCATTTGAAAGCTGGTAGTGGAAACGAGATATGATTATTATGAATTTCTTAACCAATTTGTCTAAGATTGTGCAATGAAATTGTTTAGTTTGTTGTTGATAGATTTGCTAACTTGCACCTTTTGTCACCGTGAAGGAGAATAATTATGGAGAAAATCATTCTTTTACACGTGTTCGAACGATAGTTGTATTTGATATTGACATTGAAAACTTCATGTCTAAGTTCTAGAAAACCATAGTAAGAGTTACAGACTGATGGATAGCCTGTCGGAGTGATTCTAATTTTCAAGGATATGGTGACGTCAAGCATTCTAGACATTTGTAATAGTTTCTAATCTTTAGTCAAAGTTGTTATACTATCAACTGTAAGACTTGTATCGGTGTTTCTCCTTGTGTGATTTTTAAGGGAGACCGTTCTACTAGCCCTTGTGTTGGGATGAAACTAAACAAGTGATGACTGAATCAAATATAATTCAGGAAATGACCCAAGAATTTAAAGTTATTACAAATAGAATTAGGATAGTTTTGAAAAGTTAAAAGAGTTGTACAAACCTCTAATGGAGAGAGGTTAAGTTTGAGATTGAGGATCTCGTTTTTCAAAATGATATGTAAAGTCAGTTGCTCTGGTGTGAAGGGCTTATGACCCGAGAACTTTTGGGATTATTAAGTGAGTTGGTCCAACCACATATAAGTTGAATTTGTTTATGCCTTTGTGTACATTAATGATGGATTGATGTTTGTATTAAGAATGAAATTTCTTATGGAAGAGAGCTCAAGAGAATATTGGGCAGCGGGTTTCGAGTTATCTACTATCGTAATGTACCTTTGGTTCAAGTTCGATAAAAAAAAACATAGTATAAGCGAAACACTTGGAAAATTGAATTAGAGAAAATAAAAAAGTATCTCCAAGTGTTTGAAAGTACACTTGAAGTTATTCTAAATTTGAAGGACCTTTTTTTTTAGCGGGAAAAAATAAGGAATTAAAAAAAAAAAAAAAAAAAAAAAAAATATATATATATATATATATATATATAAAATAAATTTAAATAATTAAATTTGGTTTAATTGGTATTTACATTTAATATATAGTGATTAAAGTTGGGATTGGATGTTTGGGCCAGAGGTGACAAGGGGTTTATAAATTATCGATAACATTTACCCAAAAACTTGATTGTCATGCGATAGTTCCTTACAGATTAAGGATTTATGTGGTTGGCGTTAGAATAACACAATAGGAGAGGGGGAATCATAGCAAAGATCAGTGAATTTCTTTTTGGTAAGAGAGTTGCAAACTCATTCTTTGTTGTTTTAAAAAGTTTGGAAATTTTTAGAACCTAATCCAGAAAAGTTAGTTGAACCCAGTGAAATCTAGAAAACTTGGAGGAGAGTTTGAGGATCGAAGTTGGCTTGGAGTTTGTACTTTGCTAATCAAGGAAAATCCGTTAATGATCTAGTAAAGGTGACTCGATTCCTCTAGGAATTTGGGAAAAAAATAACTCATGTTTAATCTGTAAATGTTTGAAGTTATAAATCATTGAATTAGAGCATGAAAATAATCACGCTTAGAGATGTTAAACGAGCCGGTCAAGTCAAGCTGAGCCGGCCGAGCCTATCGAGCATAACGAGCTGAGCCTAACGAATTTTCAATCCGAACTGGCTCGCGAGCTACTAGCATAACGAGCCGAGCCGGCTTAACGAACAAATCTTATATAAATAAAATTATTTTATATAAATATATTATATATTTCATTAAATTTTTTATGAAGATACACTCTCTCACTGTGTTTACGCTCATTTTGATATACGTAGACTGCATGAGTGTAACACCCACAAATCAAGTCAAACAAGAATTAAAATCGTGTGCAAGATTTTGAGTTTAACTTCGTAAGCTCCACTTACACAAACTAAAATTTTTTTTCTAAGAGTTAAAACATGAATTTATTCAAAATTTAAATAATGGACACTTCAACCAAGATTTCAAACCAAAATATAGTGAAGTTATAAGGTAAGCTAAAATCACTCCCAAACTTACATTGTCCTTAATGCATAAATAAACTAAAAAATAGGTGAAAAATAGCGTAACTCATGAAGTGCTAAGCTGATTGTTGTCCTCACCTTCTTGTGGAGGGTGATATGACCTCAATAGATGCTTTAGGAAGATGGGTAATGCAGGACCCGAATAGTCATAATGTGCATCTAATGCTCTCGCATATCGTGCGAAAAAGATTGTATGCTCTAGTGAATGATTTTGCATATTCCTCAACCAATGTTCGATGCGGCTATGTTCTTGTGATAAATGTGTTTGTTGATCATAAATATTTTTCAGTCTTTGTCTTACGTCGTGTTCAAAGCTGGTTTGTTGAGCAGCCATATTGGCGGCCTTGTTGGATGCTGATGGTGAGATTTTCCAACATCTACCCCACATCGTTAGTTGAGTAAGAGCGAGGTGGCACGGCAGATGATGAAGATGTGCTTTGATCGGGTGACATAGTTAATTGGTTTTCATATCGCTATTTTTGGCGAGCCTCGGTACGGTCTCTTTTTGTTTGCGGTACGTTATATTGTGCACCCGTCATAGTACTATCTGTGATGTGCCAGATTTGAGGCAAGGGCATTAGTTGAGGAGGAATTTTAGCATTAGCATTACCATCATGCTTAATGAATCTCAATACATTGTTTCTAGCGGTGCCATACGACCACTTAACTATTCTTGAAATATTTGAGGAGCCATAAACCTTTTGCTGAATCCAAGACTCGTTAGTTGAGTTCATAGAGACATTCTCTGCAACGCATATGTGTGTGATGAAGATGAGGTGGATATGGCTAGTAGTGGTTGAACTCTTACGATATGCGCTGATATTATTGTGGATAATTCGTCTGACATTTATGGATTGACCAGTGAGAATGCAATACAGGAGTATCGCCCGCTCTTTGGTGAGCTCAGAATTCTGGGACGTCGGTATCAAGTTTCCTCTGATAAACTTGCAGCAAGCTTGAGCGTAGTAGTTGAGATAACTTAATATCAAATGTAATGGTTGAGCTGAGTTGACGACTGCGTAAACCAACTGTGAACCTTGGTGACCCATCTCTTGTATGATCATCCCATAATCTGGTTAATCTTCCATCATGACATGATAATCATTTTCATTTAAGTTGTCCAAACCAATCTTAGCATTAATGATATCGCCTGCGAAGTGAATGATCTTATTGCGAACTTGAACGAAACTATCTGAATTTGATGCCCTTAGATTTGCTTAGAATTCCCGAACGACACTTAAGTTCGCATCACTACCTAATACAGCAAGAGTCTCCCATCGTCTTTGGCTAAGCATGTCTAAAATATTTTCATCAGACTAATCGAGTTGAAATTGGATTTTGCATATAAGAGGTTTATTTTTTGCCATGAAATCCATGAAGTATTTCCTTGCCTCAAAGTTGATGAATGAGTGATCTATTTGGTTTATTAGAGCCGAGCTTGAAGAAGCTTTCAAACGTTTTGGCGGCATCTTTTCAACCTGTCAGTCGTAAGGCACGCAATTGTTTTTTAATCCCAAACCAACCTCAAGTTTAGAATTCAGCCATAAAATCAAATAATGTAGCTCTAATTAGATAGCAGAAAGCAAAAAAAAATTCATTTCAGTGGCCGCAAGACATGCAATTGTTTTTATATCTCAAACCAACCTCAAGTTTAGAATTCAGCAATAAAAATCAAAAAATGCAGCCCTAATTCGACAATAGGAAGCAAAAAAAAATTTATTTCAGTACCAAGTAAATTTCGAATAATATTCCATTACAATATCAAATTGCGGAAGAAATAGAACCTGTTCGGATAGCTATGATTTACTGAGCTTCGAAGAAGGAGTTGGAGGTTGCAATTGTTGAGGTATCGACTTTCGTCAGGAAAATTGTCGATTTCTCTGGGTTGCACTGCTAGCTTTAGTCGGGAGTCGAGAGGCGCTGCGAAGATTGACTAGAGATTTGGTGGTTTTAAGTTTTGAGTTTTGTTGTGAGGAGTTTTGGTAGAAGGGGCGATTACTCTGAAGGTCTTAAGATTCTGAAATAGTAGCGACCCAAGATAAAATCTAAAAATTTAATCCCCGACAGTCGATAATTCACCACACTTAGGCGATTGATCGGCTGTCATTCTGTAAAATTTTATTATTTGACAACCGATAATTTGCCCTACTTGGGCGATTGATCGGCTGTCTGTAAAATTTTATTATTTGACAGCCGATCAATCGCCCAAGTGAGGCGAATTATCGGCTATCATTCTGTAAAATTTACTCCCTTAATTTGGGAATTTGGAAGTCCACGCTCTGCAAGTGCTAAGTTTAACAATAAATTTGATGGAAATGGTTGAATTGCAAAGGAAGTATACGATAGGTTTGATTAGGCGAAAAAAATGTTACTGAACAAATAAAAAATGACCCATACAATAGGGTATGAATTGAACTTTTCCAAAACAAATATATGAAAAATATAACATTTATTATAAATTTGACATTTACATCACTACAAATTAGACACATCTTAACTATGTTGGTACCTATCTAATTGTCAATTATGTGCAAAATGTCAAAAAAAATTACAAGTCAAAAAAATACTTCAAAATTTAAATTTAATGTTAATATTCAACATCTAAATTTTTTAAGTTGTCAAGTATTTTGTTCTCTCGTTGTTGGTTTCTCGCAATGGTGTCGTTCCAATCTTTAGCACTAGTATATCAAGTGTTATACTAAATATTCTATCTCGAATAGAATATTTTTGAAATATTATTACAGTATATCTATAAATAGTAATATCAGTGTGAGGATATTCACAATTACGAAATCCTAAAATTCTTTTATTTAATTGTCAAGAATCATCAATAAAATGAGAAGTTACAACGACATAACCTATAGAATTACGTGCACTCCATAAATAAGAGGTGATACAAATACATATTGAAGGGGCGCTTGAAAAAAATAAAATTAGTTCATTTTTCATGTTATTAAATATTTTAATAATATCATTTTGTAGTTGTACTTTTAGGAACACATTTAAAATTAGGAGTAATACACTCTTTCATAAATTTTTCAAATTCATCACTATCGGCGAATGCTAAAGGCAACTCACATTGTGCTACAAATTTTAGTATTTCTTTTCTCATTTTATTTTATGAATACAAAAAAGTGTCACTACCACTAGCATTTAATAATCTTTCTGTAAGGTTTTCAACTTGTTGTTTAAGTGACATTTTTGATAATGCCTACTAAGTGTGCTAGTTGAACTACCGAAAATATATGCATAGTTTTTAATACAATAGTTGCATTGAACTCTAGATTTTACTTTCCCACAAATTTTAATTTCTTTCATTACGAAATATTCCCATATTTCAAACGTTTTGTTTTTTTTATGTGATGAAGTAAATTCTTGTGTAGATGATTGTCCTATAGAAAAGACAAGATTTATTTATCTAATTTTCTTAATATCATCATCATCATTATAATTACGTGGATCCATAACTATTAAAAATAAATTTTTAAAGTAAATTTCAAATAAAAAAATAATATCACAAAACTAATGTACAATAAAAGCTTTTTGATAGTGTGAAAAACGAAACCTACAAAAAAATTAATGTAAAAAAATTTAGTTAGTATAACTACTAATATAATTAAAAAGTATGTAAATATATGTAAAAAAATAAATTAAATTTTAGCTTGTTGAAGTAAATTGAATAATAGATTGAGACCATCAAACAGATTAAAAGCAAATTGAAGAATGAATTCAAAAAATTGAGAGAGATTGATAAAAAAAAAATAGAGAGTGTAAAAGAGAATTTATAAGAGAAGAGGAAGGGGTGGGGTGGGGTGGGGTGGGGGTGGGCAACGGTCACAAGATCGTTGCAGTGCGTTGGCCTGCTGAGGGAAGCTGACTAGGAGAGCAATGGTCACCACTGCTGCTGCAGAGTGCAGCCTGCACACCGAGGGGCCGATCGGTCGCGTATCAATTGACGATCGATCGACGCCCTCTCGAGCATCAATTTCCTGAAGAATTCATGAAGGGCGATCGATCGCAACAATAGGCGACCGATCGGCGCCCTTTAGGGCCCCGATTCCTCAAAGCGCCCATATGAGGTGATTGATCGGCTCATCTTCTTTGCACACACCTCTTTCATTTTCCCTCGAACTTCAAACCTGCAACTCTAAACGCTTAACCATATTTACTCTTCACTTGGCTGATCGGCGACCACAAAGTGAAATAGAGAATACCACGGACTCGGACGACTGTAGTCAAGGACGACCGAATGGGTCGAGTACTCTCAGTTAAGACGAAATGGTCCCCGACCTGGGCTTGATCGAGCCAGCGTGCCAGCTCGCTAGCTCGCTCGTGGAGCCCAGCCATCGACGAGCTCGCGAGCCCAGATGGCCAAGCTCGGCTCGGCCTTTCGGTGTGGCTTGGGCCAAGGCCACTCGTTATTGTAGCGGGCCGAGTTTGGTTCGGCTCGCTACTCGCCTGTTTAACATCTCTAATCACGCTATTGATCTAAAATAACTTTTAGTAAGTTTGAAGTGGAAATAAGAGAGAATCGACTATAAAATCAATAAAAATCCGGTTGAAAAACTTGCTCGGCATCGGAGAAGAAGATGTCGAGTTGCGGCTTAGTGAGATGTTGAGTCGCGGCTTAAATAAGTATGGGTCATGGCTCGTGGAGGTATGTTCCACAGCTCATGGATTATTTTGGGTAAAAATTGAGTTTCGACCTATAGTTCTTAGGCCTTCTTTAACTTTAAATTTGTGACTCCCAATATTTTGATATGGTATCGTGATTAGATACCCAAACTTGAATTATATTTTTGGTTTTTTTAATTCTTGACCTTTGGAAAGTGACATGCTCAATATGAGGTATGAATTTAATTTTGTATCTCACATTTTATAGTTTTTCTTAAATCTTATTTTGAGAATGTGTCCTCGTATAAAATGACATCTCTGTTTTATGGTTCATCAATTTCATATTATATGTATTTTTTACTACATATTTTTTTTTTACTATGCATGTTAATTTATGGATCATTTTGATATTGTAAATTAAGTTTGATCGACTCATGTAGGGGTTCAATTTTAATATTAAGCACATTTCATCAGAGAGTGTGTTTGTTTTATGTTAACTAGAATAATGAGACAACTAAATGTGATGTGTTCTTGGATGCAAAATCTTAAAGCTGATTAGTCTTTCATGGATTTTGTCATCGCCGAGTAGTGTCGTTATTTTATATTACTATGATATGGTATGCTTGAAGTTCGTGAGTGACTTCAATTTCATTAAAATGTCCATATTATACATTAAGAGCATATTTTAAGTATATACCACATTATAGTGAATTGATTTAACAATTGTTTTTCTGTATTTATTCTAATTAGTTTTACAAAATATTTTTATATATAGCATGAGCATATATTATCTTAAATTAAAACCTGCTTCAAAACTTTGTCTACTGAACTTAGTTGTCTCATCCTAAATGATTTTTCATATCATTTTAGAGAGAAAAATTCGTAGCAGTTGACCAAGAAATGATCGGCATATTATTTATTTAACTATTTTCTTCATTTATAGTTATTTATTGGTGAAATGAGTCTCCTATTAATACATTATATTTCCCTTTAGATTTTTCAGTTATAAATTTATTTCACATAGTTTATAGCAACTATATTGTCACACTCTTATTGAGGTTGCTGTTGGATCTAAGCTTTTATTAGGTTATGACTAGAGTTTTTTTTAAGACTTATGCAACAATATTGGATAATGAACGTCAAGGTTGAACGATTCGGTCCACGAGTGGGGCGGACCGTTTCCCGATCTGTATTGAGTCCTTTGCGAGTTGTGATAGTTATTAATCCAATGGTCTAAATTCATTTCCTCCTTGGATGAGATAGCTTCGACGTTTATAAAAAAATTATATAATCTGGCAAGAAGATAAAAAGTTGAGAAAGCGACCAAATCTATGCCGGCCTTGGGATGCACTCCACCTTTTGTATAAATTCCCTAGTGAATGTTTAGGAAATATAGTGAGAAACTTAGCCAGGTGGTGCTGCTTGGTCCTTGATCCTCCTCCATCAGTCGTCTCTCATGGCTTCAGGAAATAATGACGCTAACTCGTCGGCAGAGCAGGCTGCTGAATCCCCTATCATTCCATGTGAGCTGTTTTATTGTCTTACTATATAAACGTATATTCTTGCTCAGGTTAGCAAAATTGAAGTTGTTAGGTTCGAAATTAACAGCATAACAAGAGGATCTCTGTCCGATGATCCACTAAATCGAATAGCCTGTCTCCAATTTGCTGAAGAAACATAACTAAATGTTTTGATTTATTTACGATGACAGATTCTTGATCTGTAAATTTGTGGAATATATGCAGTTTTGCAACTACGTGAATCAAACAAGCCGGTAAAAACGTCATGGCCAGAACTAAAAGGATCAACAGCGCAGGAAGCAGAGAGAAAGATTAAGGAACAGATGGCAGACGTTCGTATTTATATGGTTAAACCAGATGATTTAATCACGTTCGATTATAGATTAGATCGGGTCAGATTGGTTGTTGATTCATCAGGAAAGGTTATAGAGACTCCTGCACTTGGGTAATGATTACTACATCTACGTTTTCAAAAGAGAGAATATTGGTTTGATCTCTGTTTAAGTGAAAACCCTTTTGGTTGGTCCTGGCCCTAGACATTGAAATTTTTACTTGGTAATTGCTGCTCTCTGAGAAAGTGGAAGACAATAAAATAGAGAGAAGGAAACGTACCGGTTGCATTTGGTTTGATCTAAGATAACCTCTAATGTCTCAATTTGTACCTACTAGTGTAATGCATCTGTTTTGGGTACATATGAATGGCAATTTTGTTTCTTGAATTTTATTTTAAAATGATTTTACTAATCAAAAATAAAACTGGAACATGAAAGGTATATGTGACGAATGCACTCTTAAAATTTATTTTAATGAGCAAAGAGTACTCATAAATGTAGGGGTGGGTACGGGCCGGTTCAGTCCGGTGTCGAGCCTGAACAGAAACTGGCCCGAATGGTTTCCGGATTAGGTAGGACGGGAACCGACCCGAGACCGGATCAAATATTTCGGTCCGGTCCCGAGTCAGTCTCAGTTCTCTCAATTTTTTTTTAAACTAAAAAATTATGAAAAATGATAAAATTTTAAAAAAATAATAAATATAACAAATTAAATACAACATCCAAAATAAATACAATTATGTAACATACAAACTAAAAGTCTAAATCTAACTATCAAACATTAAAATGAAAAAAAATACAACATTCAAAGTAAATCTAAGTATGTAATACACAAACTAAAAGTATAAGTTCAACTATCAAACATTAAAATGTAATTTAAAAAACTAAATACAACATAAAAAAAATTCAACTATATAACATACAAACTAAATACAACTATCAAATATTAAAATGCAAGCTAAAAAACTAAAATTAACATTCAAAATTAATTCAAGTACTTTAAACCTTAAAAATACAATATAAATAATAAATCCAAGTTCATAGTCAATTTCAAGGCAACAACCAAACAATCAATTTAAATAATTGTTACAACCACATTATCAAGTTATCGATATGTTATCTTATACTTGCAAAAAATTAACATCGGAAGGGTCAATGTCAACGATATTCGTAAAATGACAATATTGAAAACATTAGTTAATCCTTAATTTAGAGATAAACATGTAAAACAAAAAAATATTAGAATATTTGAACTTTCTTGTATGGGCGTCAATGACTATCTTCTAAATTATCTGTAGAAACTTTAAAAGTATTGAAAGTTTTGATTCAACTTTGTGAACATATCTGACCTTTAACATTTTGTGGGCTTAGAAAACTGCGAAAAACGTCAAGAACACGACCACCACAACTAAAAGCAGATTTGGACGCTACTGTAGAAATTAGAATGATCAATATATCTTTCGTAATGACACTCAAAATTCGATACTTCTCGGATTGCCCCTTCCACAGTGATAAAATGTCATAACTTATCTTGAACAATATCTAACTTCTTAGACAAATATAGATCAATCTCTGACTCAGTAGTTTCATCATCTATTTCAGAAGAATTGTTCGTATCATAAAACATCGAGTACATTGCACTTGAACGAACTTGTGCCAAAAAACTCATTGACTTTGCAGACCTTTGTTGACTACTGCTATTAGGAGGCTGGTCTTCATTAGTTGTATCACCTTTATATTCTGTATACAACCTTTGAATTACATCTTCTACTTGTTTTAGGTATTCTATAGCTCTTTCACTTCCAAATAAAATGTTCAAACAATACTGTAAAAATTTTGTTTTGTAGCTAGGATCAAGAACAAGTGCAACATAGACAAACATGTTTATTTTTTCGAAAGATCCCGAATATTTGTCAGATTTTTTATTCATCTCGTGAGTCATTTGTCTCAGAGTTATATTCTCGCCGTTACCATATTCTCATTAGCAATCTTCAAATCGCAGACTTCGCCTACGTACGTATTTGCTGTAATATGCAGAGAAACAGAAACATGAAGTGTCATTTTATAAAATGTCTCTAAGAATTTAATAAATTCACGAATTCATCCTTAATCTTCCATTGTGGGTGCACCTTCCACTCATTTTTCTTGCACAAAAGAGCTTTCATTCTCTGTAAGTTTTTCAAACGCCACTTCAAACTTCTCACCGTTTGCCAGAGTCAAATATGTTGAGTTCTAACAAGTAGAAAAGTCGAGCAACAAATTACATTTGTAAGTAATTTTCACTGCATCAACACAGGCTTTAAACTGTTGCAATCTTCCCGGAGAAGACCTTACGTACTTGACAACTTTTTTTATTCTAGCTTTGGACGTTTGATGTTTTTTCAAATCATCAGAAACGATTAATTTCAAGACATGTATAAAACAACGCATGTGCATATGATCGTCGTTTAAAATCAACCCTTTCCAATTTCTAATTGTCTTCATCAAATAAGAAATAGCAACGTCGTTGGAAGATGCATTGTCAACGGTGATGGTGGTAACATTTTCAAGCTCCCACTTAGCAAACAATTTTCAACTTCCTTATCAATAACTTCCACCCTTATAGTTCAGAATCAAACAAAAATTCAAGATCTTTTTTTGCACATGTCAGTCTTGATCAATGAAATGACATGTCAGCACCATGTAATTCAAATTTTGAATAAAGATCCACGTGTCAGTGGTCAAACACACCCTCTGTGATGTTGAAAAAATATACTTCTTCAACTTTTGTTTTTCTTTTTAAAATATGCCTTAAATATCTCTTGCTATTGTCCTTCGAGATGACATAATAAACTTCGGATTTAGATACATACAAAATGTCTTCAAATCAATTCTTTCTACCACTTTCAACGCCAATTCATCGATTATAATCATTTTAGTTAGAAATTCTCTAGTACTCATCATATAAATATGATTATACTAGCACTCTTGCCTTCAACAGTTTTAAAGACAAAGTTGGTTGCCTATTGTCTACATTTCGTGAATACTTTTTGTATACTTTGATATGCTTTATCATATTAGAAGTCTCCTTTTTCGTCGAGTGTATTTCCTATATTTGCCCACAATAATAATACTTTACTTGATCTATTCCCGGTACCTTACTGAAGTGAAATCAAGCAACAGACTTAGATTTTTTCAAATCCACATGCAAACTTTCATTTTCAAAAGAATTCATCCTACTATAGAGCAAAAACACATCGAACAAATAACCAACAATATTAATTAACAGCCAACAAATAGCACATGAATCAATGGCCAACGAACAACACATACAATTAAACGACTAGCACATTAATGATTAATGCTGTCGGTCAACAATTTCGAAGAGTCTCCCACCAGACCTAATTTTTATTAACACAAAAATTACATAATAAATAATAAACACATACAGTGAAATTAATTATTTCAACCAACCATATCAAGTCATCGATAAGTTTAAGGCATTCATTGTAACTTGTAAGGTAGGTTTGAGGCATGAGAATTTAGAAGAAAGCCAATTCAATCCAACAAATCTTCATCAATCATCATTATGCAATATAATGAACTAGTCCATCAATTCTTATTCAATCAAACACTATTATCGTTAATTCAATTATTGATGAAACAAATAAACTCAAGTAGTTAAATTTCTAATCTAATCAATATCAAACTATTCATCTAATACACAAAAAAAAACCAATGGCCAAAAACCAACATTATTTTATCAATTTTCAACCAACAATTCATCAACAATTTATCAAATCGATCAACAATCAACCAAAATTTATTAATTTAACCCTAGTTTATCAACAAAAAAAAAAATGAGCCTACATACTGTTGTTTACATACAGTGAGTGAGCCGTGACCGTGAAGAGTGAGAACTGAGTAGTGAGCATGGAGAACTGAAGGCGAATCGAAGCAAAGCGGAGCATGGAGCAATGGAGGCGAGGTAAATCGAGTCTAGGCAAATCGGACTTCAGAGTAGTCGAGCACAGACCGGAGCACAAAGAACGTAGCATAGTTGCACGGGAGTCGAAGGGAACATTGGAACGGGAGTCTGGATACAGGCAGAATGGCAGAACATGATCGGGATCGAGAGTCGCCGAGTCGGGAGTCGGACTATCGAAGTTCGATCTTTGGATTTGGAACTGGAAGAATTAATATTGAAGGTGCTGAACTGCTGAAGTTTTAGTTTTAATTTTCCACCTTCGGTCGGTCTGGTCCCCATTTTTTTGGATTTTGGGTTATCGATCGAGGACCAGACTGAAAACCGGTGAGAAGCCATAGCCTGGACTGAGAATCGGACCATGGTCTTGGGTTGTGGGACCAAAATTGGATCGAAATCGGTGGTCTGGTCTAGTTCTCGGTCTGCGTTTCAATTCTGCCTACCCCTACACAAATGAGATAAAATTTACAGTTGTCGACCTGTTGGAGCTATGACCCTCCACATTGACAACCCTCGATGAATATCTATTGTTTTCTGACTACATTCAAACTGAAATCGAGTAATTAAACTTTAACGTTGATGAATTAATACTTTTAAAAAACCATTGAAGTTAGCATAATTTTAAACGCTCTCTATTATCTTACCCTTTCTAAGATTTACTACTCTTGTTCCTCTTGCTAATCAAATTTTTATGAAAGTAAGCCACTTAATTGAGTTGGGCATCATGAGTTAGCCTCATTGGAGAACTGGGGCCACTTAGCAAACATGGTTTAGTTCAGGCTCAAGGACAAGTTCGACAGGTCATAGGATGAACCAAGGTTCGAGCCCAACCCGACTCACACAAATTTATGTGGTTTGAGGTAGGGTGAACAAGTTTTGGGACCCTAGAGTTAGATCTTTTCTTTTGTCTTGTATTTCCAAGGGCATCACAACATTAGAGCTTAGGTCCCTTCAGCACCCACAAATTTGTCTCTTTTTGAAGCAATGACACATTTGTGGGCCTTGCAACCTTTTGCTATGTGTTTTGTAGTGCAAACTCAAGACCCTAGGATAGGTTGAAGGCTACGTAGTAAAATTTCAAGTAGATAGTGCAATACAAAATAATACTTAACATATTCAAGTTCAATAAAGTTACAATTTGAAGTTCAATAAACTAAATCCTTACCAAAAAAATACAAATAAAGCTCTAATAGGAAATGCAAACACTATCAGTATCTCCCAAATCTCTAATGAAGATATCTCTTCATCTCTTTATCTGGATTGAGAGAGGGTTGTTGGAGTGATTGACTAACTCAATAGAAATATTATACCTTACGCATCTTCAAAATAAGGTTCTATCTTTTATTTCAAATTTGTGATTAAATTTCAATACTATGCATGAGCTTTATAAAAATAGTTAAAGAAACCTATTTTCTTCGTTTCACTAAAACCAGCTCCACGAGCCCCCAGTGAGCTTATTTTTACAAAATATTTCTACGTACATAGGTGGCTATACAACAAAAATAAACCTTAGTGTTTTCCACAGAAAACTTCATCATAAAAAAAGTGTCACACATGGACCTCCTAGTACAAACCACAGAAAAACGGTGATCCAAAGAACCAATAATGTTTCATAAGACCAAAGGAAACTGTAACGGTGATTCGAAGATCCAGCCAATCACACGAGTGATCGGTTTATGACAGTCCGCCTTGATATTAGGTCGAACCATAAACACCTTGATCAGGTTTAGATATTTGAAACCCAAAAAGTACGTCATCACAATCCTACTACCATTTTTTTTACGTACAAACAATAACACTTTCATGCAACTACAAGAGTTACAAAATAGCCTCTTGATACTTTGAAACCAAAACCGTTCAAAGTACCAAGAGAGTTCATCCTCTCAACATACCACAGCAAAAGTATAATAATGTATTGCTGAAAATAAAAGTGAGGAAACCATACATACATATACGTATAAAATTGACGTGTTGGCGATCAAGTTCTGTCATATTTTTGCAGGTGGCAACCCATTAAAGTACGATTTTTGAAAAACATGTTATGCTATAAAATGCAGAAATCATAAAATCTCTACTTCAACGATAATTACTCATCTTCCTTATAGGAGCGGCAACTTCTGCTAATATCTCGAAATTAGCAAACTCATCCAAACCTATAAGAAAACCAAAATTCTGAATAACTCACTCAACACAAGGGAAAGACACGTGGATAACTTCTATACCAAGACTAGGAATTCAATCCTACAACGTTATAAACGGCTGAGAACTTTGTCGAGGCGTGTACAAAATTTTTCCAATAATAAAGTTGTGCGATCGATAGTTTAATGGTACCATTCAACACTTATAATTGTGGGGGTCGACACTTATAACACTCAATTTGGATTTGCAGTCGACACTTCCATTAAGTGGTCGACATTTCCACCAAGTGGACGACCCTTCATACCTCTTGGATTTCAACCTAAATTACATCGGCAGTCAATACTTCCTTTGAACTGTTGACATTTCAAACTCTTCGTTCTCGTTAAAATGCACAACCGGTTGACATTTTCTCTAAAGTGTCGACACTTCAGACTCTCAGATTCTCGCTGGAATGCATGCCCAGTCGATACTTTCCTCAAAATGTCGACCTCTAATTTGATTCTAACAAATGACAATTCGCAAAACTCGCCCTTCACCACCTTTTTTCTCCTCCAAGTGGTAATTAAATCTGCATACACTCTATAAATACCAACAATCTAGAATAATCGAACGGATTCTAACTCCATTATCCAAATTCGTTCCCAAACTAGAACCCTAACCTCTAATCTTAAAAACAGGGAACTTAAAAGGAATAACCTTCGAATCGTCTTCACAAATGTTGGAGAAGGAGGTCTCAACAATGTTTCTCTACCCTCGGAGATCGACGGTTCACACAACTGAAAACCACCTTTTTTTGATTAATTTACTTAACCTTCCATTTATTCAATTAACATATAAAATGCGTAATCCTTAAATTTCAAACATAAATCCAAATTTTACTCAAAGTGAATTTTAAATTGCCCAATGCTAACTTTCCCCAATTTAACCACATTGATAATTTCCCAAATTGTCGATTTTATTCAAAATTTTCCAAAAATTTGACGTGACTAAAAACGACAAAACGAGTCAATCCATGACACATTGTCAATCAATAACTCAAAAGTTGTCACGTGAAATTTTAATTAATCACAAAAATACCAGGTTTTACACAAACATATCTGCCACTTTTTTAAATTGGCAGTAACAACTTTTCCCTCTTCCTTTGTGGAAGAGGAAGTTATTTTTGTTGGAGTTTTGACAATTTGTTTCTTGCATAGAAATATCTTTAAATATAGAGATTGTTATAGTTCAATGTTCTAATTTCATTTTGGTTTCGGCTGAGAAGCCTACATCGAATTTCTTATATGGAATTTATGTCAATGTGAAAATTATTAGAGTTTAGTGTGAGTTAAAATCTAGTTCAGCTGTTGTTTCTATATATGTTCATGATTGAGTCACAAAACTAATTATATCTTGACTTTCTTCTATACCCTTGGTTTTTTTCCCGAAAGAGTTTTCCACGTCAATATTGATGTTCTTGTTTTTTGCATCTTTTCTTTTTATGGTTTAGCGTTTGATTTTTAAAACCCTTAAACTTCCATCAAAATCAAGTTAATTTTAGTCATAGTACCCAATCATTGGTGACCCCCCTCTCTCTAAGTTAGAGATCAGTAAATAGTTTCAGCTATTACTCCAACTACTAAAGTGAAGGCGATGACCATATGTACACGATATGTTAATGTTTTTTGTGAAATTATGAGTTTATCATCTTCTTCTTCCTCTGCTATGAAGCTCTTCAAGTGATAATGTTGCTCCTTCTCCTTTTCTCACTAACCCAATGCCTCTTCTACTCTTCATCTCCCTCTCTTTCCCTCCTTTAACCAATCCTTAACTATGAGCTTGGTTCAACCAACTTTTTGGTTTGGAAAAATCAATTGCTCAATGCGATAATCACAAATGGATTAGAAGACTCATTCATGGCTTCTTTCTCCTCCCAAATTTCTTAACTCCTTTTCTCTTACCTCAAACCTATATTGCCAATTTTGGAAATTCTACAATTGTATCTTGATGAGTTGGATCTATGCCTTCTTATTCGACCATTTTTCCTCCCAAATGGTTAGTTATTCCCCAGCCTTTGACATATGGGTTGCTCTTGAATGTATGTATGCTTTTGCTTTTTTAGCTCATCTTACAGATATACGTGGGCAACTTCACAATATTTTTCATGATGGTTTCTCAGCTTTCTCTTACATTCATAAACTAAGCTATATTTTCCACATCTCGTTACAATAAAAGAAAACCATCTTCCCCAAGGATCATGTTTTTTTTACCTATATGTGCTGGTCTTGGAGCTAATTACAATGCATTTGTGACTGCTCTTACATCTCATATATGCGCTGGTCTTGGAGCTAATTACAACGCATTTGTGACTGCTATTACGTCTCATTTAGATATTTCTTCTATTGAAGAGATCCATTGTCTCTTACTTAGCTATTAGTTTTGTTTACATAATTGTTGAACCATTAAAGGCCAATCTTGCATCCAGTCATTGCGTACCTCCCATGCCTTCCACCAAACCTCATTTAAATTTTTATACTAGTTCTTCAACTTAATGGTATTTGTTAGTTTGGTTATGATTTATTTGGTTTATTTTGGTTCAGTTGGAATTGGGTTCGGTGTAGGTAATGATTTGTTTCATTAAAAGGTTCTGTTCATTATATGGTTGTATTGGGACTTTAGGGCAGCAGATCAAGAGCGAAGAAAAACCAACGAAGGAGGAGAGGGCAATTCAAGGGGAGCTTTGATGTGTCTCTCTGAGACGATCATCGGTGATCGGCATGAATGCATTGTTCGCAAGGTAATTTTGGTTGGTAAAGGAACGATGAAGTAAGAGTTTTAGCTTTTAGGGGATTGGTTATTTCCGATTGTATAAGAGAAGGTTAATTCTCTGTTTTTTATGTTTCTTCTCCGATCAATAATAAGATATATGGATTGCGTCTATGGATGTAGGACTTAGTGTCTGAACCACGCTAATCTATGTGTTTCTTGATTATTAAATTATGAACATGTCAAAATCAGTCGACGCCAACGCTTTTGATCAGCCGGTGCCGATGATTTTGAACAACCATTAATGAGGGAGGAGCTGTGCTCCTCCTTCCTTAGAAAATTGGAAGAACTACCCCTATAAATTGGGTAGCTCAGTGAAGGAGAAAAATACACAAATCTCTAACTCTCAAGTCCTGTCCAAAGAAGAGTTCTTACCTCTTTCTCTATCTCCGACCCCCACGAACCTTCCAAACGCAGTCTGAACTCCCAGAAGGCAACAGCCTCACTCGAGCAGCTGAGCTCTGGCAAATCTCTTTCTCGGTGGAAGCCATTGCCGCCCAAAGTTCCTCTCTGTTCTGCACTTTGCGAAGAGAAAGGAGAAAGAAGAAGGGGTTCAGGTAGTTTTAAAAGAAAACCCTGAAGCGGTTCACTTATTTTGGTCTAACCAAATTGGTCCAGCCAAACAAAAACAGCCCAGCTGAACCGAGAAAGTCCAATCGAACCAGACTCGAACTATTTTTCGACAAGAATCGTACAAACCAGATTATTTTCAGACCGTTAAATTTGACCAAAAATTATCCGGAACAATCCGAATTCTAACTGAACAGATTTATAAATTTAAACAGTAAAGAATTTCTGTCTAAATCCTTTTGAAGTGGTTTATTTAAATTGAGAAATTAATATCGAATATTCTAGTTAGGCAGGAAAAGTCCCGGAAGTCGTCCAAATCGATCATGTTCGACCTTAATCAACCTAAGTATACACGTAAGCAATTATGCTAACAGTCTTTAGAAAAATTAGATTTAATTAAGAATGAATTTAATACCAAGTAATTTATTCAGACAGAATATTATTTGGAATATTAAAAAAATTCCGATAATTCTAAACCCTCGGAATTTAGATAAGTAAAATACTAAGTTTTCAACGTTTTGACTACTGTCCTACATCATAAATATTTTTTTCTATTTTCTATATATAATTTTATTCGATTTCAACATTGAATTGAATATGCATGATTTAGGCATTGACATATTATTATTTTAAAAGATAAAATTGATAGGACATTTTGTATGTGTATGAAAATGATGGAATTGATGAAAAATGTGATAGCAAAACCTGAACGACAATGAGATGACTAAGTTTGAACAAAATGAGATGGTTATACCCAAACGACAATGAGATAGCTAAACTATAACGAAATGAAATGGTTATGTATGAATGACAATCAAATGACTATACCTAAATGAAAAAGAGACTACAAACCCTGAATGACAATGAGATGGCTAAATCTAATCGAAAGTTGAAAAATAAATTCAAAACTAGTATGTAACTATTAAAAATAAGATTTGGTAAAAGTAATATTAATTTTGGATTGGCATGTGTTTTTCACTTACTGAGATTTTCTCATTATTTGTAGTTTTGTGATGTAAGTGAGTTTTTGTCTGAGAAAGAAATAATTATAATCGAGAACCTTCCAGAGGTAAACGAGCATACAAAAGAAGAATAAGACAATAATTTCTTCAAAAGAAGTTATTAAAATATTATGTTTCAATTTTCGAAAATATTTCATAAGTTATTTTGCTTGAATTTTAAATAATTATATTGAGTTTGTCGTTTATAAAGTTTTATGAATGATTTCAATTTTGCATTTAGTTCTATTTCAATCAACGTTATTTCATAATTTGTATTGTTTAAAGCTTTCGCGTATTTAATGTTTTAAAATTTTTTGAAATTGAGTTTTTAATGCTCGAATAAAACCTAATTTGATAAATAAAATTGGAGAAAATTTTAAGGTTTTCAAATTAAGGGTTGAAATTGAGAATTTTAAGAATCTGGAGCATTACACTTTACTATTTTTATCTCATCGTAATGTTTAAAGATAAGAGAATTTGAGATTTTCAATTGGTGCGGTGAGTGTGGATAGCTCACTCGAGACTTTCAGAATTAAAGGTATTCTGTTTTTTATTCTTATTCTTATTCTTGGTGTCACCTGTTGTTTTTTTCTTGATCTTATTTTTCTAAGAATTAGGGTTTGTTTACTTGAAATATTATGCTAGTTTGATTTTTTTGAGATTAAAAGTGTCATGATTTTCCTTTTGTTTCTTGGTTATGCAATGGTTCAAATGTTTCAGATTAATTTAGTTGTTGAATTAATCCTTCGTTGTTGATTAATTATGTTTGTGTTCTTGATTAGGTACTGTTTAAGGATTAATGTCACTTGTTAAATTTGTTACTGTTCAATTAACTCTGGTTCCTAATTCTGTATTATGAAAAAATCAGTAGTGTGAGATCTAGTTAAATATTAGTTTTCCTTTGTGTAATTGATTTATTGTGAATCAACAACACTATGAATTAATATGTATTAATCATGTTGTTTGTTTCAGTTGTAGATTAATTTTTCAGATAAGTGTTTCTGATACTTTTTCCTTGGTGAAGAAATATATAGGATATTGATTCATGAATATTCTAGCTTGAATGTTGGGATTGGGCACGGTACTTTTCTATTCTTTGTTTTGTCATTATCCGTTTAAATTGCTAAAGTTTGTTGTTTCTGTTGTCTTAGTTCTATTTAGAAGAGATTAGAGAGATGACTAAGTTTGAGGTAGATAAATTTACTAGAGATAATTACTTTAGTCTTTAGAGAATTAAAATGAAGGCATTGCTTGTGCATCAAGGACTTGCACAAACAATTGATGAAGATACTATGCAAAGTCTTAAGGCTATTGATAGGGTGAAGGCCGATAAGGTGGATTCAAAGACCCATAATGTTATATTGTTGAGTCTCTGTGATGAGGTGTTAAGAGAAGTGACAAAGGAAAAGTTTGCTTTTTCGATTTGGATGAAGTTGGAAACACTTTACATAAAACGCTCCTTGGCTAATCCATTGTCCTTAAGAAGAGGTTATACACCTTGACTATGAAGAATTAAAAAGAGATGAAAAAGTACTGACTTCAACAAGATCACCTTGGATCTTAATAGCATATGAGTGAAGATAGTGGAGGAGTACCAAGCTATAATAATCTTAAGCTTATTGTCAAAAGTGTACAACATTTTGTGGACACCATGTTATATGGCAAGGAGACCTTAACTTTGGTTGAAGTTAAGGCAACCCTCAATTATAAGGAATTGCAAATATGGACCGAGGGAAAAGAAAATTCTAAAGGAGAGGGCTCTTGGTTAGAGGGAGACTGTAGAATAGAGAAAAAAATTCTAAGGGAAAATTGAGGTTGAAATCAAAACAAGAAAGAAGGTGTTTCTTTTGTAATAAGTAAGGACACTAAAAAAAAAGAATTACTATGAACAGAAACGGAAGATGGGAGAGAAGAAGTCTCAGAAAAAGGATGCTTTGGTGTTGCTGATGGATATGAATCTTCATATGTGTTAGTTGCTTCTGAGGTTGAATCAAAAGAACAATGTATTTTGGACTCGTGGTGTTCATTTCACATGACACTCCCAAAAATGAGTGACTCCAAAACTTTAAGAGCATTATTGGAGAAAAAGTCTTGTTAGAAAATAACAAGGCTTGCACATTGGAGGGGAAGGATCAATCAAATTTAAGATATTTGATGGATGTGTTCGTACAATTCATCAAGTGAGATATGTGCATAAATTAAAAAGAAATTTGCTATCAATTGGGATGCTTGACTCTACAAGTTGTATGGTAAAAGTTGAATAGGAGATTATGAAAATTTCTGAAGGGATTATGATCAGTGCATTCATCACAAGGCATCTTAGACTACATACGCTTCAATGTATGGAGGCCTGAAAAAATCTCGTCCAAAGGTAAAGAGTACTATTTTGTGACGTTTATAGATAATTTTTTTTAAGAGAGTTTGAGCATTTTACGTGCATAGAAATAATCAAGGATTTGAGACTTTTGTGACGTGGAAGAAGACGATGGAGAATCAAACTAGTAGGAAGATCAAGAAACTAAGAACTAACAATGATATGGAGTTTTGTTATATCAAGTTTGATAAATAAGAGGAAAAGGGAATTATTAGGCACCATTCAGTAAGTTACACACTTCAGGAAAATGTATTTGTTGAGTAGATGAATAGGATCATCTTGAAGGGGTATGTGGGGAAAAAAAATTAGAAGTAGAGTGGAGTATTTATAATAAGACATAGTAAGTCAGACTCCTTCTATGATGTTATTGAAGGGTTATGTTTGATAGCACGTTTGTTCCAACTCCTATGATTTGTTGTCTGATTGCAGTTGCCACAACTAAAACTCCTCTCTCGGATGGTACTATCTTTCAGAATAATGTGTGGGCTACAATATTGTACTATTGAACACCTTGATATTGTATTTGTAGTCAACAAAGTTAGTTTATGCATTGCCCTATTAAAGGTAATTGTGATATTAGGTTACAATTCATTTAATCCTCGGGCATCATTGTGTTGATTCATTTAATCCTTGGGCATTATTGTGTTTTGTCATATGGATGTCGACTGTGCATCATGTCCGGATGATCGAAAAAGTATATGTGCTCATTGCCTTTTTATTGGACCAAACTTAACATATTGGCCCTCTACAAAGTATAAAGCGGTCTAGCATTCCAACATTGAATTAAAGTATAGGAGTATTGCGAATGGTTCAGATAAGGTTCTACGAGTTGAATCCCTTCTATCTGAAATTGGAATAATGTTGCCCTCTCCCCCGAAAATTTACTGTGACAATTTGAGTTCTACCTTTCTTTTCTCTATCCAGGTTTATATTATAAATCCAAGCACATAAAGATAGATTTTCAATTTTGTCTGAGACAAGATTTTCAACAATGTTTTTACGCTGGAATTTACGCCTTCATCTAGCTGACATCTTGACAAAGTCTCTTGTACCTCATGAGTTTATCAAAGGCTTTATCCGACTAGCCTCTGGCTGGCTAATTGGAACATCACAACTTTTCCACGACATTGGCCTGACCTCGGAGCACCCATTGTAGGGCTTGCACTACAGCTTCTGTTTTAACAAAATGATTTTAATCTAGTTGTTGGGTCTCCATTGTTTTCAAATCATAATTCTTAATTTGACAAGCTTGCTCATTTCGCAACGTTTAATATTCAGCATTTAAGGCCTACCTCATTCAATGCCTCTCAAAATGCTCTACACATGTTTGCATAAATGCCTAACAAAAGTTTGGCATAAGGTGCTGCCACCCTTTTTATCTTTCCTTCCTCACATTTAGAGATGCGGGCTGGCGAGCTCGGTTTGCTACTGTAGCAAGCCGAGCCTAGCCTGGTCCGATCTTATGAAACGGATCGAGGCGAGTCCCACAAGCCTGCAGGGGACCGAGTCGGACAATCACTAGACAAGTTGGCTCGACAGACCAGACTTGCGAACCAGCCCGTCCAGTCCACCAGCAACGGTCAAATGACAACAGTAAAAGAGAACAAGGGCATCCCAACTAGCAAAAGAGAACAGATAAGCAAAATCTCGCAAAATATTAGAGAGGCAAAATGTAAGGCACACGCAGCGGAGAGCAGTGCAACAAGAAACGACACCATGAAGAGTAATGCAAAGAAGAAAAAACCAGGATGCACAGAGAGCACGAAGAGAGAATACAAAGAGAAAGAAGAAGACGAAACTTGAAATGCGAAAGAACGGGGGAACAGTCTGAAACGATGATAGAAGCTTGAAAATTTTCATTCCTCATAAAGAAACGATGAAATGCATCATAAAAGAAAGAAGAAAGAGAAGATATGGTTTTGGATTTTTGTTTCCTTCAAAGTCTTCCAAGCGATGCAAGTGCTATCCCTTTCTTTTTAATTTTGATTTATTTAATACTTTGAAGAAAATAAGAATGGTAGATTATTAAAATTACTATATCTTTCCAAAAAAAATTTATTTTTTCATTACCAAATATAAATTTAAGGTTATTAAATAATCAGTGTTAGTCATTTTAAAAACAACCCTAAATAGAGGGTCTTGGAGACTCCAAGTATCTTAGAATGTTAATAGTTTAGAGTTTTAGAATATAAGTTGACTGTAATTTCGAATTAGAAATGGAGTTCTTTAAAAAAATTGAGTCCTAAGTCTGAAATAGTTGTGACATATCTTCAATTTGTCACAGTAATGGGAATATAAGTAGAGATGTTTAACGAAAAATAAAAAATAAAAAATATTAACATAATATTTTTTTATTTTTTGTTATGTATGCATCATGTATTTAATATTTAAATTAAAAGAAATGTGTTTTATGCTCAATAGTATTTCAACAAATTTATTTATTGCACCTTTAATTACTAATGATGACATAACAAATGAAGTTACTAATTTATTACTTCTTATGAAACAAAATATTTAAATGTTAATCGTTATTATTCACGACCTCCACATACTGAGAGGTGTCCTAATAATTGTAATAATTGTGGTGGTAGTTTTATTAAGCAATATAATATTGATGATATTGAGTGAAATACAAAGTAAAATTTATTTTACTTCTTTACAAATAAACGCAATATTTATTTTAAATCTCGTTATCAATTTTCTCGAGATAAAAACTTCGATATTTTATATTAGTGAAAAAAACATTCAATCACATATTGTATTCTTTATATAATAACACGTGATATACTAATACTTTATGTTTCTACTGCAGTATTGGAATCTGCTTTTAGTGCAGGTGTACAGGTTTATGATTAACGAAGAAGAAGGCTTGCACTAGACCTTGTAAAGACACTTATTTGTATAAAAAATTGGGCCGACGTCAAGACGAAATACCAACAACGAAAAGATGAAATTTTTGAGGAGTTTATGAATTCGGATGTTGAATATTAGACATTCTTTTTATTGAATTTCTTTTGTAATTTGAAGTAATTTTGTTTTTCAAATTTGTAATTTTTTTTTTCAAATTTTTAATTTTTTCAAATTCTAATTTCTTTTTTATATTAAAATATTTTTAATAATATTTATAGATATATTTTATTGGATAGTGTCAAATAAATTTTTTATTAATACATTCAATTTTATATAACTTAACATAATTAATTTTTAAATTAAATTAGTAAATATCATCGGAATATAATTTTTAATATATATTATAATTTTAAATGATTTTTTTAAAAAAATTTGTATTATATTAATATAAGTTAAAAATATTTATTTACGCTTGGCTCGTTAAGTCTTGTTAAGCTCGTTGATCCGACTTGAATTGTTTAACTTGTGGCTTGCGAACAGATTCGGGTTGAAATTTTTTTAAACTGACTTATTATGTTCGGCTCGTTAAGCTCAGCGAACTGGACTACTTCTGCATCAGCTAGATTTGACCGACTCATTTGTTATTTCTACTCGCTCATGCTCCATCATCAACACCCATCATTCCAAATAACTTGTTTTTATCATTTTTCAAAACTATTTCAATTTCATCTGTCGCCTATAAGAGAATGCATAGCATTTCATCAAATTAACATATGACGTGATTCATTCATTCATGAACAAACATACTATAAATTTGAAATAATTAAATAATGGATGACTTGTCTCCATAAGTGAACAACACATCATAAGATAACTTAAAATAATAAAACTTTGCAAATTAAAAGGACCTGGGGTAGAAAAACGTATCAATAATGGGTGGAAACTTCAAGGGAAGTTTCACGAAATTAAGTGGAATAATCTAATATTTGGAGTACCCAAAACAAAACAATAAATATCAAAGACACACTTCATTATGACATCGACATGCAATTTTGTAAGACAATAATATATATACAGTGTTGGAACTAATCATAGACAGTCCCAAAGCCATCTCACGATTTCTTTTTTTCATATTTTTGCAAGTTATTTTCCCCGTAAACATGTTATGTTACAAAATCAACCTCCGATTAGTGTACGAATCAAAGCAATTTCAAGCAAAATGGATGAAAATCTGTTAGTCTCTGCCAGGAAGAGGACTGGGAGAGGTAGACAGCAAAGCAAAACTATCATCCATGTCCTTATTTGCTGCGAAGGAGTAGGAAGTAGCCGGATCAAACGAAGAAGAAACTGAAGAGTTGACGAAATCATCAAACCCCTCGCCATGTCCGCCCTTCCCTCCGTCGAGCCCACCAGCGTATATCAAATCGTCCGGCAAACCAATCTCCCCCTCCAAATACCTCACTACCTGCCTCATGCTCGGCCGATGCACTGGCGAGTCGTTCGAACACATCAACCCCAGTTTCAAAACCACTGCCATTTCAATCTCGTCGTAGTCGCCGTTCAGTTTTTGATCGACAACGTCCAAAATTGCTCCCTCCTTGTACTTTTCCCACACCCAATCGACCAAAACTAGCTCCTCTGGCATAGCTTTTGGATCGATGGGTCTTCTTCCGCTCGCAACTTCGAGCAGAACAGCTCCGAAAGCGAACACATCTGTGCTGGTTGTGGCTTTCCCGGTTCTCGGTAGTTCCGGTGCCAGATAGCCTAATGTTCCGACAACCCTCGTCGTACTCGGATTTGCCCCGTGTTCGTAGAGCCTTGCTAGGCCAAAATCTCCGACTTTTCCGGTCAAATCACCGTCGAGCAAAACGTTGCTTGCCTTTACGTCTCTGTGAATCACCACCTGTTCGTAGCCTTCGTGTAGATATAATAGGCCTGAAGCAACGTCCTTTATAATCTTAAATCTTTGCTCCCAATTCAAAATAATTTCTGGGTCGTCGAAAAGGAATTTGTCCAAGCTTCCGTTGGCCATAAAATCGTAAACAAGGAGAAGATCACCCCGGCGGCGGCACCATCCGAGGAGTTGCACTAAGTTCCGGTGTCGAAGCCTGCCAATGGTGGCGATTTCGGCGACGAATTCTCGCAGACCCTGTTTTGATTCATGGGAAATACGCTTAACTGCGATTTGGATTTTGGAATTGGGTAGTGTTCCTTTGTAGACTTTTCCGAACCCACCATGACCAAGGAGTTCTTTGTCTCTGAAACGTCTGGTCGCTTGCTTGAGCTCCTTATAGGAGTATCTATGGGGGCCAACTTGAAGCTCCCATGGCTCGATTATATCAGCATTCTTGATTTTTCGTACAATATAAACGACAGCAATCACAGCAAATACGAAAACGATGGTCGCCGCAACTGAAACGCCGATTGTTAAAGATGTCTGCTTTTTCGGGGTTTCTACGACTGGAAGTGGAGGAAGAGAGGATAAATCCAGCTCTTGAGCTTGTCCGTTCAGCTTGAAGCTCCATCCTAAAACGTAGTGAGAGCTAGCGAGCAAACCAGTTGAAGCAGAAAATCCAACATACATATAATCCTCAAAAATCGGCGAGAGATCTACCACGAATGACAACATAGGTTTAATTGGTTTGGTGGAAAATGGAGAAATACTAACATTGACAACAGAATTCTCTGAATCGTAATCAATCCAAGCTTTAATGGCTTTCCCACCTTTCAGATTCAGATCCTGTTTCGTTGATTCATCGGAGTAATAAGCGGCAGTGGCGGAAGTATTGGATACCATACTGTTAATGTTTATTCCGACATGGTTATCGTTGATATCTTGAAACTCAAAATCCTGAACAGTATCGAACTCGACCGCGAAGAGATGGTTCGAGAAATTTCCAGTGTCGTTGGAAGTAAGAAGACCCAGATACTGACTGGGTAGAGCTTTGAAATCCTTCGATGGAGCTATGGCGAAAGCCATTCCATGGCCGCCGAGCTTCGGATACTCGGGAATTATTCCTAAAGCAAAAGAAGAAGAAAAGGAGAAAACTTTACCATTTAAGGAGTTCTTGAACTGAAAAGGGGAAGCATAAAAAGCTCTACCCAGTAATCTACTCGTCTCGTTTGTTAGTTTCAAAATTCCATTTTCCTCGACCTCAGCTATGCCGATCAAGGTTAGATTTGCTTCTGCGTTCTTGAATCCAGGGTAGAAGAGGTCGGCGGTCTGGGAAAATGAAGGCACTGTGAGGGAGATGAGAACAGAGAAGAAGCTGAGAAATCGAAAGTACGCCATGGCAGAGGAGCCAAACTTGATGGCTCTGGATCTAAAGAAATGGGTGTACTAGTTTTTAATGGTTGGTGAGGTAGGAATTTGAGTAGAGATAGAGATTAGAAAACATTACAGCTTTATTGAAATTAAGAATCTAAGCAAGAAGAGAGAGAGAGAGAGAGAGAGAGAGAGAGAGAGAGAGAGAGCGAGAATTGGCCTAGGTAGTCGAAAGTGACAGCAGATTGGGCAAATCAGGATATGTAAATATCATTAACTTGAAACTGAAATCACTACAGTTTAGACCAACTTGAAAGCAAAATGTCCACTTACAAACTCATGCGTTAGAATATTAATCAAAGAAATATAACAAATAGTTTATAGACCCCAAGTCCTATTGAAGGGCAGCTGAAGAAGCCCTCAGCACTAAGGATAACCCATGAAGATTTTCGACATCCTTTTCGTCATGCCGTAGGATTCCGGCAATCCAAACTCGTTGCAGGAAGTTGATTTGCCACAAATTTAACAGACTTATTTAAACTATGAAGGGAGTCAAATAGCAGGAATAATGCAAACAAAACCTTGATAATCTGAATCCACTTGGATTAAAGAGAAAACAAGGAGGCTGCTAGTGACAATTGAGTCAGCAATATACAAGTGGGATCACGAATGCATAATCTACCTTGCTGGGTTGTAGACTGATACCAAGTCTTTGCAAGGGTGTAAAGGAAGATACCCATTTAAAAATGCCTAAATTATGTGCTTGCCTTTTGGCTTTCTAGAAGGGAACAGAGAGTTTGGTCAACCATTCTAATGATGTACTATGACTTACCTTGGCAAATTAATGGAAGCGTCAGGCAGCCATTCCGACCACGATTGACCAATAATTGTCATTTTCAATGAACGCATGCCTTCTCGCTCTGAAAACTCTATTCATACCACTGTATGTATGGTTTAAACTCGCTTATTAATATATTTAAATGGCATTTAGATCACTATGCAATAATGTTAACGTCATAATGGTCATTGATGTTCTTTGCAAAATGCGCAACTGGGGGTGATTGGCTTTTAAATTATAGCTCTTCTAAAGCTTAATCAGTCTCTCTTAGAGGGTCTAGATAAAGTAAGTGATGATATTGGAGGCTTGATAGATCAAAGTGTTCTCGTACTTTTATATTTTGAAGTGCAAAAATCATTTGACTAAAATTTCTAACAAAAATATTAGACTATCTTAAATTTAACAAAATAAATCATGACAGTCAATTGATCACTGTGTATTTTATCTAGCCTCACGTAGACTCTCTAGTCACATGCAGCACACGTGACCCAACAATTGACGACCGTTATTTTATCAAATGACCGTTCGTTCTAAAGACCAACCGATCGTTGTCGGGATATTGACCCCCCCATCTCAACATAAAAAATTCCAACGGTTGGTTGGTCTTCTGCAAACAATCAGTCGTTCTCAAGAACAAGAACGACCGACAGTTGTCAGAGCATTGACCCTCCTGCATCATCAAGGACAAAAACGGTCGACTAGTCGTTATAGAACAATCGGCCGTTGTCAGGGCATTGACCCTGGGTTCTGAAAATTATGGTGCATAATTAGGGTCATCACCCAGACAATGGCCGACCATTCTCCGAAAGTATATAGAAGAACGACAACACAGTGAGTTTTCAGAAGCTGAAAACTCCAAAAACCTCTCAGTCGTCACCTAATTTTTTGCCAAAAATTAAACCATTTCACGCCCCACCTTCTAGATTTCTCCATTCGCAATAGTTTCCTTTGATTTTCAGCCAAAAAACCTAAAAAATCTGAACCTAAAACTTCTAAATCCCAAAATTCTTAAATTCCCAAAAGGCCCTCCAAATGTCACAGAGAATCGTTATTAAACAAGGTCGGCCACAAAATGACCTGACAGAATGTGGAGAACTGTTAGTAACCCGACCAGGTCCGGCACAAGTGTCGCGACTTGGGTTTTTGTTTATTGAATTTCGCAATCAAAATTGCCAAGAATAGTTTGACCTGGATCAGGTATACCGCTCGACGATGCATTCGAAGACTGTCAACTTCAAATGTTAGGAGTCTTTGGAGATGCAAGAGATGTTTGATAGAATCTCCCTGCACGGGGTCTACGATGTGCGAGGCTATACTTGCGACCAAATAGTTCGCTTATTTTATGTGAATTTGAGTTTTTCCGAAAAGTCTGAAGTAGTCAAGACGTACATATTGGGTATGAAGATCCTGATAACTCCAGCGATAGTGAACAAGCTTCTCGGATTTGCCAGAGAAGGGGCGGAAAGATACTACTATGCCTCCTGAGACTGTCTTTTTTTCAAAACGGTTAGGGGACTCGAGTTCCTTAAGAAAATTAATCGCAACTCTGACGTGGAGGTTCGTGAAGCCCAGATCTAGAGATTTGAATGTCAAAACTTGGGTGGTTCAGAACATGCTATCCCACACCCTTCTACTGCGGGATGGACATAGAGATCTCATGAGCTACATGGATCTCTATGTTATGGAGAAGCTGTACAGCAGGACACTTTTCGATGTCGACTACTTGATTTTAAGCCACATGTGTGAGATCAGGCGGACACGCATCAATAACTTGCTGTAAGCGTGTTGATCCAGAAGATCGTCGAGCGATGTCGGCTCAGGCTACCGCTTGGAGAGCAGATGAGTTCATAGCTGGGCGCCGACGTGTTTGATCGACTTCTTTTAGTTTGGATGGGCCTAATTGAAGTTGACGGGATGTGGATGGTAAAGGGAGATTGGGGGACCTCCACATCAGCGGGTGATATTTCTATAGAGGATGCAATGACGCCACCATTGTCCCCTAAGATGCCACGGCCCCGCCATGGTCCCCCAAAATGCTAGTAGGTGGGACATGATTGAGTACAGGTGAGAGCAGCAGTGGGACCTGATGGACAAGAGATGGCCCATGATGGACCAAAAGTGGGACAAGATGGACCAGCAAATAGATACAGCTGACAGACACCGTCACTCGTTGGATGGCGGTCGAGGATGAGGAGGACGATGTCCCACTACTGTAGTTTATTTTATTTGTAAATTTAGTTTTTGTTTATCATTTAGTGTATGGTTCTGCTTTACTTAATGCTTTTACTATATGGTTGGACATAATAATTAGAGGTGGGCACTATCCGGTCCGGTTCCAATGCCTGGTTTTGTTTTGCGTCGGAATCGAACTAGACTACGCCTTTCGGGATTTTTTAAAAGTTCCGAATCCTGCCTGAGAGGAATTAGGACTAAACCAAGATAGGATCGAACTTTCCGATCTGGTCCTGATTCCTCCCATGTGAAGTAAAAAAAATTATGTTTTCACAACAACTAAAAATGCTCAATTCAAGATACAAAATTATTGTAATACTTCAAAAGTACAAACAAATAGGAAGTCTAAATTTCTAACAATTAACGCACAAATTAAATCCAACAATTAATATACAAACGAAATCTGACGATCCAGCATTAAAATGAAATGAGAGAAACTAAATCCAACATCTAAAATAAATGCAATACTTCAAAAATACAAATTAAATAGTAAATCTAACTATTTAAATCAAACAATTAACATACAAACTAAATCAAACTATCCAACATGAAAATAAAATCTAATAAACTAATACATCTATTCAGAAACCAAAATAAAGTTCAATGATTAAAATTCAAACAAAATTTCTATCGCAGACAAAAATGAAAGAATCAGCTCATAGAGCAGTTAAGCGAGAGCATGATTACTGAAAGTTTCAGTAAAGCTTCAGCCTTCAACCCTAAGTTTTTTTTTTAATTCTCGATTCAGTCTCCATTTTTTGGGATTTTGACATATAGACTGTGGACCAACCAAAACCGTGGTAGATTTAGTGGGAGCACCGAGAACCGAACCGAGAACCATAGACTCCTAACCAAAATCAGACCAAAATAGGTGGTCCAGTCTAGTTCTCGGGAGTCGGTCCAATTCTGCTCACTCCTAATAATAATTATCTGGAACTGTTTGGTAAATATAAAATTGTGACTTGAATATGCAAGAACTGTTTGAAACTAATTATGAGAGAATCATAAAACAAAGTAAACTCTGTCCTATTTTTCAACTTTTAAATATAAGAGTAAATATTACAATAATTAATTTTAAAAAAAGACCAAATAATTATAGTCATATGTTCCTTCGTCTACAACTGTGTGTAGAAGATTCCTGCACATAATGAAAATTATATTATAAAATAATGACTGTTTGTTTACGAGAAAAATTGGTTGAAATGTACCTATGTCCCGTCAAATATGTGGAAATCCATAAATGTGTCTTGCGAAGCAGAAGTAGAGGCACCGCTTGATATGGATCCTCTGTCAAGACAAGTGCGACTATTATGACCCACACGACGACATAGTAATTGTCGAACTCGACAACTTATCGACATCGCACATTTTTTTCTTCTTCAACCTACTAGGTTGACACTTCTCTTAGGCGGAAGAATTTCAGTCCTATTATCTATAGGCAGCCACATGTGTTGGCTACTAATGGGACGAATTAAGTTTGAGTACATCTCCACATATGTCGTCTGGTGATAATATCGATGAAAGAAATTTTTCGATGATAGTCTCATAAAATGCATGCATGGAATTAGATAAACACATGGAATTCCAGTAAGCTCTCACCTGTAATAGTTGCACAAATCTACATTCATGTCGACAACATCTTGTTATTTGCCGTTGCTGAGCTCAAACCATGCCGCTCTTGCAAATGTAGCATTCTAATTTTGAGCTTCACACTCTACCTTGACAAGATTTTTTCTTATCTGAGGACACATGACGTCTGTGGACGAGAGTATCTTCACATATTTTTTACAATGCGAGTCATCAAACACTTTCGGATAATCTCGAACATAATCAGAATTGGCTTGTCCATAGGATGTAGAACTGCATTGAATGACTCACATAAATTATTCAATCCCATTTCGCACTTGGGAATCGAAGAAAATGCATGACTAACCAAAAATCTAGGCTTTGTGCCTTGAAGAGATGCATGGGCATCCGAGTTAATCTGATGTAATTTCCCCATTTTCATCTCGAAATGAAAAGGCATGGTTGCCCTGGCTGCATTCCCTCTATATATTTTGCCTCAAAATTGGTTTTTGACATTTGCATACATATGTTGGAGATAGTAGCAGTGTTCGGCTAATGGTAATTCATTCTGCACCATAGGCAACAACTCCTGATATTTGAAAGAATAACAAAGTTAACATAAAACAATATAAAGATCATAATGCCACAATATTTGAAGTAACAATTGAAAATGCATTATACATTTTGTCGATCAAAAACAAATGTCCATCCGTATCCCACTTCACTCTGTACGTATTCCTTCAATATTTGTAAAAACCACGTCTATGGGTCCCTACACTCTGGTTCCACAGTGGCAACAACAACAGGATATATGTCATCGTTGCCATTAATACTGACGGCTGTGAATAATTAGCTGGGACACGAGTCATTCAGATGACAACTATCCAAACAGATAATAAGACGCTCGTTCTGCAGCAGACCTGCCTTGCAAGCAATCATACACATGTATATTCTTTCGAATAGATATGCTTCATTAGCACCAGAGCCCACCAAGTAAGTATGTAGGTGCACTGTGCTATTCGGATTTGATCTAAATATTTCCCTTATGTACGGCCATAGGAGCTTGTATTGCTCGTTATCTTTCCCTTTGTTAAATTTCCGAGCTTCCCTTCTTGCTCTTCTGGCAAGACATTGTGTAATGTTAACATTTAAATCCTTTATTATCGTCTCGATAATGGAAGGAATTTTCCAGGGAGGCTGACTTTTAAACCTATCCAAATAATGATTTACCATCCATTTCGCCATAACCTGTCGATTCTTAATTTTTCTTGTACAACAACTGTGAGAATCAATGTAGCTCTTTATTTGGAATGTAAGCTCATATTACATTATTGAAGCATGAAGTTACCACTCGCATCCGTCTTCACACACTGTCATGAGTCGTCAAGATTCACTTTTAGTGAATTTGACGTCATAACCATTTTACAAAGCATATTCGACTATTTCTTCTCTAATAGTCTTTAAATAACTATATTTTTTTTCCAAAAAAAATCTCATAGAAATTTCTTCTTTTACCGGTATGCTTTCCACCTCATCATCTTCCGAGTCGACCGATATTCGAAGCTCATCATCTAGGATTTTCGAGGTTGAATGCACCTCTATTTCTCCATTACCTTCCAAGTGATCGAATACTCGAAGATCACCTTATATGGGCGTGACGTCCAAATACTAGTCCATGTTGGCATCACACATTGTTTCGTCTACATCAACCGATTTATTTGAATCAGAATTCATCAATATCAATAATAAAGGGAAAAATTGCGAGAAATTGAATAATATAGTTGTAACGTCCCACAATCCTCTAAGTACAATATTTTTTGTTTTGGAATAGAGCCGTATGGATTTGTTTTTGGGGTCATCCATAAAACGCATTGTACTAGGTAGGGAGATGAACTACACTTATAAACTATGCATTTTTCATTCTCCCAAGCAATGTGAAATTGTGCACACCCACTGGTATGGGATGGGCCCCACCAGACCCTCATTGCCTCTACATAGCATGTTGTCACAATCTCCCCCTTTCGAGGCTCGACGTCCTCATCGGCCACACTTACAGTTGGGCAGTGGCTCTGATACCATTTTTAACATCTCTTAATCCTCCAAGGACAATATTGTCCGCTTTGGGTCAAAGCCCTCACGAATTTTTTTTTGTGGTCATCCCAAAAACGCGTTATACTAGGTAAAGAGAACTCTACTTATAAACCATGGATTTTTCACTTTTGCAAGTAATATGGAATTGTGCACCCTCACTGGTATGAGCTGGGCTCCACCGAACCCTACTTGTTTTCAGATGGCGGACTGTTACAATAGTAGATGTTTTAGAGTAGAGGTGGACGAATAATTAACGACCATTCAAAAAAAGAACGATCGTTCGTTGTTGAGTCACGTGCACTGCATGTAACTTGGGGGTCACTACCCCCTCGCTTGACCCTCCGTGCTGACGTATCACGCGCCACGTGACACTAAATAGAACGAACAACTATTTGTTTTATGACAACCGTCTGTTCCTGAGAGTGGACGGTGATCGGTCAGCCGTCAGTGTTTATTTTGTTAAATTGTAGATAGTATAAAATTTATGTTGTTAAGATTTTTAGTTTAGGATTTGTTTCTAGAAAAACACCATAATTTAAGGTTTCAGATGATATTTATCCTATTTTTAAACTCTTTTCATCAAAGAATCTTTAATGAATGTACACATGCTTGTAAGGGAACATATTTGTGTGGTTAAGTAAGCTTCTAAATGGTCTTAAACCAAACACGAAACTTAAAAGGAAAAACACAAAATGAAATGTCGAGATCTAATATGAAAAATCCACTTGGAAAAATCAAAAGTGACGAAGAAAATCAATTAATGAAAAATAAATAAAAGATGAGTTTTGTAATTCAAATATATATTTTTAATATAAAATAAAATCTTAGAATGAAATCTATAACCGAAATGAAATTTGTATCACTAATCAACAACTAATACAAAACAAATCCAATCAATGCTTACATTTAAGCATGGGAAATGATTTAGACATCATATCATTAAGATTATCATAAAGCTACCTAACTATCTTGAAAGAAAATTGATAGAATCAAATTTTTATTTTTATTTTTAAAATATTAAAAGTACTCATATCGATCTTCACAATGTAAACGTTGAATCTTAGGAAGTAAATGATCAAAACCCAAATAAGGATTTCAACAACTCATTGACTAAACATGACATCATGTTATAGTCGTCGAATAATAGTATTTGCCAAAGAATTTGCAAAAAATGGGTAAGCAAGAAATGTTATCGGGAAAGAGTCTTGAAAAGAAAAAGGTAAAACCAAACATGTTATTGGCCTTAGAAAGCGAAAGCATGTGGAGTTGAGAAATGCGTTAAAAAATTCTTTGTGAAGCAGCAAAGTTTGACTAATCTGTCCAAATTAAAGAGATCCTGTTATCACCCATTACTTTCCAACAAGTCAGATTGTTCTTTGTGCTTGAAGGTTGACTCCTCGGAAAATTAAGTAGACTTTGTTAAATGACCCCTCCTTGGTGTTAGATGAATCCCATTTGCTTCTTTTTGACCTTCCAATTGCCTTTAGGTCTTTTATATTATATTTGTTTGCAAGACAAGGTTATCAATGTTTTGAGCCGTTAAATGAACCGAGCAAGCGCCCAATCTCAATCCGCTTGAAAAATATAAAATTAAGTAATATTTTTGGATTTTGTTACTTTTGAAATAAAAGTTCACAAAACAATAATAATAAGGGATTTCGATTTAAACACGAGCTCGTTGAAAATTTAATTCATGAAATGAGTCTCAAAGCAAGTCATAAACTATTCATCTAATTTCTAGTATTTGTCAACCAAGTAGTTAATGTTGGAACTATATTCCTTAAATCTTTGTTTTCCCGTGATTCCGTATTCTCAAGATTTCATCTTTATATAAAAAGTAAAATAAAATCGAATAGGAAACATATATAAATCTATGAGTTAATTCTGTTGGCTGAGTCCGAATCAATTGTCACGATCTTCTAGTTTAAAATACCATAAAATTGTTATCCTTATAGTTTTCCCAAGGTTAGAATGTAACCAAAAACCTTTGCTTAGTTGGGTAAGATAAGTTCCAAGCAAACCGTCTTAGGCCTAACTAGAATGGCGCTGAATTTGGAATTGATTTTCTTTGAATTTAGATTTGAGTTGCATTTAATTTAATTTATATAACCATAAAATAATAGCCCAATAAAGCACACGTCATTATCCTTATAGTGAACAAGCATAGTTAAAATCCTAAAGCTCTTGTCTAGTCGGCCTACTGTTCAATGAAGGCCCATGTATGAGGCTTAATTAGGCCTACTATTATCCAAGGAAGTTTAGTTTGAGTGATGCAACAAGTGAGATTTTGCTTGCCTCCACCAAAGCATAGATTGTAAATGCTTGAACAATTTCTTGATTATCTAATCATTTCTCGCTAAAATTAGTTAGACAATATTAAAGACCAAAACTATTACATATGATCCCAAATGACTCTTTATATCTAACAACATCTCCAATATATAGGTCTCTTGTAGGCATTGCTAAAATTGTTGTGATAATTAAATGACTAATTATTACTAATGTGAACCATTATGAATAATCTTTATGTCCTAGAATTCTTTGCTATATTAAAAGACTGTCATAAAATAAAATGCTATGTTTTTTTATTAGTCATGTGACTTCCTACATTTTCTTTGGTGTTATTTATTTTTGTCTTTTGATAAACTACAAAAGTGATTAGAGGTTATAAATAAGGGGGTCTATGTATGCCGAGTTTGAAAAAGTTTGACTCATTGGATCGAGTGAATTAAACTAATCGAACTTAATTAGTCTAGCGAGTCCAACTAGGCCTGAACAAAGTATGGTTCAGGTCAATTTTGGACCCAAGCCGAATCGAACCATTTCAAGTTTTGGTTCTGGGTTCAGAACCTAAACCAAGCCGATTTGGAGGTTGTAACGGACCCAAACCGAACTGATAATATCAATTCGGTTCGTGTCGGTCTAGGTTCAATTTTTTCAAAAAAAATACTCCATTAAAATATGAATTTATCCAAGAAAGCATATACAACAATTCTGTATCAAACTAAAGTTCATTAAATCAAAAATAAAAAGAACAAATCAAAAAATTAATGTAGGAAAACAAAAGAAATAAATAAAACCAACCCACAAAAATCACAAAAGTAAGTCAATGGAGAGTTTTCACCAACCAATCAACCACCACACCAGATCTAAAACTTACCACCCAAATGCAATACCAGTATGCAAACCGACAAATTCTTAAAAGAAACCAAAATTTGCAGACAATTCTACCAAAAACATAAAACAGTTGCCAAGAGTAGAGAGAAATGAAGAGTACCCAAGGCCAAGAGTATAGAGAACCTTTATAATTCAATAATAGTAGTCAAATCTTCATTTTATCATTCATTCCTATTGTTGTTAACAGCAACTTTTGGAAAGAAACAAAATACAATATCAAAGAGCTGTGAATACAAATTTTATAAGAAAATAAATTACTACGCAACGTACCTTCATAAATAGTTTCATAATTATCCATTGACTCAGACATACATAAAGTCTTGGTACGGATCCAACTTTAAATGCAAGTTATAGCTTCAAGTGTTGTCGGTAATATGGAGGTATGGAAATGAGTCCATAATATGACCTGATACTCACTCTGAAATAACTATAGAAATTGAAATAATCAACACTTATTTTGCTATTTTACTCAAAAGTTGGATACTAATGCAATTTCACCATGTTAAAATATCAAATCTCTACGAGTATTTTTGAACTTTCTCACTCAAATGCTCTCTACTTCAAACATATTAATTGAAATATCATGTTCTAGAGAATTGTCAAAGTATGTAAGAAAAAAAAATATTAGTATCCTTGAGTAGATTTGTAACTTTGTCAATTCTTGAACGAAACATATTAATTAAAGTATCATACTTCAGACATATTAATTCTTGAACATCAAAGCTCTCGATGAGCCCAACAAACTTCATTGGGGTTTACCCCCATGACGCACCATTTCAGGCCCCAAATCCATTGTTTAAGGCCTCAATTTGACGATTGAAAATTGACGATTGACACTTTCCTATAAAAAAATTCAAAAAGAAATTAAATAAATAAAAAACAAATGCCGAATATGAGTGAGTTTTCTCGTGACTTACCCCACCAAGAACTTACCCTAGGTAAGGGCATACCTCCACCCGAACACACTCGCCAAGAAGGTGAATCTAGCATGCAAGAAGACATGCATAAACAAATCAATGCCTTAACGGCATTGGTCGGAACCATATCTCAGCAACTTAAGGACATGAGTTTCGAAATGACCCAACTTAAGGACTACATAAGAGCCAACCTACATAGAGGGTCCAACATGACAAATACCTCCCAAGAGACCTCCTCAAGGATAAGACCAGAACGTCCTAGGACTAGAATTCCTACTCCTATACCCTTAGAGAACGACGATGGGTTGAACCCCAACGTAGATGACCACATCACCCTGGAGGTAGAGCCTGAGACTACGACTACTCGAAAGATGATGAATAGACCTTAGGCGAAGAAGAGAATTATCGTCTGAGTCGTCGTAAGGACAACGATGATCTTTGAAGTGTCAAGCTAACCATACCCCCTTTTAATGGCCACAGCTACCTAGATTGGATAGACAAAGTCGAACGAGTCTTCGACTGCCATGACTACTCAGAGCGCGTGAAAATCCAATTAGCCTCCTTAGAGTTGACGAACCATGCGGCATTATGATGGTCCAACTTAAAGGCCCAAAGAATGCAAACAGTAGGTTACACAACCTTACTACGTCGAACTCCATGAAGGAGATTATGCACAAGAGATTTGTCCACCGACACTACAAGCAGGAATTCTTTCAACAACTCCATAACCTACGACAAAACGCCCTCTCCGTCAACGAATACTTCACCGAATTTGAAACGCTCAACATGCCTTGCGCTATGGAGGAGCCAGAGGAGCAAATTATTGCTAGGTTTATTCGAGGACTAAACCGCGATATAGGAGACTTAGTTGAGATGCAACAATTGGATACTATGAAAATAGTTGTGCCGTTAGCCCTTACTGTAGAGCGCCAGTTTAAGAGAAAACGTAAGGTCAACTACCCTAGCTAATTTCCACCTAAGACTCAAGATTACAACATGACTACCACGAGAAATGATGACAAGAGGCCTGTTAACCATAACTAGCCCTTGAAAGTAGCAGATAGTAGTAGCAAACCCTTACCATCAGTAAACAAACCCCTACCAGTAAACCTTCCTAACAGACAAAGAGCACGTGACATACAGTGTTTTAAATGTCTAGGAAAAAGACATTATGCCAATGAATGTTCTAACCGTCGCATGAAAATGATGAAGGCCAGTATGACGAGGAAGAAGAAACAAAAGTGAATGATAGTGACCAAGAAGCTGATGACTGTACGGCTCAAAAAGGCCCTCTACTGATGGTTATAAGGATAGCACTGATTTCCAGGAACGTTAAAGAAGACTGTCAACGGGAGAATATCTTCCATAGTCGTTGTGCAGTCAAAGATAAAGCTTGCTCCATAATTATTGATGGTGGAAGCTGCGTTATCGTAGCTTCGCAAGAGATGGTCAATAAACTAGGATTAGAGACCACTGCTCACCATAAGCCATACAAGTTAAGGTGGTTGGATGATAGAGATAAAATCAAGGTCATTAAGCAAGTCACCGTCGACTTCACTATTGGTAAGTACAAAGACACGGTTCTTTGCGACATGGTACCAATGAATGCCAGTCATCTTCTGTTAGGATGACTATGACAATACGATCACAAGGTGAACCACGATGGGTTCCACAACAACTATAGCTTGAAGTTCGGAGGCACAACAATCAATCTATTACCCATGACTCTAGAACAAATAGCCTAGGATGACGCTGTTCGTAAAGAAGAGAAGTTCAAGGAAAGTCTTTTCTTATCCAATCGCGGGTTGAGATCTTCATTGACTAAGGGAGAGATGCTGATTTTAGTGTTATTCAGAGATCGTGCTATGGAGCTTGGTGAGATACCTCCATCTGTCCAAGACCTCCTTAATACTTACCAAGACATCTTTCCTGAGGAACTCCCACCTAACCTACCACCCTTGTGTGGTATTGAACACCAGATGGACTTCCAACCTGGAGCCATATACCCAACATACTAGCCTATAGGATGAGACCTGAAGAGGCTAAGGAATTACAGGAGCAAGTACAAGAGCTGTTAGGCAAGGGATATATTTGAGAATCAATGAGTTCCTGTGCTGTGCCTGCTCTTCTTGTCCCTAAAAAAAAACGGTGGCATCGTGAGGATGTGTGTCGATAGCCGCGCTATAAACCAGATTACTATCAAGTATAGGTTTGTCATTCCTAGACTGGAAGATATGCTGGACGAGCTCAGTGAAGCGTCCATATTCTTTAAAGTCGACTTGAATAGTGGTTATCACTAGATCCGTATGAAGGAGGGTGATAAATGGAAAACTGCCTTCATGACGAAATACGGATTGTTTGAATGGATGATTATGCCTTTTGGACTTACTAATGCACCGAGCACCTTCATGAGGTTGATGCACTACGTTCTTACAAAATTCTTAGAAAAATTTGTTGTTGTTTACTTTGACGACATATTAGTGTATAGCCTCGACCTGCCACAACATCTTAATCATCTCGACATTGTATTTCAAACTCTCCGTCAACCTAAATTGTTCGGCAATTTAAGTAAGTGTTCCTTTGCCCAGGAAAAAGGTATACTTTTTGGGATTCATCATTTCGAAGGACGATCTAGAAGCCAACGAAGAAAAGGTTAAAGCCATTAGGGAATGACCTACACCTAATGGAGTAACCAAAGTTCGTAGTTTTCATGGACTAGCCTCTTTCTACCGAAAGTTTATTAATGATTCAAGCTTAATCGTAGCTCCCCTCATGGATTGCACTAAAAAGGGAGTAGATTTTGCTTGGACACCAGATTGTCAAAGTAGCTTCGAACTTATTAAAGAAAAACTTTGTCAATCTCCCATGCTGACGCTACCAGATTTTAGCAAGGTGTTTGAAATCAAAAGTGACGCCTCTGAAGTTGGCATTGGTGTTGTACTGTTGGAAGAGGGTAAACCACTTGCATACTTCAGTGAGAAGCTAAAAGAAGTATCACTTAACTACTCCACGTGTGACAAGGAGTTCTACGCAGTCATACAAGCTATTGAGCACTAATAACACTATCTCTTATCCAAGGAGTTTGTGATCCATACTGACCATCAATCCCTCAAGCGCATCAAGAGTCCACACAAACTAAGTAAGAAACGCGCAAAGTGGGTGGAATTCTTAGAGATATTTTCATACACTTTAAAGTACTTAAAAGAATCTGACAATACTGTTGTTGATGCACTATCCAGAAAGATAATCTTTTTAACGGAATTAGGCATTAGATTCTTCAGATTTGATTAGATAAAGAAAACTTATGAATCCGACAATGCACATAAAACCAAAGGTTGTGTGCCCCTTGGTCCTTCCGCCTGACTAGTTGGATCCTCCAACAACCGAGGGATAATTTAGTAGTTTCCCAACTTGATGAGAAACTTCAACATTACTCTTGATTTAAACATCTAGTCCTACTAACAAAAAAATGTTGATCAATTAGATTTGTAGTATCAATTTTTTATTTAAAATATTTATTTTTAATAATTATGGATTTACATAATTATAATATTGAGAATGTTAACAATGATATTGAGAAAATTATAGAGTTAAATTCTGAATTTTCAATAGGATAATCATCTGAACAAACATCTACTTCTTCACCTAAAAAAAAGAAAAAACGTCTGAAAAATAGAATTTAAAGCTCAATGTAAATATTGCATTAAACATTATGCATATATTTTAGTAGTTCAACTAGCACACTTGGTATGCATTATAAAAAATGTCATTAAACGAACAAGTAAAGTACCCTATCCAAGAATTATTGAATACTAGTAGTATTGACATTTTCTTATAATCACAAAATAAAATGAGAGAAATAATAGTAAAACTTGTAACACAATATGAGTTGTCTTTAGCGTTCACTGATAGTGATGAATTTAAAAAATTTATGAAAAAATATGTTACTCCCAATTTTAAACGTATTATTAAGAGTACAACTAGAAATGATATTACTAAAATATCTAATGATATGAAAAAAAAAAAACTAATTTTTTTTTTTTCAATCAACTCTTCAATGTCTATTTGTATTACATTTGATTTATAGAGTGTACGTAATGCTATAAACTATATTGTTGTAACTTCTATTTTTATTGATGAATATTGACAATTAAATAAAATAATTTTAAGATTTCGTAATTATGAATAGTCTCACACTAGTATTACTATAGCCTATATTGTTGTAATTTTTCATTTTATTGATAAATCTTGACAATTAAATAAAATAATTTTAGGATTTCGTAATTGTGAATATATTCACACTAGTATTACTATTTATAAATATATTATAGCAATATTGTGAGAATATTTTATTAAAGATGGAATATTAAGCATAACTCTTTGATAATGTTAGGTGCTAACGATGTTGCTATTTTTTATTTTAAAAATTATTTTTTCAATTAGATATTACTTATGATTTTCTTTTCCACATGAGATGTGTATGCAATATTTTGATTTAATTGTTAAAAATAGTATGATATATATTTCGCCTTATATTTAAGTAATTATACTTGCAATTTCTTATATCATTAAATCTAATTGAAGACAATAAAAATATAGAAATTTTATAAAGTTGTCAAACTTAAAACAAAAAAATTAAAAATTGATCTATATAATAGGTGAAATTCAACTTATTTAATGTTGAAAAATGTTAGGCTATGTTGGCAAGTTATTTATATTTTTTAATGAGAAAATACAGAATTAATTTTGATAAATCTAGTTGTAATATAGTTAATACATTTTTTTATTTTTTAAAACTATTTTATGATGCTACAAATGAATATTCGAGAATTTGTTATTTCAATTCTCATTTTATTCTCTCAAATTTTGTAAACTTAATAGATAATTTTACACAATATGGACAAATAGATGATTTTAGAGATATACTTAGTAAAATATAAATAAAATTTTTAAAATATTGACTTAACATTTCTCCTATTTTTTTTTATGCATACATAACGAATCATATATATAAATTAAGAGCAGCGTGTTTCATAATTAATAAAATTTTTACTAATTTACATATTACTTTTTTATTTTATAATGATCAAGTAACACATGTAATTGTTAGTTTATACTCTTCTTATGAAGTTAAATATTCTAATGTCAGTCTTTCATGTCCTTGTTCACATACGAATTCTAGTAGTAGTGGTAGAGATATTGCAGCTTTACAACTAGGTATTCATGATATTTGAAATCAATTACATATAAATGTTTATTCTATTTCTATGCAAAATGAACTAAATATTTATTTTGACACTCGATATTAATTTTCTCACAATAAGAACTTTGATATTTTAGATTGATTGAAAATTTTTTCCACTAAAGGACCAGTTGACACTTATAAGTAGGAGTCGACTCACTGGTCGACATTTAGAGCAATTAGGTTGGCCGCAATCAACACTTCTTTTAAATAGTCAACACTTCAAGCTCTCAGATTTAATCATCAAATGACCTAACAGTCGACACTTCATCTACAAGTGTCGACACTTGCACGGTTGACATTTCCCTAAAGTGTTGATGCTTCAAACTCTTAGTTTCAATCCATTTAACCTAGCGGTCGACACTTCCCTTGAATGATTGATACCTTCCATCCACTGTTTCCAAGTAGAATTTGAAGTGTTGACCGACTATTCACAGTTGTCGACACTTGGGCGATGTCCAGCTATGGGAAGTCGTCAAAAACACCCTCCCTCGCTATTTCGCACTTCAAAATGATAAATAAACTTGAATAAAATCTAAGCCCGCCCCATATGGCCAAAAACAACTATTGGATTTGAGTTTCCAAGCTTGACTCTGGTTCCCATACAACCCAAATATTTAGACACGAAAAACAAAGGGAGAACAACTTACCCACGAAGTCCTCTTTCATAAATGTTGCTCCTTGAAGCCTTGCGGATATTTCCTTACCCTCGAAATGCGACGATTCGCTCGTCGAAACTTTACTCTCTCCATGTCCACTCTCTTTGTGCAGTAGCCAAGTGAGAAACCTAATAGGGTTTCTCAACCCTATTTTAATATAACTGCTGTTATTTGCACTATAAATCATCTACTTCTTAAATTTATAAATTACACACATATGAAATATTTAATAAAATCTTTAAGAAAATACAGGTTTTTACAACAACTCACCAACATAGGTTTTCATAAAACTATACAATGCAATGCAAAAAACATAAAACTCATACGTTGACGAGATGCGCACTTCCTATGCATAAGAGCAACAATATCTAATACTAGCTTGTAGTGCACAACTTCGTCTAAGACTAAAAAAAACAAAGGGTATGACTGTCTCACTCAACTATAAAAGAAAATATGGATGAATCTTATAACAGGACTAGAAATAAAAACCAAAAGTACTATAAATGGCCGCGAACTTCGACCATACAACGGTAGACACTTCAAAGAAGGGGTCAGCATTTGTTCACTTATAGGCAGGGGTCGACCTATCAGTCGACACTTATAGGCAAGGGTCGACACCTTCAAGCAAAGGTCAACCCCCAAACCTCTCGGGTCTTAGCAATGGTCCACCCTTTCACCAAAGCGGTCAACACTTCAGAAGTCGACTGACCTCTCAAAAATAGCGACACCTCGATGGCTATGTTTCTAACACTAAGGTTTCAAGTTTCGATTAGTCATCCATGGTGGTCGACACATACGAGATTTTTAACAATGGGAGGTTGCAAAATTCGCCTCCCTTCGTCATTTTTCACTTCTAATCGACAGACCAACTTACTTGAACTCTAATCTATTCAGATAAACTAAAAATAACTCCTGGATTCGAGTCTCCAAACTCGACTCTGAATCTAAATAAATCTCAACTTTCCAAACTTAAAACATAGATAAAAACTTACCAACTTTCAAAAATCCTTCATGAAAGTTGTTGTCGATGCCTAACAAACACATTTCTAGCCTTGGAACGCAACGATACGTACAACTGGAATCACCTCCTGTCTCTCCTTGTCTTATCCCTCTAGCGGTCACGTTAGGAAAACGAGACAATATGGTTTTCAAACCCTATACAATAAAATATTTTTTTAATAAATAACTTAATATATAAAATATAAATTAATTAATTTTATATATTAAATAAAATCCTTAAATTTTGAATAGATGCAACCCGAAAATTTTTCATAATTTACTACGTTTCAAAGTACCCAATGTTAATTTCTTACAATTTTAACCACATGGTAATTTTCATTTTACCGATTTTGACCAAAAGATCAAATAATTAAATATGGTGATAACACGATAAAATGAGTCAATTCATAACACGTCGAGCATTAATAACACAAAAAAATTAACACATGAGATTTAATTAACTTAAAAATACTAGTTTTTAAAGTTTCATACACTTTTTAATCACCTTTTATCCTTTTAATTTTATTATTATAGTTAATCACAACCGAGACCATTACACATGCAAATAACTCTTCTCAATCTTCAAACCTTTAACTACATTTTCCAAAGTAGAAATCATTAAATTCCTAGAAGTGAGTCCAAATGTTTATAACAATTTATGAAATTCGCTAAGGTTGCATGCAAATCAATCTTGTCAATCCTCGAACCTTTAATCTCATTTTATAAGGTAGAAATCATAACAAGAGATTCTAGGTAATTCCTTTCTAGTTTTCTACACTTGCCTCTTAGCATGCAAAGTTATTAGTGTGATTCCCCAAATATTTCAATTAGCTCGAGCTCCTAACAAAATAATACTAGAAGAATCACATACCTTATCTTCCTTAGCTAAGAAACACATGTTGGCAACTTCTTATTTTACAGAGGAGGAACCTTTGCCACTATCATCCATGTTCCTTTCATTGTCTTTATCTTGAAGACTTTGCTTGAGGATACTCGTCCCGATAGAGTCTTGAATTTGCGCATTTAAAACACATGATCTCTTTGTCCTTTTGAAACCGATCATCACTCATGAGTCTCGTCCTTTGCATTTGTATCCTTTATAAGAATTTGTTGAATTTCTTTGTAATGAATATGAGTTTTTCATCATCGCCATCAATATCCGTCTCATGTGAGGGACTTGGATGATTATTTGATGGAAATATCTATCTTCTGGACTTTTCTTTCTCTTTTAACCCATCACTTCAGGCAAAATCTTCTTTTATTGGCTTTCTGAAGCACATTAGGCAACTTAGATGTCATTAAACTATGTTCTATCTCAATGGGTGTACCCTCAATTACATACCATAGACCATAGTCAATAGGTTCAATGTTCATCATCAACTTCCAATTAGTATAGTCATTTTCATAATAAAATGGCAGTCCAGTAATTGAGAAACCTTCTACATGTGTGTTGTTAAAAGAATATGTCAAAGATTTAATTTCAAGAAAAACTTGAAATTCTTGAACCCAATCACATACCAATTGTAGGATCTTGCATTAACCAGTGATGGAGTGAATTAGGTTAATAGTATTTTTCCATATTTAAGGACTCTTTTTAATATTTAACTAATGCTCGAATATTAACAATTTAATAGTAATCAAAATAATAAAGAGTAGGGAGAAGAAAATGAAAACAAAGTTGTTAATGTGGTTCAACCAAATTATCAACATCTACGCTCCACCAAGAATCCTCCTTAAAGACTCAATTACTAATATCAACACTTATACGAGTTCCAATCAAATCTTAACAAGTCATTTAGAGTTCTTGTCTTTCATTGACACTCAACGACTCAATGAAACTACAAGATAGATTTGAGAAAGATTTAAGAACTAGTTAACTCTCTCTTAAATCTATAAAAAGTGTTTGGATGTGAGAGGTAGTAAAATATGCTCGAAGTATGTGTAAGATTATAGAGCAAAAGTGTTCACAGTAAATTTGGCAGGTGTACAACAAATGCCAAATTCTATTTGTAGATACACGTACAAAATTGATTCTTATTGATCTGTTATTTCTTGTGTCAAACTCATATGATCATTACTGCTTAATCTTGAAAATCCCTTGTTAATATGTTCTTTCTCCGATCGATTGTCGTGTGTCCATTACAACTTACTCGTGAATTATTTGGTTGCTTGCAATATACTTTTGACTTCCATTAAAAATAATAGATACACCATGATATGAGTTTGGATGTACGACCCTAATATCCATTTTCAAACACTAGTTTTGTAATCTTTGCGGTCGAGCATGCTACAAGACTTTTCGACTATGACCTAGCTCTGTAGACATCTTGCTTTTAATAGGTCATGCCTCACTAGTGTGCAAAACAGAGGTTGCTCTATGCCATTCTAGAGGTTGACTACTTCTAGTGTCTGGTTGACTGAAATCTTACTCTTTAAGAGTTTGAGTCTCTTTGTAATTTCTGAGGTCAGCCAAAATCTCTTTAAAAATTTTGAAATATCTCTTGTCATCTACAAGGCAGCAAACTACTTTTATGGCACACAAGCTGCATTCTATCATTTTGTAGGTCAATTTCAATCTGGCAAAGGTCAGCCAAAAGGGTCCAAAAAATTGAAATTTTCTTCGCTTGTTAATCAAAGATAATGAATATTTTGAAGCTTTTATTTGGAAAGATAATTGAGTACATATTTATATATTTATTAAATTCATCCATAAAAAAATATTACTTAAATATTTAAGCTACCAGACGGAACCATGAAACGCGTCTCTAAGTTTTTATTACGTGCACCTACGTTACAAGATTTAAATTTACGAGCCTAAGGGCCAATTAGTAATGTAGAAATCAATTGATCATGATATTTCTTGACATATACTGTTCATAAAATCGTGAAATTTTCAATCATTTTTTTATTTGTTTCTTTTCCTTTATTGTCTTATCATTTAGATTATCAGTCAAGAACAAAGTAGAGTCGACTATGAGATTGACACACATCCCTCAAGTCATGTGAACTTCTATGAGAAATTATTTTGAACTTCGGCAAGAACTTTGCTTATATTCATTATCATGTATCTATATAGTCTTCGAACGAGAGATCATGCATATTACTTTTGTGTTGGGTTCAAAACGAGAAAAGAGCATCTCTTTGGTTTTATTTGATTGAAGAGGCGGCCGAATAGATCGAGACTATTGGCAGAGGTTAAAAACAATGTAGAGCAGTCACATAAGAGGTATGCTAAACTTAAGAGGAGATGTTGAATTTAAGGTTATTAACTTTTGTATTTCTTAAGGTTTGATTGAGATGTGAATTGTTTCATTTATAGGATCCTAAAACTGTTACAAGAGTTTATTTAGTGCAGCGATGACCGAGATATTACGAGATTGTTTTTTACATCTTTGATATTGGTTTCTAGAACTGTTAAGGTAGACACCAATCAACTTCTTGGGTGGTTTTATTTATAAATAATACTGCGTTTAGTTTTTATTTTTTTTATTCTTTTATATTAAAATATTTATTGATATGTTATTGGTGTAACTAATATAATAAATTATTTATTTATAATTATTACATTAATTACACCTTAATTATATTACTCATTACTTAACACGGAATAATTTTAAAAGGTATAATAAAAAAATCAATGTAACAGTACTCTTTATTTATTATATTCAATCATGCCTTTGATAATTTTTTAAAACCTTATTTCTGAATCATATCTCATTATGATTATGATATTCTTTTCTAAAACCATGTTAGCTTTTATTATATATACATTAATCTACACTTTTATTTTTGTGTTTCATTATTAATGTTAGTATCAGCCCGGTGAGCTATCTTTGATTTACTTTGCTGATGTTTTTATCTCCTAAGAGTAGTATTGCATTTTACTACCTACTACCTATTAGTAGATCATTTTCACGTGATCCCTTTGATGGATTTTGCAACTTATTTTTGGATAATTTATTTATTCCTATGACATCTAGAGTTGTTTAATCTGCGGGTTGACGAGCCAAACTAACCTCGACCCATTACAGTAGCGAGCTGAATTTGGCTCGGTCTCAAAAGGCGGGCCGATCAATTCGCCTGTTATAATAGCAAGCGTAGCCTGACTTGGTCTCAAGAAGTGTGCCGATCAGTTCGCTCGATATTCTGTTCGACTCCATTATACGTCATATTTATGTCACGTTATTTAGTTTTGTTTGGCTCGGTTTTAGTTTTGTTTTCATGCATTTTTTTCATTCAATTTTAGTGTAGTTTTGTTAATATTTACTTGCATTTTAAAATATATATATATAAACATCTAAATGGTTTTTCTAATACAGTTTTATTCTATTCAAATCAATTTCTCTACTGCGGAATTAAGAACTTTTAGATCTACCATTTTTTGTTTTTAAATTGGTTAAAAATCATTTTAAATTTCAAACTATTAATTTAAAAAAAAAATTCTTAAAGTATTAACCATAATAAAATAAATTTCAAAATATCAAAAACCTAACAAAATAAATCCCGAAGGGTGAATGATAGTCCCCTGTTTTCATTTTACAAAAAGATTTTTTTTTTGGGGGGGGGCGGGGGTGGGCTCATGAGGGTCAACGCCCCCGTTCTCCCATTTCTCCTTTATTTTTTAAATTAATTTTAAAAAAAATACCAGACAATATTAAATTTACTTGAAAATTTTACTGCATATTCATCACATCACGGGGAAGATAATATCAAAATTTTTGTAATTTTCTAACACTTGTACAATTTATTATAATTTTAGTTAATTATAATAAATCGTACAAATATTAGAAAATCACGAAAATTTTCATATTATTTTCAAATTTTATAAAATTTTATAAAATTTTATTTATAATGTCATAGTTGCCTAACATATCAAATTTTGTTCCGCATGAACTTGACAATATCTTGCTATGAAATTTTGAAATGAAAATTGTTAGAGGAAGTTTGAGCAGAATTTGCAAAAACACTCAATTAATTATAGCATGAATGTCGACTCTAGAGATTGAGAGTCGTCGTGGATCAAAGAGATGCTTGACAGCATCGACTTACGTGGGGTCTATGCATTGAGTGGCAATAGTTGCGAGATAGTTTGCTTGTTTTATGCAAACTGACAGCAACCAGACGAAATTGAGTTTTTAACTGGTTTGAGGAAATGAATTCTTGGTACGGAGCTTATAATACGTCCAGAGACGGTGAATGAAGTGATGAGGTTTGTCATAGAAGAGACGAAACAATATTATCATGCTTCCAAATACTGTCATTTTTCACATTGCCCGAGGAAGTAGAGTTTTTACGAGCAATTTATAGCAATTCTGACATTAGGGTGTTTATGAAACCATAATCGAGAGATTTGAATGTTAGATGTCAAGTTTTTCATAACATGCTAATCCACACCTTTTCAAGCCAGCTAAATACAAATTTTATATGGACCCAAAATAAAATTCTAACGTTAAATGCTCACAGAAACAAAGATTCTTCAAATGACCCTTCCTCCAATCTCTTTGGTTAATTCTTGAGAAAGGTAGTCATTTGGGCCAATTTCTTTGGGTATGTTCCTTTGTTAGGCTTTTTGTGAGCCTATTGTGAGATTCATAATTAGTTTCAAATTTTTGTTGTCAAGATGCAATCATTTATCATTTCTTTCTTAATTGAGTCTCGATATAGGACTTATCAGTTTCCTAGTGTTTTATATAATATTTTGAGGATTTGTTTTATGTTACCACAACATTTACGAATTGTGAGTCTGTGCCTAGTAGCATATCTTGGATGGTTGGTAAAGCAATTAACATTCAGTTAAGAGTTTTTTACTGTATTGCATATAATCTTAAGACCCGCCTTGTATGTCTTTTACTTTTATACATTTACTTTACACATGCATGATACTTCATCTCATTTCATATATATAAACCGAACGAACTGTTCATTACGTTATTGACTAGTTTTCAGACAATGCTTATTTTTCCTTTATGCGATTAATTAGTCTACAAAAAGTTATTATTCTTTCTCTTCTGTATTTTGCGAGCGTTCAATGTGCAACGGTCCATGAGTGATCTTATTTTTACGAGACTTTTCTTTATGGAAAACCATAGTGTCACTATTTTATAAGTATCTATCTACAAATGCAAGGTTGTTTTCGGTATTCGCTCCACGAATGGCTCATGAAGCATATTGTAAAATAGATGTAAGAGACTTTGATGAATGTAAATTCATGCATTACATTTTATTCGATAACTCATTGTTTTAAAAATAAAATAATAAAGCTAATTTTCTCATGCATTTGGGTATAATATAGAATTCTCTGCTTAGTTAGTCACTCACCCTAAAAGAAGTCTACTTCCCAAATAGAGACCGTTGAAGCCATAAATAGTTGATTGCTGTGGAGTATTCATTTTGTTTCCCTTCTTTTCTTTCGAGTGTTTATTTACTTTTTCCTCGTGGTAAAATTTTTTTTATTTATTTACAGGTATGTCCATTAAATTGACTGTGTGGTATTTTATTTTAAGTACAATATTTTCCTCAATTATTTATTACATTATCTTATTATGTGATTACTGTGAACGCTAATAATTAGAAAAATAAAAATAAATGCGGAAACACAGACACTAAGATTCATGTGGAAAACTCTAAACAGAAAAAAATCATTGGTAAGGGAGAAATTTACTATATGAAATCAAGGTACAATTAAGTTTTGTGACTCAAGTATTAATATATAGAGAAAATATTAAACTTTAATATTGATATATGGGTCTGACCTGACCTAACTAGAATTCGGGTCATACCTAACTTTTCCAGCTTGACACGAATTTCACACGAGAGATCCAATGCAGGCTACTCAGCCCAACCCAAAGCAAATTCAGAACATTAAACTTTGACAAGACCCGTCTTCAAAGAAATTTTGGTCCAAAGAAATGAATTTGCAAAACTACATTAAAAATAATCTCATCTTCCACAAAGGCTTTTGATTGGCCAACTCAACAACCGATACCAATCAAATTTTTAAGCCTCACTTAAACTTAAGAGACATATTTAAGAAGAAATTACATCTACTCCTCTATGGTACCACTGAGTTATCAGAATTGCCACAACGAATTGCGTGTAAACATATTGAAAACTTTCTTACATCGCTTATTGGATGGGCCTGTGCTTTGTATATATGTTAGGGAGATTCCTTCTCCTCTCGAGCTAGCTTTTGATAATGAGTTCTATCCTCTCACATGTGTTAATATATATATTAATGCAGTAAAAAAAAAGGTTGTCATTTTATAAATCTAGAGTGCATCTTATTACATTTCCGTCAATAAAAGGTTGGCAATCCTTTTAGGAATTGTCATTATAGAAATCTAGAGTGCATCTTATCACCTTTCTTTCAATAAAAGATGGGGAATCATTTTAGGAATTTTGATGGTTCGTTCTATGAATGGAAACATGATATAAGATTTTGTTGATTATGATGGATCAACTCATATTAGTGGAGTGTACAATCCTTACATTGCTTGAAACAAAGGAAAATGAATGATTTATAAGTTGAGTTCTACTCCCTACCTAATGAAACATGTTTTGAGCTAACTCCAAGAATAAATCTGTATGAGTTTTGACTCAAAGCAAATAATATTATATTAAGAGCACTGAAAACTTTACAAATGGTATCAAAGTCAAATCCCAATTGGAAGTGTGCCCAACGGGCACATCAAGGCCCTAAAGAGGGAGATTGTGACAGTTTGCCATATGAAAACAAAGACAACCTAAAATTTTATTGATTGGGAATGCTCAGTTTATACTAGTGGTAGTGCACAATTCCACATCGCTTGTGAAAGTGAAAAGTAAATAATTTATAAATATAATTCTCCTTGCTATCTAATATAACGAGTTTTAAACTAACGACAAAAACAAATCATTGAAGAGTCTAACTCAAAGTGGATAATAATGTACTATAAGCACTCAGAAAAACAATTTTTAAAGGATTCTCCACCTTTTATTAAAACAAAGGTAGTAAGATGCACTCTAGATTTCTAGAATGACAGTCTTCTTTTTAACTACAATGGGAGTAAATCTATTTCTTTCGAGGCTCACATAAAGAAATATGGAATAGTACACTTTTTTCCAAAGAGCTAGGTCTACATAAGTATGTTAAGACTGAAGAGAGACTTATATAAATTAGAAGACAATGGAAGTAACAAAAACATGCGTTGATAGCACCGACGAATGATGATTTGATTGTTGTACACTCAATCAGAAAAGAAAAACGGTGTATGATAATGTAATCTACCCAATTTTAAATTGCATTGATTCCAGGAGTTGGTGGGAAAATTTTGGAAGGATTGAGAAGGGAAGAGAGAGGGAAAAGGAGGGGAGAGAGCGAGTCGTAGTGGATGGATTCAAGTGAGCTAAGAAACAGATCTCGATGTTGAGGGTCATAAAAGAACAAGAAAAAAAGGGAATCAATGTTGGGATGTATCTGACCTTTTGTGGGTTAGTTAAGTTTGTGTCTGACAGGAATGCCAGTCATTCAGTCAGGTATTGAATGTGAAAAATGATTCGAAATCACGATATTCCATGCAGTTTTTGGTCCGTATCTTCTTCCTTTACACCCCACAAACATTCTTTAATCTCGTGCCCTATTCCCCCTCACCCTAGTTATGTCAAAGAACAGTCATAAAGGGAACGTAAACAGTTCATAATTATGATGCAGAAGTTAATGGGAATCAAGTCTCTTTATTTTTGCAGTATTTTACTTCGAATAACCACAGAATGTTAATCAGCAGGCAACTATGATGGTTAGAGGTATTAATGCACTTTATAAATTCAATAAATGTCTCTGTCTGGCGCATTCCTCATATACACTTCATACTAAAGCTGGATTAGAAATTGAAATGTTTCAAGCAAACGTGGTTTCTTGAAAACTGTGCAGTAAAGACCGAAGTGAGTCTGAACTGAAAGTGTTGGAGATTTTACTTGGAAAGAGGGTTTATGTATTAGAGACAGATTTACTTCAACTTTTTTCGAAAGCCCACAATCAGTATCATTTTCCTCTATCCTTCGGAGTCCTCATGATCAGTCTTAAAAAGCTAACTTGATGTTTTTATCAGTCAGAAAGATTAAGAACAAAGATATGAAGCGATAGAGATTGGGTATTAAAATCTTCAGATTGATATAAATGTGCATCATTTCTAGCTTATCGCAAGTGTTTGATTAATTGTAAACTTCCCACTGCATTGATATGGTTTATAAACTATGACTCCCAAAAGAAAAAAGTAGTACCAAAAAACAAATAGAGAAAACAACTTCAAATCACAAGCATAAATAAATAAATAAACTTCGGCGAAGTTGAAGTGTTTAAATATTACCTATATCCTATCTTCGTTTTCAGTTCATCCTCGGCCGGCCACCTAGCCTGAGCTCAAGATCCAAGTCATCTATGGCGGGGGAAGCAAGCCCAATTACCTCTGATTGAACATGTAGTGTATCCTGGAAGATTGGTATTGATGACGCATTATCAGCCCTTTTCCTCTTGCAAGATGCAACCTCTTCCATTCTATCTGAAACCTCCAGATTTGAATGACAAATAACCAAGTTCAAGCTCACAGACAAATCAGCTTTGATATAATTCTCACGGTCCTTGCCCTCAGAATCGACTGTTCTTCGACCTGACTTCTCTTCTTGGTCAAGTATTCTCTGGTTATTTTCTTGTTCATCGTGAATTCCGTCGGCGGAAATAACTCTCTTGAATTGAGACCATGAAATCGGAGATTTCCCATCGCACTCTTTCTCTTCAGCTATAGAAGGAGAGAACAAGATTTTCTCACTGAAGACGCCCTTAGTAGACGGAGTTGAGACTCTTGAAGAAGACGATGTTGAGAAAAGTGTATCAGAAAAATCAGCTTTAGGGTTAGGGTTATAAACCATACTACAAACCTGAGAAGGGTAATGAAAAGCCATAGATGTGAAGCAATTTCTGGTTGGATATTGATGAATTTGCTCATTATCGTTCAGAATCTCATTCTGGTCACTGGCAACTTGTTTTGATCTTGCTTTTTCTCTTCTGTGAACATTCATATGACCTCCTAAAGCTTGCGCTGAACGAAACTCTCTCCCACAAAAGCTGCAAGAATAAGATCTCGGCGGCCATCCCAACGCTCCAGCTGCATCTTCTGCAAAAGCTTGTTCTTCCGACCAAGATTCATCCAAGGAAGAAGGGTTGATCGTATTAGCTAACTGAAAATTATGAGGCCTAAAAATTCTCGTCTGTTCCATTTAACTGCAAATTCTTCAGCAGGAGAATCTCATAAGCCTCTGATCAATTGAAATAAAGTGAAAAGGGAAGTTTAAGACATCAGAAGGTTTGAAAACTACTTGGATGAGTGCACGGATGATGTGATATTGAAGGACAAGAAATATTGCTCCCGACGAACAATTTGGAAGGTGGGTGAAGTGGTGGGTACTCTATCTTTCGCTGTCTCTATAACGAAGCTTTTATTTTGGGATTTTCTGGTAGACTTTCCTAGCTTTATTCACTTGATTATAGAAAATAGGACTGGAATATTTATTGATGAGACAATTGTTTTTATTTTCTTAAATTTTTTCAGATGACCATTTGTGTCCGTCAGGATGGATCTCTTTGGACTACGCGCTATGCGAATAATTAATTTAGTAATGGAAAGTAATTTGTGCAAGCTACTCTTTGTTATATCTGCATGTGTCGTAGATCGAGGCAATTTCCTAGTAATAATGCACAAATAGCTGAACATGTACACAACTCTAAATGGTCTTAGAATGATGATTAGAAAGTAGAACATCATAGACCATGCAAAAAACAAAAGAAGATGACTGTGTTTGTTTAATTTTTAATATTTTTTTCTCATTAAATACTTACTCCTATTCGATCGATATGATAGGCAGTTTGAACGAGGGAATCATGGTTTGTGTTTGATAAATTAAATTGAGCTGCGTGTAAAGGAATTTAGGTTCCAGTTTTTAATTTTTTTATTTATTTTTGTATATGACTTTCTCCATTAATTAACCAATTTGGTTATCTTATTTCATATAGATAAATCACAAGTCATAAAATTATACTCGCTTAATTATCTTAGATTAATGACTATATGCTTTTGTTCAATCATTGTATAGTCATACCATGTGATCTAGGGTGACATCTAGTGCAATATCTTCTCCTGCGTCAAACGGTCGTTTATTTTACTAGGCGGATACTATATTTCGCATCAAACATAATTGTATAATACAATTATTATTTGTTAGTATGATGGTTCAAAGTTTATTGATATTCAACGTTAATGGTTAACATTTGAAAATTTTTAATCAGTAAAATTAGCCAAATTATCTAACCAACACTTGAAAAAAATTTAATTAAATAAATGAATTCTATTATCTTGTCATGTAAATTTAGTCATTTGTAAATTAACTAACAAGTCGATAATGGTAATTCTAAATAAATAATGTTTATTTAGATTTCCAATAAATCCAAATTTAAGGGTTTAATTTTATATATTTTAATCAATAAAATTAATTAAAGAAAAAAGACTGATTTGAAATAAAAGGATTATTTAAGAAATGGCATTGCCTTTTTTCTCAACAAAATGAAAGAGAAAGCGAGAGAGGGAGACTGGAGTTCCCAACTCTCCTAATAAAATAGTCTACATAAATTTATTATTAAGGTTAACCTGAAACACATTGTATTAAGTAGAGAAAAGAACTATAGTTATAAACTCTAAAAAATGTTAGATCGACGTAAAAATTTATACTTTTATATTCAGGGCTATGAACTCTTAACACAAAACAAAAGAAAGCTAATCCCCAAAGATTCATGTGGACCATACAAAATGAGATAAGTTTGGAGGGTATAAAAAAGTAGAAAAAAAATCAAATAAAAAAATAATTTTGGAATCCCTAGAAATTAAATGGAGACAAAGCTAGAGGAGGAACTCCATTACAACATTGTTGACTATACTACTCTATATATTTTTCTTATTCACCATATGAGTATATTATATCTTTCCAGTGACATTATGTCGTCGATTGAGTAAAAATATAGTGCGATTTGAAAAGAAATCAACAAAGAAATTAGTCAAAGAAAATTTTTCAATACTTATAATATAAATTATAAGATAAACTTAGAATTATTTTCATATAAAAGACAAGTATAAATATTTAAAAAATATCTCAATTGCATCAATTATTAAATACCGTATTTAAAGGATAAACTTAATATTACTTTTTTCATATAGGATGGACCAATGTTTTGTGAGTTAGTCATTAATCAAGCTTTGGGTTAAGAAGTCTAATTTTCTTCGAGAATCAATTCGTTCTTTTTGCCCAACTGCAAGTCGATCACAATAATCAGTTAAGAAAGATAATTTTGTAACATATTTCTTTTTTCTTTTTATCTAAATTAAATAAATAATTTCTCAAATTGTATATATAATAAGAAATGAAAAAATAAAGAAAAATTATTTATCGCATGATAAGTTTAATATTATTTCCTTTTCCTTAAATGAAGATAACAACTACAACTGCAAACATCTGCCCGTTTCTTTTTCTCCATAGAACTACTTCCATTTTCTAAATCCAACGAGACCTGATTGTGTCAAACTTATAAATGCAGCTCGGATGAATAAAGAAATAATTTGTTTATCTATTAACAAATAATTTGTGTCTTGTCCTTCAAGATTCGACTGGGAAATAATATGTCTTCATATGCAACTTGTTTCCATAAAGCTGAAGGCGATTCTGCATGATTCATATTAATATTTTATAAATCGTTGATTGAACAAGTGCAATAACTCATTAGAAAACCCAAAAAAAAGAAAAAAAAAATTAAGAAAAACAAATAATCACAAATTATTTTTACGAATGGACACAAGATCAGATGTTGGGTGTGACATGACAGTAATGGGGTGGAAACAGTGTTAAAATCCTTCCTCTCAAACTTTATTTTAAACTATTTTCTCAGAAAATAAATATTTTTTATTTTAAATCATTTGAGAATATAAAATGTCACTCTCTTTGTTGAAAGGAACCAATTTCATGGTCTTATATAGGAGCCTCGATATACTTTTATAATAACTAAGATATATTTGTTCTATATCAATGATTCATTCGAATACACTTTTATATGAATTAAGATAATTTATTTATGGGAAAATTTATGTGTCGGTAAGTCAACATTATTTTCGTAAATTAAGAGAAAAAATAATGACAAATTTGAGTGTGACCTCTTTGTTTGTTTCTTACACAAATTTCAAACTCTGCCTTGTTACAACTTCAACCTAGTTATTTGTTTTTTTTACAACTAGAGTCACCAACAAATACTAGAATCATAAAATTAAAAAAAAAAAAAAAAAGATTACAAGTAGACAGTATTATAATCATCTTAGATTATATCGGGTGATTTATGTAATATTCATTGATCGACGTATTATTTTAGTTATCTATGATAATAATTCTACTCATGAAAAAGAGAAACGTCAAAATATAAAGATTATCAATTAAAATTTGAACATAAATTTCGCATTATTCTATAGATTTAACTAATAATACTTGTACATCAACAGATAACTAATAATACTTGTACATCGTTCTTTCGTGACTTAGGATAAAAAGGAGACATTGATGTAAGAGAAAGTAGTGGGCCTTGCAAGTCTCCAACTCATATATTGATCCTATATGATTTAAAAAGTCTCGTATAATCTATAAACATATTCAATCAAAATTGTTAGGATGGAACTACACACTTTTATTTTGAGAATCATTAAGGCATCAACCTTTAAAGGAATTGATGAAGAAGGTTGTGATTCAAATAGAAGATGGTATATTATATTTCATACTTAGGTCGAGCATATTCGACCTGAGACATCGAAAATCAATTTTATCTTTAAATTTTAAGAGAGATAGGATCTAACCCACACGAGAGGAAACGTTCAAAGACTTAAATTCATTATCATGTATGTAAAATTCACAACGTAGCTACATCGAGTTGTAGTATGATTAGCTACGTGGACTCAAGATTCATGTTAGGCTTCTAGGATATTTGGGCTTTCACAAGTGATAGACCCGGTTTGAGGAAAAAATTTATTTTTATTTTCAACATATCATGCATTACTTTATAAAATTTATTTTGAGAGGTGTTTTCATGTAAAATGTCTTGTTCATTTTTATAGCTCGTCCATCTTTATACATATAGTTCATTGTAAATATTTTCTTTGAATATTCACATTATTTTGTTAATCATATTATCCATATGAACCAACTTTATTTGACCGTTGCAGGATGTATGTAGTTCTTAACTAGACAAATGGAATAACTATGTGTCATGTCATTGGACACAAAATCCTAAATTAGATAAGTTTTTTCGTGGTTTTTCGATTGATCACAGTTGTTATTGTTTATGCCTATAACATGATGCACCTAGAGTCTTTGAATGACTCCCATTTTCGCTGAAATTTTTATGTTACAGTTGATGCCTATTTTATGTCTGAACCACAATATAGTGAAATGATTAACATTTGTCCTATTATATATTTATACTATATTTTTATAAAATATTGAGAAAAATTCAATTTAAACCTCAAACTATGGAGCCAGAGATATGCTGAATCCTAAACTATATTTGAATACAAATCAAACTTTATACTATCTGCAGGGAACAAGTCAACCATCGCCATTACTTGATATTAAATACACTCGCAGTCTCCTATGTTTTGCATGTGGGCGACCGTGTTTAAACGAGGGTGACCTCTGCAGTAGCCCCGTTTAGGGCAGGGTCACCCTCGTGCGAAATGTGGGTGACCGCACGCGACCTAGATTATCTATCTGTCGATTTTTTGTGTTGTTTTAGCAAATTTTGATCTCCAAGACCTAGCCATCCCTTGATTTTGTTCGAAGTTTTGATCTCTTACACCATTTTTTTGCAGTTTCTCCCTAATTTTGAGCGGCCGCATCAACCTATAAATCGATTTACAAATCTCCTTAATTTCGCGATTTTGCCCTAATTTCATATTTTCGCCCTAATTTCAAATTTTTGCCCTAAACAAGGTCTGCCTCACCATAAACACAGGTTATTGCAGAGGTTGCCCTTGTGTTAAACAAAGTTGCACTGGTGCGAAATGCAATCGTCTTCACTTAAAATGTGGGTGACTACGAGTGTATTTAACAACAAGTAATGACAAGAGTTGACATGTTTCCTAAAAATAGTATAAAGTTTGATTTATACCAAAACATAGTTTAAGATTTAAATTGTCTCTGACCCCAAAGTTCAAACTTTTCTCTAAAATATTTATACTAGAATGTTCATTCATTTTTCTTAACTCTAACGTTGAACATAAAATTTTATTCTTATTGAGTTTATTTGTCTCCCCAATGACTTTCCTCTTTCAAGATCAAGTCAAGGAGATCTTCAGTTGCCAGGACTTTCCTCTTTCAAGATCTTCCTCTTTCAAGATCAAGTCAAGGAGATCTTCAGTTGCCATTTGAGGAGTAATCTCGATGTTCCATTATGCTATTTATCTCCTTATTTTTTAGTGTTTTATTCGGTGAGATCAGACACATAATAGTTTAAATTCATTTTTAGCTAGAGATTTTTGTTATTTATTTATCTTGCATAATTTATTAGATTCATATTGTCACATTGTCTTTGATGTCATTCTTGCACCTTTGGTTTATCTCAGTTTTATTGGGCCATATCTTTTATTCATATTTAAGTCTCTCGTTGCTATTTGGAATGACTAAAGTTAACGGTCAACTGATTCAGTTTGTTCTCAGGTTGGGTCGCTCTCCATTCTGTCTTGGATCTCTAGAGACGTGACATCAATGAACTAAATCAAATATTTTTCTTTTGGAATTTTTCTCTTCTCAGTTACTCGTCCATCTCTGGTGTCCCTAACATAAAACATTAACATATTCATCAATACTATTATTGTTGGGTTATCCCACATCGGTTATGAAAGGGACTGATAATCAATTTATAAGTGTGAAGAAAATCATCATCTCTTGAGCTAGTTTTTGGGATTGAGAAGATCTAATATCAACTAACAGTGGTATCAGAGCCTAGTTTTACAACAAAATCACAGCCCGTTGGGAGAAACTGGGTTGTTAGCTCTCCGACGCAAGGCTCGATATGTGATGGGGAGATTGTTGGGTTATCCCACATCAGTTGTGGAATGCGCTGGTGATCAATTTATAAGTGTGAGAGAAATTCTCATCTCTTGAGGTAGCTTTTAGAATTGAGAAGATCCAAGATCACCTAACAATTATAATAATGAACAATTATCATAGACATATTTGTGACTCATAAGATACATTTCTAAAACAATTTAAAAGCTAAAGACTTTTTTTATTTGATTGTTTAAGAGGATAAAAAATCTCTGAAAATATTGAGAGTGAGTGAAGAAGTCAGATCATAGGCAGTGAGAAAAAAAAACTTGGAATCATAAAGAGAGAATGATATGAAAAAAAAAATCATCTAACTTGTCATAGACCCACAATTTCTTTTTTCATTCAAGAAGAGATTCAACAAAATTGTGATTACGAGACTTCCAACTATTGGATCACGATGTCATTGTTTCCTTGGACATTTTAGGAAATGAACCACAGCTAGAAATTTAAGGTACTATGCCCAAGACAATGTTCTTTTACTTGCCTGGGTTTAGAGGATGAACTTCTCTATTTTCATGATTTTTTTTTATTCAATTTTGTGTTCGAAATATATAATTTTCTTTCTCTATTTGTAAATCGAACACAAAATTGAATAAAAAAAATCATGAACTCGACACACAACGATTTATGTGAAAAATCTTTTAGAAAAAAAAATCACTAGCAATGAGAAACAACTTCCCCACGATAGACTATGCAATTATTTCTTGTAGGGTAGCTTTCGCACTAATAGCACAACCGTTGAGGGTAACTTGTCAAGATCCTCAACATTATCATAATCAACAAACACATCACTTGATTTAAAGTTCTTATAAATTGAAGACAAAAATTAATAGTCCCACTCAAATGTTTGAGAATCCACTAAATGGCTTTCAAAGTTATTTTCCAAGATTTGCCATGTAAATACTAATATCGTTGATTGCAAAAGATAAATTTGAACTTTTATAAATCATAGCATATATTAGAGATTCAACTGCACTCGAATACAAAACTCTGTATATACTTATATGATAGTGGACATAAAGCAAATGCAATCTTGAAATGAGCTGCTAACAAAGTACTAACTAGTTTAGTTTTGTGCTTGTTAAACTTATAAAGAACTTTGTATGTAGAAACTCAATAGTTCTAAGCCAAGACCATAGAAGAACTAGTACATGCTATTGATGCCATCAACGTGTCATCTGATTGCACGTATTTGATCACAATGGAAAGCCTGATGAAATCTCTGAGACAAGTTTTGTGCTACTTTACATAAGTTACACATCATCTTTGAGGAAAAAAATATTGGACCTCGGTGGCCAAAAGTGTGTGATGGAGAGACTCACTAACTTTACATCAACTGGAGACCAATGATTTCTACCATGGCCTCCTCTACGAGTGAGAAAATAGAAGGTAAGGAGATGTTGATTGGTATTTTTTGTTGTAAAATGTTTGATGTTTGAAGTTTGAGAAGTTTTAGAGTCAATAGAGGATGGAGTTTGAAAAGCTCCATCCATGTGGCCAATTAAATCATAGCTCTCTAAAAGGGACGAGAGTTTACTATTTTATAGAAGATAGTTTGAGAAGAAAAGTTTAATTATTATCATGTGTATTAAGGTGTTGAAATGAGGACAAATTATGATAATGACAAAGAAAAAAGAAAAATTAATTCCCTTTTTCTATGAGCGATTATGTAGATAAGGGAATCACCTCCCCTATTTACTCTACGCACAACTCTCCTCTCGTAGAACACCTTATGCCTTCAAGGAAAAATTTGCATTTCCTTACTTATCTAATTAGCGGTGCAAATGCAGAGTTGCGAAGGTTATTCCTAGAAGAGATTTTGCTATATTTAATCCTAGATCAACATCGGGTTTGAAAAAGTTTATTGGAAGGGGTAAGGAAAATTTTGATCAACTTCTTTTCTAACATCGTTTAAATGATGAGATTATTACATGGGAAAGTAATTTTTTAGGAATCAGAATCAGACTTCTGAGAAGTAACAATGGTACGAGTTAATGACTTTTTTACGTTTTGGGAGGTATGCCAAAATCATAATTTCTTCCTCAAATTATTTAAATAATTTAGGTGTTTCTAGTGTTAAGATGTGATTTTTAGTGCAGAAATTTTGTTAATTATGAGTAGAAATCATGCTTTTGATTATTTTTGGGAGTTAATGATAGTTTGGAAGAAAATTTGATCAAAATGAATGAAATCTTGTTTGAAAACAAGTGATTGATGTTGAAAAGAGGACACCAAGTTGCAGCTTAGCAGTGGGTTGAGCCGCAGCTCAACCAAAATTGGCAATGGATGGTCGTGGCTCAGGTTGTGCGAGCCGTGACACAAGTGGCTCAACCATTGATGGCGAGACTCATTTTTTGGTCATTTTTGGCATAAAAATTTGAGATTATAAAGTGTGAAATTTCAATCTTAATATTGATATTAGTATAATGATTAGATATCAGAGCTTAAAATAAAATTTTTAAATTTTTTCGAATCTTGGTCTTTAGACTGTTGTAGGCCAATTTTGAGATAGAGATTTCATGTTTTTGTACAACATTCATTGTTTTTTTAACCTTATTTTGATATGTGTTTTTATACAAAATGGCATTTCTATTTTATGGTTGGTTAGTTTTCATAAGAGCATGCACAATAATTTATAGGCAAACTTGTTTGTGTAAACCTAGTTTGATCGACCCACGTGGTAGTCTTGTTTTTATTACACACATTAGAACGTTTGAGGATGTGTTTATTGTTAAACAGAGTAATGTGACAGCTGAAGGTCATGTCCCTGACGCAAAACTCTAAATCAGAGGGTCATTGTGGCTATTGCAATCACTTGACTATCATCGTTATTAATTTGTGTTATGTCATTGACATGGTATTTTCAGAGTCTGAGTGACTCAATTTTTTCTAAAATTTTATGCAGTATAGACTTATTTTATGTATGTATCATATTATATTAGAATATTATTACACTCGCTTTTCTGTATATTTTCTAACTGGTTTTTATAAAATATTTTTACATTAGCATGCTTGTACATTTTTTAAGAATAAAATCAAAATATAAAGTCTTTCCTCTATTGAGTTTAGTTGACTCACTCCAAACGACTTTCCATTTCAATAATAAGTTAGAAAGATTCTCAATAGACGACACAAGACTGATTATCGTAACATTTATTTAAATATTTCCTTCATTTAAAGTTGTTTATTAGTGATATGAGACTCTTGTTAGTACATTATATTTCTTTGTCATATTGGACTTGTATTATGACACTCACGTTGATGTCACTGTTAAACTTGTGAATGGTCAGTTCTTATTGGGTTATGATGAAAGTTTATGTTATGACTTTTGTTGTAATATTGGATAATTAACATCAAAGATCGGGCAATCAGGTCTATTTTGGGGCAGGTCGTTCTTCGTTTTATCGCAGGTCTTGACAATAGTGGAAGTAGATTTAGCACCCACAAAGAGAGATAAGATCATGGGAGGTCAATAATAAGGTCTGATAACCGATAATTTGGAACCAATTGGTGAATGTCATAAATAAAAGTGTTTGCATGTGGTAATCACATTTAAAAAGTTAAAATGGATAAACTTTAATTATGAGTTGGTTGAGGTATAAATGGAAAACAAGAACAATCAACTACAACTATAAGCTGAATGAAGCTTAAAATGGAAAGTCTTCAATTGAGGCTTTCGCTGGATCTCGACAATTAGATATTAGCAATTAGCATTCTGTTTTAGGTAGGTCAAAAAGATTATAGAACAACAAAACTAATTGAGTAAAATTATGAATTTTCTCTGACCAATCTTTGGTGGTATCAAAACAATTACTAATACTCATGCATCATGAGTCTTGGGAATAGTATGACACAACCCCGACCTTTGGACCAGTTATATATGTACATGTGACATTATGATTGATTCTCAAAACTTACATTTTACTTAATGAATTTCTTTAATTTGTTTTATGATTTCTTACCTGTTAGGACTTTTCACGTTAATTTGGTGATTATACTTCATTTTTTCTTTTTGTTATTCTCATTTAATTGTAATAATTTCAACAAATAATATTGCACTAAGTGAAGGATTAAATAATTGGCTAATTATTAATTCACTTCATTAATTTGTTTTTCCGTCAACTCGATGAACAATAATAGTACTCGGACTAATATTTTTCAATCATCAAAGATGATTGTTTCTCGTCTCTTTAAAAAAAAAAAAAAAGTTTTAGAAGAATTACATATATCATGAATACGACAGATAATTCAAAAAGTTTTAGATGAATTACATATATGCATTCACATATCATGAGTAGGATAGATAATTCGCCAAATTAACGTGAAATAAAACGTTTGTTACTCGTCTCCTTCAAGAAAAATAAAACGTTTTATTAACGCATTAGGATTTTTTTCATAAATTTTGTTACTTCTACTTAATTTTTTCTTGTAATTCTAGTTTAATAATAATAATTTCAATAAATAATGTTACACTAATCAAGAGATTGAATATTTAATTAATTATCACATGGTTAATATGTAGCCGTATGATCACATGTTGACGCAAACAATGACTTCATCAACATCTTGCACAGATGGGAGCTGGTAAATTCATGATGAAAGAATTTTTCCCATAAACTTTAAAGTCAACGCAACTGTGCTATTTTAATGATCTGAAAGGAATAAAAATAGAGCTAAATTAATGCAATACAGCTTGCAAAAGGGACTTATAATTCAAACGAGCCTCTGTTAGTGTCTATCACGTTTAAATTAGTGAAAAATTTAGGGTTTTAATTACAGCTGCAACGTATAATGTCTTCTGGAAGATTATAAGAGTAAGATATAGATGGCTTTTTCTTCCTCATCTTTTCTTCTTTGTCAATTATTGCATTTGAAGTTTACTATTTCTTCACGCCTTTTGTTTTGGACTCTTAAATATTTGAAGCAAACGAATCTGTCCAATACCTTGTCTCTCCATTATCTGAAACCCTAATTTCTACTTTTTTTGTAAATCTTAAATCTAGAGTTAAACCCATTCAAATAAAATCTATTTTACGTTACCCAAGTCCCGAAACATTTATCGATTTTGATCGCAACATAATTAGACTTCTGTATGTGTTAGAGGTTTTGTATAGTTTTATAACACATTAAAACAGTTTTGGAAACATATGGTTATTGTTTTAATAGTTGGTTTGAAAATATATATCATACTCTCACGTTCTTGTAAATGTGTAACATTGCAAAATTTAATTACTTGAAAATTAAGCCACGTGAAGAAATAAAATATTCATGAAAGGACTAATTATAATGACAAGTCACCAACAAGTATATGATTATGAAATTGGTGCAATTGCATGATTAAAAAAACACAACCCACTGCCTCACTCCGCCCTTTAAAACAACGTTTAAACTAAGCAAAGGTAATTAAATATATAAATTTAAAAAAAAAAACATTTTATTTTAATAATTGAACACTAGATAGAGAAATTTCTTGTATTAATATTAAGAAACAAGATAAGAAAAGAATGGGATGACAAACGAAATTCTAAGCCTAATATCAAATAATAATATAAAAAAATGATAATGTCATCTTTGAAATAATATAAATATTGAATAAGCCGGCCAAATATTATATATTTACTTTAAATCTCCAAAATAATAAATTAAGTGAATAAAAGATAAGAACGAGGTTGGGTTGGGATAAAAATTCAATGATGGAGCATGCAGTTTGGATATACCTTTCAAAGTCTATGGGCTCGTTTGCTTGAAATCTGACGTGGCTTTGCTTAAATTGCTGGACATCTACCCATTATGCCACGTCACCTTCTCTTCGGCCCTTTTAAAAGGCTCCTCTCCTCTCAAGCTATCATTGTTTCTCCCAGAAATGGAGGGTCTAATTCCTTTTGTCTACAAAGCTATAGTTCACTACAAGAATGGAAATCAGGGCACTCAAATGAGGTCGTTGCTGAATGATTCTCCTTCTGCTTCATACATCAGGCTCACCGGCGATTCCGGCCGGTTTCAGACGTCTGACATTCAGGTTCTCCGGTCGTCGGAATATGGTTTTTCTTCTTCTTCTCCCGCATCGAGATCTGTTTCCTCAGCAACCCAAATCATAGTATCTTCTGGGGTCCAATCTCCCATATGTCGTTTGGGTCCTCGTCAAGTCACTGCTTGATTATGGTTAGTCCGACCGGAAAGCTGGAGGCGTGAGACACGGTGGGGGTTGTTCGACGCACCATATATTAATAAGAGATTTGTCTTTAGATTAATTTTTTGTTTCTTTTTTATTGTCCCCACGCTTGGAGAACCGAAGGACCAAGCGTTGCAGTTTGATAAGGTTTGCGTCAAATCATGTCTTCAAAATGTGAATACTAAGTGCAACTGCTTGAGAAATTTTTCGTTTGGTTAATCGTACGGCCGAATGGCTTTAGAAATTCCAAATCCCGCTTCATTTGTTTTAGTTTATTTCAAGGCAATAAATCATTTTTCTTTAATTAAGGGATTGATATGACTTTGCTACTTGAGAGAACTTACTATGCTAGAAGATTAAATAAATTATAAATATAATGAAAATACATAACACTAAACCATTGAGTAACTTTTGCATTATCTTTGGTCTTTGCTCTTGAATTTTATTGATTAACGCCCGTAAAATCAATAAAGAAAAAGAGTGGTAGCCCTGAAAAGTCATTGTAAAATCCTTTTGACACACTAGAATCCTAATAAATCGTAACTAAAAAGGTTGTTGAAAAAGGAATTTTTACGAAAGAGCCATGGAATGTTGATGTATGCGATTTGGCTTAAACGCATTAACAAACGTCTTTGCTATATCTTTTCCTATCTCTTTATTGTTGTTATTCTTTGATTGCATTTCAAAAATAACTTGTTAGATAAGCGAAAACAAATATAGTTTAAGTTAGCAAATTACAATTTTTCTAATCACACCAAAAAATTAGAAAAACTAATTTCTTCCTTCCATACTTGGGATGAGTATCACTTCGGATGAGTATCACTTGCATAAGGAAAAGTAGAAAATTATCTCTATCACACGATAAAATGTATAAAGAAATTTTTTAGCCAATTTTATGTGGACAAGGGGAGTCAGTCAATATTTTATTTGCTTAACATTTTAAACTTACTTTTCTACTGGAGAAGAAAAAGTAAAAATGCAGAGAATTCTATTTGTCTCACCAATCGGTAGATTGATGTATGTCCGAATGGTTTGTACAAGACCTGATATTTTACATTTTATTGGAATTCAACCATTTTCTATCAAATCTAAGCAGAGAATATTAGAATACAATGAAGTGAATTCTTCAGCATTTTAGAGATACTTTTGTATCCATATTGTATTTTGAAAATAAAAAAATTTTTTAGTAGGTTATACTGATGCTGACATGACTGAAGATTTCGATTCTAAAATATCAATATTAGCATATTTGGTTATATTTAGAAAGAGAGCTATATCATGGCAATGTGAGAGCAAAAAATTAGTTTCATTATCCACAATAGAAGCATAATTTATTGGAATTACAGAAGATTGTAAAGAAATTTCATGAATGCAAAGAATTTATAATAGAATTATGTTATAAACAAAATAAATATATTTTGTAATAGTCAAAGTGTTATTACTCTGAGTAAAAATTTAAACTTTTATTTGAAGTCAAAGTACATCAGTAACAAATGTCATTGGATACCAAATGTGTTACACATAAAGCAAGTACACCTTAAAAGTTTGCCATAGATGAAAATGACTTAGACATAATGACAAAAATCTTACAGAAAAATAAGCATAAATTTTTTAACAATTATGTAGGACTCGAACTATCTAATCATAAATTTGGAGGGGAAAATTTATGAGTTGGTTGTCCCTCCTCAGTGATGAGAGATTCAACTCATAAACATAAAGCTAGGAAAAAAAAATTAAAAAGTGACTAAATGTTTTTGTCTTTCGACAAGGATTAATTTCGGTGCCCCCGTCTTTGAAAGATTTCAGAAATATGTTTTTTGGCATGCAAATTTAGAATTTGTCATTTTATGGCAAATTTTTCCAATAAATACAAAATTTCTCAGACAATCCGAGCATTCGAAAAGTGAAGAAGAGAAGAGGGAGAGAACAGTAGAGAGTCCGAGAATTATTTGTGGGTAAAAAAGAAAAAAAAAGTGTGACAACGGTACTTTTGAGTACATTATGAATTCAAAAATACTAATTTTTTATAATATATATTTATATAATATTTAATTTTAAAAAATTATTGTAAATCTTTTTTTTTCTCTATTTGATATAAAATTCCATGTGTCTAATTTATCTATCATATACTTCTATCGGAGTTTGAAAATATTGTCAGTATTTTTAGATCATATTTTGTATCATTTTTCAGATCGCGCGGATTATTTATTGTTTTATCAATAATTCCATTACAATTTCTTTAACATCCATCAGATATTAAACACAAATGAGCTTTACCCAATTGAGAATCAAAATCTAAGTTGTTTTCAATCAGAAATTGTTATGTTGGAATCAGGTGACCGATGGGATGTTTGGACCTCACAAACAACTTTAGCATAAATTAGGAAATATTAATAATGATAGTCACAAATATTTTTTTATAGCAAAAATTATTGAATACACCAAATAATAGAGAAGACAAACGAGCTGAGCTGAACCAGAAGTAGTCCAGCTCACCGAGCATAACGAGTCGAGTCTAACAAGTCTACCAAACTTAACAAGCAGAGCTTAACGATCCAACCTGAAAATTTGTACTTATTTTTCTGCAAGATTTTTAAAATTAATTTTGGATGGTGAAAACTACCGCGTGCACGTGATTAACATGTGCGCAAAGGGTGGTTTTGGAGGGTGTAGACCCCCCACTCTCCCAGTGTGTTTTGATTCTATATGTAAAATTTAGAGTGGGGGTTATCAGTTTGTCGCCAGAGATTTTTTTATTCGTTTTTTATAGTTTAAGGTTTGTTTTTTAGGATAAATGTACTGTGAAGATTTTTTTTCAATTTTGACTATATTTTGAGAGTTAAAATACATTTAACGCTAAAATAATTGTTCTGTTGCAACAATGGATTATAGCATATTAGTGTTATTACTTTTTTATTATGTAATATTTTTTGTTACTATAGAGACATAACAGCTGCTGAGTGTGTGTCTATATATATATATATAGTGTATCATTGCAAACAAATATACAAAGTCAATTACATATTACAATATCTCTCTAAATCCGTTTTTATTCCTCCTACTTTTTACTTGTTTTTATATTTTCTGACTTGTTATCAAAGTCGATGACATCTTCAAGCCTTATGACTCGTTCTTCACATTCAACTAGCACCCTCTCTCTCTTTCCCTCTGTTAATCAAATATTGACTATCAACTTGTTTCAACTAATCACCTTGCCTGGAAAGCATAGTTATTCAACATTGTGATAGTAAATGATCTTAACATCATTTACGATGATTACTACCTCTGAAAATACCAAACATTTTAACGATACTTGATTTTGTAGGTAAATTTTTTGTGTTGTTGAGTGATGACGTGTTGGGGATTTGACCTATTTTAGTTATTTTATTCAACGTGTACGTTTATAGTTAATCAATCAAAATCGATGAATTGAGTATTTTCAAGCAAAATTTTATCATGTAAATTTATCGCTCGATGTGTCGGAGTAAGATAGAGTCTCAGAATAAGGTTTCGCCACAGTAATGCAAGAAGAGTATGTGTGCATATGAAAATATAGGTATTATTATATTATATTATTATTTTATTCATTAAAATAATATTATATAATTTAATAATTTAATTTTTTATTATTAAAGAAAATAATAAAATAAAATAAAAAAGGAGAAGGGTTAAAGAGAAGTCATTCTTCCTTATTTCGTAGTGCCGTGCAAACTACGAACTAGAGGGAGGGAGGGAGGGAGGGAGGGAGGAGGGTCATCGTCCAGACTCTGTTTCTCATGAAATGAGTATCAAAACGCTTCTCTCGCGAAGATTTACAATATTGGTGAAAGAGATTTGTGAGTTTAGTCAAGTTTCAATTTTTTTTTTTTACGAAACGTTTCATTGGTGTTTTCTTCACTAAAGAAAGTGGGGGTGGCCGGTGGGGGATGCGCAGGGGGAAGGCTGGCTCGCGAGCTCGACCTGTCTAGCCGACTCGTTGGCTGGCTCATTTGGGGACCACTTGCCTTGGTCCTTGATGGGCTCGCGAGCTCAGTCCTTAAACTCGGCTCGACCCATCTCATGAGATCGAACAAGGCTAGGCGAGGGGCTGGCTCGCCAGCCCGCCCATTAAACACTTCTACTAAACACAAAGTATGGTTAAAACTTTTGTTGGATTATATGAAATTAATAAGTATCATCTTTAAAATATTAAATAGAGAGAAAAGATATCTACTCTCTATATATTTTGTTTGGTTGTGACTTTCATGTTTTTTTAAAATTCTCCAGTGCTTTAACATATTTGAAACTATTATCATATCACTAAAAAATTTTCCAAGGGCCACAATTTATTTCATTGCTTCACAAGCAACAATGTATTATGCTTTCATGGTAGAATCTAAAACTCCACCATATTTGATGCTTCTCCAAAATATTGTTCCATCACCAAGAGTAATTATTACTCTAACTATCGACCTTTTGATTATCATGGTCATTCTAGAAATCATATATATATGATTTGTAGGAATCAAATTCGTACTAGAATATACAAGCATATAATTTCTCATTCTCTTAAGATATTTGAAAATAAGTTAAACTACAATCTAGTTATCTAATCCTGGATTCGATTAGAATATGCTAACTATCTTTATTGCATAACATATGTCAAGTCTAGTGAAGTTGCTATGGATAAAAGAATACAAATGGATTTAAGCATAGTTACTAGCTAGAAGGTTTTTTCATAGTCAACTCATTTTTTAGCAAAATCATGTGCCACTAACCTGATTTTGAACGAGTCTACATTTTTATCTACTTTTCTTGCTCTTATAGATATATTTACATATGTGATTTACCACTTATGGTAAATTCATAAGATCTCAAACTGAATAGGAATACATAGATTTTATCTCAATTTTCATAGGCTCAACTCATGACTCCTTGTTAGAGTTTTCAATTGCGCATCTATATGATAATGGATCATTGTTTTCCGTTGGTAACAGTACCTTGTGCTTTACCAATATCTTTATATCAATTCGATAGTCATGCTACCCTCTCATTACGTAGAAGATATGATAGTCTCACTATTAATGGTAGTCTCCTAAGTACCGTATGGAATAACAACTCTTGTTGTTTGAGATCTAATCTCTTCGGCATGAATCTCCTCTAACACTACTTAGTTCTGGTTTGAAGTTTATTATATGGTCATGTTCGAGAAATGTATCATTTGTCAATACAAATACTCTTGTTATCTTGAGTACTGTAAAAGAAACCTCTTTTTGTGCTTTTAACATGACCGTAAATATACAGATCTCAGAACGTGATTATAACTTTCTAAATTTACTTAGTAGCATATCCGCTAGCACCCTCGTAACTTCAAATGGTTTTTAGGCCCTTGGCAAAAAGCCCTTTTGGTCATTTTAGCTTTTAGACAGAATTCACAAAGGGACAACGATCCACTATTTAGATATTTTAGAAGAGTATCATTTACTAACTTGTTGATTTTATCTAGTTTAATACGGTCAACATGTAGGAGCTATAGATATGTGTCATCCTGGTCAGAAACCTTTTGCTTTTTATACGCAAGTAATTCAACTTTAAAATAAATTCAATATTCTTTTTAAACTTAAGTAATTGAACTTTAAAAAATTCAGCAGTGAGTAGTGGCTTCGAAGGGGACCTCATCTTATAAAGTCCATGTTTCAGATGTCTAAAACAAATATTCATCCAATTTTTTGAATTAATAACAAGATTATTAATAAAAGAATTTGAATAAAATGGTTTGAATAATTAAGAAATAGAGGAGATTTCTAGTAAACTTCCAAATACAAAAAAAAATAATAATAAAAAATATAAATTTTATTATTCTCCAAAGTCAACTTGACATCTCTCATTATTCATGCCGAAACAAAAGCCCTATTGCCCACTTTTGAAAGTGACATCCCCGTCTCCTTGTCTTTTATAAATTTACGTATCTACAAAGAACAACAAACATGATCAGTTGCTATATAATCAATTATACAAGATAATAAATTATTTTCAACTAAATAATATTTAATAGTTTTCTGTTTTAGTTTTTCGAAATACTTTTATAGTTTCTCTACCAATGTTCGTCAATACCACAATAAAAATATTTTCTTTCGGACTTTTACTTGCCAAGTTATTCTTGTTTCTTTGGTTTGTTTTTTTTTTTTTATTAGAGTTGGGATTGTCCTTTTTACCTCAGATTTGTTGGGCTCCCTTGCCACGCTCTTCTATTCCACGTAAACGGACCGGGTTGTCAGTTCACTGAGTAATTGAGTCAACTTCTTCGTAAAATAGTTGTTTTCTACCTCAGATTTATGAGGTAATATGATTATAACCAAATTTAAAATCAGATTTCAATTCAAAATTGAATTTCAAAAACACTTATGAGAACAATTGTCATAATGTCAAACATTTAGAAAATTTTGCCTTCAGAGAACTATTGTTATTAATTTGATATTAAATAATTAACTCATAAACAATTATTAATTTTTATTTGAACAGCTTTGAATTTTAAACTTCACTAAATTTTTATTAATTAATATAAATTTTTTTATAATAATTACATAATTATTAGTTATACAATAACTCTTCTAAATATTTACAGTTGTACTTTAGAACTGTATAACATATTTATCAATATACATTGATATGATCATTAAATATCCATTGATCATCTATTAAGATTTATAATGAAAGTTGGTTTAAAATATGTTAATCTCATATATTTTATCTTTATCTTTTGCAATTATTAATTTTTAATTTAATAATTAATTCATAATTATTATTAATTGCGTGCTAATTATTAAATTTCTTAACTAACAAATAAGAAAATATAAAATAAGAGATATCCATTAAGGGTGTGCAAAATCAATCCAAACCGAAGAATAGAACCGAACCGATCAATTTAGAGTTCTAAAACCTAATAACCGTACCGAACAAAAAAAACCGATAAAAATAATATTCACTTAAAAATTATTTAAATAAGAAAATTATTCATGAATTGTTGTTAATATCAAAATTAAAATCCATTGTATTATTAAAAATGAATTGATTTATAAATTGATTAAGTTATTTAAATTAAATTTTCTATAGTTAGATTAATTATTAAATTATTTATTTTATTAATATTCATTTTTAAAATTTTTTTTAAGGATATTAATTTGTTTTTTGAAGAATTTGTAACCAAACCACAATTGAACCGGTTCCAGTTCTGGTTGGGTTTTTTTTTATATTGTATGGGTTGGTTTCGGTTTCAATTTTTACAAATTGAAAAGGTCGGTTCGGTTCAGTTTGACTCTAAAACCGAACTGAAACCCCTTTTGAACATCTCTAATTTCCATTATATCAGTGTTAGTATTTTTAGCTATTCAGTTAATTTATTCACAAAATACAAAATTTATTTAATGTATCTTATACAAAATTTTATCGAATAAATAAAATAATAAATTAAAATGAACTAAGAATTTATTAAATATAATGAATTTAGATTGTACATATATGTGCATCATTATAATTAAATATTATACTTTATTGAACGAATATTAACTTAATAATATAATTTTATTTGGCTCAATCCTATATATTCATAAAACATACTCATTTTATGTCATTATATATATAGTCTGGATTTAACTATATATTATATTGTAATGAACTATATTTATGACTCTATATTATTTGAAGATTCCACGCTATAAATAAAAGTCATAGTCTCATTTTTTTGTTATTACGTTTTATATTATATTTCAAATATATGCATATATTTGTTAATGTAAAGTTTGCATAAATAATTATAGAATTTTTTATGAATTTTATTAAGAAAATAAGAATACAAGCATAATCCTAATCACAAAACAAGTTTATTTTTATTTATTACATAACTATGTTCATTATATTTACTTGTTGGTACATAATTCCCGACAAAAAAAATAAATGATAACAAAGAGGAACAAAATTCTTTTATCAATGAGGATGCTTATTGACGAATAGCTTCGTTCTAATTTGTGTGATCCATCTACTAGTTTTTATCTTTTCATGTGTTTAGGGCCACCATCAAATGTTATGATACGAAAAGTTGTAGCTGATACGTAGTCGTTTGAAAAATTTCTTCTTGACTACACGACACATGAAATATCGCATCAAATGACAAAGCAAGTAAAATAGCCACTCCGTATAGAATGTAGCTATTCTCAAGACATAAAACAACTAAATAAACTCTCACATTCAAATACTGCAATAAAGCATCCGCGTTCTGCATTAAAAACCCTCAACATGAGAAATGCTTCCCAATTCCTTTATTCATGTATTTTTGAACTCTAAACTATCGCATACCGGATATCTAAACCTATCTACTATGCAAAAACAAGCAAAATGTCCTGACAAGTTCACAAGAAGTGTAGACTAATAATGAATATTGTCATTCACAACTACATAATACTTGAAAAGCTCACTAAAAAGTATAGTTTCGCCTTCAAGAGACTAGTTAAATACATAATCACTAAAAAATATGAAATAGGAGAAAACGATGAAGGCAGAGAAACCCAAAGCAAAGCTAATAACTCTAATAGAAGCAACAACATTTTGTATTGGCCTCAGTGCTAGCTCACTCCTCGTTCCTTGCCTCTAAATGGATTCATTCATTTTTGTCCCCTCCATTCGGACTAAGAGACAGATAAAGATCTAAGTTTCAAATCCAAACAATACCAAGACCATCATTTGTAAAAACGAGATTTAAAGGAACTGGGTTTATAAAATACTGGACATCTTAAATGAAAATGGCCAAGAAGAAGTCAGAGAGGAAGATAATGATGATTAGATATGCCAACTCGGGAGCCCAAATAAATTCATGTGAATCAGTTGTCCATCCTCAAGGACCCACCTCATAACTGTAAAGCTAAAAAAGATGAAAAAAGTGATAGAATGTTTTTCTTCTTTCGATAGGATTTGATTTCGACGCGCCTCCATCTTTGCAAGATTTAAGGAATATGTTTTTTCATATTTAGATTTAGAGTTTGTTCACTTTGTGACAAATTTTCTTAAAATTAGGGAACTTCTCAGACAATCGCAGCATTCGAGAAGCAAAGAATAGAAGAAGGAAAAAATAATAGCGAGTGAAGATTATTTGTGGTGAAAAAAGAAGCTATGAGTAAAAATAGATAAAATATTTTTTTTAACACATTGTGATGGTAAAATTGATAATTTCTCTTAGTGAATACATTTTAAAATATTCAGTTTCAATAATAATATTGTAAATCTCATTTTTTTATTGTTTTTTTATCTTTAGCTTCTCTTATCTTTTTTTTGTTATATTTTAACGGAATGAAAAAATATTCTTAATATTTTTCAGATCATGTGTGCTATAGTTTTTCATATTGTCGAGTTTTTTTATTATTTTACCAATAAGTGATATCAAATCCTCATTATCATCAATTCTTATTATTTTCCAGATCACTTCTACTATAGTTTTTTGTACCACCTATTTATTTGTTAGCTTTCTAATAAGTGGTATCAGAAATAACTTTAAAAACACCTCGTTATCATGGTAGGTGGAGTTGAATTTGAAAAATTCATAGAAATAATTTTTTGTCGTAGAAATTAAAAATGTAACCACTATTGCAAAAAAAAAAAGATTGTGCTATTGCTGTGGGCGAAAATCCAACAACAGTTGAAGATGAAAATAGATTGAAGTAGATTAGGATGAAATCGTCAGCTTGCGTTTAGCTTTAGAAAATAGAATTTTTTTTTCTAGTGTTCAAGAAATAACTAGTGCCAAGCAGATATAGGATAGACTGACAAAATTATTAGAGGTGAAATTGTTAGATAATAAATTTTTCTTGATAAAAAAATTATATACTATTTAGATGTCAAAGTAGACAATAGTAACAGACCATAACAATAATTAAATATTTTATTTTCTAAACCTACGACAATGGAACACAAAATTGACAATAACGAACAAGCATAATTTTTATTTCAAAGTCTACTAGAATGATGTGATCATTGTATTATAAATTTAACTAAAGGTGCTGCAATGATGACATTGGTCTTCAGAGACATTGTATCCGCAATTCTTGAGGAAGAAAGTAGATATAAAAATATGTTAATACTATTTTGTAAATATCTTATCTATAACAAGAGGGAAACTAAAAGAACATTAGTCCTTTTGAATCAGCATATGAAACAAGTCAAAGTTAATTAATAAAAAGAGTATCAAATCTTATCACTATAGTAAGATGGGCAACATGAAAAAAAATGTTGAAAGTTGAACAATGAACAAGGCATAAAGAGTGCTAGAGAAGAGACAAAAATTATGATTACAACAGCCTCTAATAGTGAAGATGTCATTATGTTGTTAATCTAATGACTCATGATCATGTTGAGTATGTGACTCTAGTGCAACTTATCATATTACTTTAAAAGTAGAATATTTTACATCTTACAGTAATGTCAATTTTTTGCATAGTTAAAATGATGAACAATCATGCTTCCAAAATAGTTGAAAAGGACAACATCTCTATTCACATCAACACATGTTGTTAGCTAGTGTTCATAGATGTCGGATATGTTCCAAATATAAAATCAAATATAATATCAATATATGCTCATGATGATGTTGGGTAAAAGAACATATTTGCTAATAGTAGATAGAAATTCAACAAAAGATTGCTAATTGTAGTGAGAGAAAATAAATAGTCTATCTTATATGTGACTCAAGCAACTGTAAATGAAGTGCCACTGAATGCTACAAAAGATAACTCATCAATTAAATTATACCACAAACAGTTTAGTCATTTTATCGAGAAAGAATTTCAAATACTTAGCAAAGAGAATGTCTACGACATCTAAGAGATGAAGCTCAAAAAAGTTTATATTCTCTGTTTTGTTGGAAAACAATACAGTTTCATTGCAAAAGAATTCTTCATTAAAGAAAACAAATGTGTTGGAAGTCATCTATTTAGATGCCTACGATCTTATGCTAATAAAACATTAGGCAATGATCAATACATGGTCATAACTATTGATGATTATTTAAGAAAATATTAAGTTTATGTAACCAAGACCAAAGATGAGATGTTTAAGGTTTTCAAAGCATTTCATACTCTCATAGAGCAAAAGTATGGAAAGAAAATAAATAGTATTTACATGAACAATGATGACAAATACATGGGATCTTTCGATCATTACTACAAGATGCATGAGATTAGACATGAAAGATCAATTTTGAAAACTCCTCAACAAAATGGTGTTGTAAAAAGAATGAGAAGAATGATCATGGAGAAGATAATATGCATGTTTTCAAATTATAAACTTACTATATATTTCGGGGAAAAACAATGAAGACTGCAATGAACTTCATAACTTTTTTCCATGAGCACTACTAAGTGAAAAAGTGCCAAACAAAGTATGAATAGGAAAAGACATCTCTTACATATATTTAAAAGTTTTTGGATGTAGAGCGTTTGTCCATATTCGTAGACAGAGAGTTCCAAGCTAGACAAGATAGTTAAGGAATGCATAGTTAGAAGTGATGCATTTAGATATAGGCTATGATATCTGATTAGCAAGAGATTGTCAGAAACTGAGACGTAGACAAGATGCGGAGATCACTTATAATCATCCAGTAAGAGTTGATATAATAAAATCAACTTCTTATGGGGGAAATGTTGTAGAATCAAGTGATTAAATAACTTGTGATATTGACCAAGGAGAAACAGAGACTTCTCTTGAATTAATTACAAACTTGAGTTAAGAAGGTTAACAAAAGATCGTTGACTATCAAGAAAATATTTTGTGAATGAGTATGTGATGATCACTGATGATGATAAACTTGAAAGTTATGAAGAATCTATGGAGCATCAACAAAAGGAAAATCAGTTCGATACGTTGCAAGATGAGATAAGATTATTACATGAAAACTATACTTATGAATTGGTTCATCTTCTAAAGAGGAGAAAAACACTTAAGAACAAATTAATATTGTAATGGTTTGAAAATTTGTATACTCGATTGTAATAATATTTAGGGGTATTTTGATAAATAAAAATGTAAAATCTTATGTGATTGAGGTGATATTGAAGTAACAATATGTTAAAAAGGATAAAATTTCACGTTTTGGAAAAATGGGTGGAAAATTATTGGTGGACGATCAATCGCCCTGTTAAAATTTAATTTATATTAATTATTGATTTTTGGATTTAATTGTTGGTAAATTATAAAATTTGATTAAAATTAAATTAATTTGGGTTAGATTAAAACTAATTGAGATTAAGGATTAATTTAAAAAATTGTTAAATGGTAATTTATCAGAGTTGGAAGGAAAAGATTGTAATATTTTGAATAAAATTAAATAAAATAATAAATAACTATTTAACCCTATTAAAAAAGGAATATATGGTAATCATAAGTGGATTTATATGAGGAAGAGATAAATTATAGAAAAAAGAGAGTTAGGGGAAGCATAAAGAGAAGAGAAAACAAAGAAAGAGGAAGAGCAATGAAAAGAGAGAAAAAGCGTGAAGGAGAAGAGGGAAAAAGGAAGAAAAATCGTGAGATTTAACAATTTATCATTTAGAGAAAGTTGTTCTTCTAGTTGAGACGGTTCTTTTGGTGGAAAAATCGATAAATTTGAATGAAATTTTTGGTGAAAAAGTGGAAGAATCGATGTACGATAAGTAACTCTAACTGTTAAAATAATTAGTTTAAACTGTATTGCATTCTTAGGTGGAGATAAATTTTTTATTTTTTATTTTATTTTTATTTTTTTTAATGTTTAGTTCTAGTTAGATTTAGAGAAATTGACGATAACTGGAAGATATTTATGAAAAATAAGATGTTTTATTAACTTTTGATTTTATTCATCGAAAATGTTGTTTGAAAGTATTTCATAAAATAACTAAGTTTAATTAAATTTCTCAAGCACTATTTTTATTAAGTCACATGATGAGTTTTATTCTGTATAATTATTACATGGATTTTACCATCATTTTTAGAATGCATAGTGGAATCGAAAAATAAAAAATAAAAAAGGATAGATATCATGTGTTGATTTAATTTGCTTATAGTTATATACAAATATGTATACCTATGGAGGGAAAGAGTAGGAGTTTTACGATTATCGTCCCCCTTGGGTTGAAAGTTCCTAAATTTTGCGAGAGTAGCAGGCTTGGGGTATTACAGTCCGACATGTGAAAGCCCGAAAATTTGTAAGGATTTATTATAGTTATACACGTTGAGTTGATGTGGATTACAAGTTTATTCATTGATTGTTAAATTATGCAATGAATTTTATTTGGCTTACTAAATTTAATGCAAAGTTATTTTCTTTGCATTGGATTAGGTGATGGTGAAAATTGTGGTTTTAAATGCATAGTTTTATTACAATTGCATTTGATTATTACGTGAAATTAGTTTTTAAGAAGTAGATTTCAAACATGTACATTTCATAATAATTGCATGTTTCGAAATAAATTCAAAGTAGACTGATTTTATAAAAATCATGATTTGGTGGAGGATGATGTTTGGTCCTAGTAAGTATGGTAGAATCTGAATTAGCTATTCTAGTAGATAGATTTGTTTGCTAGGCATAATTCTCATTCGTGGTTTATCTATATTTTTCAGATATTAGATACGTTTGACAAGAAAGATAGAATGAATCAAAAGTAAAGAATGTACAATGAGGCATAGGATCAATCCAGAATTATGGTTTATTGTCAAAGTTGAAAGTCACACATCGCGACTCGTTTTTATTTTATTGTTTTTGCTGTATTTCGATGTTTGATGTAAATTGTTAGATAAGTATAAATGTCAATTGTTCATTGGTTTGTTTATATAATAGTTCATATTTTAGGATGCCACATATGAATTGTTAAAAGAAAGTTGTTGTGTTGAATGATCGTTGGTCTTGCATTGAATAATTCTCACCTCGGAAATCTTATCCGTCGTGATCCGATTGGGAGCCGGGTTGGTTCCTAACAAATATAAAGGCTCAAAGTAGAAGAAAAAAATTTCACAACAAAGATATAACGCACGCTAGTCTTGAAAAACTTTGGTTGAATAAAAGATGTTGACTTCACGAAAACATCATCCATATGAGTTTTCTTGGATTAACCTCAATTCTAAACTTGAACATCGAGCAAATCGATGTGGAGGCTACTTTCTTGCATGGTAAACTAGAAAAAGAAATCTACATGAAGCAACAAGAATGGTTCGTCGTTAAAGGAAATGAACATCTTGATTGTAAATTGAAAGAGAGTATATATAGATTAAAGTAAACCCTACAGCAATGATACAAGAAGTTTGATTCTTTTATGTTCAATCAAGGATACAGAAAAACTTCTTCTGACCATTGAGTGTTTGTAAAAATGATCACAGGTGATGACTTGTTGATTATGAGTCTAGATAGAGAAAAGAATTTCCAAGTCAAAGAAAGAAATTTGTAAATCTTTTATCATAAAAAATTTAGGACCAATTGAAAAAATATTATTTGCTTCATATGGATTAAGTATAATTATTTTGATAATAAATATAATTATATAAATATACTATTAAAAGTTATTGAGATTTATTAAGTCTAAATTACTGATGAATATATTTTAAAAGTATATAAAATATATTCTTTTTGGAAATCCTCTTGAAAATAAGTATTTGGATTTATTAATATGTATATTGAATTTATGCGGTAAATGATAAAAATATGATGTAGAACTCAATTGAAAAAAGATCAAAGTGTTGAGATCACTCTATGCTGGTGCCCTCAGATGAGATGCATATGACTAGTCTCACTCCATATGTAAAATTGAAGAGTTTGCAAATCCTCAATCCAAAGAGTTGGTTTTGTGGTAGACACCTTTAACGGAAGCTTAGTGGAATTCGTGGAAACTCGATCTAGAGTATCAAACTATTTGAAAATAGAAATACGGATACTCAGGACCTAAAGAGAAAATATCCTTTAGCAGATGTCTTGAGGAACTTGCAAAATCTTAATCTTTAGGCAATACTTTTCAAATTTTAATTTGAGAAAGCATGGAGACAAGTGTAGACACTCGCCTTGGATACCCGAAATACCTAGCAAAAGTCTAGTCAAAGTGACAAATTCAAATTAAAACGTAATATGGACGCTCGATCATGAGGTGCAGACACTCGAAGTGGCAGCTCCAACTTAAGCTGCAAAAGCTCATAACTTCATTGATGTCTCTACTAGTAGTATTCCAGATGCCTGGTGATTACAAGAGGATGACTACTGCTCAAGAATTTTCAAGGCAAATATAAATAGACATTCACTGTACTCTGAAACTCATTGATTACTCTCAATGCTGAAGTGCTACATGCTTGCTTGCTGATATATAAGTATTGATTCTTGAGCTACAAATTTAATCTCTCCAACTCTTAAACTTGAGAATTTTCATATTTAATAGAGTTAGATCTTGTACTTAAACATTTCTACTAATCTTTTATACTTTATAAAAACAAAAAGGCTGATGCCTTTAAGGAGTCAGTTCGGGTTTTCGTTGACACTCATAAAATCAATTAAAGAAAAGAGTGAGACATGCGAAGAGTCATTGTACAAATCGTTGACACCGAAGCTCAATCTTTTGTAACTAGAAGAGTTATCCGAAAAGAAATTTTCAAGAAAGAGCCCTGGAATGTGGACATAAGCAGTTTGGGTGAACCACGATAACAAACATAATTGTTATCTCTTTCTTTATCTCTTTATTGCTGTTAGTGTTTGATTGTATATTATAAAATAACTTATTGAATAAGAGAGTAAATATATAGTTTAAGATAAAAAAACTTTGAAGTTTTAATCTCATGAAAAAGTTAAGATCCTAATTTCTCTCCCTCTATTAGATTATATCGATTTATCAGTTATTTGAAATGAGTATCACTTGTGTTAAAAAAATAAACATTATGGTTATCACAAGAAAAATATATAAAGAATTTTCTCTGCTGATTCTATATGGATAAAGCAATGTTGGTTAGTACTCTATTTCTTAAATATTTCAAACTTATTTTTGAACAAAGGTCTCTTACTAGAGAAAGAAAAGCAGAAATGTAGAAAATTCCACATGCCTTAATGTACGACAATTTGATGTATGTCATGATTTATATAAAACCTAATATTTAACAATATGTTGAAGTAGTCATCCAATTTGTATCTAGGTACAAAAATGTTAGAATACAGTGAATCAAATTCTTTAATATCTTAAGAGTACTTCTGAATTCATGTTGTGTTTTGCGAGTAAAGAGTCTTTTTTAGTAGGTTATACTGATGCATACATAGTTGGAGACATCGACTCAAGAAGATCAACAGTAGAATATTTGGTTTTATTTGGAAGGGTAGCTGTATCGTGGCAACCTAAGCGGTAAAATTTGGTTTTATTGTCTACAACAGAAGCATAATTTATTACGACTACAAAAACCTGAAAAGAAATTTAATGAATGCAAAATTAGATCATAAACAATATGAGTATATATTGTATCGTGACAGTCAAAATGCTATTTATTTGAACAAGTATTTGAGCTTTCATTTGTAGTCAAATCACATTCATATCTAATGTCATTAGATACAATATGTGGTTACACATAAGTAAGAATACCTTGAGAACGGATGAAAATGGCTCAGAAAGAGCTTATATAAAAAGCAAGCATGAATTTGTTGCAGTTCTACAAGACTACGACCTATCTTATTATAAGTTGAGAGAGAGAGAGATTTATGAGGTGATTGTTCCACCTTAAAGATGAAGGAACCACACCATACATGTAAAACTAAAAAAAAAAAATGAAAGAAGTGATTGAATGCTTTCTTCTTTCGACAAGATTTGATGTCGGCATTTCTGACTTTGAAAGATTTTATGAATATGTTTTCTAACATGCAAATTTAGAGTTAGTTATTTTATGACAAACTTTTCCTATAACTAGGAAACTTCTCAAACAATCCGAGCATCTGAGAAGCGATGAAGAGACGTGGGAGAGAATAGTAGATAGTGCAAGGATAATATATGAGTGAAAAAAAAAGAGTATGAGTAAAAATAAGTGAAGTGTTTTTTAGTACACTGTGATTTCTAATAGTGGTGATTTTTTTAGTTAATATTTTTATAATATTTGATTTCAACAAGAATATTGTCAATATTATTTTTCATAGTGAGATTTTTTAAACCCCATAGTTTTTTCTCAATTTATTTTTTCACGTAAAAATTCTACGTGCCTATTTTATGCATTGTTTCTTGCTTTCAAAATATTCATGTTATTTTCCCAACAATTCCGAAAGAATTTCCTAAACCCCTAAACCTTCATTAGATCTTAAAAACAAATGAGCTTTACCTATTCTTAGGAGTCAGAATCTAAGTAGTTTTCATCTAGAAATGGTTATATTGGAATCAAGTGAAAGATTGCATGTTTTGACCTCACAAACAACTTTAGCATAGATTAGGGAATACTAACAATGATATTCACAAATATTGGTCTTTATAGCAAACCCTATTGAATATAAAAACAACAGAGAATTGGTAATTTGTTGGAGTATCTGCAATTATTAAGTATCATCTCAAAGATATGACTTCAATATCTAAAGTTTCAAAGAAAATCTATTTCCTAATTACAAAACTTCATGGTTGAAAATATCAACTCTTTTTCCATTGATGCTAACTTATTAAGAAATTGATTTAAAGTAAAACATTGTATTATTTTATGACACTTTTAATCATAAAAATAATGTAATAAATTAAATTTCTTAGTTCATATGTAATCATGCTTTTGATTAATGCGTGTCAAATTTCTCTATTAATTCTCGGTTCAATTCAATTATGAAATACAGAAATAAATTTTTTATTAAGTTTTATTTTTTGCATTAATTATATTCACAAAAGAAATTCTTGTTAATGCAATATTTAATTATTTTCTAATTCTATATTTTATTTAATATTTTTCTACGAAATCTATTTTAATCAATATAATATGTATTCTTAGGTCTTAAATTAATTATTTCTTTTAAAATTTTTAAAAATGGGTTTAATTTGGGCCTATGGGTTTTAAGCTGGGTTAGCCCTCAATTTGCTATTAAGCTCAAGCCGAAGCCTCACCATGAATTTCTACTGCAGATTCTAGAAGGTCGAGAGCATAAACCCTTGTAAAACCCTAGAGGCTATTGCTTCGAACCAAAATTCGACCTCCATTTCTTGCGCCGTTAACCGAACAAATGGCGTTCTATTCCATGCTTCGTCGGGCGTCATCTTCTGTTCTTCCGTTGGCTCTCCGCTCTGTTGGTTCTCGCAGAACTTTTCACTCGAAGATCTCTACTGTTCTAACTATCGGCGGCAAGCAATTAGGTGATGAGCTCAGTCCCCGTATCTTGTTGCCATTTCAAAGGTTCTCTACAGTTACTGCTACTAATGCGAGCACCGATGATCGTCTCATTCAAGTTCTCGAATCTGAGATCAAGTGCGCAGAAGAAGATCAGAATCTTGTAAGTTTCCAATGTTCGAAAAAAAATTGTTTTCTATCTTCTGAGAAAGACAAAGGTTAATTAAGCGTTTGAAATTATTAATTTTGATTTCTAGATTTGTATGGACATGGAAAGTGCTGTTTCCTGCAAACAGAGCATTATGATAACAACCTTTTTTTTTTAAAAAAAAGAGCTTCGTTTTTTATGTAAATTTCCGCGATTTCTTGGCTTTAATATAATTGTTGATAGGTATGGGGCAATTTCTTAATAATTGGCCTTTTTGGTTTATCAAATTACATAAAGCAGAGTGAGGTCCGCCCAGCTGGGATTTGGTAGTATGGTTTACTTTTATTTTATTAGTCTTTCAGGCTTCTTTTTCCATTTGGTTCTGTATCGAAAATATATATGATAGTTCTATTGAAGAAACTCTTGTGTGAATCATTTGCAATTTAATTGTCCTTTTGAGAAAATTTCCATGTTCTTATGGTTGAGAACTAGGACCACCTTTTTGATAAGAGCAGACCATTTCCGTTTTAACTAACTCATGCATGCGAAACTTTTCTAAGAATGTGCTAGATGATTATCGGACTGAGATGGTAGTCAACCTCAGTTTCATTAAAACACTGTAGTCGCCTTCCATCAATATTATGCAGCTTTATTTTTATTTTTTTTCTGTAGCTGATGCTGTTGTTTCTTAATTTAGACAGACTTTGTTCATCTGTTGCCTCGTTGGATTTAATTTTAAATGCTACAGGTGGAAGAAATTCCAGATGGGTTTCCTTTCAAAATCGACAACAATCCTGGAGAAAGAACAGTATTACTAGAAAGAGAATATGAAGATGAAATCATCAAGGTTGAAGTTGACATCCCTACTAGTGGAACTAAGGAGGACGAGGACGATGACAATGAAGCTGATGAGGACGATAACAAAACTGAAGAGTCTAGCATTCCCCTGGTCGTTAGTATTTCAAAAAGAAGTGGATTGTGTCTGGAATTCGGCGTCACTGCTTTCCCTGATGAAATATCCATTGATAGTTTGTCAGTCAAAAACCCTGAAGTTTCAGAAGATCAACTTGCTTACGAAGGGCCTGAGTTTCAGTAAGTCTGGGAGGAACTTTTCATATTTTTCTTCTCTTTTCTTTATTTAATGCCCTAATCATTTCAATCTTGTTTTGCCAGTGATCTGGATGAAAATTTGCAGAAGGCTTTCCACAAATATCTCGAGATTCGAGGGATCACACCTAGCACTACAAACTTCCTGCTAGAGTACATGATCGGTAAAGATAGCCAAGAGTATCTGGGGTGGTTGAAGAAGCTAAAATCTTTTATTGAGAAGTGAAAGTGGAGTAAAATGCTGGGAGAGTCCATGATTGGTAAAAATCGATATAAAATTGATTTGAGGCTGCAAACATTATATTTAAGATTGAATCATTTGGGCTGCAAACGTTATATTTACAGTTTTGAGGAACCATGATTGGTAAAAATCGATAGTTTGGTTGAGAATTGACATCTTTGATAGTTTCAGACTTCTGTTAAACATTTGATTGTTAAATGTATTTAATCTGCATTAGTTCTCATTCAGTAGGCACAGTTCAGTTTGGTCTAGTTTTGGAATCGGAACTAGGCTGAACTGACTATTTCCTGGTCACCAAGTTATTATAGAACCAAATTGGACCAGACCGATATTCGAGCACTTGTAAATTTTCGTAGTTGTCAATTTTAGTGTGATGCAGCAGCGAATTGTTTGTTTGTTTGCTTGCATATATGTTTTTGAATGGTTACGGTAGAGATTTGCTATGTCTCAACGTCGACTGTTTAGACAATAAGATATGACAAAGTACGAAATTAAGAAGGAAATGAGTCACAAAAATTAAATCAATGGAAGCAATTAACATCCCCCACTGCCGTCACCATCTCCCCCACCCCGCCATAGCCTCTGTCAATGCCGCCTCCACCACAACCACAACCCCCACTAGCTCCTCCCCAAACGCGTATTGTCCTCCGTCATTTCCACCATGGATGTGGTTTTGCATCACCATGCAGGTTACCCATTGTTTTTAGTTATTATTTTCCTTTCATGGGTATGGAGAAAAAACTGGCTGTCCAGCTTTATTTAGGGTCAAAAGAACGAAAATGCTACAACATCTTTTCACCACCATGGATAAGGTAGTTAAAGATTTCACTGCTTACTTTGGAAACTGACGAGAGTTGATGCAATGGCAGCAACTAGTACTGTGGAAATGTTAGATTTGGCAGTTGAATCCGCAAAAGATATTCGTAAACAGGCCAAGGTAAGGATGATTAAATTCCTCGTCAATTTTACGCGCATAATTTTCGTCCAACTCTCCATTCGCTGACCAAAAATTGCTCGGTTTTGTACAGGGCAGTCCCAGCTTCCATGGAAGATCATGACCTCTTCAACGCAGTTGCAAATTTCATAAATAGATCAGCTTGTCGCCATGAGAGTCTTTCGAGACATTGCCCAGATCTTAAAAGAAGAAAATGGTGCTAATTGTAGAAACCCAAAAGGGGCAGATGCAATCAATGGAGATGTAACTGAACTATTGAACAAACCTGGGATTCCTTATAGGTTTTTCGCTTTTTCTGGGCCGTTGATTTTGGAGGTGGCAGTTCATTTCGAGAGGATGAAACACTAGCTTCGCCTGAAATAATGGAGGAATTATCTAAGTCTGTCGCCATTTATTTACAGGATTTTTTGTGTTCACCCGCTTCTTCAATCAATACAGCGTACAAAAAGAAAAGAATAACACTTTCAACGCATTTATCTAACAATTCAAAAAAGGTTTTACGAGGAGGGACGAAGGCTACCAATTATTTCGGTGAACAAGGAGGGAGGGAGGGACCGAGAGAGTTACACGTACTCTGAAACTTAATTAAACAAAAATAAAATTCCTCATCTAAGAATTAATTAAACAAAACTAAGATTACATTTCATCGTGTACTAATACCTTGCATGATTATTCTTTACGACCTCAACTTCAATGTTTAACGTTCATGTCTAACGTGTTAGACAAAACTAAGATCACTTAACTCTGTATACGGAAAGAATTGAATATTAGATAAGTGAATACTACGTATCATGTTAGAAATCATTTTCCAAATACAATAACCCGTCATTTCTTGGTCCCTTAGACTCGTACAAAATTTACCCAATGTATGATTTATCTTAAAACAACTAACAACGCACGAACTTTTGATTCTATATGTAATGATTATAAAATCCTTTTGTTACATGCAACTTATGCTATAATAAATAAATCAATGCATATATATGTACCACATTATTTGAATGATGTCAATGTTATCAAGTATCATATTGACATATTTTGTGAATGATCATAATTGACTATGTGCAAAGCCGCACACAACTATGTACACCCTACCAATGATATCCCAATAATGCATGAACATTTCAAAATAAAATTTTAGAGAGATATGAGGGGACTCACAATCATTCTCATTCTATTTTTTGACTTTACATATGTAACACAATACATAGTACACGAGATATATCAAGTTCAAATATTACCAATCATACCTCTCGCAATACCATTCGTACATGTAAATAAGATCCTAATCCATGATTTGAGAACTCATAATGCATCCATTTAATGCAATAACATATTAATAATGTATGTGAATGAAACATGCAAATATCGTTATTTAACAAGCAAAATGATGCATGGAAAATGGTTATACATATATATCTGAACATCCTCTAATCATGTCCCAAACTATATTAAAAGTAGTGATAAGATAAAATAGGAATGCAAATCCAACTTGTGGGGTTCCGAATGCCCTCTCAAAATCATAACTTTCTTCACTTAAATCATGCAATATTCAATGCACATTTGAGAAATCTTCGGGGTTAGAATTCTTATTTTTTTTATCTCTTTATTGCTTTATATCTGAGATTTGATTCTTAGTTCAAAAGAATTCTCTTAAATAGAGGAACAACTTTGGTCGAGGCTTGCGAATCAATGTCCACTCATTTCCCTTTAATTTTTTCCTCTCTCTCCTCTCTAGTTCACTTTGTCTCTTCTCTATTAACATAAAACGTGGCTAAAGACTTAGTCGTTGCACATATTTGTAGATTACTCATGGGAGATAATTACCCTTTTCTCCTATTAATCTTTCAAAATTTACAATTCCACCCTTTGATCTAAGTAGATCGTAAAAAACACAAGGATTTCTTCTGCTTTAAACTTTCTTAGTTTAAATTAATTATGATTAATGTTAATCACATAATAAACCTTAATTATATTTTAATTACATAATTAATCACTAACCTTAAAGTGACACGAGACACTATTCAATTGATTGACATATTTCATTCTTTGACACATTAATCACTGGAAATGGAAGTCCAAATTCAATGTTACTCTATGCATCGTGTTGTTATTGCACATGTATAACTTTTCATCCTCATATTCAATTGACTCAATTCCAAAGTCAATTCGTACTTTAGGATATCTAATTTGTTATCCTAAAAGATTTTGAAATTCTAAAAAGAGTAACATATTCAATTAGCTTCGGATAATAGCTATGATTAAAGAAACATGTTCATTAACTTTCGTACAAAAATTAATATCTTTTCATTTCAATTGATTTAATTCTACCACCATTTCATAACTTATTCATATAATAAAACATTTATTTTTGGTTTGCAAATATACTTTCAATTGGTGAGTTACTTTATTTCTCAAAATTATATCATTGAATGACTTTCCAATGTAATTATATTTGTTATTTTATAATTTATTACCATTTTAATCTCATTTAATTATAATTAATACACTTAATTTTAACTATAGACTACCACATGAATCATCACAAAAAGTAGACTATAACATCAGCTGTTGAGACCCATAAAATTCAGAGTCCAATACACGTGATGACTGTAGATGCAAGTGCATTGAGTTGTTTTTATTACTCCAACACGCAGTGCTCGTAGCAGTGCGCAAACTTTCATTTTAAATTAGCAAAAGGTGTGTTTAATCAAACTAAGTTTTATTTCTCATGCGTCCAACAGATCTAAGATGTATATCCTTCTTATGGATCCTATTGTGCCAGTGTTAGCCAAATGCCAGCCATGTAGGCAAATGAAAGAGAGTTGTGCGAGACATTGGCAAATCATAGAATTGCGTTGGAGTGAGCAGGAGGCATGTGACAATGACATGCACTTATTAATACATGAGAAACTAATTTTATTCTTTTTAAGTTATAAAATGAGCTAGAAAACATTTGAATGTGTATATATTTATATTTATAACTTTTTGTCGTATTAAAGAAAGACTAATGAGCCATGGCGTAGCAAACAACCAAAATATTGTACGTTATTGTTGTGCAAAAAGTACAATACACAAGTATGCGTATTGCAATCAAGTAGTAAATAAGATATCGATGACATGATGACAAATATATCAAAATCTAAGTTATATGGAATAAATTTTACTGGCATTGAAACAAAAATATTGATGATTAAAATAAGAATAAAATATTAAATAAATGGATTTTAAAATTAAAAGAGAGAAGTGTAGCTTTGAATCGATTTCTCTCACTACATAATTTTTTTACTACAAAATTTGTGAGGAAGGATATAACATCAAATTTAAATGACTTTGAAAATCTTATTTGAATCAAACATTGACATAATTACTTGATTAATTTTTTTTCATATATCCTTTCAAATTTGTGAAAAATAAATATTATTTGAAATTTCAATGCATATATTGTCACAAGAATTTAAACAATTGTTATGAAAATATTTAAAATTCACACATGTCACTTGAGTTAAGCATTCATGCAATTCAATACATATCAAAATCACTATTTTCGAGCATATAAAATAGAATTATAATATTTATTCATGTAGTATTCATGGATTAAAATAATCAATAAACACATATTGAATTTCTTAACTAAACACGATAGGAATTCATAAGAAATTATTTTATTTGATATTTTCTCATCTTAGCCACTTTACAAATTAGCTCATATAAGAAAAAAAAAAGATAATGTAAAACAAATTATCATGTGAAAATATAAGAAATCTTCGCTGTGATGCGATATTGCGTTGATGCTGCACGACGAGATCTGATATCAATCTATCTTCCTAGAAGGAATCTATTAACAATATTCTCTCATTTCTTTAAGATTTACTTTTCTTTCTTATATCCAAAATCTTATCTTCTAAACAACCATGGGCTCTATTTATTTTGATAAAAATCGCCAATTTCTACTTCACCTTCAGCTTCAATCTACAATAATTATTAATTATTAATAAATTCTCTCAAAAGAGAAGCAATAATAACTAAATTAATAAAAGCTGAAGTTGTGCTTCATATTATAACATTTCCTAGCAAGTATATATTTTTATTTGATTCGTCATTAATTTTTAGCAATATATACATAAAAAAACACTGTGTAATATGTCTTTTTCAAGACTTATAAATTATCTCATAAATATATATAAAATAGTGTCATTATTTCTTCTAGAAAATAATTCTAGTGAAGATCCACTCAGAAACTTTCGCAAACGATATTCGAAGGTGTGCAAGAAAGAAGAGTCACTACCCATAGAGCAATTAAGACGTAAACGAACACCTTGGTCAATGTAAGAATTTTTACCTACGACAAGACATCGAAAATTGCTCTAATACATATATTGCGCATAACAAACAAACACGTTTTTGCTTAATAGAAGATCCATATCAAACAGATGGCCGAGATCATGGGCCTAAAACAACGGGAAATAAAGTCCAAAATATCAAATGAAATATCATATATGTTGAAATTAATGTGTAAAAATAACATACATATTTTATAAAATAAACGTTCTATGAAACAAGATATGACAAAATTATTATTTTAAAAACCATAATATGTACAAATATAGTAAATTGGAACCCCTATTTTGACGACGTTGAGTTGTAATATCGCTAGGAACAATATGTTTATGAATTGGCTCGAAATCTGCCCCCTCTTAACCTACATGACACTTACATAGAATCAGATACGAAACAACCGAAGCTAGGACAAGCGGACGACAAGAAGTAAACTACAATCGACCAAAAAACAACTTAAATTCAAGAGCAAGACTACAGTGTGAATGGTTGACTGAGTTTTAGGTTTCGTACTGGAAGCGGGAAATCGAAGGAACAAGCAGTTGTACAAAAGTGAAAGGGTTCAAGCTTGGGTTTTGGATTTTCAGATGACGATGGAGGTTTTTGACTCTAGAGTAGGGAAAAGTTGGAAAAGAAGAAATATGGCCAGTGAAAATGAATAAACCATGCGAAAACCTGAAAAGAAGACAATCGAAACATAGTGGAAATGGCCTATGTCCAACACTTATGTTCAAGCTTTACTTGACAAATCTACCTTAGACAAGGTAGATGATGGCTTTACTATGTGCCATACTCAGGCTCACAAACAAGAGTGATAAGGAATCGAAAAGTCTAAGAAGAAAACTTGAAGAAACGAATTGATGGATGAAATAAAGAAACTTGTAATTTTTCCTTTCAAAAGTAGCAAAAGTGACCACCAAACCCCCCAAGAGAGACTTTAAATATCTCTCTTTGAAAGTGAGGAGAAATTTACAACGCCAAACTTAAAGAAGCCTAAAGGCAAAAAGCCACATGCGTAAAAGTTTTACTCTTTGTTGAGTTTGATCAATTGACCGAAACTATTGGTGTTGATGCAAGAAATTTGAGCCAACTACAAAATAATTTGACCACGAAGATCGTAAAAATTTACTCGAAATTTAATACATTGAGAATGAGAAATTTTACAAAATGATAATGACAGATCTCTTAAAAATAAAAAGCTTAAGAGCCGCAACAAACAACTTACATTTGTACTAAAATTTTAAATTTATTTGAATAGTTTAGAAACTTCCAAACTCAGGAAATGCTAGTAGTAACAATCATAGATAGGAGCCAACATATATTTAGTACAAACCCTAGTTATAATCACGCCTACCCTACATTAATCTCCGCCTCCGCCGCATCCACCACCACCTCCAAAATCACCTACTCCACCACTGCATCCTCCTTGATTGCCACCTTTTACGCGGTTTATGATCGTGCAAGTCACCTGCAAAACAATAAAGCGCATATTACGCTGAAAAATATTATGATAAATATTGGCATAGTTTTCCATTGCTTTTGTTACTATTAACTTTTCATGGTATGTACAAAATCTCGTTGTCAAGCTTTGTATTTTTACTTAGTCAACCGCTATGAATTTTAAATTATCAAATACAACTTCTGACTTCCATTTCATATCTGGTCGTGAGATACTGAAGATTTTTTTTTTTATGCCAAAAAAAAAAAATATTAGTTTTAATACTTCATTTTTCGATTACTACTCAGATCATTGCCTAATCATATAGTTTACTATTGTTTAAAATCTTGTCACACGCTATCAAGGTAAATATTTGGTGTGATTTTCTTATCTCACTAGGTTAACCCAATTGCCAAGTTTACAGTAGATGATAATCAGAATTAGACAATTTCAGAAAGATTATGACCATAAGTCATGTTTGTGATCTATATGTGCAGTCTACTTGAGCTATCATTGTTGGCTAGAGCATTTCCTATGAATTAAAATAAGGGATTGCGATATGTGATCTCGGCCATCCAGGGTTTGATGTGTTATTAGTTGGATTTGGTTTAAGTATTCAACAATTCAAAATAATATTAAATTTATTTAAACAGAATACGATGGATTCACGTATTTACGATAAACATTTTATTTAAGGTCCGTTAAAAGTTGTTTTGATAAGGTTTAATATTTAAAATTTAGAGTATATAGAATAATGTGGTGAGACTTGATCGATACAATAACGTTATAATTTATTTTGTAATGGACAAAATAGTAACTAGGTATCAAAGAATATACAAATTAAAGAATAAGTGAAGAGTCAGTGGGTAAGTATTCCATTCACTTTCTTTTGAGTTTCTTAAACCCAAAATAAAGCCATCGCGGTGCAGAAACCATCAACATTATCTCAATTTGACAAACAATTTTTGAGTTTTTCAACTAGAAAATTAGGTTTTTTCGAAATAAAATAATAAATTCTAAAAACTTCTCCAGAGAATTATGATTGGACAAGATACAAGAAAAGAGCTCATGCTACTCGATGTGGTCCCCCAACAACTCTTAACAATTTATACAAATGTTTTGATCAATTTTTTTAGTGTAATACTTAGACTTAAAAACTAAAGTTGTAAGGCATGCAAATATACAGTTTTTTAATTTTAATTTTTTATACAGTTTTTGATTTTCTAAAAAATATTATATTGAATTGATTCTTTTAATTTGGGGCTTGAATCAAATAAGGTATTATGATTTCGGAACAGTGTTAGAGCATCTCGGATCGAATCCAAGAAACATACGAAGATCATGGACGAGGACAGAAGAGATAAACAGTGCAATCTGGCGTTAAATATTTTGCTCTTTTGTCATAATCTCTCTAACCCTCGTTCACTTTCTTCTCTGTTTGCTGGGTAAACAAGGGTACCACCTTTTTATAAAACATATATATATATATATATTTTATAATATATCTATTAAATTAGTTGAAAATTCGAATATTGTCCAAAAAGTTTATGTTAATAAATCACTATTAAGATTTCTAACAGGCTCACCCTTTATCACTTCCCCGAATTTAACACTGATTTAATATAAAACATTGAAACTAGGCTTGAGAAAAATAAACTTCTCTGGTACAAAACTTTATCCTGATATTTACAAAATTGCCAAATTTTACATTGTTATCTGAGCGTCTGTCATGTAGCAAGACGCCAATGATAGTTCTTCCTTTGAGTGCATTCCGCAGGAGGGTCATAACGAGAAGACTGCTTGTTGATGAGATGATTCCCCTCCTTTAAATAGCAATCGTCAATCTTTAATTATCTCCTACCATACATCACTCTATCCATGTTCGATTTATCCCGCCAGTTAATTTTTTATAAGAAACAATGTGTATTAAAAAAAAAAAATTATAAATTAATAGAGCGCAAAAATCTTCTTAAAAAAGATTGTAAAATTTATTAATGAAAATAAAAGACGAGGGCAACCGTAAATATATCATATACAAAGCTTCGTTATCGTTGTGCTCACCATATGATTAGTCTCCGCCACATCCTCCACCGTCACCACCCTCTAAATCGGCGGCCAGGCCTGCTAGTTCTCGGGCGGCATTTCCCACCGGATTTTCTCCACCACCTTGTGTTTGCTTGCAAAAGACACAGGAAAAACACAACAGCATGACAATAGCAACAAAAATTGCCAATCCTATTTCCGCATCCTCCATTTCTGATGAACTTGATGAATGCAAAACCATCTGTTAACTCCTTCCATCTTATACCCATTCTAAATCAATGGCTTTCTAAACGTGACAAGATCCAACAGTTGGAAGTTTCACGTACACCTTCATCGCTTCTGCTTCAGTACTTGCCGAACAAATGAAGACACCTTGAAAGGAGAAAACAAATTATAGTCAAATGCGCCGGTCTCGTTGATTGCAACATCCATATGTAAAACAAACTATCATTTTGAGGCCTGTGCGAATCGTTCAAGTGCATGTTCAGACAAAAAGTGGTGATCTCATTCGCTTATGACAGACAGAATCCATACATGAGCATTGTATGCATCGCAAATGAATTTATTTAATTATTTTTCATTTTCTTAGTTCAAAAACATAAAATTATTGATTACGATGTCTGTACAGGGTAATGATCAAAAGAAAGTAAATATCAATCTCTCATGGTACTTCAGTATATTAAAAATGTGTAAACAAATAGATAACAACGTCCTGAACTTTTATGCTTTAGCATTTAATTCCTTGTTATTAAAGATTTGATCAAAGAAATCATGTTTTAATTACGTGATTTCTCTGCTATCTTGGTTGATAGTAGACATTTCCACAAGGTTGCAAAAACTCTCAATATACAGATTTTGGGAGTGCTTCCTCATTGCAAGTAGCCACACCCGAGATGCACAATCTTACCATTTTCTCAGACCAACTTCGGTTTTTCATCCATAATTACATTAATTCCGCATATTTTTCTCTGAAATTTTCAAAGATTATCTTTAACGTTTCAAGTAAGTTTGTATTAAATTATCGTAAATTTTAGAGTTACTTTTCACGTGAATCTTCTGCTTAGAATCTGATAAACTTTCGGTGTTTATCAATTGGATATCCGAGAGGGATCTAGTGCTTGTATTGAAATACAAGTTGCCATACTTGAATCGCGTCAAGAACACTCCCACAATTTGAATATAAGAGTTTTTGTTACTTTATGAGAATGCCTACTATCAACTAAGAGGTTAGAAACGTAGCACTAATAAGAGTTTTCCACAAAACTCACAAGATTGGAAAACAATTGTAAAGAACAAACACTCGGGTGTGTGTGCCGCATGGAGCTTGAGAGCTTCGGGGTTTGAGTGCAAAAAGCTTCAATAATGTTAATCAAATTCAACTCTTTTGAATGTCAATACAAAAGAATGCATAAATAGAAACTCTCTAAAACAATAATTAGGAAACCTTACTAAAACTATAATTAGGAAAACTTTATAAAACTATAATTAAAGAAACTTTATAAAACTATATTTAGGAAAATTTTAGCAACAAGGAAGGAAAGGAATTAGGAAAGGGGCTTCGGCTGAAGGTTTTCGTCCGTCTTAGTATGGGCATGCGCGGGCATCCTTCTTCTGGTCTCTCTCCACCAATCAGTTTAATACCTTCTTCATAAATGTTGTGGGAAATAGCCTCTCTGTAATTTTCCTTGTTGACCAAAAATATAGTACCCAAATTACACGATCCAACTCATTCTGGAAACCTGGAGATGTCAGCTACATTCTTCATGAAGCACACTTGTTAGAATAATGTCGGCAAGGTGGTCGAAAATGCCAAATACTATTTGGAGGTCAGTTTAACGATAGTTTTGTTGGAAGATCCAATAATTCTTGGACTTGTGCTTGATTTTCATTTATGCCTCACTTTGAGGAATGTTGTAATGTAAAAGGATGCTGAATTGAAGGGATTGATTTTCTTAAAGCATGCTTGATACACTCCGAAGGATCAAAGTTTTCTCCTTTGGTAATCAGCGCATCAACCTATTCTTTACGGGGTCCAAAACGTATCAATGCTCTTCCATGAAGACCTACAAAATAAACACTTGAAAATCGATTAGAAAATCTCCATAGGATTAATTTTGATGAGTGATGGATATGTGGCACATCAGTTTTAGTTATCACCAGATGAAGATTCACGAACAAGACATTCATAAGATAACTTTTCGGACTCAATATGGGCACTTTGAAGTTTTGTGCTTCGCTTGCACCGACAACTTTTATAGATCTGATGAATCGAGTATTTTGGTTTTATCATGATTAGTTCGTGGTGGTTTTTATTGACTACATCTTGATATATTCTTAGTCTCATAATAAGAATATGGAGCATATGAGGATTGTTCTGCAAACCTTGTGTGAGCGCCAATTATTTACAAAATGAGAGAATGTGAATTTTGGATCACTAGAGTAAAGTTTCTTGGCTGTGTTTTTTTCTTCAAATGGCATATCAATGGATCTAGTTAAGATAAAAGTTGTGGTAAATTGAAAGCCACCCAAGAATGTTCCAGGTATAATGTTTCTTGGGTTTGGCTAGTTATTATCACCGATTTGTACTGAAATTTTCTTTTATTGCTATGTCGTTGACTCAACTGACTAGAAAAGAGGTAAATTTATTTAGAATGGCAAGTGTCAAACAATTTTTGAGAAGTTTAAACAAATATTGACCATTGCGCCAGTTTTAGTAGTACCCGATGAGAGTTTACCCTACAAAGTGTATAAAGATACATTAGAAGTTGGATTGTGATGTGTTTTGATGCACCACAACAAAGAAATAGCTTATGCATCTCGGCAGTTGAAGATACATTAACTAAATTATCCTACTTATAATTTAGAGTTAGCTATATTATTTTTGCTTTCAAGATTTGGCGAATCTATTTGTATGACGCTAAATTCGAGATGTTTTCTGATCATATGAGTTTAAAGTATCTTTTCACGCAGTGTGATTTAAACCTTTGGCAGCAACGATGGCTGGAATATATGGGTGACTATGATTTTATCTTTGGAAGGCCAAGGTTATGACCAATGTCTTGAGTTTTTACCCTCAAGTACTTCTTTCTTGTCTTTTGTTAGATAATTCGTAGATGTATTTAACTATTGAAGATTCTGAGATACAATATAAAAAAACAACTTAGCATTCCTCCCTTTGATGTCTTGGAGTTTCATTCCAAGACAAATAAACAAAGCGAACCTTTATTTCTATGTTATGCTTGAGAAACAAGAGAAGTCATGCAATGATGTGTGGCATATCAACTCGGAAATAGAGCCAGTTTTCAATTTGACTTCAATACCTTCACATGGAGGAAAAATAGTATAGCCGAGTCAAGAAAAACACGTGTTATTGTTGCACATGTGCATGTCTTTATTTTGAATTTAAATGTCAAAGTGTAAATGTTTAAGTTTTAAAACGTCAAAAACTAAGCCTTAGGCCCTTTTTATGCTCAACTATTTGGAGTAAATCTAGCCGAGCACTCCGTCCTTTTTTTTGGCATTGTCCTTGTAAAAGGGCAATTAGGGTTGCAACTTTGATTCCCTATAAGGGTTTTGTATAACTTTCTATTATGAGCTGCTATAAAAGCATGTCATTAACACTCTATTACCCATCTGTGTAACTGTACAAATAAGACATATTTCACGCAGCAAAAGGTGTACTAAGATAACCTCATGATACTTTGACATCGAAGTTGTCGAAAGCATCAAGAGGATTCATCTCCCAGAATGTATATATACAGCAAAAGAAAATATCATACATTAATGGTAAACATATAAATAGACCGTACATATACGTAAAAAGAATGATATGCGAGACCACACCCCGTCAGGTTTTTCATTGGTGACTACTCACCAAAATAAGTTTTGAAAACTATGCAATATACTGTAATAAAATATAAAATCTCTACCTTGATGATGATTTCTTTTCTGGTCAATCGGAGCTACCACCTCTAGTACCGGCTCGTAGTCTACAAACTCATCTGAGCCTGAAACCAAACCAAAGTCAACAAATCCTTCTCAACCACTAAGACACACACGCAGAAGAATCCTATACTAAGATTAAAAACCATTTCAAAAATGCTATAAATAGTCGTAAACTAAAATAAAGGTCTTGAGATCGACGGTCTCCAAGCAGTCGACACTTAAAACTCTCGAGTTGCTCAAGAGTCGACCCTAGTTTTGACTCTTGAGCGGCTGTCCACTGGCCAAGCTAGCGGTCGACACCTTAAACTCTGGTGTCCAATCAATGGTCAATTGGTCTTCTAACGGTCAACACTTTATACTTCTTAAGTTTGTTCTACAGTTAACATTTTCACCAAGCAGTCGACACTTCATGTGTTGATCGGCCCCTCAAAGAGGTCGACACCTTGAACTCTCTTCTTCATGCGTCAAGGTTTGAAGTGTCGACCAACCATCCACAGTGGTCGTACTTGGGCGATTTCCAGCAACACAAAGTCATAAAAATCGCCATGATTGGTCGTTCCTCTCTTCCATTTGACCAAACAACTTATATAAAACTTAAATCTACTTCAATGAACTAGAAAAAGCCCATGGATTTAAGTTTCAAATCTCGAATCTGAATCCAATAAAACTCTAAACTTCAAACCTAGAAATGGAGAGAAACGCTTAGCAACTCTCAAAATTCTTTGACAAGAGTTATTGTTTGGAGCCTACTGAATAGTTAATTATTTGTTCAATATTTTGGTGTGGTTAGATTTGGTTCAACTATTTGTTCAATTATATTTGTAATTAAATTTGTGGTTATTTTAACATTGTTCAAACTTGTATTGATTTATTTGAAATATATTTGTTGGAGTGTTGATAGGAAGATTAGAAAAAAAAAAAAGAAAAAAAAAGAGAATCAGATCTAAGAGTGACGTAAACAGAGTCAGAGAGAAAATAAGCAAGAGAGAAAAGCGTGAGAGGGATTTATTAGGAAACTTTATTTTTTTATAATATCGAGGTGATGTTATATAAGATAATGTACTATTATGAAAATTCTTATTTTTTAGATTCTCTTATAAAATTTATTTTAGAGTTTTGTGTTTTAGAGGTAGAACGATCTGGTCCAAATCACGTAAATCTTGGATTTTGATTTCTTCTTTCACTCTTATAATTAATTCTTGATTGATTCTCATGATGTGATTAATTTTATCACAACAAATTGGTGTAGTGAGTGTGGATTGTCTTCTTTCAACTTTCAGAGCGATATTTAAGGTTGACAAATTCACGGGCAAGAATGATTTCAGTCTAGGCAAGCTAAGATGAAGGCGTTCTTGGTTCATCACTGCTATTGATCTCGAGGCGTTTAGGAAGACTCAATTATCTGACGGGGATAAAGCTTCTAAGATGGAGTCTAAAAAGCATAGTACTATTTTTCTAAGTTTGAGAGACAAGGTACTAAGGGAGGTCACTGAAGAAGGTTTGACAATTTTACTATGGTTCAATCTTGAAGCTTCATACATGAAAAGTTCGCTCGCAAACCATTTCTACTTAAAAAAGAAGTTGTATACAATCGTGATGGAAGAATCTAAAGAGATGCAGAAACATATTGATGATTTCAACAAAATAATCTTGGACTTGGATAGCATTAGTGTAAAAATAGAAGAAGAAAATCAATTCATTATCTTATTGAGTTTTCTACCAAAGCATTATGAGAATTTCTTCGACACTATGCTCTACAAGAAGCAAACCCTAACTATGACAAAGGTAAAGGTTGTGCTCAATTCGAAGGAGTTCAACAGAAAAATGGATATAAGAAAACTTCATATGGTGAGGGGTTATCAGTATAGTAAATATCTCAAATTCGTAAGTAAAAAAAATCAAAGAATAAAGCAAGATCAGAATCTAAGTAAGGCAAGAAGTGCTTCTTTTACAACAAAAAAGGACACTTTACCTTGAACTTAAGCAAAAGATGGCCGAGAAGAATATTGAGACTGGTGATGTCTCATTTGTCTCAGATGGTTCTGACACTTCAGACATTCTGATGGCATCAGCAAATGATTCTGGTAATCAATGAATCCTTGATTTGTGGTGTTCTTTCCACATGAGTCCAAAGAAAAAGTGTCTTCAAGATTTCCAGCCATGAAAGGGGAAAAGATGCTACTCGGTAACAACAATTTGTACAGCATACAAGGCAGTGGTTTGGTGCAAATTATGATGTTTGATGGATACATTCGAAAATTCCAAAATAAGAGGTAGGTTTTTCAGCTTAGATGTAACATTCTATTAAACGGCATGTTAGATGATTCTGGTCGTATGGTGAAAGCTGAACAACAATGCATGAAAATCATTAAAGAGTGAATGGTTGTGATGAAGGTGGTTTAGGTAAACGGTTTATATTTCATGAATGGTAAAAGTATTTTTAGGATATCAATAAATTTTGCTAACAATAATGGAAAAAATGCTCGGTTATGGCATTTGAGGCTCAGACATGTTTGAAAAGCAGGGAAAATAGTGTTTTAGGAGTAGCTGAATGATTTTAACTTTGGAAATAATTCTCACGTGAATGATCAAAATACTAAACAGATTTACTTCTAGGTCTGAAGGTTTAGTGGAAGAAGCAAGAGTGATGAATTATCAACTTACATGGGACATGACTAAATGAGTGGTGAAAATGACTCAACGTCTTACATATGCAGATGTCGTTTCATATGCCTTTCTAGTTGTGCTTGAGCTTGAGAATGAATAATCTGTAACTTACAAAGAGGTTATTAGCTGAAAGGATAAGGGTGACTAAATTAATATTATAAATGAAGAAATGACATTGTTACAGAAGAACAAGACATGGATTTTGGTGAAAAAACTAAAAAAGTGAAAATTGGTAGGCAAGGGTAAACCAAGGTTCATGGCGAGATTGGTTTCCACTGACTTCACTCAAAGAGAAGGGATAGATTTCAATAAAATATTTTCTTTGATTTTAAAACAGATTTCGATAAGGTTGGTTTAATCGATTGTGGCAGCATAGAATCTTGAATTAGACCATGTGGATGTGAAGATGGCGTTCTTATACGAGGATTTGAAGGAAACCATTTTCATGAAACAACCAGAAGGGTTTGAGAATGGAAATTTAAATCGCTCTATGGCCTTATATGTAGCATAGGGTTTGTAAAAAGCAAACAGTATAGCTATGTTTCAGTCACAGCATCAGAAGGAGTGTTATATTTACTACTATATGTGGATGATATATAATTACACAAAAAGATAAATTGAAGATCCAAAAGTTAAAGGATGAACTCGAAAAATGGTTTGATATGAGGATTTGAGTATGATGAAGAAATTTCTCGGGATTTAGATTTTGAAGGATAGAGAAAGAGGTATTTGAGAACTTTCTCAAGGAGAATACTTGAAGTGTGTTCTCAGCTGATTTGATATGCAAAAATTTGAAGTCTGTTAGCATGTCATTGGTGCTCATTTTTAAACTGTCAAAGTCGGAAGCTCTAGAGAATGAATCAAAAAACAGTTTATGGCTAAAATTTTTTATGCAAATATCGTCGAGTAATCATGTATGCGATGATATGTACTATGGTAGATCTTGCTTATGTTGTAAGTGTGGTTAGCTGGTTTATGTTATATCCTTGGAAATGTCATTGGAATGTTTTGAAATGAGTGATAAAATACATATCGAGTACATTAGATATGTAATTGACATATGGGGGAAATGCTGCAACGCAAGCTTTAGAATCATGGGCAGAATCTGAGATCAGATATGTTGATTTTGATTTTGTTGGTTGTCTAGATTCATCACGTTCTACTTCTAGATATATATTTATAGCTTATGGAGTAGCTATATGCTGGAAGGTTTAGTTATGAAAGACGGTAGCTTTGTCTGCTACACAAGCGAAGTACATTGTCGTGACGGAAGGTGCTAAGAAAGTTCTCCAGTTGAAAGGGTTTAGCTTTAGAACGCGTTGTGTTGGTTAATGTTCCAAAAGCTTTCTATGATAGTCATAGTGCAAATATCTTATAAAAAAAATCCAACTTTACATTAAAGATCAAAATATATTGATATGAAATTTCATTATATTTTAGAGGTTGTTTATCAGAGTGAAGTGAAAATTCAGAAAATTAATACCGAGGAGAATCCAACAGTTGTCCTTACGAAAGTTCTTTCAGGTGCAAAGTTTAAATTTTGTTTGAACTTGGTGGGTATGGAGGAAAGTTAATCTATAATGGAGGATGCACAGACTCTAGATAGCAGCGTGAAGATCTTCAAAACTAGAATCAAGGAGGAGACCGTTAGTTATTGGTCGAACAATTTGTTGAATTAAATTGGCAATTACATTTTTGGTGATTTTATCATTTTTCAAATTTGTATTAATCTATTTAAAATAGATTAGTTGGAGTGTCGATAAGGAGATCTGAAAAACAAGAGAGAGAATCAAATTTAACAATGAGGTGAGCAGAGTCGTAGAGAAAATAAGCGCTAGAGAAAAGGATGGTAGAGATTTCCCGGTAAACGTTATTTTTTTGTAATCTCAGTGTGCTGCTACGCACGATGTTGTAGCGTTATGAAAATCATTATTTTCTAAATTTTCTAATATTATTTGATGTCAGAGGTTTGTGTCATGGACGTAGGACAATTTAATCCAAACTATGTAAATACTTGTGTCTTTATTTCTTTTTTCAATCTTCTAATTAATTTTTGATCAATTCTCGAGATATGATTTATTTTATCACAACATGAACAATTCTCTAGCCTTGTAACGCAATGATTTGAGCAAATGAGACGAACCCCTCTCTCCCTCTTCTTTTCTTCTTTGATGGACACGTACAAAAAGAAGAGGGGAGCAATCTCCCATAAAAAAAAAAAAAAAGAAAAACATTTCCTTTTTGTAAAAAAATTAACAAATTTATATATAAAATCTATTAAATTCTCATCCTTTAAACTCCAATCATTAAATACTACTTATTTCTCAACTCCAACTGTATGATAATTTTTTAAATTATCAATTTTGGCCAAAAAATCTAACATCACTTTAACGCGACGAAATGAGTCAACTCATAATATTTTGACCATCTTAGATACAAAAGATTAATACGTCAAATTTAATTTACTTAAGAATACTGAGTTTTATATAATTAGTGTTTTTGTTTCACTTTTTTGTGAGTTTAAGTAGAATTCATTAGTTGTTATATTTTTTTCTTCCTCTTTCCATAGAGGTTCAACATAGTTGGTGAAAAGTTTTCATCCAAAAAGACTAAAAAATACCAAGGAGGTGCCTCCATAGGATTTTCTGGACCAATCTACATTTCTGCATACATAATGCTTCATCCACGACGATTCAACCCCTCAATTTTGAGGACATTCATCCTCACATAGAAGCCATCATTCTATCCAAAAATCATATCTAGACGTCTTCAGGCGAACGAGCTATGCCTTCCAAAAAGATATCATTTTCTCAACCAGAACAAAATTCCGAGTTCTCAACATGCTTCACCATGTTTAGCATAACTTTCACTTCATGCCACTTTTGACCATCAAATTTGAAATACATCATATTCACTCCCCCAACAAGAAGTTGTACGAATTTCAACTTAAGATTCCCCAAGAAGATCGAGTTGTGCTTGTGCAAAAGTTTAAATTCTTCTCGACCAAGTAGCCCTAGCCAAGGCAACCTTGTACCAAAAAAACTCGCGTTCATTTGGTGGCATGTCAAACAGTAGGAAAGATGATGAGTATAAGAGAATCAAGGAAATTCATCATAGGCACCCTGCAAATATCAAATTTGCAATTTGCCAAGGCAAAATTGTGAGTACCGAAGAGTTTTTGTTTCCCATGATTTTCCATGGGACAAAGCATACCACGTCAGCTCAATTCTGGATGTTTGACGGTAGAACAATGAGATTGAAATCATTCTCAAAGGGATGATGAATAACTAAGATAATAACCAGATTCAACGATTAAAAATAATCGAAAACATTAAAACAAAATACCAATTTTCGTTTTTTTTAAACGATGGATGATGGAATTTACATATGCCTAATGAAAGGGACTTGAGCAACGTCTCTACCATACAATTACCGTTCATACAATAAACATACAATAGATGACCATATAACCCTAACCGAGCCATACAATAAACAAACAATAAATGAACAAGAAGAAGCAGCTACATGACTTGATAATTATCAACCCAACCTAGCCATCAACACGCGCCGCAGCCCCCCCCTCCGCCTCCCCCTCCGCCTCCGCCTCCGCCTCCCCCTCCACCCCCACCTCCGTCACAGCCACCAACACCACCACCGCCACCTCCAAAGTTTCCTCCGGCAGAGCCACCCCAAAGGCCAACTCTTGCAGCTCCATTATGTCCCCCATGGTTGAATTTCGGCCTTCCACCACCACCACCATATCCACCCCCGTAAGCTCCACTCATCCGGCATGCAAAGCTGATAACAGCCATTAGAAAGATAAGAACAGCTATCGCTATCACAATTGGTATCAACGGTCCGTTCATCTTCTCCTCCTTTCTGTGCACTCAAAATAAAAAAAACCACCTTCTTGGCTTTCATTTATATCAGCAAAATCAGATGGATTTCAAATAGAATTTGAAGTTTCGATGAATACGTGTTGATGGAGTAACATTTGATTACACGTCAGACTACGATTTATTCCGTACGCCATAAAACTTCTTCTCTTTGGATTTGTCAAAGTCATAACAACATTCAAAGCTTTGACAAATTATTGGATCTTCCGCCAAAAAAAAACAAAAACAATATTGATAATATGGGGGAACATCAGGAGGCCACGTATCAGATTGATCTTTCTTATAGCTATTAATGTCAACACTTAATTGTTCGCCTAATATTTCTGCATAAAATAAGGTTATAGACCATTGAACGAGGGTCTCAGAAGAACACGTCTGAGATGGTCTCCTAGATTTATTTATTTTTAATCAATTTTTTACTGGATGGTAAGGTTTTGTTACTTCTCTTTTGCTTTCTTTGGCTAGTATTTTTCACTTTGACTCGGTCCAACTGCCAGGTCTAGATTCCTCACTAAAGATTCTGATTTTTCAATGCAACGTTCTTCCTATGTGATGCACGTATTTAATTTTATATGAATGCTAGAAGATTTAAATATCATTGAAAATCTTATCAAACATCAATTTAAATGTTTAATCTAGTTTACACTAAGTAAAATCCACCATTTTCTTGTAAATAATAAATTTGTGAGCAAATGTTTCACCTCTAATAAAAGTTAAATTATCTCAAATTGATTTTAATTTCTGTTATTAATGTCAAATGGTTATTTTTTATCAACGGATTAAAATTGGTAAAAAAATGAAAACTTACTACATGGTTGAGATCAAAATACTTTTAAATTAAAGTTATCTCGAGAAAACAGTGTTACTCGTGTGTGTGTGTATATATATATATATATATAATTTTGCAAAAGAAATTAAATTTCTTTTATAAAAAGGGTCCCTTGCCCTTTTGTGCTGCACCAGAGAAAGAAAGTGAAGGAGGTGTTATACAAAAAATACACTATGCAAATGTATGTATAGTATTTTTGGGAAATTCTTAAATTTTAAGAAAATTTAGTTTTCAAAACATATATATATTAACTTCCCTGAAAATTGTTCATAGTGATCTCTCCTTTCTTCTAAAATGAGGTGGGATATTCCAGAGGTTTTGCCGAGCATTCCGTTTCCTCATTGGCATTGCGACTTTGAGTTAGCTATTTAATTTCTGTACATAATGAATGTTGCAAACAAATCGACATTTTATTTCTGCACTGATGCTATAACAATGACTTCAACATTGTTTTATTTTTAACATAAACTTGCGAAAACAAACTAATAAGTTAACCAAAACTAAAAAATAAAATAACAAAAAGAAAAAGTTAGGTTGCCTCTCACAGGCGTTTGTTTTGGAGTAGACCACATAACTGGTTCCCTTTTTCTCCTCAATCTAGATCTTGCAAAAGGGAGGAAGTTTTCTTCTTATCCAATGTGACATCAATTAAAGAATGTTCATCTACTATGTCAACTTTATTTTTAGCATCTTGTAGTATAGATATTCTTTGCAATTTATTGTTTCATTCTTCCACTATCACTAAATCTAGCACATCTACAACAGAACATTCTTTAACACTCATGAAAACTTTTTATTGATGTTGTAAATTAATTCATTTTCAAATACGTAGTAGAAGATTTATCATATTAGTAGACCTTTCTTTTGAACACATGTTACAATCAAAATTTGATGTTACTAAACATTTCATTATTTTAAGAAACTATGTGCAAGATTCTTTAATTTATATATATGTATATATTAACTAAATTCTCTTCAACTTTTTTCTATTTACAAAACATAGTTCTCAATCATCAAGTATTTTTTTTAACAGGTTATTACATATATAATTATATTTCGTACCAAAATACTTAAAAGAGTTGTCCATCAATCAAAATCGCACTAACAGCCACATTTGATCACCATAGACATACTCTGTCAACTGCCTGCTCTAATCTAGTCAGTGCTCATAATTCTCACCAGTATTTCGTTATCTACATCAAAAAGTTCATTTAATTAATATAATACTCAGCAAATAATGTGTAATGACTAATTTATATAAACTACCATGATTATACAATTTATAAAACACTGCAGTTTCAGTTTTCTTTCATTTTATAGTCCAGGCATTGGGGGTGATTCAGACTAGGAGGAGTAGACACCGTTTGGTCCACCTCATGCAGGACAGCCAAACTCGAGTCTCACCCTACAATAACTATTTACGTACATTCATATCGTTCAATCCTTCTTACAAAAAAAAAAACATATGTATAAATCATTTTCAATACTTTGTAAAACATGATGCATGATACATGCAGAATACGTATAAACATGAAAATCTAAGCATTTCATATCCTCAATGTCAAGTCATTTCAATGTCCCTTCTATTCTAATCACAACATTGCATTAGTATAATATTAACAAAACTATCAATAAAAATCATCACCCTAACACTTTGTGATATAGGCCAAAAAAACCAAACATACATAAGATTACTTACTTTGAGTCCTTAGCACAATTACAACAACTTGTTAAATCTTTTGGGACTTGATAAACCTATAAGATATCCACTTCATCATTAGCTTTATAATGCACTACATTTTTATACATTCACAATCTATACTATATTTATTAAATTTACGTAATTCCATAGCCAACGGTTCCCTAAAAAGGTGTATTCTTACACACAAACTCAACATGAATACTCCATCACGTTTGCTTTGAACATAATGTAGCAATTTAACCCTTAATGAATCAGAATTTCAGAATATAGTTCACTGTTTTGTATCAACTTCAAACCTCATATCTCACGGTATACATATCAAATTGCTTTGATTCCAAAGCCCGTAGTTTTCTTAAGATGCTTTTTTTTTGGTAAAAAGTTTTAACAATTAGATACTGTTAAAATATGTTAATAATACAAAATCCGAAACTGTTCAGAATTTCACAGTTTGTTTTTTGTCCAAACTTGATTCCAAGTGCGATAACATGAATATAACACCAACTCTTTGTTTCAATAACCACTAAGCAGCTCTTTAAGACATCCAAAAGTATTTTCAAATCATAAAAAAATGGAGCATAAACTAGATTTCATAGATCATCAATCATACTTCATATTACCCTCTCACAAAGCCCTTAAAAATATTACATTTCTATTCATAACTACTCATAGCTTTATATTCACCCAAAATCGAGAAGAGGGCTCAATCTTACCTTCAAGAGCCAAGAGAGAGAGTTGTGGTCGTGGGTTTTATTATTCTCTTTCAAATGAGAAACTCATCCATCATGTATATACTTTGTTACGTGAGATGAGAGACCATACGAGATGTCATCATTTTTTTCTTTTAAGGCCCATGAGGTGTCCATTTCCATTTTACTTTAAGGTTGAGAAAAAGATAACCATTTCGTAGGTTCCTTAGTCTTACACATGGGAGTTATCTTCAACTCAATTTGGTTAAGTGAGAAGTGAGGTGTCAAACCAATTTGAGAGTGAGTTGCCCACTTGCTAGGGATTCAAGATCTTCTCACTCTCTTAAATATTCATGTTTATCTTACATTATTAAATCATAATATGTACCTTTAGTCTAAATAAATTTGTGACTCTTCAACTTCTATGGGCCTGCATAGAAATTCATATCTTTTACTTTATAATTTTTTTTCATATTTCACTGACTTCCTATTTCGTATTTACCACTACATTTTAATATAATTTAATAATATTTACTATTCATTATCGTTAGTAACTTAAACACAAATAAGTACATATATATATAATAAATTACGTAATGAGATTTTTGGATGTTGCAGTTTACCTGCATAGTAATCTCTCCTTATTCAACGTCAATTAGTGTCCTACCTGGGGTTAGAGGTGTTCAAAACCAACCCTGAACCGGTGAACCGAATCGAAACTGAACATTCTCTTGTTCGAGCCGGTTTTGACCCTTGCAAGTCTAAAATTTTTGTTCCATTTTGAAGAAACTAAATTTTTTTGTTCTATTTTCAATTTGTTTTCAAAACCGACAAAATTCAAACTGAACTAACATTTCAAATTTCTTTTAATGAAAACTCGGTTATAGACCAAAACCAAGTGATAGAACTGATTTTTAAGTTTCTTTCAAAGAGCCCTAGTTTCATTTTCATTCATCTACAGTTGTTGTCCTTCCTTCTCCACTCACATAGTCACCTGTTGTTCTTCCCTCTTCACTCACCCATAGGGCGTAAGGTTGCAAATCGTGTCGACGCTGGGTAGTCAGTACTCAACGCTCGGCGCTCGACACTCCTCTTCACTCAACACTCAACATTCTCTTGTCTCCTCTCGACACTTGACACTAGACACTCGAGGTTCCTCTCTACCATACTGTCATTGTAAGTTAACTGCTATTGTGAAGTCATGACTCCATGTAGCTTGTGAATTGTGATTTTGTGAAGTTTGATTTCGTAAATGTGAAGTGTGAACTTTGTAATTTGTGATCGTTTAATAACTAATAGTTTAATTTGTGGTTCTGTGTACTGTAGCTTAATTCCATGAACTATGATGGCTTGGTATTTTTGTCTTTGATTCTGTCTTCAATTTTATATGATGAACTGTGAACCATGAAGTTAATTCTATCTTTGAAGTGTGAACTGTGTATTTTTTTATGTTTGTCTTTAATTTGTTTTTAATTGATGTCAAGTGTGAACTGTGTAACTTAATTGTGTCTTTGATTAATTAACTATTGTTTTAGGATGGAAAGTATTACTAAAAGTGTAGAGGGTCTTATTATTAGTCAAACGAAAAGAAAAAAAATCAGAAGTTTGGAATCATTTTACTAAGATTGAAAGTTCTAATCATATCAACCCTAGAGCAAAATGTAATAAATGTTCACAGTAATATGCATGTTATGCATCGAAGAATGAGACATCAAACTTGATATTATAATAATCATAGATCCACTATTCAAATTTAGTAATTTCATGATGCGTCATCACATGCCCCTACCATAAATTGATCCTCACCCTCTTAGAAAACGTATTCGAACGAGTTTTTATTAAATAAAACGAAATTAAACTGTTTACAGGCAAAAATGGACACAAATATATTTGGAAAAACAAAGATGCACCAGAAGTAATAATAGAATATGATGCATGATTTTGCATGTAAAGCCACCAAAGTCAAGAAAAGCAATGCTAAGGGTTGCAAGGAAAACAAGAATTATAACTAGTGGCTTCGAAGAAAGTATGAAAATAGGCATAAGAAAGTAGTTTGTTCGCAACTAAAAACATACATAACAATGAAGAAGCAAAATGATGGTTTCTCAGTTATCCATGTGTTGCATTCGTCCAACTTTCTACCCATAAAATCTAGAAAACAAAGATTTCTGAACTGGATTCAAGCCGGGGACCTCTAGTGTGTGAGACTAGTGTGAAAATCAACTACACCACTCAGACAAGCTAAACAAGGTATTATAGTTACTATTATTATTAAATGATATAGTTTTCTCGTTAAATTAAGAAGAAAAAGTCATATATGAGAAAATTGAAATGGTAATATTGACATACTTGGAAAAAAAGTACACATATAAAGGTTTACATAGTTAGGGTAAATAAAAGGAATAATAAAAGACTAAACTATCCTTAAGGACTACTAATTATAATAATAACATATTCTAACATCATCCCCGAATAATGTGACAGTTATAAGCATTGAGAGTTTGTCAGACAAAAAATGAAATCACGAGACCGAGTGCGCCTTGGCAAACAAATTAGAAATTTTAAGAGAAGAATAGACAAAAGGTCAGATGATGGTGCCAAGCTGAAGATGATGGCAGGTGATATGACAATCAATCTCAATATGCTTTGTTTGTTCATGAAAAACTGAATTACGCGCAATTTGAATGGCACCCTGATTGTCACAATGTAATGGAGTATGATAACGAATATAAACACTCATATCCGCAAGCAACCAACGTAACCAAACAATTTTACAAGTAGTCAAAACCCTGGCACGATAGTCAGCTTCTCTAGAAGATCGAGAAATAACATGTTGTTTCTTATTCTTCCATGAAATAAGTGAATCTAGTTGTGGACTTGCGATAAGTAAGATCACCAAAATAAGTGAATCTAGTTGTGGACTTGCGATAAGTAGGATCACCTGCCCAATCAGCATCAAAGTATGCATGAAGTTCAAGAGATAACATAGAAGGAAACAAGAGACTCTAAAACTGAGTGCCTCGAAAGTACTTGAGAATACGAAAAATAGCAGCCGAATGAACAGTAGTAAGAGCAATAACAAACTGACTAACCACATTAACAACATTCGCAATATCTGGACGTATTACAGTAAGATAACCAATTTGCCAACAATAGTACAATATAAACTGGAATCCGACAAAGGAAGACTATCCGACAGAGAGTATCAAACATTATTCTCAAGAGGAGTATCAACAATCCTATTGTCAGTGAGACATGCACACTCAAACAGATCAACTATATACTTTGACTGGGATAAGAAAGAACTTTTTTAGGAATAAGTGATCTCAATGCCCAGAAAGTAATGTAGCAAACCCAAGTTTTTCATAGCAAAATAATTGGTCAACTTAGACTTTAAATATTCAATCCCATCACATTCATCACCACTAATAATCATGTCATCAATATACAAGGATAACAAAATACGACTTGCACTCATATGCCCAACAAACATTGCAGAATCATGATTAGGACAAAAACCAAACAAAGTGATCACTGTGGAGAAATTCTCAAACCAAGCACGGGGTGCTTGTTTAAAACCATAGAGAGCCTTACAAAACCGACAAATTTCACCAGATCTGTGGGCGACACTATGAGGGGGATCACATAGACTTTTTCATAAAAATTATCATTCAAGAAGACGTTTTTAACATCCATTTAAGATATTCTCCATCTACGAACAGAGACAACTGCAATCATAGTGTAAACAGTTGTCATCTTTGCAAAGAGGCAAAAGTTTCTTCATGATTCATGTCATACTCCTGAGAGTAGCCCTTATCAATAAGTTGGGCCTTGTATCGTTCAATGGATCCATCAGACTGAATTTTAATCTTGTAAACCCGACGAGAACCAATGGTATGTTTTTCGGATGACAACGGTACCAAATCACATGTATGAGTCTGATGAAGAGCAGTAAGTTTATTAGTCATAGCATCCTGTCAAAGTGGGTCACGAATAGCCTCTTTATAGGAAAAAGGCTTAGAAAGACAATAAATAGAGGCAACAAATGAAGCAAAAGAACTAGAATATGAAGAGTAAGCAAAATCAGGTTGTTTAGTAGACTTACGACCTCAAGTGAATTGACGGAGTGAAAGAACATCTGTAATCTTAAGAGTTGATTATGTAGTCGTAGAAGAATGAGAGGTAGATTTCTCGAGAACCAAAGTATCAGACTCTATCAATTTATCAGTAGGAGCAGCTAGAACCATGGATGGAGCTTCTTCAGTGATAATATTGAAAGGATCAAAGTCATATGATGTGAATTAGCATGAATAGAGAAGAAGGAAATATACAATAAAAACACAACATGACAAGAGACGTACAATTTTTTACTAACCGGATCAAAATAACGATATCACCTGACCAACACCATAACCCAAAAAAGACACATAGGGCGGATCGAGAGAACAATTTGTTATGCTCGGCGTGTGGGCGAAGAACAAAACAAGTACAACCAAAGACTCACAAAGAGGAATAATCAGACACATGCCCATACAACTTTTCAAAAGGAAACAAACATGAATTATGAAATGTTAGAATTCTATTATTCATATGAGTAGCAGTAAGAATCGTTTCCCCCCAAAACTCACTAGGAACATTGGCTAACAACAAGAACGAACGAGCCGTTTCAACAAGATGTCGATGTTTCTTTTTAGCAACTTTATTTTGTTGAGAAGTGTCAGTACATGATATTTGATGTACAGTCCCATCAGAAGCAAGTAAATGGGAAAAATAGCTAGAAGTGTATTCACCCCCCAAATCACAACGAAAACATTTGATGATAGTTGAATATTGTGTTTTTACAAGAATCCTAAAGTTAGTGAAAATGGTAAGATAATCAGACAAACATTTTATAAGATAAACCCAAGTATAGCGAATACAATCATCGACAAACGAAACATAATATCGTGAACCTCATTTTGTGGTAATAGAAGACAGTCCCTAAATATCAAAATACACAAGATCAAATAGAGCAAAAGAAAAGGAAATACTCTTATAGAAGGGTAAGATTGAAAATTTAGCCAGTTTACAACCACTACGATCAGAAATGTCATGATAGATGTCCTAATGCTCTTGTAGACACCAAAAATTGTAAACAAGATGCTGAAATATGACCTAAATGAGAATTTCATAAATAAAAAACAGAAGATGAACGACCCAAACTAAAGGAAGATAAATCCATACTAGAAGCTGCAACATCTGATACTTTGAGTTGATCCAAAACTTAGAGTCCCCCCTGACTACTGTCTGTCCCAATCACCTTCTGAAAGTGCGGGTCCTGTACAGAACAAGTGAATGAAAAAAATGAGACTAAGTATTCAGACTCATGTAATTGACTAACAAAGATAAGACTACGAGTAAGATTAGAAATATAATACACATCAGAAAAAGACACAAGAGAAGTAACAATAGAACCAACACCTACTAATGGCATAGAAGTGCTATCAGTAGTCATAATTGATACGGAAGAATTGAGAAACGAGTAAACAAAAGAAGACAAATTAGGAGACATATGATGAAAGACACATGAATCCAAAACCCATAACGAAGAGGATATACAAGAAAAACCAAACGAGGACAAACCTTTATGAAAGGTGACTGACATAGCATGGGGTTGTGAGACAAAGAACTATTGAAATTCAAACATGGATGGATCCAAGGACAAGGCAGCCACTGCATTATTGGACTGAGGTGGTCGATATGTCCATAAAGTAGACCATGGCGAGAAAGACATTTGTTGCTGCAGCGACAGACTTTGTTGCGGCTATGGTAGCCGTTGTTGTTGTTATGATTTACCCTTATTCAAACCTCTAATGGACTTTTTTAAATGTCGAGTAGTATTGGTTAGGTATAGTTTAGGCAATCTGACCTCTAATAACAGACACTGAGCCTTCCAATTACCCTTCTGTTTATAAAAGGCACACTAATCATGAGAAACCTTAGATGTCAACCGATTTAGGTTACCAGCCGTAAGTCGCTGTGGTACTACAAAAACAGATGGAGTAGAAGGTGGAATAGTCCCCTAATCAGCTTGAGAGTTAAGACGAATCTCCTTAGCTAACAGTTCATTGACCACCGAATCAATAGATGGAAGAGAAGTACGATGTACGATTGTTCTACACAAATCCTCAAAATAATGATGAAGAGCCATCAAAACCTGTACTACATGCTGTGATTCTCTTCAAGCGATGTGAGCTGGGAATACGCACAATTCTGATGCTTTTGTTAATGTCAGCTGGTCCCATAATGCTGACATAGCAGAATAAAAGTCTTGAATACTCATATTTTTCTGTTGAAGAGCCTAAATGTCTTTCCAATTGATATTGTTTAGCAAAATTAGACTGTGTGTATAACCTGAGATCTCAGACTTCTTGAGCAATCTCATATTTTGCCAACTGAACACCAATGAAGTGCGTAACAAAGTTGTTAACCCAAGTAATAATCTTCGAATTGTCAGACTTTCAAACTTCTCATAAAGTCACATAGTTAATGGTCTTGTTGTCTGTAGGTGTAACTCGCACACTTGTGATATAACTCCATATAGATTTTCCACTCCAAAAATTTTTCATAACATAACTCCAATGCAAGTAATTTTTATTATCTAATGGACATCGACTGAAGAGAATCATCTTTACGACCAATCATAATGAGGAAACAAAAGAAATCAACAGAATTCACAAATAATCCAACCAAAACAACTGAATCCAATAAAATAAACTCAAATTCGCAAGAATGAACCAAAATGGGGAAATCAAAAAATACCTGTTGTACGAACAAACACTTGAATCCAACTAAAGAAATACACACAGTTCACAACACTGTTCATGACATTATTCACCACTGTTCATGACTTGACATTGTTGAGAAGTCAAGCTGTCAACGTCTGTTAATGCAACAGTCAACGATTATTCAGCAAAATCTCAGTTTGTGAAAACTCTAATCGTCGTGCTCTAATATCATGAAAAAATTGAGATGTTAATATTGACATACTTGAAAAAAAAAAAATATACACGTAAAAAGGTTTATATACTTAGAATAAACAAAGAGAATAATAAAAAAAATTAAATTATCCTTAATAACTACTTATTACAATAATATCGTACTTTAACCGTGTCCATTTCTAATTTGGTTGTTGGCATATTTGGGATGGATTTTGTATTAAATGCAACGATAGAAGTAGCGGAAGATATTCAAATTATGAGTGTTGAAGTGAGAAAATGTTATTTTATTTAATTAAATTTCTGCGTCGCGTGGTTTTCGATCAAAGGCGAGAGTAAATTGAAATCGTCTCCCTCGAATGGACGAGAGCTATAAATAGAAACCACACAAATCTCGTTTCTGTAAATAACTGCAGCAATCAGTTTCAAGAGTTTGTTTTATTTCATGCATAACTTCCCTTCAACTGGTCGCCGAAATGTTCTTCGATCTCCATGATTCCCAGACATAGAATTTTACATCCCACCAACACAAAGCCGTTATGGTTTGGAATTTAGATAAATTTACGCTGTTCTGGTAAGATGGATTTGGCGTCTCAGGCAGGAGAGATGGGGAGCAAAAAAGCGGAGAATGAGATATTCCCGCTTGAAAATCCACAGATTCCGCCGTCACCCCCACCGCGCAGAGCGCCTGGAGGATGGAAAGCCATCAGATACATTCTGGGTAGGTATTCCTACTCGTTATCTCCATTGATGGTTTGAGTTGGATTTCAGTTCCATAATATTGATTTTGGATTTTTTTTTTCTTCTTTTTTTTTTTTTTGCCAAAAGCTAATGAGACATTTGAGAAACTGGCATCGATGAGTTTGATCGCTAATTTGATCGTGTATCTGCACACCAAGTATCATTTGGATAGTGTAGCTTCGGCTGATTTGTTCAATATCTGGTCTGGAACCACCAACATTGCTCCTTTGGCCGGTGCGTTTGTTGCAGATGCTTATCTGGGCAGATTCCGAACCCTCCTCTTAGGCTCCATAGCCTCCCTCCTGGTATTCGTCGTTTTCTCTTATGGATTGTTCAATGATTTTCTCGAATCATTGGTTCTGTATCACTCAGGAATTCGAAAAATAAAAATAATTAATTAGAAAAATGGCAGAAATGTAAACGACGCAGTGTTTGTTTCGAAGGTAGCGATACATCTTTGAAGAAATTACTCAGAATCAGAGATATGACAGATCGTCATTTGAATAATTTTGTTCTTTTCAATATCCTTTTATCTTCTTTAGTCATACAGTGAAGGTTTATATGAACAGGGAATGATAGCAATGACTCTAACAGCAAGCGTACCGCAGTTAAGGCCTTCCACCTGCCCTACACAATTAGACTGTAAAAAACCCACGATTTTACATCTGAGCTTTCTGTATTTGGCTCTAGGATTAATAGCCATTGGATCTGGTGGGATTAGACCTTGCAACATTGCCTTCGGTGCAGATCAATTCGACACGACGACGGAGAAAGGCCGAGCTCAACTTGAAAGCTTCTGCAATTGGTGGTATTTTTTATTCACAGCTTCCCTCATTGTATCTCTCACTCTGGTTGTCTATGTTCAGACTAATGTCAGCTGGATTGTTGGCTTTGCCATTCCAAGTGGATGTTTTGTTTTCTCCATAGCCTTCTTCCTCTGGGGTCGACATACTTACATATATATGAAGCCAGAAGGAAGTGTCTTCTCTAGCATAGTTAAAGTCTTCACAGCTGCATACCGGAAACGTGGGATTCAAAGTGGAGAAGTCTCGGAGGTATCTTTCTATGATCCTCCGAGGATTGGCGAGGAGCCCCAACCAGCAAAGCTAGGCCACACAGACAGGTTTAGGTGCCTTGATCAAGCGGCCATGATCACTGACCCAAGGGAATTAGACGCCCAAGGCAAGGCTAAGAATGGTTGGAAATTGTGTAGTTTGCAGCAAGTAGAGCAGCTGAAATGCATTATTGGGCTTGTGCCTGTTTGGCTCAGCGGAATTGGCTGCTTCATAGCGATGCTTCAGATGAACTCATTCGGAATCTTGCAGGCAATTCAGACAGACAGATACATCGGAAAGCACTTTCAAATCCCGCCGGCTTGGCTCGGCCTTGCACCCATGATTGCTCTCTCAGCATGGATATATATTTATGAGAAGATCTACCTTCCTCTCATGCAGAGAAGGACAAAAAAAGAGAAAAGATTGAGCATGGAGCAACGGATCACGACCGGAATAGTATTGTCGATTATATGCATGTTAGTCTCAGGGATTGTCGAGAAAGTTCGTCGGGACTTGGCTTTCAAAAAGATATCATTAAACGTTGCAATTCTTATACCACAATTTGCACTATCTGGTTTAATAGAAGCCTTTGCAGCCATTGCCATGATGGAATTTCTCACCACGCAATCTCCAGATAGCATGAGGACTGTTGCGGGGGCAGTTTTCTTTCTCAGTTTATCGTTTGCCAGCTACTTGAGCTCCATTTCCATCCGTGTTGTCAACTTAGCCACAAGTATAAACGGAAATACGTCGTGGTTGGTCCGGAATGACATCAATGAGAATAGACTTGACAACTTCTACTACACGATTGCTGCCCTCGGAGCTTTAAATTTATTGTACTTCTACTTCTTTGCCCGGCATTATCTGTCAAACGGCAATGGAGGACATTCGAGAGATACGGTCGAGGGAGAACTGACAGATGAGGAGAAAGGTGTGCCAATGGTAGATATACCGTAGAACATGTTATTTTCAATAGCGGTTCTCTTAATATTTTTATGGTTTTTTGAGTCACTAGATGTATTTTTAAATCAAACTTAAATGTATTAGTTCATTTTTTTTCTTTTCTTTTGATTAATTCTAGACTTAGAAGGATTGAAGGGTGCTTTCAAAATAGTCTGTACTATACACCACTCATGGAGGGAACTTGTTTATTATACCTTTATTCTATGTGAATACTTCAATTCAATGTCTTAACTGTTCAATTGTTCTAATAATTCACCCAATGAGAACATGAATCAACCATTTGTTGGGTTTCGAATCATCCGTGGACTCGGATCCATAATGGGTCATGTTTGTGCTAGACCCGTAGTCTTTCATGATTTTTCTTATTTATTTATACTTGAGTTGCAAAACTCAATTGCACCGAATTTGATTAGTGATTTCTCTCTTTTACCCGTAGTTTTTTCGTTCTCGAATTTCTATGTAAATTTCGATGTCCATTATTTTTCCTTTTCTTTTTCGATTGCTCATTCGGTTTTTCAACAATTGGTATCAAAGTGACGTTGAAGGTTTTCGAAAATCAGTGTTTGATTTATCGAAGTTATCGACCGATTTTACTTTTTTGCAATTTTGGTGAAATTACAATTTTAGAAAAAGAAATTAAAAAATAAAAAAAAAAATTGTTGTTGTTCTTATGTGAAGAACAGCAAAGGAAGAAAACAAAAGAGCCTTAGAATGAGGGCTCGACAATAAAGGAAATAGAAGAAGTTCCTCTCACGCTGCCACTGATCAGTGAAAAAGCCTATGTTGCCACTTTTGCCGCCACCATTTGAAAAAGAAAGAGAGAGGAACCATCTGTTGTGCGTCGTCTGCCGTCTGACGAAGAATAGAAGAGCCCTAGGAGAGTGCTCGGCCGCAAAGAAGAACAGAGAGAGAAGAGAGGCAGATTTGTCTCTACAAACTGATCCACGCTGCTCCGCCATGAAGTTGCTCGGGCGATGAAGAAGAAAGTTTTCGCCTTTTCATCAAGTGTACAGTTACATTCGGTAGTGGGTAGATGATAGCGTTCTCAACCATATTAGTGGAAAAAAGAACACTCAAAGTTTGTGGAAAAAAAAACTTGAGGAGTGATACGCTTCAGAAGATAGGAAACAATAAGTTATATTTGATCAAGGAGCTTCTAGGGTTGAAGTACCATAATGGAAAAGCAATGACCGATTTCTTGAATACATTTCAGGAGATTATAAATCTGTTAGCTAGAATGAAATCAAATTTGATAAAGAGGTTCAGTGTAACGAATCTCTTTCCTCCCAGTAAGATATTGTCCGCTTTGGACAACATCACGCTCTCGCAGAATTGTTTCCAATGAGGACTTTACAAGTAATCATCCAACTTGGTACTACTCTAGCCAGAACACTCTTAACTTCAGAGTTCTTATGAGATCCGATGTCATTGTACTCCCAAAACACTTCTTACTTTCTAAGGGAAGCATCCTTTACATATATTTCATTGTCATCTTCCCCCCACGCGATGTGGGATTGTGCCCGAACCCTCTTTCGTAACGATCTGAGATTTGCCTATATTCGAATCCGAGATTCGCCTATACTGGGGTTTCCTCGAAATTTGCCCCACACTCTGAGGTTTGCTTTACAATCGCACTAATGATCTTTTGGCTCATCACATTCAGGGATTGATGCTTCTCGGAACTTTAACAGACTCGTGGGAGACATTCAGAATGTCGTTGTCCAATTTAGCCTCAGATGGTGTCTTGGCTATGGATATAGTCAAGAGTAGTATTCTGAACGAAAAGATGAGAAGAAAGTTCACAATCAGACATTTTGGTCACCGAAAACAGGGGGAGGAGTCAAAGCAAAAGTCCAGGCAACAAAAACAGAAGTCAAAGTAAGTTGAGAAAATATGTCAACATTGAGTGTCATCATTGTAGAAAGAAGAAACACATCAAGAGATTTTGTCGAAAGTTTGTTCAAGAGAATCCAAAGGTCAAGGGAAAAAAAACGAAGACCTATGAGGTGATATAAGCAAGAATGTAGCCATGACCACTGAGGATCTCTTTAATGTGTACAACGAAGACGTTGTAAATCTTGTTTGCCAAGATACGAGTTGGGTGATCGACAGTGGCGCTTCAATACATGCTACTTCGCGGAGGGTTGAATTATGGTGGTAATCGGATTTAGCTAAGTAGCACCAACCTTGGAATTTCGATTTGTCTAACATATGATTTGCAAGGTTGAATCGTATCACTAATGTCTGCAGTCCGATGAAGACAAGAACACTTAGTGGTACAGTGTACTTTATGACTTTCATCGACGATCACTCAAGGAAGATTTAAGTATCTATGTTGAAGTTAAAAGATCAAGTGTGAGACGTCTTCAAGCAGTTTCATACTCGTGTGGAAAGAGAAAGATGTGAGAAACTCAAATGCATCCGGACAAATAATGAGGAAAAGTACTGTGGTTCTTTTGATGAGTATTGCAGAGAGCAGATTATTCTACATCAAAAGACACCTCCGAAGACTTCTCAGTTAAACGTGTTAGCTCAAAGAATGAACATGACACTTGTCTAGAGGTGAGATACTTACTTTTATAGTCACAGTTGCCAAAGTCCTTTTAGGTGAAGCCTTGAGTACAGTGATTTATGTTTTGAATCTCACGCCGAGTGTTCCGTTGGGTTTCAAAGTTATGGATAAGATGTAGTATGAAAATAAAGCTTCTTATACCCATCTGTGCATCTTTGGGTGCAAGGCCTTTGTTCACATTCCGAAAGACGAGCGATCAAAACTCGATGTTAATATGAAGCAGTGTGTGTTCATTGGTCATGGTCTTGATGATTTTGGTTACAGGTTCTACAATCCGGTGCAAAAAAAGCTTGTTCGAAGCCAAGATGCAGTATTCGTAAAAGACTAATGCATCAAAGACATCGATAAGGAAAAAATGGCAGAGAGGTACAATGATAATCTGATCGATTTGGATTCAATTTCTAATCCTGCAGAGCATTCCAATCAAGGGGGAGCAGAACTGGAGCATGATACCGGTCTTGCAAATGGCGAAGTCCCCATAGCTAATAATGTTGAACTGACTGAGCAAGTCGAAAAAGAGGTTCAGGAGTTGTCATATGAACCTCATTTGAGTTCGACGAGATACACTTCAGATGAACATGTGATGCTCACTGATGCCAAAAAGCAAGAGACGACTTCAGTTAATGAGAAGCTCGAGACTTGTCGGCGAAGAGCGGGGTTAGGAGCCCACCACATGAGCCGAAGGGGGATTTGTTTGGTTTCCAGGCCACATGCGTGAACTCGATCCATAATGGGCCATGCTCATGTTAGGCTCGTAGTCAATATTAAGGTTTCATGATTTTTCCTATTTATTGATGATTGAGTCACAAAACTCAGTTGTACCGATTTTGATTATTGATTTCCCTCCTCTTATCCGTGGTTTTTCTCTTCTAGAGTTTCCACGTAAATTTTGATGTCCATTATTTTCTTTTTCAATTTCTCGTTCGATTTTTTGATACCATTATGTTGAAAAGTGAATTAAGAAAGGTAATGTGAAAAACAGTATCTTCCTGACAAGTTTGTCATGGAGCAAAGAGTGAAAAATTTATAGGTAGAATAGGAAAGTGGATGCTAGGGATGAGCGAAATCGGCCTGGACACGAGGGTTTAACAGGCAGACCCGTGGGTGTAATTGAACTTACTCTGGGTAAATTATTAGGCACTCAAAATTTGGTATGATAAGGATTTACGAAAATTTATATTTGATATAGATATCATTTTTATAATTATTTGTACTGAGTAAAATATTTTTGAAGTAAAGGAAAAATGGCAATTTTAATAATAGAGTAAGGAACCCTATTCCTAACCATTTGCGCCACCACCAAGAGAGAGGTGATTTTACTCGCCGCGATTGAAGGTCGGAATTGTGTTCGCTAGACAACAAGTAACAACTTTCGTAAAGGAGCTTCGAGCGTAAGTTGGTTTGTACCTCCTTTTTCGAGTTTATAATTTAAGGTCTATTGTTAGTTTGAATTCAAGATTGGAAACTTCCTTGGTTATTTTTGTGTTATACAAGTAGAATTAAGATTTATGTAAATTGGTTGTTCTATTAGACGTGAGAAATGGCGAAGAAAAGCAATTTTGTGACTTTTCGTTGCTAGCAATCTCTAAAGTGTTGACCGTTGTGAAAGATAAAATGACACTTCGAATCTTGCTGGAAACATGGACAATCAGGTGCTGACTTCTTGAAATGTCGACCACTTTGGGGAGATTGGTCAACACCTTGAAAAGTCGACTACTTTGGAGACTAGTAGATCCATAGTACAAACCCAAGAGGAAGAAGGGGTCGACCTTTGCTAAGATCAATCGACCCATGTTGGATTTGGTCGATCACTCAGTCTTTTATATAAGGTATGTGCCACAACAAAGTTTGTGGCCATTTGTAGTTATTTTATTTAAGGACCGCGTTACGATTCGATCCTCTGAGAGGACCCGAAACCCAGCCCAAGGCTTGGTTCGCAGCGGAAGTTTTGAACACAATTCAAATCAGGGACCCCCACAACAAGTATAAATATTATAATGTAATAATTTAACTAGGAGTTCAATAAGGTCATACATCTACATCCAAATAGTTAATTTGATACAGACCCAGAGAATAAAGTTAATTCTCACCAAGAAACTAAACCACTCAACAAGTAAATACAAGAACCTCTTCCGGGGACACTAACACGGAAATGTGATGATCCAAAAACCAGACAGCACATCATGAGTCTGAAAGGAAGATAATGGGTGATGGCGACCCAGAAGTTCAACCACATCACAAGGGACTGGCAATCCGAAAACTAGGTAGAGAGAAATGGTCCAATGGGAGCAAGAATTTCCAGGAACATTTGGAACATTTCATAATCAGGTTTAGGGATTTGAAACCCAAGGAACAAGTCATTACCGTCCTATTACCTATTTTCGTGACATATAAGCAAAACCACCTTCACACAGCAGAAGGGGTACTAGGATATCTTTATAATATTTTAACACCGAACCGTCCAAAGTATCACAAGGACCATTCTTCATCATAACAATATAAAATCAAACATCAATGATAAATGTAGAAACCGTATATACATATACGTAAAAATATATGTGTTAATGATCAGGCTCCATCAAGTTTTATACATGTGACAACTCATCAAAATAGGTTTTCATAAAAAAAAAAACAAATCATGCAATGCAATGTAAAAAATTGTAAGATCTCTACTTCAGCGACGATTCTTTTTTGTTCCAGTCGGACTGCCACCTATAGTATCGGCTCGTTGTCTACAAACTCATTGGAGCCTATAAGGCAAACCAAAACCATAAATGTTTTACTCAATACTAGGGAAACCAATGAATGGTTCCTACTCTGGGACTAGAAATTCAATCCGACAACTCTACAATCAGTCATGAACTTTTATGCATCTTGGAGATAAAAACTCCCCTAAAAAATAATTTGTTTGGTTGACCTCTACCCTTACGCGATCAACCTGACTGGCCTGGGATTGACCTCGCGGTCGCTCGTGCTGGTTTGTGGCCATCTTGACCAATTCATAATCGGATCTGCGCTCAATTAGGCTAGTTTGCAGCCATCTTGATCCATCCACAGTCGGCCTCTGAGGTCGATCAGATTGTGTTAGCAGTTGCCTAGAACTAATTTGCGGTCAACCTCACCAATTGGCCGAAATAGTCTACGGTTGCTCGCAAACTTAATGAGTCCGACCTTTGCACAGTCACATGGGGTGACGCTTCCAATGACGGAATATCGCAGAATCGCACTTTCGCTCCGCCAATTTCTCTCTCATTCGGCAATTTATCCTACAAGGTCTTCACTTACGCCAATATACCTCAAAAATATCCAGAAAACACCAAAGGATTCATACTTCTTTGCTCGAATCCGATTCCAAACCTAATCCTAATATTTGAGCGTAAAAATGGAAGTAAAAAACTTACAATTGTCTTAAATCCTTTCATAGAAGTTGTTGCTAAACATCTAGAGAAAACAATTTCCACCTTGGAAGCCGATGGTTCTTACAACTGAATTTCAATCTCACTCTTCTCTGTTTTGTGATGAGAAACAAGGGGTAGGGTTTTCCAACCTCTTTCTATTTAATAAAAATTATTTAAAAATAATAATTTAATATATAAAATATAAATTAATATATTTTATATATTAAACAAATTTTTTATTTTCCACTTCATCCAAACCTGAACGTTGTCCAAAATTCCAACTCGAGGTAAATCCAAATTACTCAATTTTAATTTTCTCCAATAAATCACACAGTAATTTCCTAAATTACTGATTTTTACCATTCGACCTAAAAACTTGCGTAAGTAGGACTGAATTAACCTATGAGATGATGGGTCAATTAGGTTATAAAATAAGAAGACGAAATATATTGTTGTTGGATCTTTGTCTCGATGAGAGGTACTCATAGTTCGAGGTAGAACAGAAGAATCAAACAACAATTACAATGATGATATTTAGAGTTTGAAGGGCATATTAAAGTTAAGAAACCGCAATAGAACCTATTACTTCGGTCAGAAGAAGGAAGCATATTCAATTTAAGTGTCAAAAATTATAAAATTTTAACAGAGCCTTTGAGAAAGGAAAATAATCGATGATGTCGGATAAAGTTATCGTCGCAAAAGAAGAAGACCAAGGTGATGGAGATCTTCTAGTTGCATCAAAAAAAAAATTTAAAACAAAAATTGGATTCTAGATTTAGGTCATTCATTTCATGTGTTACAATCAGATTTAGTTTTCATCATACAAGACAGTGTCTAATGACTAATGATACACCTTGTAAGACAATTGATATTAGTACTACTAGAATTAGAATGTTTGATAGAGTTGTCAGGACGTTGGGTAATTCTTGATGTGTTTCTAAGTTGAAGAAAAATTTCATCTCGTTGAATACTGTGGATTCAAAATTTTACAGAGGTCAAAAAGATAAAATACAGTGTTGTAGGTAGAGTTGCGAAGATTAATAAAGAAGATCTCGTAATGTTGAAGGTACACATAAGGTATATAAATTTATATATATTGTAGTGTTCTATGGTAACAAGTAATGAGGCTGAGAAGTTTGGTAACTCACTCTTTAAAATGTCATTTTAGAAAACGCAAAAGTCAAGTTCTCAGGTGAACTTCAAGTTAGAATCTGGATCTACATCAGAAAAGATATGTTAGTCTCGTGCAGATGTTCGATGAAATGTCGTCACTACATCATCAAATGTTTCAGCTTCATGTCATAGTCATATTGCAAAAGGCACAATCAAGTGAAAAGTTAAAACTCTGAGACGATGTGGTAAAACTAATTTAATGAATTATGCGTTAAATGTCTTCAAGGGATAGATTCTAGTGGATAGTCTTCAACGTGTTCAAATATAGTTGGTTATGACAACTCAAAATTTGCAACTCTTTTCTCATTTTTTTTTCTTGAAAAATTAAAGAACTACATTTGATATTGCATATGACAAGAACACAAACATTCCCAAGAAATGAGAGAAAACAATTATTTAGAAAGTATATGTCATGCTTGAGAAAATGAAATTTTACAAGAGAGTTTATTTGAATCACCAAGAGGCAATTGGATAACCATCTTTAACATTGAGATGATGATCATCTACTGACAACTTCTCAAACCAGATATTCACGAGATACTTAGCGATCAAGCGGATAGACACCTGAAACTACAGCCCACCATATATTCTCTTTTTCTTGTAAATTTCAATGATTGTTCATCGTAGCTTTGGTTTCACTTTTGTAAAGGACTTTCAAATCACAAAGAATTCTGTCAAAAGTCGAACACATTATTTTCTAAAATTGTGAGAACACCTACTTTCAATAACATAGCTCAATACATTAAAGAGGACGATTCACAGAGAATTATATTCAGAGGGAGTCAATCGATCACATTTCTTGCGAAAATGACGCTTTCTAGCATCAATACCACCCATCTTCTTCCGTTTGCCTCGATACAATGACTGCCACTTTGACGTCCACTAATTGGAAAAGTCTGACTCAGATAAACCAAGCTGACTGTTATTCTGGTGAAGACCAAGTGTTAAAGAAACACTACCCGGACCGCCTACGTTTGAATCAGCCAAGCATGCGCCGACAATGGAAGGCAAGGAATTGGACCAGAAATGGTTGTGAGATTTCCTCATCCATGGATTTTCTTTCACTCGCTTCGGATCCTCAACCTCGCTGTTGTGGTGTGCTGATGCCTGGACATCAGCCAATAACCTCTCGGCAGATGCTTTCGAAAACTTTTGGGGTTGCCTTGATTCCAGAGTGTATATTTCTTCCACCATTGGCTTCCAAAGTCTTACTCTCGCATTAATAAACCAGTTAGATACCTGCCTCACAAAGGAAAAACTGTATATTATTTTCATCCATTACCTCATGTAGTTGCTAACACCAAACAATAGAAGAATACTACAACTTATAAAACCTAAAATAGGATCATACATACTAACATTTCCATATAACCACGGGCAACCGCTAAGTGTGTCATCTCATCTTACCATTTAAGAGTTATTTTATGTCATGTCATTTAAATAATAATGTAAAGCTCACGTTGAACCTCAAACTTAGGAGAGCCAAGCCAACTAATCCTCTAAACTTTTTATTTAATTATATAATCATCAAACTTTGTAGCAGGAGCGAAATAGATGCGAATGCTAAAATATTCATTACAAAAAGCACGTGATGAGGAAATAGGTGATTCTATGTCTCTAATTTCTCTTCATTTATGTCAGCAAAGTTTTTTGATTCTCTATTGCTATTGCAGAGGTAGATCAGGGCATGCATAGGTCCACTGTTGCAGTTGTCTAGTTAGAATTAAGAGGTTTTCCTAAAAGAAACTCCAGAGAACAACACATTTTTGAAAATATGCTAAATAGGTCGATCAAGACCCGCATCGGCTGACCAATCAAAATTGAAGTCATCCTAAAAAATCTCCCAAGAGCGTTAAGTTATTGAAAAATACTCAAGGTCAACCTGGGAGTTTATGTGGTCAACCTAGGTGATAGACCAGAGTATATCAATGGTAGACTGGGGAGATAGACCAACAAATATTAGTAGTTCAAAAATTTGAGCGTCTACAAGCAATGATGTTGACCTAAAGATATTGGTGGTCATCCTGAGCAAATTTGATGAGGTCAACTGAAAATATAGGTGCTTCTCTCATGAGCCACGCACCAACTGTCGATTTCATTTGCAATTTTTAGCTTTCATCGTTGAGTTCAAACCCAACATCTCTCTTTCCTAAGCTTAAGATTGTATATTTTGAGGGACATCTTTTATTGGGAAAACAAAAAAGATGACCCATTGAAGAATCGGTAAAGATTTGATTGACATTCTCAAGTTCAATCAATGAGTAGAGTAACGCCTTAAGACAGGTGTAAATGTTTGATTAACACTCGAAAGTTCACTTACTTTTAATTGGAAGAGTTATTGGTAAATAAATTTTCAAGGAATAACATTTGAGAGCGAACTTAGCCAATTTAGTTGAAGCATGATAATAAATTTGTTTGCACTCTCTTATATTTCTCTCTTTACTTTATTATTTATACTTGCATATTTGATTTAGTTCATTTAATCACGAGACACAGCAAACAACTTGAAATTTTAATCATACTAACAAGTTGATAAACCTAGTTCATCATTTCTCTGAGGTTAAATTGATCCTAAGATATCAACTTAAAACTCAATAAATCACCAAAAAATTCATTAATGTTCCCCGTAAAGAACATTAATGTTTCATAGTAGTTGACAAATTGTGGAGAGGTTCACTCATGTTATCAAATTAGGAAACATATATATCTCATATATGTTTTCTAACTTTTGGAATGAACTTCTCTTTTTCCCAAGTGGTCTTGAATGCCACATCGTATTACAAGTACAGTTTAGCTCTAATTTAATAAGTCATCATAACCCTTAGTATTAATCACTATCACAACAATATCAAGCAGATCAATAATTACCTGATTCCGAGACAGACCAGTTTGTTCTGCCAGCATGTGTTTGTCTGAATCAGTAGGATAACTACAATAACCAGACAATTGTATTTTAGATCAACAAGGATTAAACACCAAACACCAATTTCTAACTAAGAGCAAATCGAACTACATACGGATGGAGGAAGTGGTCGAATAACCAAGACCTGAGAACAGATACTGCTCCATCGGGAAGGCCCCGTTGTGGCCGCCAAACTGGCCGGTGCTCATCGAAGAAGCCTGAGCCGTTGACAGGTCTTGAGAAATTATGAACAGAAGCCTTAGAGGAGAACCGAAGATGGTCAGTTATTGAATCTTTTAAGTCACTGAAATGCTTGGACATGGCTTTAACGGCTAAGCTCACGTATGGAGCTGCATCACCAAGCCCAACAATGCACCCAAATGATGTCACAACTTCCTGCATCTGTGAATAGTAGTGCTTGTATCTTCTGTAAACCTTATCGTTGACAAAACAACAATAAAAATAAGCTCAAAATCTCATTAGAAGACTTTTCATTTAGAAAACTACGATAAAAATAAGCTTAAAAGCTCATCAGACGACTATGTACAAGCTTCATTGCTGCATTAAGTGAGGAATATATAGTACAATTATTCGCACCATCTTCTGTCGGGGTTTAATTTCCTGGAATTGACGCTACTTTTAATGAACATCACCGGTCGATACATTCCCCCTCATCGTCTTCTTCAATTACAAGTTTTTACAATCATTCGTAAACAGTAGATCATGCAGAAGGAGAAAAGAACAGTGTATTACATCATTAAGATTAAATTATGGATTTGAGCAAAAGACCATTTAAATAGCTAAATAGTCTCTGACAAGACGCTTTGCTTGTGAAAAGAAGACTTAGATTGAACGTTTCATCGAACAACTACAAAGCTCTTTAACCCAGAAAATTTGTAAACAACGCCATTTCATAAACGAAGAAATTCTGACCTTACAAACGTTATCCTAAATAAGACTCCTACTCATGAGTTTAAATATGAATAAAACCAACAAGTAGAATCTTACTTCGTCGAGAATGAAGATAAGCATCGACCTCTTCTTGCTGCATTCACTTCCGTCAAAACTTCCTATAAAATTCCCCTGGTGTGGATCCATTAAAGAAGAATCTGCCATTAGTTTCTCTGCATGTGTTCTTCCTGTTTTACCCACAATGTCACAAAACTCTTCCAACAAAAGCTGAGCAGGTTTCAAGAATCTCGAGCCCTTCAGAATTATAGAGCAACCCGTACTTGGAGCGAGGGCAAGCGAGCTTCTAGATTCATCATGGATACCTGAACCATAACTATCAGACCCATATTTTTGCAGATCAATGCACACTGATGATTCCTTTCGTCGATTAGGCTGCGAGGAAAGCGACAGAGATAAACCTTCCGGCTTAAAAAGCATTACCTCACCATCGCCATTGTAGCTCCGATCAGCAGGTGTAGGGTTATGAAGTGATGGTGGATAATGTGAATGAGGCAAAGAAGAAGGACAAGTATTTCTTTTTCCTCCGACTAACCCCATAACGCAGCCGGTGCTCGATTTACAGGGCTGGGTTAGACTCGTCAATGATTCTGTCACTGTTCGTCGATTGAAAGCTTGGCCACTGGCACTGGAGTAAGGTACGAAATCAGAGGAATCAAACATGGAGCCGATAGAATTCGCGCACCCATGAATATTATTTACTAGAGCTACAATTCTCAGCTTCTCTCTTCTCGTTTGCTGCGTTACATGAAAGTATTCAGTACCCTCCGCCATGGGTTTAAAGAAAGCGACCGTACGATTAGACGGAAAGAGAAAGGAGCACGAAATTTCGGTGGACGACGAAAACCAAGGCCATATCATTACCAGCTACAACTTCCATGTTTATGCGAGATTAGCATATAGGGGCGCTGGACTTTCATCGAGATTCGAAGGCATGGGTTTATATCTTCTATGACCGGCCACTTCTGTTAGAAATGAAGCAACCCTAGAATTTAGAGGGTTTCTTTTGAAGCTTTCTTTGAAGATAAAGAATTACGTAAATGGGTGATTGAGACGTATGAGAGAGAGACTACTGTTGACGCAATTAAAAGCAGAGCAGTTGCTTATCAGTAGGCCATTGTCACCTAGCAGGAGCTACTGCTCCACTTAATTTTT